>JASFAT010001760.1:0-665257 GCA_031353405.1 Baronia brevicornis
AATAAGTTTCCGCAGTTTTTTATAAAAAATTAGGAATTTATTGTAAAGGAAAAGTACATTACGTTTTATTCAAAGTATTTTCCATCATTTGCCACTACTTTTCCCCATCTTTCTGGCAACATTCGGATACCCCGTCGAAAAAACTCTTCATCTTTTGACGCTATCCACAAATCTACCCAATTTTTGGTGTCTTCATATGATGTGAAGCGCTGCTCAGACAGACCATGTGCCATCGACCGGAACAGGTGATAATCAGAAGGGGCTAAGTCTGGTGAATACGGCGGGTGGGGTAAAACTTCCCAGTTGAGTGTTTCCAAGTATGTTTTTACCGGCGCCGCAACATGTGGACGAGCATTATCGTGTAAAAGAATAATTTTGTCGTGTCTGGAGTAGTAATGGGCGCGTTTTTCCTTAAGTGCCCGACTCAATCTCATCAATTGTGTTCGGTAGAGAGCTCCAGTAATGGTTTCGCTTGGTTTCAGCAATTCATAATACACGACACCAAGCTGATCCCACCAAATACACAGCATGAGTTTTTTTCCATGAATATTCGGCTTAGCTGTCGATGTTGATGGTTCGCCGGGCTTAACCCATGACTTTCTCTTCTTTGGATTATCGTAGTGAATCCATTTTTCGTCACCAGTGACTATACGATGCAAAAAACTCTTTTTTTTATTCCTGGCAAGCAGCATTTCACTCATGCATAATCGGCGTTCAACGTCTCTCGGCTTTAGTTCATATGGAACCCAATTTCCTTGTTTTTGAATCATTCCTAACGATTTTAAACGATGTGAAATTGCTTGTTGAGTCACTTGTAGAGTAAGTGCAAGTTCTTTTTGCGTTTGGGACGAATCTTCCTCCAATAGTACTTCTAATTCCATGTCTTCGTACACTTTCGGCCTTCCACTGCGTTCTTTGTCTTTAACGTCAAACTCACCGTTCTTAAACTTTTGAAACCATTCCTGACAACTTCTCTCACTTAAAGCAGCTTCACCATATGCTTCTAGAAGCAATCGATGCGCCTCAGCTGCAGATTTTTTCACATTAAAGAAGTAAATCAAAAGTTCCCGCAAATGATGCTTATTCGGAATAAAACTTGACATTTTTGCACGAAAAAAATTACGTGATGCTGATACGGAATCACTAGTACTTTAAGGTTATGGTGTTGCCAGATGACTAAACTTGGGATATTACGTTTTACATCTGACAATTTCTCCATAACCTTCTGGTGGGACCATCTTTTGACAAACCGCGGAAACTTATTTGTACACCTAATAGTATGAGTACCTCGGTACGTGGTTAAATGAATCTTGGGAAAGTGAACAAGAAATAAAAACCCGTATTGAAATCGCTAGTAGCTCCTTCAACAAAATGAAACGTGTGCTTTGTAATCGCAGCCTCATTGCACATTAGAAGGCTCCGCTGTTCCCGATAGTATAGAAGAACGGGCGTCTGGCCCGTTCTATACTTATGTGAGGCTTGAACGCTTAAAGAAGACCTCAGAAAACGTATGGAAGCGTTCGAAATGTGAGCATATATACAGATACTCGCTATTAAGTGGTCTCAAAAGGTGGCCAATGATGAGGTTCTCCGACTCGTTTGCAAAAATTCACTTTTTTGTCAAACAAAAACGTGAACTTTTGCAGACCGTCAAAGGTAGAAAAGTTGCTTACCTGGGTCATATCATGGGACATGACAAGTACAAATTACTGCAACTGATCATGATGGGAAAAATCGCGGGCAAAAGACAAGTTGGTCGAAAAAGAAAGTCTTGGGTACGTAATATCAGAGGAAAGTTATGCTGAATTGGCTGCCAAAATTCGCAAGTCGGAGAGGCACTCTTAGAAAAAGAAAAATATTTTGTATCATTTTACACAATTTGAAACAAAAAATAAAAAGAATAGGTACCTACAATACCACCTAAGTCTTTAATTTATTATAATATTTGAAATATGTATGTTTTAAAAAATTAAACGTTGAAACATAACAGTGACATACATATATTTTTTTAATTTTTAGACTAGACAAATCGACAAGTAAACAGGAAAAGTATTGTTCTTTTAAAACTACATTTATACATGGACTATATTTTTTAATCGCGTGTCATTTGAGCGTAGTCACCTAGACTTAAAGACACTAACAATTAATTTAAAAGAAACAAAGTTATTAATTATTCAAATACAAATATTTCTTTATTACGGGACCGCGTGAAAAATTTGTTTCATAAACAAATATTAGTTTCGGTTCCGCATTATAGTTCTATTCAGTTACATTGTATAAAGAAGGAATAAGAGTATGCTTTCTGTATTTACACACAAAAAATAAACACCTTAAGTGTACAATAAATATAATATCATAAAAAAATTCATTTGCTTTTTTTTTAGAAAAAACAACAAGAAACAAATCGCAAATTATTATGAAAAAATTAGATTAAAAAACTTCAGTGAATACTGATTTTTCAAAGTTCCAGAATAGATAAAATCTATAAAATTTCACAACATTTTTTTTTCGTCAGTCGCCCTCTATGGCCTTTACCAGCGCAACACTCTGTTTTCGACTTCGGTTTTCCTTTCTTTTTAACATATTTCGTGTAACTATTGGATCCAGTACGTGAATCTTTTTTCCTCATTTTTGCTTCTTTAGATTTTTTCTTCAAATACTTTTCAATGGCTTTTGATTTGTTTTCAGTAGATTTCCCGCATTTTCCGCATTGTGCAAGAGATTTTTTTGCCATTATAGAAACGGCGCTTCTGCAAGGTTTTACGCCTTTGGAAGTAGTTTTCTTGAGACATTTTTCTGGATTTTGACATGGAGGCGGTGTGGGATGGCATCGCACGGGGGTGCAGGACGCAGATGGAGTGCACGGCGGATGTATTGATGGAGCCATCGATAAATTCACTCTAAAAATAAAAAAGTATTTTTATAATATTTACAATTAGAACTGGTTAGAAGCCATTAAAAGTAAACTGCCACCCATGCAAAAGAAAAACAAAAAATTTAATAGAATGGATACACTTACCTATCATTTATCAAAACACCTTTATTTGTGAACTAAACTGTTATAATTATTATTTTAATTTAAATCGCATTTTATTTTTAAATGATTAAAATAAAATAAAAATACAATGACATGCAGTACTCACAATACTTGTTCATTTTATACTGAAACCTCTGATGATCTACCCTGACCTTCCACCAGCTTCAGTGTTTACACTAAAGTTAGAGAAAAAATATTTTATTGAATTTATATTTATCCGATAAAGATATAGAAATTATATTTATCCGAAAAACTACCGTCGTAATGCAGTAATAAAAATAAAATTTGATTACTTCAATTTATATACCTCAGAATTTCGTTTTATACAAAAGTTCAATGTCCATTGCAATAATAATATCGTCCCGTAGGCACATAAAAACTACATTAAAAATCAAAAGTTTTGTAAATTAAACGAATAAGATTTGAACTTTTGTAGTGAAGTACAAACACATTTCAAGTTCTTTATCATGAGTGGCAATTCACTAAACGTTTCGCTTCTATGTAATGATCAGTATTTTTGAATAAAAAAAACAAAATACAACTGATGATATTTTGTATTACGTACCCATAATATTTTTAATAATTTATGTTTACTATATACCGTTTTTATATGTTCATTGCAGTTAAATTTAAGAAATTATTCTTTGAATAATTTGTTATTGACGGGAAGATTTTGTATGAATATTTTTTCTTTATTTAACGTTGACATTGTCAGAAGTCTTCTTAGAGCTACATTACGATGGACAGTTACAGAGGTCTAGATTAAGGTTTTATATTTATGAGGCCATTACATAGTTTCTCATACTTGTCTTGGTGGCATAACGTCGACCTAACTCGCCGCTCATTTATTTAGGTATGGTCCTCATATCCCGAAATTTAAGAATATTTATTGGGTATTTTTTCCTTTCCCTATAGTGCGTGGTTCCTGTTGTAGAATAGATTCACCCTATTTCTTCCCTTGGGTGTTGAAAGAGGCGACTTTATATAGTCGTCTTGTTCCACTATTAGACAGTAGCGTAAACCTAAGTAATAAATACCAATCTGCGATCCACAATCCACCAAGCGATGGCATTACACAACACTAAACCAATTTTGACGGAAGTTAATGTTTCGGCTGTAAGGATGATGACTTTTTCTTAATGTTTCGGCTGTAAGTATGAGAATTTTTCTCCTGGGGCGGCCTGAACCTTCTCCATAACTCAAATGCTTTTGGCTCATTAAATAAAATTCAAATAAGTACATATGACAAGAAACCAAAAAAGTATCAGTCGAAAAAGCTGTGTGTGCTCAATAGACATCCTACAATTTTACAAGGAACAAGTCAGACCACATATGGAATACTGTTCTCACCACTGGACCGGGGCTCCCCAGTACCAATTTCTTCCACTTGACCGAATACAAAGTCGTACGATCCGAATCGACACTGACTAAGATCTCACCGATCGGCTTGATTCTCATCTCTCAGCTTTTTTACTCTCTTAGCGCTTTTACTCTCTCGTCGTAGAGAAAAGTTTCATCCCCACCATCTGGATGAGGTGCGATCCACATTTGTGATTTGGATGTTCCTTCATTGCGTATTACATTGAGTATCTAAAGAGTCTCTAATATATGACGTGGTATGGTATATTTATTTAACTAAGTAAAACAACATTTACAAGCGAATTATTTTTATTACATTAAAGTTTCGGTTTTCATAAAATAATATTTTATAATATAATAATTTGGTACTCTAACTATATACGCAGCACCTCTTAAACTTAAAAATTTCAACAAATTATAATTCTAAATGATGCAACACTTACTGCTTTAACTTATACGAAAATGGCAATAATACTTTGATTACATTTTTTTTTAAATGTTTATAATTTTTTATAAAATATGCATTTATATAGTTTAACATTAAAACATCACATAGCAACAACATTTTTGTTACACAAATTAAGGAATGTTATTCCCAAAAATAATATAACACACTACATTTTTTATAAAAACTACAAAATAGTACATCATATCCATATATAGTAAGGACAAAAGTCGCACCTTATTGTTAATTCAATTAACATAATAAAATTACACACATTTTAAATATGTTCCACATAACGTCACTTTTTAAAAGCACTTTCGTCACTTGCCTTTGACCAAGTGCGATTTGGCAAGGAAGCGATCGACGACGAAAACGTGCGGATGAAATGATGCTACTTGAACGATATTAATTAAAAATTTCATTATCATTAAAAATTTGAGTAGGTATTGAAAAATACAGATATCCAAATATGAAGTTTGTAATATAGTAAAAATATGACTGCAAAATGGTGATGTACAATATTGTCACTATTAACCTAAAATTTCAAAATGTGTGTTCTTCAATAAATTATATGATAAAGCAATAAGCATGCTTTATTTGGTATCATAGGGAAACAATGAATACGAGACAGGATTAGACATGTGAAAGTGTGGACAGTGCATTAATTTTCTTTCTTCGACGTAGATTCCTGATAAGTCGGGGGTTGATCCTAGAATATAATAAATATAACAATTATACATTTACAAAAAAAATGTGTAATTATAATCGAGGTGAAAGTAGAAACTCTGTTCTGAAGTTCTTTGCATTTTAAAATATACAAAAAATATAAATGTTTCACTCATAAGTTGTCATACCGTGGGTATGAATTATGTGAGGTGGATGTTGATAAGTAACATTTACGCCATGGCATTCTTTTCTCTTTAAATGAAAAAAACCTCCGGAACTCAACCGATCACAGTACAAAGCGCGGTACCACTCAGACGCCGGTTTCCTGCGGGAGTGTGGTCCATCCCCGGGTTAGCCGGCCCATTCATGCTACAGATAAATAATACGCCATTCTTGACAAAGTATTCGTCTGCAGCCTGGCTCTACCACTACAGTGCCAGGATTTTATTTTAGAAAAAACATGAAAATGATAAGATAAAGAATTAATATTGTAATTTCATTTACAGTAACTTTTATTTAAAAAAAACCCTAACTTATCAATGTAAACTTGTGACGCAAACTACGAGGTAGTCAGCAATTTCGATACATACGCTTAATGCGAGATATATCGTAGTTGGTGTCAATGGGTTACTTACCCAGGTTACCCACTCACTCGTTTGCTTACCTATCTTTCATAATATTGTTACATGGGAGATATTGTTTTTAATAATAGTTCTTTTCGGCACTAATTTAATATACTTACGTTGTATGGTGGCGGGACATAAGCAGTCTGCGGTCTATTAGGGTCGTAGTATGCGCTTTGAGCTGCCTCAGCAGCTTTAGCATCTGTAAGATATTGTTTGAGCTCTTGCAACAACCGCTAACTAATTACGATACTTAATAACAACCAGATACTGTACTGTACTTTACAATAATGTTCTAAACTATATTTGTAAATTAATCAAAATTACTAACTGTTGATGCAACAATATTACGTTTAAAATGTACAACTCAATTGATTAGGCATCAATATATTTTCCAAGTCATATTAAAAAATAAAGCATAAATAATACTTATAATAATGAATAAAACTTATTTCAAGACATGCAAATTTAAAAATTATTCACCTGACCTGAGTGTACAATTAGAGCTATTAAAACATTAATCAAAATGAATATATAATGCTTACCCTGTGCTGACATAGCTGTTGCACCTGGAGTAGCAAAACCTCCAGGGTAACCTGGGGGCGGTGCACTAGCGTTACCCGGATAACCGGGTGGAGCTGCCGTAGGGCTCCCAACTCCCGAGAATCCAGGTCCAGATGGGTAAGTGGCGCCCATTACACCAGGGTAAGGAGGCGGACTGTTGGAAACAAATACTGAGTTTGGTGACGGCTGGTCAGGGAACGCCTGAAATACAGTGATTAATTATTGGACAAAGGTATTGTTATTTTCTTCTATATATATGATAATAAAGCTATAAAATACATTTCTCGGTTTTGGTTATAAATAACAAAATACATATTATTTATTTGTACACACCATTAATATATCAATATATATTGGAAGAAGCTAATTATAACTCTAAAAAAGTATGGTGTAATTTAAGAACATGGTGTGTAAGAATTTTTTTTAAATTAACCTTTTGGGATCTCATTGGATATGTAACACAGTTGCCAAAAACAAAGAATTGAAATAAACATTTTCCTAAATGATATGAAGAAAAATAATCCAAATTAAATATTATTTTTATGCTAAATATATAAAAGAATGTATGTTAATAACTATAATATGTCATTGCTATCTTCTTTGTATTCAATCAAATAATACTAACTTATCATAATCATAAGGCAAATATTGACCACCAGTAATGCTAACTTATTGTTGAAGTAACTAAGTCATTTAATGGAATTTCTCTTTTTGGAACCTATACTTTGCTACTTATCTGTGCTAAGTACAAAAAGTCTACTGAAAAGAATTTATGCCCATTTCTTATTTCGTTCTTACAAAGAGTTTTGATTTAACAGAGTATAATGAAGACTGCTACTAAAATTGCTGAAAATATATCACACAATTTAACAGATAAGATTTCCTGATTATTATTTCTGAGAATGAAGATTGTTTTGTGTACACAATAGCAGTCACAACTTGCTCACTCGTATTTTATAATTCTTTGTGAAGGTTGTAAATCTAACTTAAAAAGGCTCAATTAAGTGACTAAGTGTGAAATCTGTCCATACAACAATAAAATATCAACTAAAGTCACAAAATTAATTTCATTTTAAGAAAATTTTAGAATTATTTATATTAGATATTACATACCGAGTATGGAGGAACCCAACCATAATAACCTTGTGGCGGGGCGGCATACGCCGGTGGAGGCGCCGCATACCATGGCCCTGTAGGTGGAGTATAAGGAGGGGGTGGTGCATTTGGAGTCATGTGGCGGGATGCTGTAAAAAATATTATAAATTAGAAAAATGGTTTACATACATATATTATGTATTAAGAATTAACAAAAAGTCTTGGAATATAGTTTTTGTAGAAATGAATAAAATAAGAATGTCCTAATTAGAAATTCACAATGACATTATAACTGTGTGCAGCACTGATATGAATAATTTAATTGAACTGTAAATGAAAATATTTTTCGATTGTCAGGTTCTTGCTAAATTCACTAATAAAAACAAAACATAACATGTAACATCCACCATCCGCACTACTAACTCGCATACTTGTTTGCCTGTTCTGCTATCAAAATTAAAAACCTCACATTCATCTGCTGAAGTTACTGACCAGAATATGACCACCATTTCTTCCTGTGGGTATTATATGAGGTAACCTTGGAGGCAAATACCAATGGACCAACAGCAGTGTCTATTAACCCTTTGCACTCGAGGGCTCCGGAGCGGAGCCATTTAAAATTTGTCTTCAAACTCGAGGGCTCCGCTACGGAGACAATGGAATTAATTTTCAGTTTTTAACATGAGAACAAAAACAAATCGTAAAAATTAGTTATAGGATATTTCGCTGTTGGTGACAAATGACGGTCGCGGCTCGCAGATTGTTATGCTCTCGATAACAGCACACAATCGCGGTTTGAGCAACATTCCGCATTCCGCACTTGGATGCAAGTGAGTTAAGTACTCGTAATGAAGCGGGTTTGACATCGGTTGATAGAAGAGTACGTGGTGGTGAATTGGTCAGAATACAAAAACCTAAAATTGTTATCGATTACACAAAAAATATGCGTGGAGTAGATCGGGCCGACCAATATGCTGCAACATATTGTTTTCTGAGAAAATCCCTGAAATGGTGGAGAAAACTATTTTTTTGGGGGATGGAAATGTGTACAGTAAATGCATATATATTGTACACTTCTGTTAAAAAAATAAATAATGAAAAACCAATGACACACTTGAAGTTTGTAAAATTGTTGGTGGACCAATTGATTGGGAATTTCCGACAAAACAGCACATCTCGAGAATACAGTTACACACCAAATACGGAGGCCAGACTCAACAACCACCTACATATTATACGTTCTGGAACCAAGAAAGATTGTGTAGTGTGTTCGAATAGAAAAATTCCAGGCGAAAGACGGCAGACCCATTATTTTTGTGATACCTGTCTAGAGAAGCCAAGATTACATATTGGCAATTGCTTCGAGAGGTATCACACTTTGGAAGATTACAAAATGTAATAATTTTATAATTTTTTTTATATATCCTAACATTTGTATCCATAAACAATTAAAAAAATAATAACATACAACGATGACTTTTCTTTCAATGCGTATATCATGAACTTACATGTGAATATGATCTTTTCACTCAAATGGCTTCGAGTTGCTGGTAATATGACTCAAAAAAAAACTTCGAGTGCAAAGGGTTAAAAAACAGTCTGTGATCTCCAATCTACTCAAGAGATCACCACTCATTTATGTGGGAGGTAAATGGACTGTCACACCTTTATTGAATGAATATTATGTAAAACAAAACAAATATTTTCTTAATTTATAAAACAGTTCTTCTTTGGTAATTAATTTAAACAATTTTCAAGGATTCTACATTTGGCAAAAGGAATATAAGAATCAAAACATGTTTGTGTACGCACAATATATTATATATACTGACTGTTCTGATCTGATTTATACTTTCAAAGAGATATTAATTTATATATAATTGGATAAGTTGAATATACACAAAGTAGATTTTAGAGGTATAGGAACATACATTATTCTCTCTACTCCTAAACTCATCTAGATACAAAACATCTTATTGTTTATTTATTTTACAGCTAAAATATGTCACATACCTGAGCACAGGTGCTTTCCATTTTTGAAGAAAAGAACAGTTTCCCACCATGCTTACCTGCAGCTGATTGTTGGGGACATCCTATTATACCCAATATTTTTTTTATAAAATTATAAAACAGTATAGATTATTCTTACCCAGGTGAGCTGCTTTAAGCATTGCTTGACCAAATTCTATGGCACCACCAGATTTAAAAGTTAGTTTGAATTTGACTTCCCCAACAAAGTTCCCATTAGGCTGTGCACGCACTTTGCCTTTTATGAAATTTGCAGAAAACATAGGTTGTTCAACAGTGACCTAAAATACAAAATCAAAAAATAAAAACAATACATCACATAATAATCAAATATAGTATTATTTTTTCCAATAAAAACTTACATCTTGTAAAGCAATGAATGGAAAACTAAAAGATCTTAAAGGGTCAGAATTGTTTTTCGAGTTATAGATCATTCTGTGAGTTGTGAGATACATGCGTCCATTTTTAGCCCCCTTGAATTCAGGAGTATCATTACCGTAAAACTCCACTGTTACATTGTCAGAAAATAGTATAATACTGAAATAAAATAAATATTAATGACAGACAAAGAAATCGAACCATTGCTTGTTCTTGCACACTGAATTGCTGTTCAGCAAAATGTATTATGAATTTGCGCAATTATACTTAAAATAACAGTAATGAAAGATGAATGAGAAGTATCTAACTAGCTATTCTCGGCATTATAAACCTTTTAAACCAGTGGTACATAAAATAAATATAACAAAAGGTTTTATAATAATATATATATTTGTTTAATAAGAAAAATAAAAAAACATATTGAATTCTACATTATAAATCAATCAAAAAATCTGTGAAAAAAATTGTTTATAGTTTTTGTTTTGATAGTACTAGAATAATAAATAAAACTTTTTTGGTTTCGTAATCTTTAAGGATTGAGAAACAAATCATTCTATAAAAATATAGATATATGTAACATTAAAAAACAATCAGAACGGTTTATTATCTCAAAAAGGTGACTCACCACTCTCCAGCATGTATTAAAACACCGTGATCCGCATGAGCTGTATTTAAAGACATCTCGTGAACTTATTTTACAATAAACTATAAAAGAGTACTGGAAGAACTTAATTCAAAGACAATATAAAATACACGGTGCTACATAAAGAAGACAAATTAGATTTTCAGACAAACATCTACTCAATCGTAATGATAATACCAAAACACCACGCAAAACACAGATTGAATTTGAAAATGAATACTGTCAAAGTACAGATCATAAATCAATGAAATAAACTGCACCAAATCACGTTCTTATATACAAGTCTTGAAACGAAGCCCAATTTCAGTGGTGAGAGATTAGTACGATCGTGTCATAAACTTTTATTTAACATCAACGTCGTCGTCGTTGTACGTCGCTGCTAACAATAAATGCGGTACGCATAGTGCACCGCACACGCTGGTTTAATGACAAGCAACATGTGAATAAAACAACACGAACTGGGTACTGTATTTACATCATCTATTAATTCAATGGTATTTATGATAAACGATATAAGGTCGAGTAATGTGATGAGGGTTTAACACGCATGTTTTACGTATGATAAAAAAAAGACAGAACAATAATCTGTCTTCATTGCACAGCACACCCATCTATCAACATGACTCTGACAGCCATAAGTTGAAAAGACAAATGCGAGTCTCATCGGATAACAGTATGCTACTCCAGTTACCTAGTGACCAAGATAAACAATTTCTACCGAAATCTTAATCGAGCACTCCGGTGCTAACGGAGTAACTTGGGGGCCTGTGTTGGTCGTCGACTGCGTCTATCAGTCGCTAAAAGCCTCCTCTTCACAGTCTATAAGTTAACTTGTGGTCCTCGTACCTCTTCAAGATTTATTTTGAGGTCTATGTTACTCAGCGCCTGAGTCGCTAAAAAGCGGTCGTTTCGTGGTTGTGTGCAACGTTTTCTCAGACCGTTCCCAGACCCTTGTCTTTCGCTGAACGGAACCTGTCTCTTGGTATCGAGTCCAAATTCTTTGTATGGTTGAACGACTCACGTTTAACCATTGGCTTAACTCCTCTTCCAGCAGTGCTAAAATTTTACTTTTATTGCTCTTTCTGCCATTGCATTAGACACAAAGATGTCTTAAATTAAAATAAGGCAGAATTTTTCGCAAAACATAAATTAGTTTACTAAAAATAATAAGAAATTAGTTTTAGTTTCCTGATAACCTTTTAACAACAAACCCGCGAAAAGTAAATAAGAAGTCACAAACTAAAAAGGATTTTTTTTTTATAAAACACACTTTTGGAATTAACTGTTTTTCATACCCAGACTCTTTATTAAGCACCAATAATGTAGTTTAGTTATTAACACCTCTTTAAAACTAAATTATACCAACAATGTAGAAAATCAATACATATAAAATGCGTCCTATTTTTACGTCCTATATTACTCACGATATACTTCTAGTAATTTCTATGTTTGTCTATTCTGGAACTTTCTTTTTGAATCGATTCAAAAATGTCCTAGCAAATTGATTCCAAAACATTCATTACGAATAAATTCTACTTTCTCTCAGAAGTTTTTTTTTAATTTCAATGTTCAAATCGATTGTTTAATTTCTAATTTAAATTAATATAGAAACTAAAAACAAATAAAAAGTGTGAATATAGACAAAGAAAACCAAGCATTAGCCACTTAAAATATTTCATCATCACATGAATATATTTTCGCTAGTTCTAAGTCGATATTTTCGCTAGCTCACCCATTTCTTTCTCTAGTTTTTTGTGTCTGTTATTTATGTAGGTATGTTTACATTAAATTTACGTATAATATGCATTATATATAAATTTCTTCCTCTAAAACTTATTTGGTTAGGCCTTCCTCAGGGTTTAGTTCTGCGTCCTTTTCTACACAATATATGTATATATACTCGTGATCTTGAGCATTCTGTTAATTCTTTTTGCAATGTTTTACAATATGCTGGCGATATCGCGTTAAAGTTTTCATCTAAACGTTTTTCGGAATTGTCACGTCGTTTAAATTCCGCTGTTCATTATTTAAAAATCTGGCTTAACCAGCACGGTTTATTATTATCTCCTTATAACAATAATGTTCTTGTGTGTTCTAAAAAAAGGTTCCTTCCTGCTATTTCATATTCTTTGGATAATCAAATAATTTTCACTCATGATTCAAAACTTAGCGGTATTTCCCATTTGTGTTACATTGCCAAAAAATGCGAACAAAATGGTTTTGGTTCTCTAACTAATTTGTACTCCGTCTCTCATGACTTGTGTTCCGTTGCTAAGGTAGACTTGTTTTCATGGTAAAGTTCTTTGGTAAACTCTAAAAAGGATATATTATGAAGATATCCAGCCATCTATTCCTTCGAAACCTCGGTTTTTTCTTTTCTCTAAACCCAATAAATCTGTTACATCAACAATGTGTAGAATACAGTTTTTTTGTTGGTCCTATTTGTTCTTTTGTATTTTTAGCTAAGCTTAGAATCCGTGATAGTTCCATTTGTGAGTGTGGATTGGAAGATAGTAATATTGATCACATTTTCTTTAATTGTCCTAAACTTTCTTATTATATATTCTTTATATGACGTAATCCCTTCAAGTATTTCTCACCCAGCTAATTTAAAATTCTTAATGTGTTTTGTTTTTACTTGTTTTAAGTTGTTATCTAATTTTATTGTTGCTAATAAAATACGTTTTTATTTGATTGTGTGACTCTCATCATTGACTCGACACTGGCAGAATTCACTGATACTTGCCATAATCGAATTCAATTGAATTAAATGGTTTGTTTAAGTGTTTATGTTTTTGAATTTATATCAAACTTTATCAAAACTTGTTTACGTTTTATTTTATTTTTATTATATAACGGTACATAATTAAGGTAGTTTTTTTTTTCTTGTAAATATGGATAAAAATCATGAGGCAGAGCAAATGAACATAAATACTATAAAAGCAATTAACTCTGAGACCGTACACAAAATTTGTTCGGGTCAGGTAAAAACCCCATTTGTTTTAATCCTTATTTTATTAGTGTAAATAATAGCGGTAAATCCAATTAGGTATAGGCCGGCTCGACCCTGGAAAAAATTGAATAACTATATGCCTTAAAAAAATTCTGTCAGCATCACAGAATATTGGTATTCTTTTTTGTTCCAACACGTTTCGTGCAGGCAGAGGAATAGCTTCAATCCCATGCAATATATATATATATATATATATATATATATATATATATATATATATATATATATATATATATATATAATAAAGTAGAAATTGTAATCCTTTCATTGAGCATTGAGAAAGAGCTTGTAAAAGTCTGATATTACTGCCTCCTTTTATTTCTAAACAGATGCTTTATGCAATTAAAACATAAACAGCCCTTAACCATACTGTGAGCATTCCACTGAACCTGGTTGTGGGGGCATGTCACTTCTTGTTGGATCCAGTTTTTTCCAATAAGACATAACTTAACCCCCAGGAACTATAGTGCCTCAGCATGCAGGGTTTTGCTGGGGCTCCTCTAAATCAAATCTGGAAACACTAATTTAGTGACATTATTAATTACAACTACACTGAGGACATAATATCATTAGAACCTAGCTTTGGAAAAATTCGACCTCAAAATGATAAGCAAATCATAACAACCATACTGCGAGCCATAGATGGCGGTCAGACGACTGAGTTGCAGTGGCAACACAGAAAAGCACCTTAACTTTAAAGATTTCTTTAATTAAGTTTAATCATCTGCCAGATATAAAAAATTTGTGTTGTGGATGATATAAGATATTAATTTTTTCTTTCATTTTATAAGTTTCAAACTTATCTGCAACCTCCACTGCCTCAGAATATCCTGTAATCATGTAAATTTACTTTATTTCTATTAAAATTATATTCAAATCTATTTATTGGATATATTTTCAGGTTATACTCAGTTTAGCTGTAGCTGTAAAAGAGTTAGTGGAAAATTCATTAGATGCTAGTGCAAGTAAAATTGACATTAGGTTGAAGAATTATGGAATGGATTCAATAGAAGTGGCAGATAATGGCAGTGGTGTGACTGAGGATAACTTTTCAGCCTTAAGTAAGATTGAATATCTGTAATATGCACTAGCTTATATCTTTACTTCTAGCTATTTGTGGAATTATTGGCCCTAGCCTTTACAATTTCATTAGAAGAATATCAGGGCAGAAAGCTCACAATTTATGGTCATCATGAAATGTAGCTATATATTGTAATACCATGAATATCTATCATTATAAAACAATGTAAGTTGTCTTTTTATTTGTAAATGGTTGCACTGATAGCTATAGTGGATGTTTATTTTGATGTTTGTATTGAGTTGTAATGACCCTACATTATATATAAATTATATAGACTTGACTTCATGCTCACTTAAAGGTCTACTTTCCCCTTAAATATGATTGGCAATAGCTGCCTCTTGTATCAACCTTTAAATGAATAATTAAATAATAAAACTATTTTATGTAACATTATTTTTTACAAATTACATTTAACATAAATGAGATAAATATAGTAAAAATAACAACTAATTTTGAACCTTTCAGTGAAATCAAAGTTTTTAGATTAAATTAAATGCAAATACAAATAAAAATTTACTATTTTTATATATTAATAAATTCAGTTTAAAACATTAATAGCTGGAAATATATTTCTGATTTAATTTTTTACAGCTTTAAAATATCACACTTCTAAATTAAGTGAATATTCAGATCTTCTTGGTGTGAGCAGTTTTGGATTTAGAGGAGAAGCTCTCAGTTCCCTTTGTTCCATAGCTAATCTTACGATCACAACTAGACATCAAAGCACTGAGTATGGTAAAATAAAACATTACACATTAAATAACTCTTTTGAAATATGATCCATTCAGTAAATTTGAATTTTATTTAACCTTTTTCAGCTACTAAAATTCAGTATGATCATAAGGGAAACATAGTAAGTAAAACACCATGTTCTCGTCAGGTGGGGACAACTGTCACCTTAACAAATTTATTTTGTTCCCTTCCAGTACGTCAAAAAGAATTTCAAAAAAATGTCAAAAGAGAGTTCAATAAAATGATACAGTTATTGTATGCATATTGCTTGATATCTTTGGGTGTAAAGTAAGTTTGGCATCCATACTGGTATTTATCATAAATAACTACGTACTATTAATTTGTGACAAGTTAGGGTTTGATTTATTTCATTTTTTAAGGGATGGGAAAGTAAACGAGCGGGCATGTCACCCGATGGAAAGATACATATTAGCATTGCAAAAGCATTTCCGGCCTTTAAGAAATGTGTAAGTTTGTTTTTTAAGGTTCCAATGTTGTATTTTTTTTGTGGAAGATACTGATCAGCTTTTGTTATAGCAGAGCAGACAAACGAACATGTGGGTCACCTAGTGGTAAGCGATCACCGCCGCTCATAAGCATCCGCACCGCCGCAGGTGTCGCAGATGTGTTGCTAACCTTTAATGAACACATACACTCTTTTCTTTAATACTCCCACCCATTATGTGAAAATGACACATGTGAACACCACAGGTGGTAAATTGTTTCACATTGTCGAAAGATATTTGTTGCGTGTACAATTCTTGAAACTTGTTATTTATTAACAAGTTTCAAAGATTTTTTTATAAAAACCCAAAATAAGAGCTATACATAGTAGCCTTAGTCGATCGTTATAAATTTCTCAATGTTCTTGTGAACTTCTTGTTAAAACTGTTTTATTGCTCTCCAAGATTTGCTTTGAAGGCCGCAATGAGATGAAAATATATCAGGCCAATGTATAGCATTACATAGAGCAGTTAAACGAGGAAATACAATAGACTAGTTTCAGGCCTGCATAAACAGCCACTGTTACTCATATATAAAATAAGCATTAATAATGTTTTCTCATTTTTTTCAGTTATTCCATAACTTGTGATAGCTCTAGTATTTTAGTAACCATGGGTATTTTATTGATTAAAATAATAAGATGTACCAGTCTTTTAGTTATTTCTTTTTGCAGCTGTATACATATCTATTTTTTTGTATATTTTAACACAAATATTGAAGTTGTTAATTTATAATCGGCAATATCTGAAGCTGGTTAATGCCTGTAGGCATTGAACTTACTTTGCTAGGGTTTTATACAACTATTCAGTTACATTTTTACAAAGTTTACATACTATTGAACACATTATTTTTTATTATTACAGGTTTATTATTAAATTAATTGTCTGTGTTTAATATTTATGCATATTACAGTATAACATGCAGCAATCAAACTAATTCGAATTCCAAGTCAGTTATTGTTACAACTCAAGGATCAATGTCATATAAAGATAACATAGCTTGCATATTTGGTGTAAAGCAATTGAAAAGTTTAATTGAAATTAAAACTGATTTTGTTCCAAATATAAAAGAGAATATTTTCAAAGGATTATCGGGAGAGGTTAAACAAAGTGAAGAGAGTTTAAATATAGAAGATACTGAAATAGATTTATCGGAAGATTCCAATGATAATGACAATGTTTCATGTTCTCAGAAATCAAAAGGATATAAAAATCTTACAACTCCTGTTGCACTCACAGGATTTATATCATCTTGTGCTCACGGCTGTGGTCGTTCTAGCTCCGATAGACAATTTTATTATGTAAATTCGAGGCCTTGTGAACCAACAAAAATAATGAAACTTATAAATGAAATTTATAGACAATATAATTGTAACCAATATCCGTTTGTATTTTTAAACATTAATCTAGAAAAAACCTTAGTAGACGTAAATGTGACGCCGGATAAAAGAAAATTATTTCTGACGAAAGAAAAACTCATTTTGGATGTTGTAAAAAGTTCCATTATTAAGTCACTTGATAATATTCCAAGAATTTTAAAATTTGAGTCAAATTCATGTGCATTGGAAAATTCTAATGTGAAAGTAGATATAGACCAACCCAGAGTTTTTAATTCTTTTATGCAACAATTTAGCAACAAAGCAAAAATGAGTGCAGATTTATTATCAAAACATGTACAAGATGAAAAAAAACCTGACTTGAAACGAAAATCAACTACACTCCTAGACTTTGCTATATCGAAAACAAAAAGAACACCAGATGATAAAGATTTAAATATTGAACAAAAGGAACATTACCAAAAAATAAATGAGTTAAATAATAAACAAAATCTTGAAGATGATAATGATAAAATACATTTTAAAAAAATTGAAGTGAACAATTCTACAACAATTTGTCACAATGAAGCTGAATCAAACAACCAAGTAAATTGTGGCGATGTTGAATTAAACATGGATGGAGGCAGTATATCATTTAAAGAAGAAAAAAATTCGAACACTCATACCATTGATACGGTTCAAATCGATGCACTAAATAATAAAAATAAAGATATATTGTATTTAGATTTTACTGATGAAATACCTAATACACTAATTAAAAATGTATGTGACGTTTTAGTAGAGAAAACGGAAGACTTGAGAATTCCAAAACTAGACAAACCGAAGTTTCACATATCTAATAATGTGAAGAAACAGAAAGTAGTTACAGACAAAGAAGAACTCGGAAAGTGCGATAGAAAATCCGTTATTATGAAAACTTCCTTGGAACAGGTTATCAAGTTAGTAGAAATATACAATAACCAGAAAGAAAATTTAAAACCCGATAAGATAAAATTCAAAACAGCAATTAATCCCGTCTTTAATAAAAAATGTGAAGAGGAATTGAGCAAAGAAATAACTAAGGGCTCATTTAGGCATATGGTGGTTATTGGTCAGTTCAATTTAGGTTTTATAATTACGCGTTTAGATGATGATCTCTTTATAATTGATCAACATGCAACTGATGAAATATACAATTTTGAAATGTTACAAAAGACGACGGAACTAACTTGTCAAAAATTAGTCATGTAAGTCATGGGATATTTGTTGGTTGTTAAACTTTCTATCATGTAGAATTGTAGACCATGTAGGTCTTTAAATGAATTTAATAATTTTTCATGGTTATTATACCTTTATAGACCACAGCAGTTAGAACTTAGCGGCGTTAATGAAGAAATATTAATAGATAATTTAGAAGTTTTTAAAAAGAATGGTTTCACGTTTGAAATAAGTGAAGAAGCTTTACCTACCAAAAGAGTAAAACTGTTAACAATACCGATGTCAAAGAATTGGATATTTGGGAAGAATGACATAGAAGAACTATTATTTATGTTAAGGGTGAGTATACATCAAGAAATTCATATTCAAATAATATCCTAACATTAAATTAATAACATACCACATTTGCATTTGTTACAAACTTTGAAACATTTACCTGCACTCATTAGTATTATTATATTTTGTATGTGGACAGTCAAAAGATTTACTTAGCTAAGATCCGCGACAAGCAAAACAATAACAGAAAATTAATAATGTGTGTTTTTCTGCTGGATGAAGTGGATTTATTTGGAACTTAAACCAAAAACTTACCGAAAATCGGCCATCCCAACGCGCATCGCAACATGCGCAAGGCGGCTGGCTGGATGCGTGTAGCCGAAGATCGGGCTAGGTGGCGCGCCTCGGGTGAGGCCTATGTCCAGCAGTGGACTGCCGCGGGCTCTATCAAATTTGTCTATTATTCCTTCCTTATAGTTCCAGTTACCTACTATGATCTTATTTCTAAAAGATCATGCAATTCAAGTTTTTAACCGAAATATTCTCGATTCAAAAATACTGGTCATGTCAAAATAATTATTAGGTGTACAAATAAGTTTCCGCGGTTTGTCAAAAGATGGCCCCACCAGAAGGTTATGGAGAAATTGTCAGATGTAAAACGTAATATCCCAAGTTTAGTCATCTGGCAACACCATAACCTTAAAGTACTAGTGATTCCGTATCAGCATCACGTAATTTTTTTCGTGCAAAAATGTCAAGTTTTATTCCGAATAAGCATCATTTGCGGGAACTTTTGATTTACTTCTTTAATGTGAAAAAATCTGCAGCTGAGGCGCATCGATTGCTTCTAGAAGCATATGGTGAAGCTGCTTTAAGTGAGAGAAGTTGTCAGGAATGGTTTCAAAAGTTTAAGAACGGTGAGTTTGACGTTAAAGACAAAGAACGCAGTGGAAGGCCGAAAGTGTACGAAGACATGGAATTAGAAGTACTATTGGAGGAAGATTCGTCCCAAACGCAAAAAGAACTTGCACTTACTCTACAAGTGACTCAACAAGCAATTTCACATCGTTTAAAATCGTTAGGAATGATTCAAAAACAAGGAAATTGGGTTCCATATGAACTAAAGCCGAGAGACGTTGAACGCCGATTATGCATGAGTGAAATGCTGCTTGCCAGGAATTAAAAAAGAGTTTTTTGCATCGTATAGTCACTGGTGACGAAAAATGGATTCACTACGATAATCCAAAGAAGAGAAAGTCATGGGTTAAGCCCGGCGAACCATCAACATCGACAGCTAAGCCGAATATTCATGGAAAAAAACTCATGCTGTGTATTTGGTGGGATCAGCTTGGTGTCGTGTATTATGAATTGCTGAAACCAAGCGAAACCATTACTGGAGCTCTCTACCGAACACAATTGATGAGATTGAGTCGGGCACTTAAGGAAAAACGCGCCCATTACTACTCCAGACACGACAAAATTATTCTTTTACACGATAATGCTCGTCCACATGTTGCGGCGCCGGTAAAAACATACTTGGAAACACTCAACTGGGAAGTTTTACCCCACCCGCCGTATTCACCAGACTTAGCCCCTTCTGATTATCACCTGTTCCGGTCGATGGCACATGGTCTGTCTGAGCAGCGCTTCACATCATATGAAGACACCAAAAATTGGGTAGATTTGTGGATAGCGTCAAAAGATGAAGAGTTTTTTCGACGGGGTATCCGAATGTTGCCAGAAAGATGGGGAAAAGTAGTGGCAAATGATGGAAAATACTTTGAATAAAACGTAATGTACTTTTCCTTTACAATAAATTCCTAATTTTTTATAAAAAACTGCGGAAACTTATTTGTACACCTAATATATATATATATATATATATATATATATATATATATATATATATATATATATATATATAATTCTTTAATCCGCATTGAAATATTTTTTAACATAAATATAATAACATATTTTTATTTTAGGAAAACGAACCGGAATATTGCAGGCCGAGTCGAGTGAGAGCAATGTTTGCGTCAAGAGCATGTAGAAAGTCAGTCATGATAGGAACAGCATTGAGTAAGACCGATATGAAGAAATTAGTAGATCATATGGCTGAAATTGATAAACCTTGGGTAAATATTACTTCTTTTAGAATTAAGTTGATGTATGTATATTGTAACTGAAGTAGCAATGAGCTGGTCACGTATGTTGGAGAACCGACAACCGCTGGAGAAGACAAGTATGATAGTGGTGACCACGTCTCGGCAAAATGGTATGGATATGATAGGATGCTCCCCAGCTAAATGGAGCGACGATCTGCGCACGGCCACTAGCAGAAACTGAATGCGTAATTTCGCGCTGCTCTTCATTTTATGAGTTTTGAGAGCCAGAAGTTCAAACCCTTTCAACTTCTAATATCATCCTTTAAATTGGTCGGTTTTTGATGACAAAGTTCTTGCGGAATGTCTAGATTCTTTCATAATATGGAGGACACATCTCATGTTCTCCAAATAATGTTTCATTCAAATGTATAGAAATACTCCTTATGTTCTAAAAGTATGAAGTATTTAACCAGGGTTAAGCAACGAATGCATGTTTTGAGATAGTCAGTAAGACCTTACATTTGAAGTGTTATCAAAATAATCACTTAACGTTTTATTTCATACTTACCAGAATTGTCCCCATGGCAGACCAACCATTCGTCATCTTGTCAACTTAGCAATGGTACGTACAGAATGAAACTGATTAATCATGGAAAAGAAATGGTGATATTTATTAAAATAAAAAAAAACATTTTTCCTTCCTGTTTTTTATTTTATACACTTATAGTCTTGAATATATTGAAGCCAGTATGAGCTGTTGTTACAATAACTCCTGGAATTTGTTTATGCCAATGAAGTTCTTTTATATCAGTTTGTCCTTGGTGGATGAACAATAACTGAGGAGGAAGGTTCTGTAATGAAAATTTCAATAATAATCCTTAATAGTGGTATACCAAAAATCAGCATTTTATAAATTAAAATGCAATGGATCATTTTTTGTGATGTTTCTGTGAAGTGAATCATTTCATGTAAACTTTTCTTTACCTTCAATTCCTCATCTAGAACATCATCATTGTCATCCCTTTCAACTGCTAGATCCCACAATGCAACTTGGTTATCTTCTCCTGCGGACCCTAATACACTTGGTTCAGTCCAATGCCATTCCACAGAAGTAATTGGTGCAGTGTGGTGTTTGAAAGTTCCTACAGGTGAATTGCTTGTAAAGTTTCTCAAGTCCCATATATGAAGAAAACCATCATCACCACCTGTTAAAAAGTTCATTTACATACATACATTAAAATGGTATGACAAAATAACTAGCCTTATTGTCATAATACTTCCTCCATAAGGACTGGATAACTCCGAAAGTGGTGCCTTCGCTAATTACCCATTTAGTTCATCTACTATTTTTAAGTTAAATAAGAAGGCATTTATTTTAAAGCAGTTTTCAATGCTTAAAAATAAATAACTAGTACATGGCCTCTTTAGATACTCAAGTATATCATACTTATAATTTGGTTCAGTTGTTGCTGAACCCTCTTGGGTAACCAGGTCATAAATTGAATTATTTCGGGACGGATTGATAAAAAATGGAAACAGTGTTACTGCACTAGAATATAATTTTTTCTTCACTAATGTCAATTTGGTATACTCATTGTCAGTATCCAATAAAATAAAACAAAGTTTTGCTTGAAATGTTCTACTAAAATTGTCCCGACTGTTCTATTAAAACTATTTTTTACAGTCAATGCACATGTCTTAGTTTAATTCCAGTTTACTTTTAAGTCTTAATCAAACTATATTGAACAATATGCAATCCAAAATTATACTGACAGTATAATGTTGGCCAGACAAGTCCTAATTTAATTTTATTTAATCATGTATAAATGATTTTTAAATGTAATAGTACACCTGGCTTATGTCCTCATACTGTTCCTTACTGTTACAAATTAAAAAAACATACTTAGAGATATAATTTCATAATTACCACTGGCTATAAAAGGTTCTTTGCTGTTCCAAGATATAACATTAATATCACTTTGATGAGCATTCTCAGCTGTCAACATGCAAGCTTTGTGAGGTGGTGCTCGTGTATCCCATATCCTAATAGTTTTGTCCACAGAGCATGTTGCCAATACATTACTAAAAAGATATTCTGTTAATATCGCAAAAACAAAATTGTATAATTATTTTATAAATAAACTAACTTGTTTAATAGATGTCGTTTTTGGTAAGTAACATTTGCTTTTTAATACATTTTAGTACTAAATTAGTTGTTGTAGTAAAATTATTCATAAATAAATTACTTATCGATTTTAAAATAGTGATTAACTATCATGACAAGAAAATAAATATATTGTCAGAATTATGACTTCTATTGGTCCAGTCATTCAGAAGTTATAAAATCTCTAACAGACAAATTATTATATATAAATTTTTATAAATAAACACATCAAAAAGGAAAAATGTATTTTATAATGTTCTTTAGCATTTACAATCCTTCAATTTACTGAAAATTAATATTCTTTAGTTATTTAACTACGAGGGTCTATTTTGTTACCGTTCATTGGGTGACCATTGAATGTCTTCAACTGATGCAGTGTGTCCAACAAGTGGTCGTTGATCTACAGTCCATGTTCCTCCTTCATTTGGTTTCCAAATATGTATATCTCTCCTGCAATCCCCTGTTGCTAAAACCTGAAATTACACAGAACAACTTATACACAAAAAATTCAATATCTAATATTTATCAACCTTTTACTAATGACAATTTTATTATTGTTTTGTTTATACTGATACTGGCCACTATTACAAATAAATATTTCCATTATTTTATTACAGACTTCATGAAAAACACTTACACCTATTTCTGTAGGACACCAATCAATACCAAAACCTTCTTGCTGATGTCCATTAAAGGAGTATAATGGTTTAATAGGGTTTGACACAGTCTCAAGATTGTATCTCTCAAGTAGAGCCGGGTCATCAACTGCTTGTAACTGCTGTGTTATATTCCATATGTCAACTATTCCAAGTTCAGACCAACATGCTGCTAAGACTGAATTTTTGAAATTGGTTGCCTATAAATATAAATATAGTAAGGTAGAGTACACTCTACACAATAAGGCTGCGAAAGGTTTGAAGCATTCAATATGCGGTGTTTATGTTGATGGAGGGATTGTCTTAGAAAAAGTAACCAGCAAAAAAGTATTCGATAAAATAGAAGAGAATGGAAAAATCTTATAGGATATTGAATGGTGTTATGGTCTATGTATAATAAATGCTGGATGTTCATTTCTTACTCACTGCAGGCTGAACAAAAAGGACAGAAATATTAGTGTGGGGAAGAAAACATAAAAATCGTATACATTGCAATATGTGACAGCTCTAGTGATGTGGACATGAAAATGTACTTAAATAGTTATAAGTAAAAAAGAGGCAAGACTTACTCTTATCCTATTTACACAACCTTGATGTTTAATAAAAGAGAATGTCATATTTGGCTTTTTCTCCTCATCCTCTTCTTCATCATCTTCATCATCAGATTCATCATCATCTTCAGGTTTTGATGTTGGATGTAAATTTGACATTTTTATAACCAGAATACTAAAAATAAAATCTTATTTAACTACTAAACAATCACAAAATATTAATATAAAGAGGCTATTCTACAACTATGGTATAGTTTAAATTATTATACACATAAATATGTATGTATATATTAATTACATTACAAAGTTACAAATAGCTAAGTGATTATTTACAGAAAATGCTAGGCAAATGGCCTCCCCATTTCTGAAAGAATGAATGTTAACCTACCATCCTTATATGTTATATATGATAACATTCAGACGTAACAAATATAATAAGTATAAGAAAAAGTAATTTCAGTTTTCCCAGTGGAATAATCAAACCAATATATTTAACCAGATGTGGGAATCAATCCAATGACAATTGACTCCGAAGTAACTTCACTATGCTAGGTACATTATACTGTGATCCATGCATTATCACGGATAGGCATATTGTTGCCAAGGTTGAGAACTTGATACTGGATTGCACTACATGCAAACCAATAATAATAGATATTAGAGAGATTGACCTTCTGCATGAGATCTCTGCCATGTGGCATATTAATTCCACGGAAGGTTATAGGTTTAATTCTTTCATTGTACTATTCACTATCAGTTTATTTGGAATGGTTAACATGAATTTTATAAATCTAAAAACATTGGAATTGCAGAGGGATATCTCATCTCTCAGTATTTTCTATAGTTTCAGGATAATTCCAGCTGATGAATTCCATTACACACATTGCACAATTTGCCACAAGGAAAAATTTCATCCTCACCAGATAGTAGAATTGATGTGATGAAGTGGTGATGAAACTGGATGGACTGGATCATCACTCATCCAGATGGATGAGATTGGAACCTTTAAAAAGCAAGCCTACACTTTCCTTAAAGGCTGGCAACTTTTACACTGCCTATGTCTATGGGGAGCACCGATTTCTTTTGTATCAGGTGACACTCCTAATCATTTGCCTTCCTAACCCATAAAAAAAAATTGATATTCTTACGAGATCAAAACAATTATAGTCAACAAGTTCATACTTATTTAGATGAGCACTTGAAGCCTGGGTACCAGCAACAATATAAGCAGTCATGGGGAACTGACTTCTATTACTTCCCAAATTATCTTCGATAATATCGAAACTAAGGCAAGGTGCTCCGGTTTGCGCTTGTTGCAGCATAACGTACGCGGTTTGATCACATACAAGATGCTCATCTTCTTGCAATGGTTGCCCTGGGAGGTAAGTTACCGGTCGATTATCTTCCTCATTTTCCTCAACGGTTTCCTCCATGTCTTCATCATCACTTTCAGAAGAGCTTGCATCCATGTCTTCTTCATTTAATTTCGACATAATTGACGTACAATTCAAAACAAAATAAATTAACCCTTTTGCAATATCGTCTTGTATTGTATAGTATGTTAATCAATGTAGGTTAATCTTCATACAAAATCCTCCTGTTTGATGCAATCTTTGCTATATTATAATCAACATATTTCATTCATTAAGGTTAGGCATTTCAAGAGCTAAATAGATGTGTAGGTTAAGTTTTAGGTTATGTTAGTTATTTTCCTTTATACATTTTACGGCTTTCAATATAGATCTTTTAGCCAAATGTGGTTTTGATTCTGATTGACATTATAAATTGGTCCTGATATTTTCTATAACTTAGAAAAATTTTGACAGAAAAAATGTAATTTACCAATAGCAAAGAAGTGGGTTAATTATTTCTATGCCTGCACAGAGATTAGATGGAAATAGTTCGTTATGAGTAATACGTTACATTGTATATTAAACTTTACCGTTTAGTGAATAAAATGATTTTTAATATTGAAATAGATACGAATAATATATCGTCTACGAAAGAGCTAAAATATTTGGCGAAATTCTAAGTAACCAACGCTGTAATAATTTAAAAAAATAGTAAAGAAAACAAAGTCATATTAAAAATAATTATTAAAATTTTTTATGCTAAACGTAAACATTTCTTGTAATTAATATCGTATGAATATAAATAATTAATTCAAATCACAACATGGCTCTTCGAGCCATTTGTTCAGCGCGTTTAATAAAATATAATACAAATTTTGTAAGCATTATACATCAGCGCTCCACTGCTGTATTTGGAGTATCGGAAAATACAAAAGGGAACAAATTGTATAAGACAGAGCATAATTTAAATTATTTAGGTGATCCTGATAATTTTGGAACCCTTATAAGTAAACAAAAACCTCATTGCAGTGAGGAACTAGATGACGAAGGTGATATCAAAGAACAGGAACATGTACAAAACCTACCGTTAACATCTCAAAAGTTAACTATAAAACAGTATGCAGATATTATAAAACAATATTTAAAGCATAAACGTTTGAAAGAAGCAATTGATGTATTAGAAGTTAGAATGTTGAAAGAAGATAGGGTAAAACCCGAAAATTATATTTACAATATACTAATTGGTGGTTGTGCAGATTTAGGATATACCAAAAAAGCTTTTAAGTTGTATAACGATATGAAAAAACGTGCATTAAAACCCACTGGCGACACTTATACTTGTTTGTTTGAAGCCTGTTTTAAATGCCCATGGCCTACTTACGGTATAAAAAATGCGAAACACCTAAGAGAATTAATGATTGAAAAAGGAATTGAACCAAATTTGACTAATTACAATGCAATGATTAAGGCTTTTGGTCGCTGTGGAGATTTGCCCATGGCATTTAAAATTGTGGATGAGATGGTATCAAAGAATATAAAAATTAGAGTCCATACATTCAATCATCTTCTCCATGCTTGTATTTCTGATAAAGAATCTGGGTTGCGGCATGCACTTCTAGTGTGGAGAAAATTGTTAAGAATGAAAGAAAAACCAAATATATTTACATTTAATTTAATCCTTAAATGTGTTAGGGATTGTAATTTAGGTAGTAAGGAAAATATAAAAGAATTAGTAGGAGCTATTCAAGATCAAACATTACTTAACTCTAGGAATGTAAATAGGTTACAAATTGGATCAATTGAAAATAGAATTAATCAAGATGTTCATTTAAGAGTTATTGACAAAGTAGAAGATCAATCAAAAACTGATTCTATAAAAGTAAAAGAAAATAGTATTTCTGAGCATCAAAACAATCCTAATATAACTTTCTTGCCTAAAACTTACAAATCAAATGTCTTAGTTGAAAAGAGGTCACTTCCTAATTTGTTATCAAAAGTTTTACAAATGGATCAGGTATTTTCATTGCAAGAAGTCAGTACAGCAAAGGACCGATTTGCTGTTGTTGGTGGCCAGGATGATTTTCTTAAAGAAATGGAAATTTATTTTGTAAAACCTGACATAAAAACATTTACACAGATGTTGTCATTGGTAGAAGAAACAAGAGAAGATGAGGATAAAATAATGAAAAAAATGAAATCATACAAAATAAAAATGGACATAGACTTTTTTAATATGCTCATAAAAAGAAGGTGTTTAAGATCAGATTATGAAGGAGCTTTTGTAAGTAGATAGATTTGTCTTATAAACTATTTCTTTAAGTGTTCCACATATTTGCTTAGAGTATTTTTTAATTGTATAGAATTTTGCTAAAAATGTTCATCTATTGCATCATATTTTTTTTAACAGCCCATATATATCCTACTACTGAGCACAGCCTTTTCCAATTCTGGAGGAACAGATGCTAAACCCACCACACTTGTTCAATGCGGATTGACGCGGTTACCAAACTCTGAATAAATATTTGTAATCCATACATATATTTATTCCGATGTGGGGATCGAACACGCGACCATTGACTCCACAGTTGAAGGGCCCCGCCACTGCGTCAAATAGTCGTCATTAATGTGCACTATGAAAATGTAAATAATAACAACATCTTTATAAAACCTCTGTAAATTTCTTAAGTGTATTAAGCTTACGTCAAGTAGATATAATAACAGAATTAAAGTCAGGCCAAAATACTTGGATACAGAATTTTTTTATTATTTTTTAAAATATTTACATAAAGAAACAAGAACCGTTTACCCTAGTTTTTTGTAATGGCTCATAAGTAAAGTAAAGTTTTATAAATTATTTCTAGAATTGATTACTTTACATCAAGCAACATACTTGCTTTTATCCCCCCTATTCTATAAAGAAAAGGAATAATTAGTTCATCATATTATTCCCATTTGCTGTGTGAGATGCCATAAATTTATCACTTGTCTTTATAACCACTCTCATATATCTTTAATAACTAATTCAGTTTATATTTTATTTAACCTGTATTTTTTTTTAACTACTTGTTTACTGGATTCGAAGATGTTAATGCTGGTAGCCTATTGGCTTTAACAGCTTTATCGTATTCAAGTAAAATATAATTGGGAATCTGCGCAAATCGCTGACTCCATCGGCCTGACGTCGTGTCGGAGGTACACATATGTGTGTGTGCTGATTTTAAACTCGTCATGATTCTACGTTAAACATGTAGGGGAGGATTGAACTTTAGTAACTATAGTCCCTATTAGTCCCATAGACCCTAAGGTCTAGGGGGTGAGAACCGACCGGGTACTTGAGAGAATCTCGTGTAAGCGGCCGGTGTAGAAGTGTTCCCTACTCTACGTGCTCGGCTAGAGCCGGGGTGCGTGTGAGTGTTGGTGTTGTGAGTGGATCCGAACGACGCTGTTTCGTCGTCCGGATCGTGTAACACGTTACGCGGGCGTCGTCTTTTCGGGCGCTTGTTTAAATCGGGTGAATAATTTACCGATTGTACCACCAGTGGATTCGGATGGGATTCGGATCTCTCAAAATGTTTCTTAGAGAGTGTTTTAAAGTGTTGTTTGACGCTCGGCAAGTTAAGGTCGCAGTGGAGGTCGATATTGCGCTGGAATCACTGAGCACCGGTGGTTCGACGAATGAAACGATTTTGTATCACTTGAAGTATATGTCTTATCACTTGATATTTAACTACTTGTAGAGTTGATCAAACGTTTCATGTTGATGATTTTCATTTATTTAAACATTTGGTGATAAATATGATAATCTCATGTATTTAGGTAGTATGTATTTAAGTATATATGGACAGTCAAAAGTTTTACTTAGCTAAGATCAAAACTTTTGACTGTCCATATAGTGATGGATTTCCGCAAAGTAACGCCTGACTCCATTAATAATATTTAAGTATACATAATGGAAAATAAATCTTATTATCCTTGTACTTTTCGTACAAGTTGATTGTATTGTGCTATTGGTGTACCCATTTAAATAAATACATAAAATAAATAAGACTTAAGTCATTATAACATATGACCAATTTATATATTTAAGTGATTCATTTGCTTGATTCCAGCTTATAAAAGATATAATTGATCAAGAAGCCTGTAGGAAAATATTCAGACGGAAAAAGACTATAAAACCTGATATTATTACATATGGTGTTCTAGCATTAGCTTGTAAAACTAAAGAAAATGCTGAAAAACTACTTAATGAAATGAAGGAGAAACAGCTTAAGTATGTAACTTAATTTGAAATCCATAAATTAATGAGTATAAATCAAGCAGGAATAGCTCAATTGATAAAGATTGTACTTACAATCTAAGGTTGTGACTGCCAATGGACTACTGATGTGAATCGTATTATCCTAGAATAAGCACTATTAGCTTAGTTGGAATGTTTAACAAGAATTTCAGTAAAACATTGCTAGTCTTCTCTTTAAAAGAAAAATATCCTTAGTAATCATTGTCATCTTGATTGATGGCAATTTATCATCACAAGAAGCCTGTCACAGTCCTCTCGCAAAAAAAGCTACTTACCCATATCATAGGCTTCACGTATCCAATTTATCAGCTGTCCTGTGCAGATTTTCATTTGATCTTGCCATGGAACTCCCCCCTTGCTATGTTAACCGAGATGCAATCTCCACTCCAGCACTTATCAACACTAATCGTTGTATTTCCAACAAATATGACCAGCCTATTGCCACTTGAGTTTGATTACTAAATAATGTTGATGACTTGTTCTAAGGCCCATGAACCTGAAGGCAAGTCTTCAACCAATATGATCTGCATGTACATACTCAGTATGCTTCACAAGCACATATTGCTCAGAGAGGTAGAGAAACAGTTCTGTGGAGTTTCTCTGGTAAATATGATTCATAAGAAATTATTTCTGGGAAATTTTAAGCTATTTTTAATTTTCTTGTTCACAGAGTAAATATTGAAATCTTAGGAACATTATTAAGACATGGCACAGCTCATATGGAATTTGAATACATAATTTATATCATGAATATAGTAAAACAAGAAAATTTGAGAGCTAATGAAGTATTTCTAAAGCATTTAGAAAGTTTTCATAATAAGTGTCTTAATATTATAAAACAGGCAAGTAATATTGAGTATTGTAAAAGCACCTTGTTCGCAAGGGATACATTCTCTAAATATGCCGCGAACAGAGAAATCATGGAAATATAGAATGATAATTCGCATGGGTCTATAAGGGATATGTTTAAGGATAACAAAATAAAAATGTCAAAATATAATCAATTTAATGACAGATTATTATTGGCAGGTTTAGGCATTGATTTAACCCATTCAATGCAGTATTTTTAATTTCCCATCCTGAATTGGTATGTGTGAAAGAAACGTTTGACTTATATGCCCACATTAAATGGATTAAAGTACTTAGTAAATTTATTTTTGCCATTTTTAAAAAGTTTTTCATTTCGGATTGTTATTCAGTTGTGACATTCATAATTTGTTTTTTTTTTAAATAAGACTTCTTTTCAGACAGATCAATCTTCATCAAAAATTATGAAGATTATTTGCCTCTACTTAGAATTTTCAAGTTTAAATCTTGCTTTTCAGAGCTCGTTAAAGCCACTTCTTTAATAGAATACAATAAAAAATTTTCCAAATAGATTTCGATCAAATCTAAATGTTATGATTCATGTAACATTTGAATGTCATTTGATTGTATCTATTCAAAACCGATTCGTCTTATTCTTAACCCCTTTGGCACATATCAGGAGTACTTAACCTTCCTATACCCGCGCGTTTGTCTGAGAGACCGACAGAATGATTTTTCGATTTTAAATAAAGAACGAATAATGCTAGTTTAATGAACTTTCTAGTACTTGCCTAATTTGATACGACCTTGAAATTGACGTGACGTGTGACCAAGTTCATTAAACTAGCATTATTCGTTCTTTATTTAAAATCGAAAAATCATTCTGTCGGTCTCTCAGACAAACGCGCGGGTATAGGAAGGTTAAAGGATACCAATATGTTAAAAAAAAAAATCATACCGTTGAAAACCGTAAATAATTTTAAGCCGCTATACTAGAACTGTGTCGTAATTTTTAACGCGAAAGAGAAACTTTCATTGTTATAACTTCTATATTCGATTCTTTTTAAAATAGCATTTAGAAGTTTCATTAATTTTCTATAATTATACAGACCATTTTGGGTTCCAAACTATCTACAGTTCTGTAGCTAAAATCATTTGATTTTAGACTTAACAATGTAATTGATGTTATAGAAGTAATTCATCCTCTAAATTAGTATTTGTTTGATTTTGGTTATGAGTTTAACTAGAATACTGGCTCCCTAGTAGGCATGGAAATGATTGTGTGTTTTTTTTTTTCAGAGTGAAAATATTAAAAATAAGGGATTAGTTATAGCATGTAAGAATTTCATGAGTAAATACCATACCTGGCTTAAAGATATACACGAGGACGAAATTAAAAGTGAACATCCATGGAAGCAGTTCAATGAACCACACCCAGTAACTGTTCAAAGGCAACATATTCAAATAAAAGAGCCAAAGAAATTCTATAAGAGAAATCGCAAATATATTCCTTATGTACCAAGTGTTTGAAAAATAAACAGCTGGTTTGATATAATGGTGTTATTATGTTGAAAAGCAATACAAAATAATTGTTTATCGTTTTAAATTTTAATATGATGTAGCTTGCGGTTGAGCTCCTCAAACTTCAGCAACTTGCGGATAAAGAAATCACCATAGCGGTGGGCAACCTTGGTGTCAGCAATGTGTATCATGTCATTGTCAATATAGAAGTCCAACTGGAAAAAAAAATAAAAGTTTAAGACATTGCTCAAAGTATATAGGAAGAAATTGAAGGGAAAAGGAAAAGTGGAAGACCAAGATGAAAGTTTACACACGAGTAAAAAGGGCAATAAAAAGAGATGTAAAAAGAATGAAAGGAAAATAACCTTTGATCAAATAAAATTTTATTTCTACACGTACACGTTTCGTTAAGCGCAAATCATAGATGGATGGGAAATAAGTAAACATTTTTATTTGTCCTACAAAAAACAAACAAAACAAAAATGGTCTACCTATTTAAATCAATAAATATCACATTTTAACATTTCAATTGAATACTAGTTTCAGTAATTCGAACTTTTTTGTTTTCCTAATGTATTTATTACAAACCTCTCAACATTTAGAACTCTTAGTAAATCGAAGTATTAGAAAGGTTCCTTCAACTTCGAATTATTGAGAGTTGACTGTATGTATATAGAAAACTACTCTGATCTCATTACCTCAGATCCACTTTGGAACTTTCCATCTAGCCCGCTAGGACCCTTAGTCCAGACAACATTCTTCATCTTATGTTTGAAGCACAGCAAATGTATGGCGAGCGCAGCATGCTCGCGAGCCGCATCACGCTCTCCGCCTCGCGCCGCCGACATAAACGCAGCGAGCTTCGCAAGGGGCAGTGTGGTGTACAACTTCAAGTACGAACGAATTGTTGGCAGCATTTTTTGTTGACGGACCTATTTTAAAATGAAATGTTTTTTACACATTCCCATTGACAACAAAACAACAGACAAGATTTCTCATTTTTAAAAAAATTACGTAGATATTGCGAAACGAGATGTCTGGAGTAAGGAGCGAAACACGATATTCAATACATGCAAATTATGTGATGTACCGTTACACAAAGCAAGTTGGTTCACCAAATATCATACTTTTAAAAATTTCAATAATAAGTATTAATTAGAAAAATAATTACCGCAATTTTGATTTACACGTCGATATATTTTGATTTTATAAAAATACCCGGTTTATAGGCAAGTTTGAGTAAAAAAAGCCCGATGGGAATGTGTTAAGAGATGGGGAATATGTAATTGCTAAAAACAGCAGGGTTGTACACTAGGCCAGCTAAGCCCGAGCTTAGGGCTCCACGCGTCAGCGAAATTCGCAAGTTTGCGCGCCCATTTCTCTGTTGCGGCAATATTTTCACTGCGACACATCCTGACCAGCGAATTAACATTTTTTTCCGTGTGATAGTGTACAACTGTACAAGTATCGATCGTCGATCTTCAATGAGCAATCGGATTAGTACTCGATTCTTTTATTATGTCAGATATTGCCGCAAAATAATTTCCTACCCATTGTATATATATATTTATTATATAATATTTCCCTACATATTGTAGTACAGCTGGACAAATGATCGTCATTAAAATAAGTGGAGCCAACCGCCGTAAATTGGCGAAAGAAAAGGAGAAAAAAGATTCGCTTATAGTTAAAACATTCCGTGTATTGACATTTTTCATCAATCACGAAAAAGTTCTAGCAACGGCGCAGGCATCAAGTTCTGCTACAACTGAGGGTTTGGGCAAGGTAAATATCGACGTACCCTGCTAATTTGATATACATATTGGACTGTTATTTAAATTTCTTTATTTTTCTATTGCCAACAGTTTACTGCAATTTAAAATAAGTTTCCGTTACATTATTTTTGAAATATAAAAATTCCAATTATTTTTCGACTATTTTATCGAGAGGGGGCGCTAATTTCTTCAGGTCTAGGGCGCTCGTTGTCGTATTCAATTCCTGGCTAAAATTAGCGAAAAACAATTGTAAAAATAATAAATATTACGCATTTCAAACTAGTTTATATACTAGTACAAAATACCGTTTTAAATTCCTGCCAGCAAAACAAAAATAATAGTCAAACTGAATAACGGGCATTAAACAAAAAATCAAAACACAACAGCGTTTTTCAACAATGTATACGACATGTGTTTCACTTCCACATAAGGAATTCTCAGGTATGCAGTTATGGATCTTCTTAGCATGGTATTACTGACTCTCCCATCCGAAAAATGGATTTCTGGAAAGTAACACCTAACTCTATTACTCATTGTGATGTATTAACACAGGAATACGTTTCATTATTTTTTATTTATACAAAGACTTAATACTAAATACAATAAACCCTCCTATAACGCGATTTCATATCCCTCGTATAACGTGGGGATTTCCCAAGTCATATATTTGTACTGTGAAATTGATAATGATTTGACACTTCATAAACAATTTTGTCACGTTGTTGCACATCTTGTTCTTATAAAATTTATTTTATTAAATTTTGTTCCTAGTTCGGAGTTTTAGAAAACATTGATTATGCATACAGTGATCCCTTATATAACGAGTTTAAACGCAAAATCAGTCTACCGCGTTATAAGAGAGTATACTGTACACAAAAGAATACAGTTGAATACACGAGAAATTTAATGATAAGTACTGAAAAAAATTGTGAGACATGTATATATGGTGTTGTTACACTTTAAAATAAAATTAATTCTACTAACCTCATCCATAAACACTTGTGTCTGATGCTTGACAGCATCGCGACCGTAGTTTGAGCCGGGCTCAATAGGGGGTGGGCATGGAGACAAGAATTTGGGGCATGCAAATGTAAAACAGCTCTCAAACTCCCCAAGGTCACCATATTGCATCTTATACATCTTTTCATGGTAATTTTTTTCACGAAGTACCTACAAGGAAATACTTTTTTAATTAATTTCACTGAATTTTATTGAACTCTACTAGGGGTTAATATTTTACATTCTTATTTTATTTTACCAGTAATATCTTAAAATAAAAACTATCAATGAATTTGTGCAATATTTTCATAAATTAGATTAAATCACAATCATTCAAATACACCTAATTCTCTTTTAATACGCTAGATATGTTCCCAAAAAATTCATGAAAAAAGAGAATTAGACGTAATCAATACTAAAAACAATTGTTTGGGTTCACTTCAAAATGTATTCATGTTTACACATTATAATTCATTGAACATAATATAAAAAGTATATAAACTATACTTTGTAAGCAAGAAAATAATATATGAAATTTATTAATATATAAAAAATCATAGAATATTAAAACAGTGAAAAAAAAAGATTTTTTTTAACTCGTTAAATCAAATTCGTGTACTGAATAATTGGTGTAAAAAGACAATTAAGTGTAATTCAATTAATCCAAATGAATCTGAATTAACATATTAAGTATTTAATCACAAATTTTTATTATTATATATTATGGCATTTCTAATACAAACCTGCTGAATAGATTCATCGACACACTGGGGATGCAAAACCAAGCATATAGCTAGAAGATGGTACATTTGTTCTGTTTGTTTGTTTATCTGGTCATTCTGGTAAGAGCGAGCTGAGAACAGTTGCTTGGTGCGCTGTATATACAGAAGCGCTGAAGACAAAGTACGAATGGCATCTGCATAGCGCCTCATCATCATGTAAGCAAAGCCTACATAGTAAGATGTTGATATTTGACATGCTGGGACGTGGGAATATTGCGACTTCTTGTGCAATTCAATATTTTCCAGGACCTACATAAGGAGATATAATTATTGATTAAACAAAATTGTGGTATTATGTATATGTTAATATTTAGAGTACTAGATACATACATACATATTGTCTTGCCTGTTTCCTGTAGAGGTAGGCAGAGATCACAGATCTCCATCTGCTACAATCTCGGCACACTTTCCTCACTTCCTCCACACTCATCACTTTCCTCATACAAGCCCACATAAAAACTTCGACAATTTGATCAAGGTATCCGTAGTCTTCCCCTACTGACCCTTCCATCTACATATGCAATGTAAATTGTTTCATATGTAAATTTCTTTTGCCATCCATTCTCTCTATGTACCCAAACCATCTAAGCATCCTCATCAAACCATCAACCACATAAACATAGTTTAGACTAATCATGATCGTTTTTTAAATTTTTTAACAAAATTTGTAGCAAACCATTGCGCTTGATACAATTTTTGTTAAAACTACGTATTTATCATCCCGGCTTGAGAAAAGCCTACATTCAGAACTACTATAGACTGTGGATGATAAAACAATAATAACTGAGTAGATACAAAAACTGATATATAATTTATGTAAACCAATGACGAGCCGTTTTGCTGCGATGAATGGCAGCGGATGGAGCTTTATGGTCTCTGCCAACCCCTGCGGGGGATAGGCGTGAATATATATATATAATTTATGTAAATAAGTTCTTTTACTTTTATAGCTTGGTAGTAATCTCCAAGTAGGGAGTGCAGTCTCAACAGACCAACTAAGGAGAAATATCCCAGCATTTTGTATAGGGAATGACGTCCAAATTCCCCAGCAACCGAATCTGGATCACCACCAGTGGCATAAACCTGTTTAAAATAAACCTGTTATTAATACTTGTTTAAAAACCATGTTATGGTAGGGTCATGAAAAGAAGTCCACTATTTTAGCCACTCATTCCGTTCATTTTCTGCTCTGTTGCTTATAAAGCAGAATTTTGTTACAAAAAGGAGTCAGAGCTAAGTTTAAATTCTTCTAATTTAGAAAAATGAACTAAGTTTTTAACTGAACATCCAAGATGGTTCTAATAGCATTTAGGTCAGTAACTACCTTGTTGAGATCCCTGAAAAACGAAATTAAAAATAATATTGTTTATGAACTAGTACACATTGAAATGCCTTTGAAGGAGTCAAATCCAGCCATGGAGCATTACGGCTGTATTGATGATGATGAACTTTGCATTAGAATAATTTATACACATGTTTTGTCATTGTATACAAAATGTTTATACAATGGTTATTGTATTACAAGTTTTTTTATTACTTACAATGTGTTCTAAAAATTAAACATATTGCTGTTTCTAGTTAACTAATATATTATTAGCATAAAAGGTGAAGTACCTCCAGTTGCCTCTTGATGTTAGACTTATCAACCAGTGAGTGAAGCACATTCAAAATGCACAGCACATTCCAAGCTTTATTTTCAGTATTGAGAGTATCAATTTCAGCTTGACTTAATTTTGTGGTTCTTGATCTGAAATTGAAACATAAACCTAAACAGCATTTTAAAGAGTCATAAAAATAGCCATAAGGAATTCCTTTATTTCGCACATCATTTAAATAGTATATATATTTAGTAAAAATTAACAAATTCAATGGCACTACGATTTTCATGATGTTTTCCAGGATGCCACATACATTTCATGTTGGACTCGCCAAGCGAGTCGCTAGCACTATTTTATAAATTAAAAAAACTCTCAACTCGAGATTACTGGCATAATGAAAGGATAAAATTCAGCGGTATGGATTGGATTTGTTGCATGGTATTGTGTTCTAGCACTGAAATAATTTCCAGATAACTATTTTATAGAATTATATATAATTATGCCTATCCCCGCAGGGGTTGGCAGCGACCACAGAGCTTCATCCACTACCATTCATCACAGCGAAATGGCTCTCCATTGGTTGCTTCTCACCCTCGTGAGAATCAGGATGTGACGGGTGGCGAACCATGTTGTCCCTATTTTAGTTCCAGAATACAATTTCATGCAATACTATCTTACCAGAATAACCAACCTTGGGCACAATTCTGGTAGATAGAAGAATTTACTGGTGTCCTGTGTGACAATAATTACACCTACATATATTGTTATTATTAACTGAAGAACTATATCATTCTACATTTGAATATTACAATTTTCAGCACAATGAAAAAGTATTTATTTTTGATTAATTCTGAGATTTCGGTGATGTAAATCTATATCTATATAAGTTATAATAACTAAAGTCTTTTAAGTAATTGGAGTCATCATTATCTAGTTATTTTTTTTAGACTATTGTTCAGCTAGACATATACAAGCCCCAAGACATTGGATGTTGAATAGCCCTATACCCCACTGAATAATTAATAAAAGTTCTTTTGATTTAACATTTAAATCTAAATGAAAATAAATTTACATTATTTAAATAGAATATTTTACCTGTATTGAGCAAATGATTGAAATTGGTAAACAAATTCATCAATAAGCTCCCACAGCCATTGGTCTGGCAATTCTAGCGGCACAGGAGTTTCAGCAGAGAGTATGTAATTAAATAAGTCACAATAATTGTAGAATGAATGGAACCTCTGCTCTGGTTTAGGCCCACCTGATACTCTTGAGTAAATATCCCGGTAATACAATTCTTTATACAGGATCATAAAAACCTTAAATATGTATTAAAACAATTATTAAAAATTAGAATATACAAATAATACTTGATTGATTTGCACACAAACAAATGATCATTCTGTACCAAAAAGAAAATAGCATTATAAAGAAAAATTTGGTACAATAAATAGCTAGAAATTAAATAAATAGAATGGAATAAAAAAAAACATTTAACTAATTTTCTTTTACTATTTTTTTAAAGTATTGCCCATTGTGACCTATACACATTGCTTTTATAGAAACCAATCATTAAAACAGGAATTCCAGGCTGAAGTTGACATTGATAAAATGTCTGGTTTGTAAGTTTTTAGTACTCTTGAATCTTTAAACTGCTAATCTCATCAAGCTCTATTATTAAATTATATCATATTTGAAAATTATTTCAAATATGATATAATTTAATAATAGAGCTTGATGAGATTAGCAGTTTAAAGATTCAAGAGTACTAAAAACTTACAAACCAGACATTTTATCAATGTCAACTTCAGCCTGGAATTCCTGTTTTAATGATTGGTTTCTATAAAAGCAATGTGTATAGGTCACAATGGGCAATACTTTAAAAAAATAGTAAAAGAAAATTAGTTAAATGTTTTTTTTTATTCCATTCTATTTATTTAATTTCTAGCTATTTATTGTACCAAATTTTTCTTTCCACCCTCTCATGTTATGTGATCTATAGATGTGTTATGGCATGTTCCATTAGGAACATGCCATAACACATCTATAGATCACATAACATGAGAGGGTGGAATAAAAAACACAAAGATTTTTAGTAATTTTTAATTGAACAAATAATGTAGAAAAAAGATATTTAAAATGTTGTTATTACTTACATGATCACTGTCCACTATTGGTGCTACTTCATTTTCATCAGGCCAAGGAGAATTTTCAAAATATTGTTCAGTAAGTTTAGGGAAAGTATTTTCATAAAGGTTTAAAATTTCAAATGTTACTCCTTCTGTGATCATATTACGGAAATATACAAGAAATTTTTTAACCTGGAAAAATATTGTTGTATAATAAAGCTGCTGAAGTACAACACCAACTCATGTTTATATTTTGGTGTTACTAGACTTACTGGTAATACTAATATTCTAATAGAATCAAATCTAATAAAATATAAGTTTGACAAACATCTGCAACATTATTAGAAATCATTAACATATTTGTATTCAGTTCATCTCTATTCAGCTTTCTTTATTTCAGGTTAACTGTTTTATAATTGAACTGTTAAGGTACTTTATCATTTTCGAAAAACGGTACGTAGCTGTGCAAAGCTACAATCTCAACTTACCATGTCAGGCATTTTATAGTAGGATCGATCATATTCCAAGTCATATTGAGGGTCGCCGGTATGAGGTTCATAGTCACCATATGATTCGTATCCTCCCTAAATACGTAAACAAAAAAATCATAAATGTAAAAGTATATTCTTCAATTGTGGTTCAACGTGTACATAAAATAACCAATACAAAGGTAGTTGCTCAAACCTCGTTATAATCGTCACTTGAATACATTTTAAATCTAAGATATTATTAATAAAGTAAAATATTCTCCGTGTAATTGAACACTTTACAACATAAGAATTATTTTTCACTGGACTAATTTAAAGGTTTTTCATACATAACCACAAACTGTGATTTAATTCCTTATGATTCGCTGGGAATGACGATATACATCGATGCTTTAAAAACACTCGATATAAAATACCGATGCATCGAATCAATCTCTTGTTTTGTTAATTGCTTAAAATCAAATAAACATCGATGTTTTTTATTCAAAACATTGAAAAGGCAACCCTACAATAAATACTAAGTAATGAGTAGCATAGTAATCGTAAAACCTACATGTACCTTTTGAAAAAATATATGGTAGGCAAAAATACTATTTTTTAATATTAAGTAAAAAGAAATTGGGCAAAAATATAATTTTAAGTAAATTAGGCAAAATTATAGTGAAAAATACTTTTAAGACTATGTCACTTCTATCTGGATTGGTGACATCTGCTTTTACAAAGTTCATTTATTTTTAAGTGCCTGTTTTTTATTATCACAATGCGATATTACAAGCGAGTCGTCGAAATTGAATCGAAAAAGCGATGTTTTTCGATACGATTTCGACGATTCGCTTATGTATTATAACGCTTATATATTATATAGTTATAATATGAGAATTGCATTAAGCTGTTTTCAACGGATGTATTGGCAATGGCAATTCAAGTTTTAGGCCAAATAAGTATATAATATTTTACTTCATATAAACTGCAAAATACGTAACAATATTCATAATATGCAGTTAATTTCATGTCTTTATCAATTGGTAAAAGTAATACTAATGTTGAAGCTGTGGTAACAAATTACAACGATACATTTAAACATTGAACAGTATGTTCATTCTAGTTTTCATCTGAATATTTTGTAGTATGCTACTAATAAGATTGAACGATAAGATTCAGTTATATTTGAGCTTGACCGATTTTTTACACGAAGCGCTAGAAACTCATAGAAAAATGACAAGGATTTTGGTGGAGAACATTTAGAAATCAGATGATATAGATTTTTGCTTTAAATAAAATAGGTTAGATTTCCATAATATATAGGTAAAATTTTTTTTTTTTTTACTTGAACGATTTTTATAATAAATTTAGTATTTAACGATTTTTCTTAATGAAGTTCACTAATTTGAGTAAAGTTATCTTAGTAAAATTATTGGTTGTAATTGATTTTTTTTGACTCGTCGATAACCATAATATGAGACACAGATTTCGATGAAAAGATATTTCCTTATACATTTATAATCTTAAAGCCTTTTCGATTTTACTACACTACTGTAAAATATAACAAAAATATATGTAGTTTTTACAAAATTCATTTAAACTACAAAAATTAGGAATTTAACAGCCCTATTACTTTATCATACTACTATCGTTTTAAAAAGAAACAACGTAAAGTCGATAATCTGAAATCAGCATCAGTAAATTACGTCTTCCTTATCATTTCATAAGAATTTTCAGATATTTCAGTTTTTGACAGAGACGATAACTTTTATTATTTGCTGGGCAAACAAGAAACTTCACAAAAGTCTTTTGATTTTAATACATTTAAAAATGTTTGTACGAAATATTAGCAATATAGTTTTACGTAGTTCTTTTAATAAGCATGGTTCTAAAATAGTGCGTAATATTACAATTACATCTGTGAATCATGATATAGTTAAAATTCAGAGTTCAAGTGACTTCAAGGATAAAGTGATGAACAGCAAAGTCCCAGTTGTAGTTGACTTTTTTGCTACGTAAGTATAACATAAATGTAAGAGTACATTAAGTATTTAAAATTTACTTTGCCTATCTAAAAATCCTGTCACTGGGAGCGTTTACTATCGACCTTGTAAGTAGACAATAGCATTATAGCATATATTCCGTAACGTGTAGTAACTCTGGTGTATATTGTATACACCAGATAATTCTACTTATGTTAATTGTACTCATACCAAATTTAAATTTATGATTTATTTTCTAAATAAGGAAATATCAATATCATTAAAAATTACTACAAAGATTGAGATTTTGATCCAACTGATTGGTTAAATAAATAATTTAAACTTAGTTTTGAATAGAGGTATAGGACTGTTTCAGTTATGAAATTGCTGCTTCATTTGGGCACCTTACCAACAACCTTAGTTTTATTTCTGGAATTATACAAACTAAAATGTTCAAATGTAAATTATATACCAATCAATAAGTTTTGAGAGCAAGAGTGAAGGGTGTGGTTAAAAACCAGCGCTACAGCGGAACATCATCCTCTGGTAGCAAAAGCTGAGCAACTCTTAATTTGCCCAAATTATTATTTTGTAATTTAATTTTTTTTGTATATCTTGCAATAGATGTATTATTGTTATAACTATAAACTTAAGAGATTAAAATCTTTGAAATAGATGCTAGAATTAAATTTTAATACTCATAAATTTACTTTTCATCATAATAATAAGAAAGCGACCAACACTACAAAATGACTAAATTTTTGACCATTTTGTTGCATTTAAACAAAATTATTAAATTTGTTACCCAAACACAACACTATTATTCAATTTAACAATTATTGGATTTGGACAAAAAGTAAGAAATGTTTAATATACATTTGATACTTTTTGTTTTCTCTGGTGATAAAAATGTGAAGAGGTATAATATCTTGTCATCGCAATTATCAACAGACTGACACATGAAAAGATAATAAGGCCTATGGCCACCCCAATTTTAAACCTAGGAGTAAATTGTTGTGCACTACTAAAATGAAAGATAAAATATTGACAATCAAAAAACTTGCTGTATATTAATCTCTGCTCATTTTTGAAGTTATAAATATCTTGTCCTAAAGTTATAAATGTATTTTTTTATAGATGGTGTAACCCCTGTAGGCTGTTAACTCCTCGTCTGGAATCTGTAATATCAGAGAACAAAGGAAAAGTGCTCTTAGCCAAAGTAGATATAGATGAACAGACAGATTTGGCTCTTGACTATGAAGTAAGTTCAGTGCCTGTTCTAGTAGCTATAAAAAATGGCAAAGAACAGCAACGCTTAGTTGGCCTGCAGGACACTGATAAACTACGGAAATGGATAGAACAGTTCACAAGTGAAGAATCTAAAGCAGAAGTGAAGGCATAGTTTTAATTTTGAGATATTTTATTCATATTGGAATAAATGTAGTTCAACACAATAAAACATAAATGTAAATAAGTCTTTTATTCCTCTAAACATTGTATTAAGCTTCTTGCTCTATTATACACTGTATCATCAGGTTTTTGAATAACTATTGCATTTTCTGAGTCTGCTGTTTTATTTTCTATTTGTTGTTCATCATTATTTCTTGATTCTGTCCATTCATCCATTTGTTTAATAATTGTATTTGCATCCATTAATAACATACTTTTGATATTACCCTTAGCGGATTCAAAATACTCTAAAAGTATAGGCCATGATGAATCTGGAATAAGCAGAGATGAGAACTTGTTTTTGTAAAGCCACACTTGTTTCGCTTTCATAAACTTCCAATGTTGTCTATTATGTTTCCATTGAGACAAGTAGTTAAGACACTGAGACTTAATTTGATCCTTGGCCATTACTTCTGCTGCAGCTTGTCGCTGGGCATGCTTTTCTTTCTTCATTTGTCGGATTGATTTTTTATTTTTTTTCTCAGATGATTCGGATATAAAGGGACTTGCCTTTTTCTTCTTTTTCTTTGGCTTTTTATCATTATTTAATTCATCATACTTATTATCATGTTCCTCAAATTTTCTTTTTTCTGGTTTTTTCTCCATGTCATTGCGTGCATCTTCGGAAATTAAAACACTCTCCACATTGTCCGAATATTGATTTGTTTTTTCAAAATCCTTTTTGTTATCTACAACGTGATACTTTTGTCTGTTTTTTTTACCCATTTGGATATTTTAATTGTTTTTTTTAATTACTAACCTTTCATAATTGACTAACTATATATATATAACCTAAAAATGAACAAAAAATATTCACAGATGAATATTTAGTGGAGAAGCTAAAAATAATCAGATTATGAGATTATATTACTACAAACTTCACGAAGAAATTTATAACACGTGAATCGTATGAGGAAAAACTAAAATATGGATTTAGTTATCTGTGATCCTCTCCAGATCACAGGTTAAAATCACAAAATTCTAATTATTAAAGAGTCAATGCTTATAATCGAATTTTTCTTTATTACGATACATCGAAATCATAATAGATTGAATTAAATCAAATTTAATATGGTAATTCGCTTAAATTAATTATTTACTTCGTATATATCATACGGGTCTGAATCCTGGGTAATAATTCTGTTACAAAAAATGTATCGAAGTAATAGAGACGTAATATAGGAGACACATGTCGGTGCCTTGAGCTGCCCATCACATTAATGAGTCCATTCTTAAAGATATGTTATTATCATATTACTTGATCATTCGCTGCGCTCTAAGATACTTTGACCATATTTAAAACATTCGCAAACCTAGAACGTTATATCTTAATTGGGAAGGTAGATGACACATGACCGATGCAACTGGTGGACCAAGAATTTAGGACAGCACCGCCTTGAACGAATAGAAGAAAATTGCTGTATTAATCATGACAAGAAGCTAAAATAAAACAGCCGTTAAATGTTACTTTGTGTATTAGACTTCCTCCATGTGTAAATGCATATAACTTATGCTTACAAGATTCTTTTATAAGCAACGAGAATAAGATATAGTGGAAGATAAAAGATATCTCTTTGGTGTTATGTTTTATAGAAATACTTTTTTTCCTTCTAGAGATAATAATCTGCTTAGAGATGAAAAGAAAATATTTTTACTGTTTTATTGGAGTATTGTTTTAAATATTTTGAGACTTAAATAAACTCGTATCATCTAACACACGTTGATTGCGCTTTGGTCACAAGTGTTCTCAAGCATATGTAGCACATATAAGAATCCGTATAAGTTCCATTTGTGAATTTGGTAAATATGATTGTAAGTATTATAAAACTTATTTTTTTTCTTCTTATCTTCATTTTTATATACAATTATTACAAAGAGAGTAATAGATACAATAGCAAAGGTCTGAAAACGTTTATTTGGTTTAAAACAATTATATCTCTGGAAACTTTTTCTTGGATGTAAACAATCACATGTAAGGGACTGAGCAAATTAACGCGTACCCAGTGAAAAAATAAAAAGTGATCGTGGACAACCGTATGATCAGTGTTTAATAAAACAAGAAATAAAATTAAAATGACTATCTGTGATTGAGAAATATTTTGCTCTCTACTCTGATTTATTGTGCTTTATTAAAATTAAACATATAGTAATAAAAACTGTATATTTTTTTGTGTCTTTGTCTTAGGCCACATAAAGTTGTTTGAGACTCACTATCCCTTTTTGATGATTTTTGTTTTCCATAACGAATGATTGTTTTTATGGCTTAGGTAAAGTAACCTAACTTATACTATTAAAACCTAAATAAATAATTCAGTGTGTCATCATAATCATTATAATTTGCAGACACATTGGGGAGAGCTAATTGGTTTTTATACCTAAGTTTGAAGTTGCTTCCCATCCACTGAAATGCAGCTTCTACTTAAGTAAAAAATTCAAGTAATATGATTGGTACGAAATAAAAATTATTGATAAAAATATAATATACTTAGTTCTATAACTGTAACGACAGTAAATTTTTCCATGTCTACTATTTTTGAATACAGCTCTATACCTATATATTGTCTGCGCTTAAAAGAATTGAGTGATTAAATATTTAAAGTATAGTGGGGTTTGGAAATATTGAAAATAGTTTTAAAATATTATGTTTTTTCGTAATTTTTTTCAAAAACTGTAATTTTAACCATTAAAATATTTTTATGGGGATGTCTTGTTAACATATTATATGGTCACCCCGTCTTTCGCAATTTTTGGCACGTCACAGCCGCGTCATCATGTCTCCGTGTCTGGTTTTATCGCTTGAGATTTAATTTATTCGACGTTATCATACCTTATCGATACCTTTTTATGCGGACAGTAATTTTTAAATTTGATATAAAATGGAGCTTCTTAACCAAGTATCCAATATGCAATTATTGTACCCTGCTGCAGCTGTTGCCGTTGTTTTAGTTTGCGCAGCGTTAGTATTTATCTTCGGATTTCATTCAGCAGAACAACCACAATTCGATAAATTGCCTCTTGTTTTGGATGACAGAAAATCTAACAAAAAAAAGAAAATCAAAGAAAAGGTAAGTCGGAACCGTGCATTACGCCTCCGGGTCGCCTGAACCAATGTGTGCTCATTTTATTTTTAACCTGTAAACACATGATTTGAACAATGCTAACATATGTGGTTTTGTAATTGGTTATATCACTACTGCTTTTTGTTATAGAAATCTTCTCCTAACCGCAACGCAGACGATGTGAAATCAAAGTCTGATAATTCGAAAAAATCTCCTACCAAAGAGAGAAAAGAGGAGAAATCGAAGGAAGTTGAGAAGCCTAAGGAAGTCAAGCCAAAAGAAAAAGTGAATGAGCTTAAGGCAAATAAAAAAGACATATCTACAGAAATTAAGAAGGGAAAAAAGAAGCCTTTAGCTGAAGTTGAAAAACCTGCTGATTTTGATGAGGGATTGTGGGAAGAGGTCCCAAAAAAGAGTGACAAAAAGAAAGTGAAAGCTCCAGAAGAAAAGGTTAAGAAAGAAAGCCCAGCTAAAAAGAATAAGAAGAAAACTAAAGATGCAGATGTTGAAGCTGCTAGACCTCTTGAAGAAACTTCTGAAGAAACTGTCAAGGAAGTGAAGACTGTTGGTTCTTCACTTGATGAAGAAACTAGACGGGCTCTGCAAGCACAAGTAGAAGAATTTCAGCGTGTACTTAAAGAGGTATCACATCAAAGTTTTAAATAATCTTTGGTAAATTAAATTTTATATTTACAACTTATGTGGCTTCCAGCTTTGCAGCCTTTCTGTTCATTGATGTACATGTATGTTGTATTAATCTAAAAAAAATATTTTCATTTTATAAATATATAATCCTCAAATCAAGTTCCTAGATTTGTAACATAGTTGAAGTAGTAAAATGATTAAATTTGTAGTTCTGCTTAGAATGTAAATGTATCTTAGTATCTAGTTATATGAGGGCTGACCACTCTAGTGTTGATGATTTACTTAAATCAGCTTCGTAACTCTCATGAGCACATTATTAGTAATTTGGTTTAAATATTAGATATAATTTTAAGGTCCATGTATTTTGTCCATTATGTTAAATATCTTCAGATTAAATCTCTAAGTCTTAGTATAAGTGTAATTTTACTTAATTTGTTTGCCACCAGATAGTTTGCTGTTGTCCAGCAAACTAATTTAGTACTGTAAGTTATTGCCCAGTCAATCAATTACAAAAAGATATATAATATATCCTTTTCATTGTTTGTTATAGGCAGAACGCCGTGATCAGGTGATACATGGAAGTGCAGAAGATGAGGATGCTGTTGAGGATGATTTAACTGATGTAAAGGACCTCAGAAGCAACAAGAAAAAGGAGAATAAGGAGAAGCAAAATAAGAAGAAAGTGGGAGATGTATGTTAAATATTTTGAACTTGCTTTTGTTAATATGGACTGTAGTTACATGATTGACAATTATAAACAGGACTTTATTACATACTTTGTAATGAAATAAAACAATGCGAGGAAACCTTTCCTAAAGCTGCATAGTTGGCAGTACAATTATTATTATATCTAAGATTTTGCTAGTTATAGGTATTGAACTGCTATTTATCATCCTTAATAATAATAAAAAACTTACATGATATTTTATATTCATCCTCAAAAATATAGTGATGATGTTTTTGGTTATAAGATTATAGAAGGTGATGATACATCACTATGATTAGAACAATTTTTTTCTTACAGCCATATATAACTCATTGCTGCTTATATATATATATATATATATATATATATATATATATATATATAAGGTATATGTATATATGTATATCTGTATATATGTATATATGTATATATGTATATATGTATATATGTATATATGTATATATGTATATATGTATATATATGTATATATATGTATATATATGTATATATATATATATATATATATATATATATATATATATATATATATATATATGTATATATATATATATATGTATATATATATATAAATGAAGAATTGAACCCACGATTATTGAATCTGAAGGTGATGGCTTTATCACTGAGCAAAATTGTGCTGTGCTACAGGTGATAATGTTGAATATTTGTAATTTATAAAATTGTTATTTTTTGGTCGCTGTTGCAAAGTGTGAGAAAAGATAAGTTATTATAGTCTTCATATAATATTGTATATGAATATTATATTTACAGTGACAATATGATACTTTCGTAAAATTTTTGCCATATTACATCTAAATGCAAAGGTTAAATGAGGAATCTGTGATTAGTAAACATTATGGGTTAAAAGGAGTAGTTATTATTCAACAACCTAGTAAACAAATAAATAAAATTTACTATATGGTTTTTGTTTAAGGAAGAGTTTTGATTTTGCTAACCATTCCAGCTAAGCTAATAGTGTCTGCTAAGGAAACACACACATGAATAGACCATTGGTAGGAATAAACCTATGACCTTAAATTTATTAGTGATAATAAGTTTGCATTGTTTAACTTTACATTTACTTATCTAGAGAGGATTACTGTCTAAGATTATTTTTCATACCATTGCTGTTATGCCGAAGTTGCAATATGAGATATTGAGAATTGAGCTAAGATTAGCTTTATTAATATTATTAATGGAGTCAGGCGTTACTTTGCGGAAATCCATCACTATATGGACAGTCAAAAGTTTTACTTAGCTAAGATCCGTGACATGTCGCGGATCTTAGCTAAGTAAAACTTCTGACTGTCCATATACTAAGATTAGCTGTTTGACATTTATTGATTAATTACTACACTTATTGTTAATTTTATTTTTTCATTCATCAATTTAAGTTCATATAATAAAATTGTATTTTGTATTATTTTAGGCAATTGCTGTAGCTAAAAGTGCACCAAAACCTGAGCAGAAGGACAGTTCTGATGCATCTGATCAACAAGAGAATAACCAACCTGCGCCTGCTTTTGATGAACTTGGAGGTGAGTTTAATTTTAAAATTATACTTATTTTTCATCCTGAAATATTTAAACTTCAGAAAAATATGCTCATACTCTATTTGTACCGGGTCAATACTTAGGTTTCACAATTAAATCTACTATTTTACTGTTCTAAACATTGATTTATGGATTCTAATTTTTTCTATGTATTGTAACAATTTAATATATTGCAATATAAACAACTATACAATATACAGTAGTGGTTCTATTGGTAAATGAGTAAACTACTAGTCTTAAATGTCAAAGTAAACTACAGATAAATAAACTTAACAGCTGCAACACTATTATAATATAAATAATTTTTCAGATACTTGGACCGACGCCAAAGTATCCAAGAAGAGCAAAAAGAAAGCTCGCAAAGACCAGTGAAATGTCGAGCTGGGCAAATGCCTAGTTGCTAGCTCAATGCCATTTGCACTGTTGAAAACTACAACTTGTAAATTTTTAAATTGCTCTTACATAATGTGACATGACATATAAAGCGGAATTATCCGTGGTTGTTGATTCAAATATTTGAAATGTTTATTTTGACAAATTCCTATTTTTTGACGTTTATGTCGTGTAAAATTTATATTACGATTATATTTAATTTTTGATTTAAACCTTACTCATACACATTCAGTTACTATACGTCCATGTTTTAGTTGCATATTTTATGTTATGACTTGTTTTTCATTATTAATAATTTAAATATTGTTTTAAAGCATAATAAGATTTGTTTTTGTAAATGTATGGAGTCATTGTAATTTATGAAGAACCCTTTGGAATCTGCAATATGTTTTAATGTTACTCTTTTATGTTTTGCTTTTGGTTAATTAGGTTATGGATAGAGAGATGCTATCAGGATATATTAAATATTTTTAAAAACCCCACTTCCCCCACATACTTATGAAAGTATGTTTCATATAACAGTTACTGGTGCTTGTAGGGATAAGAATACTGTCAGAATTCATTCCAGTTTTTTTAAGTTTGTTTCGTCTATTTTTAATCTTATATATCTTGTCTACAATTAATTATTTTCTTAAAGGCATATTTAAACATAGTTTTTACTTAATTTTTATTATTTCAATGTAACAGAACAGAATGATAACTAATATTGATAGTTTATTGGTAAATGAATATGTGATCAAATATAAATAGGACCAAAATGTATGAATTTTAAATAGATAACTATTTTTTTTATATTATCAGTGTATAACCAATCATTGGCTTTAACCTTTCGTTTATATTTGTTGCAATATCTGTGAATTTCTTAATATATTAATGTTTTCCGTCCGTAAAGATTGTACTAATTTGAAAACTATATCAATATTTAATTACTTGTTTCTTCCTTTAAGACTGGTACATATCTACTCATGGGGTGATAACAAAATATTCAATAAAAAATATTTCTCATTAACTAAAATAATGAGAACATTGATTTTTTATTGCAGATTCCTTTTCGTATACCTTAGGTTAAGAATAAAACAATTGAAACTACTACTGATGATAAAGTTTTAATTTGAAACTCTGTCTCTGGATTGAATATATAAATTATTTAATATAATGTTATTTTTAATATTAGGTTAAGGGTGAGAACATCAAAAATTTGACATATGTGTAGTGAGGCGAAAAATATAGGTATAGTTTTATAATAATACGAATTTCTAAACTTAGTTGTTTATAAATTATTGGGGTTATCGGCTGTGCAATAATATATTTCGGGGATTTCCCTTACACTTTTATTGCTTAACTTACCTGTGCATACATCGTACGAAATTTGCTTTCTTGTCATATCCGTTATTGATCTTTGTAGCTATAGATTGTCCACCTTTGCTTTTTTCAGCTTTCGTATTTGACATCGAGACATACTATGTGATATTTGTTATTGAGAGAATTAGTATGAGCTGCATGTTTTATTGTAATAGAACTAGTTAATATTTTTACATTAATCCATATTATCCATGAAACAACCCAGTAATTTAGCTCATAGTATATCTTTTTGTATATCTTGCTATTTACGGAATTTTCAAATCGTTCTAATTTTAATTTTTCTTAGTTGATTAATGAACATTGGTACTTAGGGCCTAAGAGTTTCAAAAAAAAAACGTAGATCTTTGCCTCAGATAAACGAAATTCATGTATCAATAAAGTACATTAGATGTGAAATATATTTTTGGCTTCATATTTGTGTGTCATGGTATAGTAAGTCGGGTGCAATACTCACCGCTGGTACAAGTGAGATTATAACCTGTGGAATTATAACAATCATATCTTGATAATGTTATTGTTTCATAGATTCTGGAATATAATGAATGTGGAATATAAATATTTTTTTAAAATTAATAAAGAGTGATATTGATTACACGTGTATTTTAATTCATACCTTGTCTCAATAGAGAAATGTTACAATCGACAAAGAATTTTGCACTTTAGCCCTTTCGCTACGAGCTCCGCCTATAGACTACCTGTGTTTACGAGCGTTGCATATAGACGACATTCGCGCGATGACCTGTGAGTATGAGCGTCGTCTATATACGACACCCGCGCGATGACCTGAGTGTACGAGCGTTGCCTATAGACGACGTCAGCGTGTTACAATAATGTTGAATTAAAAAAGTAAAGAAATATTTTGAACGCCAAATATATATAATAAAAATACATGTATTGTGTACGTCGAAACGAGTTTCTTCGGTATTCTATTCGAGTGTGAAGTGTTTGTATTGTACAAAAGTACAACATAACAATAATCTTCTTTAACGTTCCCACTTTCAGCACGGCGCTCCGTTCTAAAGGCACTCCGCGGCCTGACCCCCCGTAGCGAAAGGGTTAAATATGATAAAGAAACGCTTACCGTGAGATTTCGTTTCTAATAGAAGACGAAATAACATCATAAACATTACTAGAATTCTTGTAAGCAATTTTAAATGGAACTGTAAATCTTACTTGGATATGGTGCATTACTTGTTACTCGCTGTAACGAGGAAGCTGTGATTAGTAATAGCTGTATAAACTTTCGAAATGAAGAAAATTGGTAGGAGTATAAGGATTTACGTTACTCCAGTTTCCAAGTTATACCAATCAGGAAACTCTTACGTATATATTTCTGCTTGCCTTGAAGACAAGATCTCAATTTGTCTCAGGATGGAGAAAATTGTGATAAATGAAAACCTTAAACCTCTACGATAGTTTTTAACTTAAGCCGAGTGTGCAAAATGATAATTTAAAATGATAAATTATCAATTTACGTGTCAACATGTTTAAATGTCATAACTGTTGTTGTATAATGTATAAACTATTTGACATCTTCGGCGGTACAAATATTGTCCAGTCCTCTGTATAGCCTAGAAAGCCTTATGAAAGCTGGTTCACCCGAATGCATAAGTGCATAGAGGTTGGAGGGTAATCTTTTCAAAGGCTTTAAATAAAGATTTTTCCACTCAAACTCAACTATTAACTTTCCTCAACGTAGTGCGTGGAGCTAAATTACAAGCATTTGTCTTAACACCAGTTGATAATCACCATGAAATAGCCGCTGAACCACCGCACCATGAAAAGCGCTTTCAATAACGATTATAATGATGTCCTGTTACTCGCAGTTATTGTTGCTACAGATTAGCACCAGCTTAGATTAGTAAATGTGTAGTATGATAAGGTCTGCAACACCAGTTATATTCATTTCATGTGATTTAAAAATATATTATATTATATATTAATTATTTTAGTTATTTGTGTATTATATTGTCTCAAGAGTACTTTTCACCGGCGAGCTTGCATGAGGAGAGTGATTAGTGTGGAGGAAGCAAGGTAAGTATGCCGAGATCGTCTCAGATCTCGATCTCTGATCACTGCCTACCCCTACGGGAAACAAGCGTGACGATATGTATGTATTGTTTTTATTTGATATGAAAAGTGTTATTAATTTATATTTTATTGGGTAGAAAAAAGCGAATTATCTCCGTATATATATATATATATATATATATATATATAATACAAGTTCGTTTTATAACTATCAGAACTGACAGTCTGTCATGGCTATAGTGATAATTTTCTTAACATGGCTACAAAGGAGGTTTTTGGGAATTTTTATTAAAAACAAGTTTTTTTAATGTCTTTTATTTATATTCCGTTTTAGTTGTATTACCACATACGGTCTCCATTCCAGTACATTCGTCTATTTGCACAGTTGAAAGTTCTCTGACAAATGTGACCACATACAATACATATTTATAAATTTCAAATCGAAAATCTTTATATGGTATTTAAATCGAGTTTAGGTGTTGCTTTTCTATGCCATTTGCGTATTTTAACTCAACATTAGTAACGTTTTGAATTATATAGTTCGATTAAAGCTTACGAGTGAAAAAAAATATGAAAATTTAGATTATATTATGTTGGTTTAAAAATATTTTAGTTAATTTTGCTAAAACTGCTATCATTTTTTAAAAATATAATGAGGATAGAACTCGTAAACTTTATCATTTGTTATTGGTCAAATAGTTTGTTACACTTTAATGGTATTAAAAAAGGGAGAAGAAGAACGGTCTTATATACAGGTCTTGCAACGAAGCCCAATCTCAGTGGTGAGAGATTAGTACGATCGTGTCATAACTTTTCTTTCGCGTCAACGCCGCCGTATGTCGTTGCTATCGATGGGTGCACGCCGATTGAGTGACAAGCGATTGTAAGCGGCTTGTTCAATTGGTTTAGCGCTTTATTCGTTTCATTATAATTGGTTATATTAAATAGCACAATATAGATAGAATGCCATTTTGTCTTCGTTGCACACACATCTATCGTCATGCCCCTGGCGGCCGTAATTTGAAAAGAAAAGAACAATTATTAAGCCGACGTACCAGTACTGTTGATGCAAGATCTGTGTCTAAGACCGTGAGGGCTATTTTCGACACATATATTATAATAACGCAGTGCTGATTGATATCAAGGATTCTAGAGGGTCAACTCATACAAAGAGGTCATAACATTTAGTATGAGAGTTCAAATGTAGACGTAACGTCTCATAAACTTAATTTGAGAATAAAGTGTAGTACTTAAAAAATGATTATGACGACATATGTATCTTTACTTATCATTAGTGAAACTTTAAAGGCCCTACAGTTCCGAATCACTTCTAGCGCCCGTCTTGTTCTGACTGAACTTGCTTAATTGTGGAGCTGCACTCTTGCTGCGCGGTTTCCTCCGTGGCCTTCTCCGCAGTTTACGCAGTTTGCCGCCACCGTGAGTTGGCGCAACTGGACGCGATGTTTTGGTCTCAACTTCAATCTTCAGTCGCGCGAACATATCATAGTTCGTTATGTTGCACATTGTACCTGAATTTGAAATATATCTTTACTATTAGATTTTATTTTATACAGCTTATAAACAGATAACGGACTATATGCTGCCTCGGCAAAATGTCTCCTTTAATTCCCTTTGTGCAGTAGTTTTAGTTAAACTTTAAAGAGATCGGGCCAGATACTTGGGCGCACCCCACCCCCCCTCTTGGGTGCTTTGGGCAAGCCGAAGTGGCTGTTGCAGGTCTTCGAGGAGCTGGGGTGAATAGAATTGGAAGTATCCATTCTGACAACAAACAAAATAGGCGCATGATGACTTCGAGTTACAGAAAGCAGCCTATTTCACCATCTACCTCCCTTTGCGCAGTTGTGCTTTTTTTGCAGCCCACATATTAGCCTACTATTTGGAGTGTGGTCCAAGGCGGTAAGGCGGTTTGTATATTATTACTATATTTAATTTAGTTTAATAGTATAATAATATTGTTAATAAGTTTAGTTTAATAATATTTGTACTCAATCAACTAAACAAATAAAAGTGTACCTACCATTGCAATATTCTTCCCCACACTCCGCGCACGATAAAATTCTTGTCTCAGTCACGCCCGAGCGGTTCTTTATTTTTCTAATCATTTTCTGTTTCGCGAATTCTCTCTTGTCTTTAGCTTTAGTTCTTAATTCCGATTTGCGCAATTGAATCAATCTGTTAAAAATGTGATAAAATTATTTCAAATTTTATTTGAACTACGACGAACTAATTGTCAATGGTCATGGAGTTCAATTCTCGCATTGAAATAAATCTATGTATGGCCTGCAAGTATTTATTCGATTATTATGTCTATTCTTCCAGAAATGGTAAGCCTCGTACCCAGCAGTGGGACAGTGGATATGTATAGACTATAAAAAAATTGAATTTGTTGAAATTAACGTCTACAGATAATATATATATATATATATATATATATATATATATATATATATATATATATATATATATATATATATAGAGTCATATATTATTATATAAATGAGCTGCATAAAAAATTGATATGTGGAATATACAACAATAATGGTTAGCGGATTTTACCTGTTGAAATATTCTTCATCCAGTTTTGACTTTGGTCTTATAGATGTAAGCATTCGCCACTCTATTGGCACAGAACAAAGTTCTTCAAATTTTAAACCACGCATTTCTACCGGCACCGGATCCATGAAAGCGAAATGTTTATCTTCATATCCCCGTGTTCCCAGTTTTCCATAGGCTCGCACTTCTTTTTTAGGCGTTTTAGTTTTCTGATCCTCGGGTCTATCCTTGATTTTAATATCTTCAGCTCTCACCTAATAAATCATATAAAATCCACTAAATGACAATGATAACTGATTAAAAAAATAGCATTATAATCGTACAGTACCTTTTCGGGCCTAGTTTTAAATTCGGGTACTTTATCTAAAACAGCTCTGTATTCTTCCGCAGTGTTTATCACAGTTTTAGATAAATCAAGCATAGGTGCTTCATCTTTCTTTTTGTCAAATAAATCGTCTAGCTTGGACATTATGATGTCCTAGGAAAGCAGGATATAATAGTCAAGTATGGACTGACATTATTGACGTAACTTATTTAGGTTTGTTTCCTTAGAAACAAAAATATTGAGCCAACAACATTAATTTGTAAAATCAGTAACCTAATTGTAACAATTTGTTGTAAAAGTGTCATTATAAAATGTTGTGCTTTATTAAATTATCTACATAAAATATATCTACATATAGAAAATGTTATTGATTATTGTTTAATTGTATTGTTTCGTTTCATATTTTTAATTTCAGATCTTGATCTTCATGTTTATCAAATTTATCCTTCTTAACAATATATTTCATATTATCCACGTATTTTTTCGCATTTTCGCACCCTAAACTGGCAAATTTTGTATTTTTTTCATTATAATCATCCACCCATAACTTCCTACTACCATATTTGTCGTTTATGAATTTCTGGGATAATGTTAGTCTTTTTGAAGATGACATTTTGGGTGACCTTTCTAGTTCTGATGTATCACGTGTTATTTGATCCAAGGAGCAAAATTCTGGAATTTCAGAATGATGTTCTTCAGTGAAATTATTTCTCAAGTAGTCTTGACTAGATCTTTTACTTTTCCAATATGATTGACTCAAAGAGTTACGTTGCTTAAAACTATTATCATTTATTTTTTCAGACCTAGTTTGGGGGCTAGGAGAACGGCTATCTTCACTGGATTGAGACAAATATTGTCTCATTTGTTGTCGATATTTTTGTCTTACTTTTCGTTTTTGGCTATAAAATGGATCCTTTTCGCTTTGTTTTTTATATTGTGCAATTGGTCTGTTTGCACCCCACTTAGGTCGACTTTCTATATCCTTTTTATATCTTTCTTCTGAACGTAAACGTCGGTCCTTTTTTATACTACTACGATTACAATCTTGGGGCGCATTTTCATCAATATTGGAATAATCTTTATCTATGTCTCTTGCGATATCATTTGTTTCTACGTTTTTATCTACTTTATAACGAATTAAGCTCGAATCTGTTTGTGTAAATGCATCTTTGATTCTTAGCGTACGACATTTTTGTGGTGTTTTTTCTACCTCTGACGATTTACTATGATTATATAATGAATTTATGGATACATTACATAAATTGTTGCTTAGGCTTTGAGGAAGTAAAACAGCTAACTGTAGGCTGTTTGGTTGCGTACTAACGATCTCACCATTTCCATTGATACCAAGTGGTACAATGTTGTACTGATTATCTGTGAGAGCTACTGGTGGTACATTATGAATAAATAAATTTACGTTGCCAGAACCTAGTGATCTTGGTGAGTTGTATGTTGTTGATTGGCGTGAATTGCATTCTTTCTTTTGACTTCTAGCTGAATTAAGATCATAAGTTCTATTTGTTTTGGTGGGGCTCATAATTTCATTGGGTTGAGACGTTTCGATGACCGTATTTTCTGTTGTTTTTGTCTTTATTTCATCAATAATTGTAGAATTTATGGCTTGCTTGTGGCATATATATCTATTTTCTTTTTCCTGCCTTGCCTTTCTTTCCGCATCTTCAAGTGCTTTCTTAAGGGTTTCTAATTTTCGTTTTTCAAGTAGCTGTTTTTCCTCATTTCTTTTTTTCTCCTCTTCACATCGTAATCTATCCTCTTCTTGTTGCCTCTTTATACGTAATTCTTCTATAAGTTCTTCTCTTCGCTCTTTCTCTCTTTCTTCTTGGCGACGTTTTTCACGATCTTCTAATTGACCTAATATTGCCGCTTGTATCTCCAATGCTTTCACCCTTTTATTTTCACGTTCAAACCTGATTGCTGGCTCTATAGGTACGTTCTGTCCTCTTAGAAATGTTCTGTAAAAATGAGAACTAACAAATTCATTTGAACTTTTTTTTATTTTGATTGACGTACTTCAAAATGTAAACAAACCTTCCTTCGTCACTCCCATTGTAAGAAGATCTGTCACATTCTAAGCCAGAATTTGTGGAACTTCTTTGATCGATGACTAAAACGTCAGAAGCAGTTTCTATCATATTCAAGCCACGTTCTACCCAAGACGGCGTACCTTTCTTTTGACTTTGCATCTGTATCAACCATAGTACAAGAGTCATTTACTTCTTTTACAATATGTGTGTATATAACCATTATATAAAAAAAAATGGGGAGGGGGAAGCAGTTTTGAAGTTTTTGAAACGTGTGTGTGCCACGATACAAAATAATTTCTCTTTTAACCAGTTTACTTACTTTGAATAGTTAAATATATCACTATTCTACAAAATCGCTTTATTAGTTAAAATCGCAACCGAAAGATAAAGGAATTATTATCGTTTTGGTTAAAGGAGGAAAATGTTCAAGTTGCTCCAACTGAGGAGCACCTATGAACATGCCTGGGGTAGTTTTGAATATTGGATTGAAGATGCTGATTTGATGCAAACAAAAATAATGAGAAAGAAGAATAATGAAATAAATTACGTGGATCGTTACATGTAAGTAACAAAAATAAAATTTGATAAAAAAAATTGTATCATAAATTATGTTACGTGAAATGTCAGCAGCTTCATTTGGAGGAGGCAGTTTAACTGAAATGAATGTCCGTACATTGTGTTACATTGTCGATAAGTCCTACATTGTTATGTAAGACATATCCTCCTTTTTAGAAAAGGAAAACGTATATATTTTTCCTTTCTTCTTAAAAAACTGATAGTGAAAGAACGATCATGCCTTTCTTTATTTTTTTCTATGAAAGCCTTTTATTACAATCTGATGCAAGTTGTGTTACAACAAAATCTCTAAGATTTATATTGAAGTTAATTTTGTTTTCGTAGATAACATCTTTATTTTTATCTTCGTCTATATCATCTACCATTGTTGTTTCTTCTTTTGCCTCTACATAAATTTCTGCATCAGTTTCATCTGAAGAGAAAGTCAATATAGTTTCTATTCTTTTTTCGTTTCAAAATATTGGTTTTCAAAGGTTTATGATTTTACTCGATTTTTATTTAAAACTTAATCATGCGTGATGCTCAATATACGTTTAGTCACATCTACATTCATACTCACAGCAACAGTCATAGTTACAGTCACACTCATAACTACAGTCACACTTACACTCTCACTCGCACTCACAGTCACACTCACACTCACAGTCACACTTCATTCACAGTAATACTCACAGTCGCACTCACACTTACAGTCATATTCACAGTTACAGTCACACTCACACTCACAGTCACCAGTTTATTACCGGATTTTACTCGACTTTAAACATTTTCTTGCAACTTCTTCAATCTTGCTTAGAATGTATTTTACCAACTAAAATTACTTACACAGTAACATATTAAAATGGTTTGTCAAAGCTGCCTCCTTCTCCCCTATATAAGTTTATGACATATAAAGCATGATATATGTTGAATATTTTAAAAAAATACTGATCTATAAATAATGAAGAATTTACAAAATATTTTTTCCTGTTACTATTATATTATATACTTTGACTACAGAAAAAATTGGGGAAATGTGACTGAGATTGGGTTAAAAGATAATATTCACTTACATAAAAAAAATATATACATATATACCTGTGGCAACCTGGCATTTGGATTTGTAGGTTCCCATAAGCGCCCTGTGGCTACACCTCGGTCCCCCCACCGTGGCCTGCCTTCTTCTGTAGGACCTGGACTGCGAGCTGACCACATGCCGTCCGCGGCTACCGTACGGCGGCTGATTTTCTGTTCTCTGCAGTTCATTTTTATTTATGAAGTTTATTTTTGTTTTGGTTCACATGTAGGGTGCTTATGTCATAGAAATTCTATAATATGATAATTTTGTCGTATGGAAATCTTGTCATATTTAAGCAATACCTTGTTAGATGGCTGCCCTAGTCATCATATGTATTTAATAACACATATTCTCTAGGAATTAATAATAATTTAAGTAAAATTCTTATACAAATAAAAGCACTAATCGGTTGATCGCGGCTACTAGCCTAGTCAATCGTGTCCAGGCAAAGTATTTGTTGTTTAGTTTGATGTTAAGTTTTTGGAAAAGTACTAATTGCGTTGCTCGTAGATCGCACAGAGTCTAGTTAGTAAACAATAGGTTTTGGGTGTAATCAAGTTTGCTATCCTTGACACAATAAAAACTTCTAGCGAAGCTGCTTTATGTAGCTGCATATATTGAATTTGAATGCTATTGAAAGCATTGTTAGAATAGCATACACACATAGATATTTTTTATCTTTTTCATAAACATATGTATGTATTCCGAGTAAGGAGTAAGTATCTAGGAAGTTAAACAGCGTCTTTTATTTTAGTTAACGAAACAAAAGTAGTAAGTTTCTAGAAAGTAAAAATGTTAATGAGTTATTTCGATGTTATCGAGATCGTGTGGGGTCTTTTCATGTAAACCTCATAACCCACTTTAGGCTTAGGTTTTGAACTTTAATATACATACATTTACATTAAATTTATAATTTTTGTTTGTGGCAGTTATTCAATATTTGCTGTTATACTACAAAAATAAAATAAAGTTGCTAAAGAAAGACACGTTAGGATCGGATCACACAGGGCACAGTGGCGTAAGATCTGTTCGGAGGCCAGGATCCATTTTGGGTCGCTGCGCCAACAAAGTTAGTTAAAGAAAGGCAGAAAATACTATTGTAAAATTATTATACTAATTCATAAATTTTGCCAAAAACAATTCGGTGTTTCATCACACTCTGATCAATTGGCTTAAAAATATGCGACAAACAATTACTACATTAAAGTCATAAGACTTTTCACGTGACCCGCCTGATCATACGCTTATTTCTTTCATAAAAAGTTACCCTCTCACAAATTTGTTCGGAAACTGTTATAATTAGTTTTATGTCTATGAGCATCAAACAAGGTATATTCGAATCCTTAATATAAACAAATACCTGTTCTCTTTTCTTTCTTGCTGCCATGCCACAACGGGGTTGCAATTATTTCCGCCACATTGATTTGTAATATTCATATGATTGACAGTTTCACTTCCGTATCCAGATGTGTCACCCTCCCCGTCCTCGTCGTAAAACGTGAATCTCTTTGTACTGGAGATATTACGATTCAAAAATTCTGTCGCCTTTTTATCTTCTTTTCGTCTGTCACTTTCAATGTGGTGTATTGGGGGGAGACTGGGACTTCTTTGGCGCTGAGCTGGCTCTTGATATTCGTATGAGGATTGTTTATGTAATTCGAGAGTGCTAGCGAATTGATTTTGTATTTTTAGACGATTGGTGTATCGTTCACCGGAAGCCCATGGTAGATACAATTGTGACATCTCTTCTGTAAAAAGAAAAATATTTTTTTGAAACGGATAGATAAAATAGAGAGAGTGGAAAGGTGCACAAAAAAGTGATAAATGTATGGATAATGTATGTTACGATACAAATTTCGTATAAATAAAGATTAATTTAAATTAACCATTTGTATTAACACTAAAATGCCTTTCTAAAAACTAAAGTTTATATGAAAATAATATCACTAGCTTATTTCGTTTGGACTTCGTTTTAATAAAGTTTATTTTTTCAGTCAAGAGTATTATACTCTTGACTTTAAAATATACTTCTATTATAATATAACGCATTATTATAAACTGTTTTTTTTCAAATAATGACGATATAATAATAAAATTTGGTAACGATACAAAAGGATAGTGTCGATCGGTGTACCTTCCGTGGTAACAGTAAATGTAGACTGAGCTACTTAGAAAATTTTCATAAAGAAAAATACCGAAGAATTTCCCCTCATATAAACAGAACTGAAGGGTTTTTATGTTTTGTCGATAACGTAAACCGTAATAGGGGGACAAGTAAAAAGACAATGCAAAACACAATTTTTATTATTTACATAGGTGAGGACAGAATTTATATTTGTATATTATTAAAAAGATCAATGACATGTCTGCTGAATATAGGGAATTTTGTAATGCATTGTATATCGTTAATATTTATTATCACTATACTGTATTTTTTCTTAAAGTTCTCTATGTATATAAATGCTGTAAAACGACTACACCGTCTAAGAATTATTGTTATTTTTTATTTTATTTTCAACATTATTTTTATATTCATCTCAAAATAACAATATTATTAAAAACAAAACCTAGAAAAATAATATTGTTATTTCGGCTCCTTAACCTTCGTGGCGGGAATTTATATATATATATATATATATATATATATATATATATATATATATATATATATATATATATATATATATATATATATATATATATTCTTTGTTGACCTGATTCAGTCAACAAAGAATATGCTAGTAGGCATCTAAGGAAAGAAACCTCACAATCCTAGCAGAGCATAACGTTTCTGTGATTTTTAAAAGACATTAAATACATTTAAGTATTTAAGTTTTATCAATATATATATATAAACCTATTTTATATATATATATATATATATATATATATATATATATATATATATATATATATATATATATTAGGTGTACAAATAAGTTTCCGCGGTTTGTCAAAAGATGGCCCCACCAGAAGGTTATGGAGAAATTGTCAGATGTAAAACGTAATATCCCAAGTTTAGTCATCTGGCAACACCATAACCTTAAAGTACTAGTGATTCCGTATCAGCATCACGTAATTTTTTTCGTGCAAAAATGTCAAGTTTTATTCCGAATAAGCATCATTTGCGGGAACTTTTGATTTACTTCTTTAATGTGAAAAAATCTGCAGCTGAGGCGCATCGATTGCTTCTAGAAGCATATGGTGAAGCTGCTTTAAGTGAGAGAAGTTGTCAGGAATGGTTTCAAAAGTTTAAGAACGGTGAGTTTGACGTTAAAGACAAAGAACGCAGTGGAAGGCCGAAAGTGTACGAAGACATGGAATTAGAAGTACTATTGGAGGAAGATTCGTCCCAAACGCAAAAAGAACTTGCACTTACTCTACAAGTGACTCAACAAGCAATTTCACATCGTTTAAAATCGTTAGGAATGATTCAAAAACAAGGAAATTGGGTTCCATATGAACTAAAGCCGAGAGACGTTGAACGCCGATTATGCATGAGTGAAATGCTGCTTGCCAGGAATAAAAAAAAGAGTTTTTTGCATCGTATAGTCACTGGTGACGAAAAATGGATTCACTACGATAATCCAAAGAAGAGAAAGTCATGGGTTAAGCCCGGCGAACCATCAACATCGACAGCTAAGCCGAATATTCATGGAAAAAAACTCATGCTGTGTATTTGGTGGGATCAGCTTGGTGTCGTGTATTATGAATTGCTGAAACCAAGCGAAACCATTACTGGAGCTCTCTACCGAACACAATTGATGAGATTGAGTCGGGCACTTAAGGAAAAACGCGCCCATTACTACTCCAGACACGACAAAATTATTCTTTTACACGATAATGCTCGTCCACATGTTGCGGCGCCGGTAAAAACATACTTGGAAACACTCAACTGGGAAGTTTTACCCCACCCGCCGTATTCACCAGACTTAGCCCCTTCTGATTATCACCTGTTCCGGTCGATGGCACATGGTCTGTCTGAGCAGCGCTTCACATCATATGAAGACACCAAAAATTGGGTAGATTTGTGGATAGCGTCAAAAGATGAAGAGTTTTTTCGACGGGGTATCCGAATGTTGCCAGAAAGATGGGGAAAAGTAGTGGCAAATGATGGAAAATACTTTGAATAAAACGTAATGTACTTTTCCTTTGCAATAAATTCCTAATTTTTTATAAAAAACTGCGGAAACTTATTTGTACACCTAATATATATATATATATATATATATATATATATATATATATATATATATATATATATATATATATATATATATATATATATATATATATATACATATATATATATATATATATATATATATATATATATATATATATATATATATATATATATATATATATAATTAAGGTGTATAAGTGAAGTGATATGAAATAAATGCGTTTATCGTAATTTTTTTAGTTGGCTGAAAAATTCCATATAAGGTTTTGATAGAGTAGCCACTATTTTATCAAGACGTAGCGTAATAAGCGTACTGGTTATATTTCAAGAGATTTGATGTTGTCGTATTTACTTTACAGTGGCATAATAGTTATAACTAATTGCCATCAGAGAAAAGATATCAGTGTATATAGAAAGGTTTGGCCGTAATCAACAAAAAAAAATAACAATCTGCTATACCCAATCCACCCGAATGGGGATCACAATTTAGTTTTTATTACTTAGGTAGACGATTCTACTCATCTATTGCAGTATATGTATTTCCCCCGATCGTTGCATCGTAAGATACTCACGGGAAGAAAAATAAATTATTATTTTTTATATGTTTTTTTTTGGCAAAAACCATTTAGTTTATTCATAGAAATTATTTGAAGAATAATGAAAAATTAACAACATAAAACACAAATGGTTTTTAGATAATTCAAATGGTTGTCATTAGTTTTATGAGTTTAACATCAATGACAAATGTAGTTTTTTGCACAGTTATCCGCCACAACGAGTTCGTTGTCCGCCATTATAAAACTAGCTTAATCTTTACCGAGTAACAAACAAAAAAAAATTAGAAAGAGTGTTCGAATAAAAACCGCATATTAAGTGATTAATTATACATGTATGATAGAAGTGGATTTTTAGGGTTCCATAGCAAATAAAAAAGAATTTTTCTAATTTTATCTAATAATTAATCTTTATTTCGTTACTTCACCAGCACTACTTTAAAATAGAGCCAACCCTAGTTATGCTACTTACGAGTAAGCTTAGTTAAACGTTTTTAATAGAAGATAAGAATAAAAAAAAGGAAATTTGTTTTCATGGTTTTCGTAATCGTATATATATATATATATTCTATGATAATACTACCTACATAATAAGCCTTTTTTATTGGATACTTTTCAAAATCGCACAAAAGAAATGATAGTTTAGTATAACACGTCCGTTAGACGATAAAGCCGCCGCGAACGCCATCTATTGAAATTCATTAGAAATAACAGTAAGGCATTGTTTTATATTTTTCAAGTTTCTTTATGTTTTTCCTTCCCTGTATTAGAGCGAACAGAATAAAAAAAAATATTCAAATCGGTAGATCAGTTTTTGAGTTTTAGCTAGACTACGACAATAGCTCTCTATTTTTATATATTATATTCATCATATATTGGAGATAAACGATGTCCGATCGCGGAATTAGCTTTTCAATGTCAACTACTACATTCAAACAAGGAATATTAGACCTATAACTTAATACAAACGTGATCGAATATTCCTTGTCGGATTTTTTTGAAATAATGAAACAAAAAGCTGTTCACTACTACGTTCTAGTTGACGTTGGACATACAATCGTAATAACACCTGGTGTTCTTGCTTACGCGACAATTTGCATTGGTTTTTTTCTCTAGATAATATCCGCGTGGCAACCGCAACCCTTGCAAGGCGTGGGCAAGCAAGGACACCGACTCCGTTCACTCACGATCTAGACCAGACGCAGGTACTTTGTATGTGGGTGCGAACTGTACCCGCAGCGTAGGAAAATGCCGTACTTTGGTATTTACTGTAAAAAGTACGTGTACTCAGCGTATTTCTATTTTAGTTACTCGTAATAAAACACTCGTGGCATATGCAGTGGCGTAGCGAGGGGTGAGGGGGGCAAGAGGAGGGTGGGGCACGGGGGCAAGGGAGGCAGGGGGGTATCATGCCCCGGGCGCTACTCATAAAGGGGCGCCAAATGGTCCGCAAAACAAAAAATTGCTGCATAATTGTTATTTATTGTTATTTTAAAACGATTTATTAATATTGCGGTAATTATTTATTAATTTGCGAGTATATTTTACATATAATATTATATGGTTTTCGAATGGTATTGTGCCCCTGGCGCGAGTTAAGCTCGCTACGCCACTGGCTATATGAAATTATCTGTACTACTCTTAGTTCTGCAGTTATTTAGTTGTGATTGTTTACCATCATGTCGCCCATTTACTAGTTTGCTTATCGCTTTAAAAATAAATACAATCTTAACATCGGATTGTTTCCATACAACCGAAACAATTTAATCCATTTTCTTTGGCAGTAATTCGCTTTAGTATTGGCTTTCTTGTCGATTCTCCTCTACATCGCTCTATCTCTAGCCTGTATTTATTTATATATTTCAGTTATTATAATATACAAAAGTTAAATCCACGAACCATGCCTTAGAAACTATTGTCTAATGAAGTTTCTCTGTCTAAAATGGATTCAGAATCTTACTTTAAAATAGCAATACCTGCTTTATCTGTCTGTCCAAAGTTGTAGGTGACATTGTAATGATTATCTTTAAACTTTTTATAACTAAGTCGTATTATGCTCTTTCGAATACTAAAAAAACAGCTTCATAATAAGACGTGGGCGTTCGTCAAAGATGACAACTGAAACAAAAAACATCCAAAGACAAAACTTATCTTTGTTTTTTCCTTCCTCGTGGAATTAGGTATATATATATGTACATACATTATGTTTTGCTGTACTTTTTAACGAACCGAAAGGCAAACGAGTAAGCGATTCACCGGATGGTACACAACCACCGTTTTCCATGAATATCTGCAGCACTAAAGGGCATTGCAGATGCGTTTCTTACCTTAGGGTAAAAACATTATATATTTAAAGCATTTAAATATATTTTTTTTTCATGTGTCGCTTTTACAATTTTTTAGATGTCTTCGTAGGTAATTTGGCTGAACTTTCATAGCTGAGTTATAAAACAATTATTTAATTATTACTGTGCTGTACTCTTCAGGTGCCTAAACGTATTGAAACATTTTTCTACAATTTTTTTTAAAAACTATGCTACTTCTTTTCTTTAATGGCAATCAGTTACAACTGTTATATCAGTGTTAAATAAAAAAAGATAACATCTAATCTCTTGTAATAAAATTAGTCAACTTATCACGTTACGTCTCGATAAAATGGTGGCCTTTTTATCAAAACCTATGGACTTTTTCAGTCAACTTAAAAAATCACGATAGTCTCATTTATTTCATATCACTTTCATACACCACCACAATTAAACAATATAACGGATAATAATATAAAATTATGAAAATTAAATAAAAACACAACGTCACTGATGTTATTTGGCGAGAAAAGTCCTATAAAAACTATTATTTTAAAAACGCATTTACTTTTTTTTTTTGATGCTTCTTTTCAATGTATTGAGTTTCTATGGCTTACAGCCAAAAGAAAAAATATTTCACCGCTTGATAATTCAATAACAATTTAAAGAAGTGTTTTTTAAACATATTGATTGCATCGATATCGCGTTGCCCTTAACAGGCTCGTGTTTTTTTTTTCTAGCCTTTAGTAAATTAAGTATTTGACCTAAAAGATTAAAGCGAAATCGGTGTTAGAAATAATTTAATGATAGAAGTGTACACTCGGTATAGATATCTTTAAAAGGCCAACTATAAACAAATATTTGATCGGCCTTGTCGACATACCTGTGTATCCGCACACGGTTTTTGTTAGTATCCATTTTAATGAATATTGAGTTACTTAAAACAGGCTCTCATTAGCCGTATCGATTCGAACACCAGAGCCTAATCCATATACCAGTCTACATCTGTAAATAGAAATCAGGCCAGTATTGTCTCAACTTTAAATTTATTGGTTTCTATTTTTTAATTTACATTCTCCATAATTATACATACATACATCGTCACGCCTGTCTCCCGTAGGGGTAGGCAGAGGCTACAGATCTCCATCTGTTATGATCTTGGTATACTTTCCTTGCTTCCTCCACACTCATTACTTTACTCATTCAAGCCCGCATATAATATAGCAATATAGCAGATAAAATCACCTTAATTTCTTATATCATTAAAACTATCAAACACAATCAAATGACAAAAGAAGTTACAAATATAAGTCATTACCGTGTAATTGATTATAAAAAGAACGATACGGCCTTGTCAAATAACCACACCGTCGCGCCATTATAGCTAATTTACGTAAGCCAACAAGTTACGCCGTTCGTTTCGTAATGCAACAGAACAATTGCCCTTAATGGCTCGGGTACGGAATTCGCGAACGGTAGGGATTACAGTTAGTTTGTTTTGTTCTAATCAGCGTATCACGAAGCTTGTTTAATTCGGAAGAAACACAAAAGATCGTTTAACTTGAAAACTTGCGACATTGTAATTGTAGTAAGCTTGCGATTTCAAATTGTAGCTAATATTAAACTAATAATATGAACCGTATTTCTATCACAAAATAAACGGCTAGATTCTTGGAGAAATATTTCATCTCTCAGCGTTTTTTATTAATATTATAATAGCCATTAAGGCTCTACGGAATTGTTTGAAATAATTCCGGTCGCTGAATTCCACTAACGCATAACTCAAAAACTAAAAATTTCTAGACACTTATTTCCACATACCATTACCCTGTGAAACCATCTACCTCCAGCGGTGTGTGAGAACCGATGGAACTTTCAAAAACAAGCCTACACTTTTGTTAAAGGTCGACAACGCTTTTGTTATGCCTATGGCACTGTGGATGTCTATGGGCATTGGTTGTTTTCCATAAAGTGACGCGCCTGCTCGTTTGCCTTCCTGTCCCATAAAAAAATAATAAAAAAAAATAAAAATTATATTCACAACGAACAGAACGACTTGTAGTGTTAAAATAATTTATTTCCAGGAATTTTTACGGGAGTTCTGAACTAATATAGTTTCCATGAAATAATAAGCCTAAATCTGGTTTTAAAGGTTTGCATACATAATTTAAGAGAAGATAACAATTTTAGTTTACAGTTGATTCTTTTTGAGATTTTATTAATAATACATGAGTAAATTGACACTGTAGTAATAACCCCACTAAAATATAATGTCATCTCGACTGCATAAGTTGTTTTATAGTAAAAGAGGCTTAACTTAATCACCTGTATACTATTCTTTCATCTTTAATGTAATTAATTTTGCAATTATTTCTGTCAATGATAAGAGTCATTAATGTACTCAAAGTGACTCACAAAATACCTTGAATTGCAGTTAATTAGTGTCACAGGGGAATAGATAAAAATATAATGGTTTCTATTTAGAAAATTATCTAAATACATACACATGTAAATGTATTATATAATATAAAGATTTTGTTTAGGTTTGATGGTTGTTCACGAAATAGAATAGAGTTAAAGCAATTCTTCTCGCGAATGTTATATGAGGCAATTATAGGAGCAAATACAGCTTAATGAGCAAGACGTTTGCCTAAGAATAAATGCGATCTAAATCCTCCAGCCAAGCGTTTTATTTAGGCAATCCCATTCAATTTTAAGGGAAGCTATTCTCCACAAAGCTAAACCATTTTTTTATGGGATAGGAAGGCAAACGAGCAGGCGTGTCACCTAATGGAAAGCAATCATCGCCGCCCATAGACATCCGGAGCGCCATAGGCAGTGCAGCAGCGTTGCCGACCTTTAAGAAAAGTTTCATTATGGGAGGGGGAGGGTGTTGGGCCTCTGGAACTCAGGCTGCTCACCATACGAAGCGCGGCAGCTAAGCTACCACTCAGACGCCGGTTTTCTGCGGGAGTGTGGTACTTCTTCGGGCGAGCTGGCCCATTCATGCTACCGATAAATAATATGTCATTCTTGACATAGTATTCGTCTGCAGCGTGGCCTTGCCACTATCAGAATACATGTATGTGTAAGTTCAGAATAACTATTTTTTATGGGATAGACAAGCAAACGAACCAGCTTGTCGCTTGATGGGAAGCAATCAACGCCGCACTGCACTATTCTAGGCGTTGCAAATGCGTTACCGGCCTAGTAAAGTAACATATTAAAGATACAATGACGAAATTATGTAACCAATTTACATATGTATGTATATAATATCATTCTCTTACAGTGTTATGAATATATATTAAGATATTAGTTAATGAATAGCTTAGAGATACTTTTGTATGCTCATCATGCTAATGTGGTCAAGGTCAAGGATCACTTTCCCAACGTTCTCCCTCGTTTTCCCCAACGTTGTGCAACGAATCTACTCCAAGCGACCTTCGCGGATAGTGCGTTTAGAGCTGAGCGGAATCTAAGTTTTAGATTTCGCTATAAATGGCATTTGATCACAGTTAACCAGCCTTCTGAATTCAAATTAAATAAGCAAGTAATTTTGTCTATAACTAGTCCATTAGCCCTCAGTAATAGAGGTGATAGAATAATGTATGCTTACTCTATAGTTTCGGCAATTGTGCATATGATGATCAATAGAAAAATAATATTGCACATTTATACAATATACACTCATATACTATTTTTTTTAATTAGTGCTCTATTTATGTTATTACAAGGTGGAAAAGTGGTAGTGTGTGTTTGGTATTCTGTATAGTGGTTGGTGGGTGGAGAGTTGCTGGCCGTTTTTCGGTAAATTTTTGGTTTAAGTTCCAAACAATTCCACTTCATCCAGCAGGAAAACACATTATTAATTTTCTGTTTGCTTGTCGCGGATCTTAGCTAAGTAAAACTTTTGACTGTCCACATAGTGATGGATTTCCGCAAAGTAACGCCTGACTCCATTAATAAATATAAATAATATGTTTTTTTGTGGAATAAATCTCAAACTTTGGGTATGAGGGATCTGAGGATCGCAGAATGGTTTTTATTATTTAAGTAAACTTTTAATTGTGGTAGAGCCACGCCGCAGACGAATACTTTGTATAGAATGGCATAATATTTGTCTGCAGCATGAATGGGCTGGCCCGAGCGGGGAAGTACAACACTCCCGCAGAAAACCGGCGTCTGAGTGGTAGATTACCTACCACGCTTCGTACGCTGAGCGGCAGAGTTCCGGAGGATCAACACCCCCCCTTTCCTCCCTCTAACCCCTCCCCCTCCCATTCCCATTCACATAATGACACTTTCCTTAAAGGTCGACAACGCTTCCGTACTGCCTATGGCAATGCTGAAGTCTATGGGCGGCGTTGATTGCTTTCTATCAGGTACCACGCCTGCTCGTTTGTCTTCCTATCCCATTAAAAAACCGTCTGTCTATTGGTATTTACTCTTTGTGTCGCCTTGTATGATACCGACGGTAGGGAATGGAATAGCCTTATTCTTTGCCGTGAAACATATTTTTCATTGGATAAATTTCCTTATATTCTTTCTACATATTGCACTTAATGATTCTAATTCTTCTGTCCTTCCAACCAATAAACGTCTATAAAATTTAATGCATCATCAATAATATCAAAAGTGAATTAGTATTGACATTTCAATGTTAAACTAGTTCACGATCACGTAAAGTAATGGAGTGAGTGCATCTTCAAGTGTATCTCCGGCGTGCGGGCCGCGATTTTGATCCGGGTTATGTCACTGACGTGCGGCCAGAGGAACTTTCGCCTTCAATAGCGAGACTAGCCCAACGTCATTGAACTTGACATCGGCGTGTTCTGACACGCCGTTAAAGATGAATGGAACATAATTTTCTACAGATTTCTCAACGAGTTTGTTAAAATATATTTGCTTATTTCGCTTTATTTTATAGGCTTTAAATTTGTTTAATGAGTCAACTGTAGTAGCATTTTTTACGGGATAGGAGGGCAAACGAGCAAGCGTGTCGCCTGATGGAAAGCAATCAACGCCGGCCATAGACAACCGCGACACACCACCAGAGTCACAGAAGCGGTGCCGGCCTTTTAGATATGTGTACGCATGTTTAGCATACTTTATTTACAAAATATATTTATGCCGTTTGTAAATTTAAATTTCTTTAAAGTAGAATTTATATCTAAAAGATTTACGGTGGGCAATCAATTAATGTTTGGAACAGGTTATGAGATACTGTTCAACCCAAGTACCTAATCTTATTTTATAAGTTAGTTCTATTGTTACAGTTCAGAAAAATAGATGTGGAATTGCATTTAAGGAGGTAGAAATTCAATCAAATTTATGTACAATAGTCAGTATGTTATATCAAATCGTGTCCACAACATAAATTCAATTCTCTCCCAATATTTAAAAGTGAGCTTATTGAGGTCACGAAATAATAGATTGCGAATGAGAACTGTCAAAATATCAATATCGTTTACCTTGCGAACATTTGAATACGATCCATTTTTGCAACATTCAGTTTCACGGCGTAACTTTTGCAATAACAACGGATTAATTTCTTGTGGTCTAAGATTATGATATTATATACCATCGAAAAATTATTGTGCATTAGAATGCGTCGTTGCTACATTTGATTCGACCTTCTATAGGGATGTGAGGATAGGACGATTATTAAAGAAGACTTAAGAAAACGTATAGAGACATTCGGAATGTGAACATATGTGTAATATATACGGATGCTCGTTTTTAACTGGTCTTAAAATGTTATCAATGAAAATGTTTTCGATAAGTAAAGCAAAAACGCTATCTTTTGGAGACTATTAAAAAGTAAAAAGATTTTCACCGGGTCATTTTGTGACCGGTATAAGTTGCTTAGAGAGCTATACTCGGAATTTCTATGGTGGATATAAAGAAATCTATCAGACAACCAAACTCAACAATACAATAAGGGGGTGTGGGATCGAGCTTTGGGGATAAACCCCATTGCTCGTGCAGCAACCTAAAGGGGCGACCGCCCCCCCCCGTCCTAGAAGGACGCCCTAAATTGGCTGCCAACTTTCACTAGTATGGAGAGACACTACAGGACGAATTCCATCAAATCGTAATAGAAACGATAGAAGATCAAGTTTATTACCTAATGCTCAGTTGTTCGCGCGTTAAATTAGACCCGAGACAGTTTCTTTCTCTAGTCCCGTGAAGTGAATGCTGCGCCACCTGCGGCTGTTATGCAACTAACGATCTAACGACCCATTGTTTTCAAAAAGAACGGAATCACTACACTTCCGCTTCCAATGTTACACCCTATTTTACTTTATGCGGCAATTAATTTCATCCGGCAGATGTAGACTATTGTTTATTAAGTGTATTAACATCGTAATAATCCTGTCGCATGCACTGCACTTCATAAATAAAACCAATCTTATGATATATATTTGAAGATGTTAATGCTGGTAGCTTATTGGCTTTTACAACATTATTGTTTACTGCGCCCTCGGGTTCGAAGCCCGTTTCGGGCCTTCGGCGTTCGGGCTCAAACCCTTCAACAAAAATAAATATATTGAAACGCTTAAGATATACAATTTTCCGTTTACGCAACCGTACTGAGATCTAATGTGATTATGGCGCCATCTAGTGAAATCATAAGAAACTAAAAAACCAAATTGGTGATTTATTTTAAACATTCAGCCCACCAAGCGCTTGTTCTTTAAATCTGTTTTAAATAATAAGAAAATTCGAAACAACAAAACTAAAATTATATTATTTAAAGATTTATCGAATATTGTAACATACTTAAAAATGATTAAATTCAGTAATAATTTTTGAAGTTGTCAAGAAGAATGTTTAATTTGGACATATTATGCGATTAGATGAAGACAACAAAAGGCATGCCGAAATTGAAGCCCTGCTGTTGATGATGATGTATTTATCCTGATGACGTGATACGTCTTCCAACATTTGAACGGTTTTTAAAAACTGTTGAGCAAGCAGTCTTCGTTACCCAGTTTACGTATTTGTCGTCGTTCCCTCCAATATACAACTGACGGGCTTTTTGACGAAAGCCTTGACAAGACGAGGCCTGTGGACGAAGTTCCAAAGGGCCTTGGGCTGCCAACGCTGTTCCAGATCTCCATTGTTCAAAATCTCCTTATAGTATAATGTTCCTATTATGATATAGATCGTACTTTGTATCGAGAAACATTCAGGATATCATGCAGCATTCAATCATTGCTATTCATCCGTCCAAGGTTCAGATGCGTGGCCTTAGTTACTTGTAGTATTCTCCGGACAGACAGCACAATGTATGGCCATTGTTACCACCAAACACAGTGCTAACAATCGCGAGGTTTTTATCTCAATGACATCACATTCTGCTAATCAAACTATGCAGTTTGCAGTGTCGGACAACTTCGGCGATTGATGACCGGAAAGTGATATGGGGTTTGAATACGGAATACAAGGAGAATTTCCCGACGCCATTGTCTTGTATCTATCAGATTTATGTATATGTCCTATCGTTTTCGTTATTTAAGAAATAAACTTTTGCATAACTTTCACTTTATTATACTTTTCATTATTAAATATTAAGCCAGTGTCTAGTTTTCATAATTCATAAGTTACAGTAAGTACATACGTTCTAATGAATGAATCAGCAAGGTAAACTTTTCCCGCCAACTTACATCAGTGGCGTTGTGTTTTTATTTCATTTTCATAATCTTATATTACTATCGGTTATATTTTTTCATTATGCTGGTGTTTTATACAGTATAGTTCGTTTAAGGCGTATAAGTGAAGTGATATGCAATAAAAACGTGTATCGTGACTTTTTAAGTTGACTGAAAAAGTCCATATAAAGGTTTTGGTAGAATAGCCACCATTTTATCAAGACGTAACGTGATAAGTTGACTAGTTATATTTCAAGAGGGAGAGACATACTCGTATACTGAACTAAACGCCACGAAAATAAAACACTATAACTGTTAGTAACGTGAGTTTATTAAAAATAAATTAAAAACACAATGTCAACGTTGTAAAATGTAGACAAACATTTATTTTAAACTCTAAATATGTTAACTATGATAGTTATTTATATCTTTAGTCTAATATTAAATACATTAACATTCAAATCCTAATAATAATAAAGTTTTAGCGCCGGGGTGGAACAGGAATGTAATGAGGCAAGATTTTATATTTTAATAACATAACATAATAACTAACATTGTTTAATAATTTATTAAATGTTATATAATGAAATGCATTTATATTAAGTAATAATACTATAACATACTATATAACATTAACCAATTATTATAATTATAATAAAAAAATAGTAAACAAAAAAGTTATTATCCGAAGCACAGAATTTGAATGATGCCCGAAGAATACGAACGGTTTTCAAATTTTGCATAAAACGTTTTTGAATTATTCAATGCTAGCTGACTGGCACACATTTTCTCTCATTCGTTTTTGTTTTGGATGAACCGTTAAGTGTTTTGGAAATGGTTTACGGTAAACGACGAGGGTTTAATTTTTAAAACGGTTTTTGTGTGCAATACATCTTGTTAGGTACCGTTGGTTTGTCAAAATATTATTTGTATACTACTCACGCAGTTCCCGAGAATTAGGTTCCAAAAATAAGAACTGTATGTTTCAAAAATAAAAGCTGTAAATTCGAAGAAAATCACCTTATTACGTCAACTTGCAAAACATAATTTAATTTATTTTATTTTGCGTTACATTTTTTTATCTTTTTATTTATATAGTAGTTAAAAAAATAAATATAACATATATATTTTTGATTGAGAATATTTGACAAAAAATAATTGAATTATTGAAAAAAAAATCAATATATATAACCTATATTAATTGTTTGATTTACTCCAATATCCAGTTTTTAGTTATCTTCTTCTTCATCATGTATTTTCCCACTGCAGGGTGTATGCCTTTTCTATTTGTTTTCACATCGTTCTGTCCCTGGTCTTCCTTATTTTTAAATAGGTAATCGGATCATCTGTGTGCCTACGCTTCTTCTCATTGTTTTTCGTCTCCATTCAAGGACGGACTTATTTCATCTCCCGTTACCTCTGCGACACAGGTTTCCGACCCAAGTCACTTCAGTTTGGCGACGCGATCGTAGTGTGTGTTTGGTGTTGTTGATAGTAGTTGGAAGGTGGAGAGTTTCTGACGGCCGTTTCTTCGGTATGATTTAGTTAAAGTTCCCCGTAAATCCACTTCTTACTTTCGTAAAGACACATTATTATTTTTCTATTTTTGTTTGCTTGTCACGGTAACTGTGCACATAGCGTCGAGAGTTTCTATGTATCTATTTATAATCTTAGAACAAGGAGCACTTTAAGTAAGCTCAGTTGAACTTTATTATATAGTTATGACATAACAATTGAGTCGGAAACCTTAAAAAAAAGTCTAATAAATGATCATTACATCGAACAACCAGGTAACTCGATTGTTGTAATCTCTACTTTCACCTGGCCCGGTGCATCAGACGCTGCCGTTCACGTGGTGACCGAGCGACTTCTCTTAATTGATAGATTAAAGATAAAACCTTGGATGTTGACCCAACGCACGTGTAACAATATTTACTATATATATATATATATATATATATATATATATATATATATATATATATATATATATATATATATATATATATATATATATAATATATATATATATATATATATATATATATATATATATATATATATATATATATATATATATATATATATATATATATATATATATATAAAGTATTTCTTAATTTAATCATCGTTATTATCATCAATACAGCTGTAATAGTCCACTACTGGACATTAAAATCTCTTAACTTCCAAGGTCACAAAGGCCCTAGCCACAAAGCTCCATCCCTTTTTTATTATTACCAGTGTTTAATTTAATTTTTTTATCTACTGTTTTGATATTCGTGTTATACCATTGTATTTTTAACAAAGGGAAAAGCCTAGTTTCCCAAAACACAGGTAATTCTATTGTGGTCTAGAATCAATCTATCTAGAGTCCTGTAACATATGTAAACATTTTGAAAATAAAGGTAAGTTATTATTATTAACTCACCATAAGTGTTATATTTAATATAATCGATCGAAATAAACATTATTTAAGACACTGTATTTTAGGAATTTAAGCCTCGTATGCACCACAGTAAAAGTCAATAAAGAAATCTGCGCACTGACTGGGAGTACACTGATAATGACAAAGCAGTGAATGTGTTAAAATAAGTGTATGCAAATATTTTTAGTCAAAAACAAGAGAAGTTAATAATGTTCGAAACTTACTTAACAAACGGATGTTGGACGTTGTGTCTATTATATTGCGTAATATTACAACCAACAAGGTCGAGGTTGCCGCTGACGACAGAGATGGACGTGCGCCATCTATACCCCTGCAGTCGTGACCTCATCTCATCTCGGCTGGATACAAATTTCTTGTTGCATTGACTCATGCTCACTACTGTGTACAGCTTAATTAAATTTATTCCCATGTGCATTTTGTTTCGAAATACACACTCTTACTTAACCTTTCGTTTACGTTTGCTCGTTTGCCCTCCTATCCCATGAATAAAAAATCGTAAACGAAAGGTTGTTTACGATTTTTTATGGGATAGGAGGGCAAACGAGCAAGCATGTCGCCTGATGGAAAGCAATCAATGCCGCCCATAGACAACCGCAACATCGCAGGAGTCGCGGAAGCGTTAATGATGATGGTCTGGTTCAATGGCGAAGTTCTCTGATTCGGATAAGGCGGGCAGGTGAGGTCAACAAATGTCGTGTGGCCCCTTTGAATCCAATATTTCTTTTACAGACAATATACGCTCCACTAGTGGACGAGGAGCCTTTCTATTTCTGGAGGAATGGACAATAATTAGTAATAAAATGATGGGGATAGTAGCCAGACTTGGAATAAGTACTTATATGCAAGCCCGTGGCCAAATTAAATTTTTGCCACTGAACATTAGGTCGAATGGGTCAACTTTAATCCCCTGAGCAGAAGAGTCGCAGTCTTAAAGAGGCAGGGATGCCACATGTGTATGCACATACGCGTTGTGTCTCCTGTCGGGCTCTATACTAGACAGGTTTTGTCGCGGAAGGCGCAGCCACAGTCAATCACACCAAATACTCAGCGCTAAAATCGAGTTATTTTTTGTCCCGGTGGCGGTGAAGACCGCAGGTGTCTGGTCATCGGAAATCAGGGCTTTTATTAACGAGACATGCCGTCGTCTACGAAATAAAGGTTTTGACCATCGCTCCGGATTGTTCCTTGACCAAAGGATTTCCATCGCCATCTGACGTGGCAATGCAGGAAGTGTGATGGGAACTTTTGGATGGGGGCTTCCCGCAAAAAAATATAAGAATAAAACATCACGGTATATATTTATTAATTTGTGTAGAAAAAAATATTATTAGTAAATTAAATACACTAATTATTAAGTAAATTAAAGAACTTTAATTGAAATTTATTTAAAGTCCGTGAGAATAAGTGTGTATGATGTACCTAATGCTACAATATATGTTAGGTCGTTAGTAACAATATATTCAAGAATGATTAACTCGCATTTTATATTAAGACATGCAATTCCATTATCCGCAAACAAGCACCCGTCATAACGTAAATGCAATATTGAAAATCATTCCGCTCATTCTTTTACACTGTCATGCTTGCTATCTTGACAGAGTGCTTGAGATTGTGTCGATCATTTTTCTCAATCAATTGTTGCGGTATCTGCAAAGCGTAAGATCTTCATATAAGCCATCAGGTGAATATAATCACGATTAGTGCTAAATTATGATAATAAATAAATTAAGATTCTGAAACATAAAACTGATGTTTAAGGTTAATTTAATATGCTTATCTCAAAATACTATATATATATATATATATATATATATATATATATATATATATATATATATATATATATATATATATATATATATATATATATATATATATATATATATGATATAAATGAATAATTAATTAATAGTTTTCTTTTTATCAGTGTCCTTACGATTTAATTTCTTCATTAGATTTCGTTTATATGTTGCATGTTACGTTTATATATGTATATAGAAATAAGACGGGGATAATGCATGATCTTATTGTTATTTTTTGGCAAAAAAAAAATGAATAAACCCTTGTTCATTTTATCTACAGTTCTTGTTAGACATTAGGGACATCATATATTATTTCTTCTTGTGGAAGTGTAAAACATTTGTATTTGCTGTTTGGATTCCTCAAAACTGCGAATATGTTAAACCGTGAATTAAAGCTTTTTATTATATATTCAATTCTGATATTCTGTGAGAGTGCGGTACTTTCCGGACCTCATCATTCATACATGGTTCCCCTACTACTTTAAATAGAATAATTGTATTATAAGGGACATTATTTTAGTATAAGTTATATTGTTTTAGTATAAGTGAGAAATTTGTCTATATATATATATATATTCACGCCTATCCCCCGCAGGGGTTGGCAGAGACCACAGAGCTCCATCCGCTGCCATTCATCGCAGCGAAACGGCTCGTCATTGGTCGCTTTTCGCCCTCGTGAAAATCAGGACGTGACGGGTGGCGAGCCACGTCGCCGTCATTTTCGACAAATTAGGTATATTAAATTCGTCTTTTAGTGAATCCCACGAGCCGCAAGGGAGGATGGAGGTCAGCCCCAGCAGAGCCCTGCATGCTGAGGTAAGGCACCATAGTCCCCGGGGGAGCCCGACCCCGGGACGATCGGCACGTTTTTACGACTAGGCTCGCCCCTAGCCACGCATCCATTGGCACGGCAGACCGTGGATTGGCGGAGAGGAAGGGAAAGGATAGAGAAGAAAGGAAGGGGCAGGAAAGGAAATGCGGATTGGGGGGGTTACCAGACTCGGAATAAACATTTAAAAATCCATATAAATATTTATTCCGATGCGGGAATCGAACCCGCGACCATTGACTCCGCGGGCGGAGAGCCCCGCCACTGAGCCAATCGGTCGCCATTCGGTCCATTTGTCTATATAACTAGTACTAAATTGATAACCTAAAAAAGTACAATGACGTGCACTTTCAGAGCCAATAAACATGGATTCGATTCTGGTATCAGGATTAATATTTGTATGACTTGTAGATGTTGTGTTTGTTTATATTATTTGTATGTGAATGATGACTCCATAGATACATATCGTTACCCCTACGGGAGGGTAGGCAGAGTCCACAGATCTCCATCTGCTACGATCTCAGTTTACTTTCCTTGCTTCCTCCACACTCATTACTCTTCTCATGCAAGCCCGCTGGTTAAGGGTACCCTTGACCTGGCCTTTCTTAAAAACATCAGCAATTTGGTCATGATATGTCTTCCGTGGTATCTTTCCTACCGACCCTTCCATCCATATTCGCAACGTAAATTTCTTTAGCCTTGTATGTAAAAGATGACTTTGCGGTACAGAAAATCCCGTAGTTGGATTATCAGAGTAAATCGTTTTCTTTATAAATTTTATTATCAATGTATCCGTAACAGTCAACCGCTGAATATTGCCCTATTTGAAAACTGAGAGGTGTCGCCGAAATCCCCACGCTTGGCTGGTGGATTGGAGTAAAGTAAGATGGAACTATTAGTTAGTGCTGTAACTAACCTTTAGTAGTTTTAAAAGTTACAAATAATACAACTATTACAGACTTTATAATTGTTTTATTCTTATTACTTATAACATAAACTTTGTAATGCTACATTAAGCTTGAAAATAATCAGTATGCAATATTCATGAGCGAAATTATAATGTGAATACCCCTTAAATAACTTCTGAATGATTCGATATTACTACGAGACATTAAATCTTATATGTTCGACCCTTTAATAAATAACGTACGACCGCAAGGTCTCTGATGCAACGTGCCGACCGCAAAACATTTATCAAGGTGCATTGAACTCGATGTAATGTTTAACATGATCGATTACTCAACGGAGAATCGATTCCCAGTGTCCCGTAGCAAACGATGGTTTGATTAGCATTCACCGCGGATTGTTTTGTTTGTTTGTTTTTGTTCAAATACCAGATGTAGTATGTCGTTAGTTCATCTAGGACCTAACTACTTCATTACGATCCATGTAAATGTCTTTGCATTGTGATTTGTACTATGTGAAAGATAAACACACGGGCACTTATAAACGCATTAGTAGCAAAAAGGTTATTCCCTTGGCTTGTTTACATAATATATATGTGGACAGTTAAACTTTTTACTTAGCTAAGATGCGCGAGAAGCAAACAAAAACAGAAAAATAATAATGTGTGTTTTCTGGGAGTGGGATATGTGTCGTTTTTTGGTAAGATTTAGTTTAAGTTCGGGGAACTTATATGATGAATACTAAATCCACTTCTTTCAGTAGAAAACACACATTTGGTTACAATACTCTAATCGATTAGAAGTTGTGTTTGCGGTTTCAGCTGGTGGACTATAGTCTCCTATTATTGGACTATTAGCATAATCAGATTTTCTAACAGAGGTATCATTTATTTTAGTAGAAAATGTTAACCAGAATTTTAGTTATATTAGGGGCCATCCACAAAATTAGTCACACGTTAGTCACGGGGAGGTAGATGTCAACAAAATGTGTCATCGAGTGACGAAACATCGAACGAGTCTTAACTTTTGTGGTACCACATGAACATGACTAAAACTCTCAACTTCAACTTCATGTCCGGTAAAGGTTCCAAATTCATGAAATTCATGTGACGCAATTAATGGATATTTAACAGTGATATAATTCTTACTTTCTTCTTCTTCTAAGAGTGTCACTCCGACTTGCGAAGGTTAGCAGCCAATTCAGCATACTCTCCTCCTCCTTCGCGAGATGCAGCAGTTCTGGAGCACTCGCTATCTCGGCCTTTTTTAATTCTCTTATTCTTCCGTCCCGGTTATTCTAAATCTTCCTTAAATAAATAAAAATATTAAACATCGTTAGTACAATACACATATCATTGTTTTACTGCGTGTATTAACCGAATTCCTTTTTGATTTCCTCAATAACAATAATAGTGTGGAACAACAGCTAATCGTAAATATATGTACACTTTCGTTGTTAATCGCTTGCTTAACGTTCCACATGATTGCACCCTACACTCACAGTGTTGCAATGAGAACGCGTAATTAGAGGGCATCGATACTCATCAATACAAGCCTTGGACCGCTGACAGAAATTACACAAATTGTCTCGTGTCCCATTGATTTTAACGATCGCTTTCAATACGTTTATATGTGATGGTAAATCACATATAAAATTAATATCATTTTTGTTTATAATTTTATTTTTGTTGTAAAATACATTTAATCACTTGCGCTGGCAAAAAATTGGCTGACGCGTATACTAACTAGAACGAGAAAAACGACATGCGTGGCACGTTTTTGTTTCTGTAACAATCGCATGACGACGCGTACACACCACGTCGTGGACGATTCTGTGACAATAGCATTACGACGTGCGTGGCACATTTTTGTTTCTGTAACAATCGAAGGACGACGTACACATCACGTCGTTGACGATTCTGTGACAAAAGAATTACGACGTGCGTGGCACATTTTTGTTTCTGTAACAATCGAATGACGACGTACACACCACGTCGTGGACGATTCTGTGACAATAGCATTACGACGTGCGTGGCACATTTTTGTTTCTGTAACAATCGTATGACGACGTACATACCACATCGTGGACGATTCTGTGACAAAAGCATTACGACGTGCGTGGCACGTTTTTGTTTCTGTAACAATCGCATGATGACGTACATACGACGTCGTGGACGATTCTGTGACAAAAGCATTACGATGTGCGTGGTACGTCTTTCCAGCGCAAGTGGTTAAATAAGTAACCCATATAATTTGATTTTATTATAAGTTGAAGTTGTCATCGTTAGTCACGATAGGAAAGTATTGGATGTTTTTGCTAACGGCCGTTTGTCGGTTATAATAAGACTTGTAATTCTTTATACACTTCTTCGCAAACATACAACATTAATTGTGATTTATTTACGCGGATCTTGGCAAAATAAGTTTGACTGTCCATCTTTATAATGGATTTCCACTTATAAGCCTTAATTGAACTATATTGTATAATACGCCACTACAATTAAACAATATCACTGATAATAACATAGAATTACGAAAGTGAAATAAAAACAAAACGTCATTGATTTACGTCGGCGGGAAAAGTTCTTGTGGAATTTAATTTTCAATTGCCTTTGCCTAAATAATGTTCAATTGAAAAAGTTGACTATAATAAAAAAAACTTGCAGAAGGATTGTGAAAGCGCTAGTGACCTCGCGTGTCAGTTTTCCATTCATAAGTATTATGAAGGTGAAAATTGTTGCATTGGATGCTCTTATCCTCTGGGGGTGGTGCTTTCAAGGTCGCACGCGTATGTAAAACTCATTGCGTGCATACAACCCGCAGCGTGTTCGTTGCGAAGGCGATTTCGTGTTGATTACAGAACAGTGCTGTATGCAGTGAGATCGAGTTTCATTAGATTTGTGTTTCTGAGGTTGTCGTTATAATTTTATATCATGATCAATTGTAAATATATTTTTTTTTAAATAGATTGTCCAGTAAGCATGCATCTGTTAAGATGATAAGCAACCATCGCCGCACATAGGCATCCGCAATACTAAGAATATAAGATTACAGACGCAGTACGAATGTAGGATAAAATCTCAAAATTGGGAGGGAAAATATTTAATGGGTAGAAGGAAGTAATGCCTATAGTCATTAGCAATATTAAGGTCACTACGCATGCAGCACGTATCTTAGGGTAGGGATGTGAAAATTGGAAGGGAAAGGATTTAATGGGAAGAAAGAAATAACGCCTATAGACATGCGCAATAATAAGGTCGCTGTAGATGCTGTACGTATTTTACTTACCGACAGTCACCGACACCGACACCGACATTGCTCTTCAAGTTAGCAGACTGAAGTGGCAATGGGCTGGACACGTTTGTCGGAGAACCGACAGTCGTTGGAGTAGACGAGTGCTGGAGTGGAGACCGCGACTCGCAAACGTAGTGTGGGACGCCCTCCTGCTAGATGGAGCGACGATCTGCGCAAGGCGGCTGGCAGACACTGGATGCGGGTAGCCAAAGATCGGGCTAGGTGGCGCGCCTTGGGTAAGACCTATGTCCAGCAGTGGATTGCCGCGGGCTGATATTGGATATTGGATAAGGATTTAATGGGAGGAAGGAAATAAAAAAAGGAGAAATATATTACACTGATTGCGTGTATATCTTTGTAATAAAAACATGTAAACAACTAATAAGAGGTATCCTAATATTGATCCATGTTTTGTGATTATGTAATAATGGTGCAACATCCGGATAATTGTGTTAAAATGAAACGAATGTACTTCATTTTAAATATATTACACTGATTGCTTATCCAAGTCTCGTATTTCTATCATTGTAATAAAAATATGTTAACAACAAAGAGATATCCTATTATTTTTCCTTGTTTTGTGATTATGTAATATTGGTCCTACATCCGGATAATTGTGCAAAAATGAAATGAAAGTACTTCAGTTTAAATATATTGCACTGATTGCTTATCTAAGTCTCGTATTTCTATCATTGTAATAAAAATATGTGAACAACAAAGAGATATCCTATTGTTTTTCCTTGTTTTGTGATTATGAAATATTGGTCTTACATCCGGATAATTGTGCAAAAATGAAATGAAAGTACTTCAGTTTAAATATATATCACTGATTGATTATCCAGGTCTAGTATTTCTATTTTTGTGATAAAAATATGTTAACAACAAAGAGATATCTTAATATTGTTCCTTGTTTTGTGATTATGTAATATTGATCCAACATCCGGTTAATTATGTAAAAAAGAAAAGAAAGTACTACAATTTGAATATATTACACTGATTGTGTACCCAGGTCTAGTCTTTCTACCTTTATAATGGTTATTTACCTATAAGGCTCGATAGAAAAAAAGCTTTACGCGTCTCGACTTCTAAACTAAAAACGAGTATATTGAAGCTTTCGCCGACGGTCAATGCCATCGGATGAATGTCGTTACGCCGCATCGGATTGCATATTAGTTGAAATTCTAGAACGCTCTTATAGAATCTCAGCAGTTGGAATATACTTTGAATTCGTCTTACATTGCCTACCAGAACCAATAAAAATATGTCACAATGAATTGATTTATATGAAAAAATAATAAAATTTAATAAAATTATACATTACTTCCACTTTGCTGCTAATAAACAATTTTTTTATTTGTCATTAACAATACATGCGTATATACAAGGTGCGTCGCCGATAGAACCCAAATTGGACGATTGCCCGTATCTCGTGACCCAAACATTAATTATCAATTTTGGCTTTGTATCTTAACTATTATAATTTATAATAATTATTAATTATTTTTATGGAATTGGTAGGCAAACGAGCAGATGTGTCACCTGATGGAAAACAATCAACGCCACCCATAGACATCCGCAGTACCGTACGCAGTGCAGAAGCGTTGCCAGTTTTTAAGGAAAGTGTCATTATAAGAGGGGGGAGGTGCTTCGGAACTCAATAAAACACAAAAAAGGAAGAATATTTAAAAAAAGAGTACCAAAAAAGGAGGATACTTGTAGAGGTGGTAAAAGCTTGAGTATTGGCGGAATGACGTTTAACAAAAGAAATATAATTTCTTACGTTGGATAATCTGAATTTGTATTTGAATAAAAATTCATGTTACGCACATACTTACTTATTTACTTACTAAGGCGGGCGAAATAACCCTTATATATTATAACTTGGATCGATCTTACACCATCGTTTGCCAGTACTCAACTTGGAGCTCCTTCAAGTCTCTTTCCACGGCATCACTTTAGCGATACCTAGGGCGACTGACCGGCCGCCCCAGTTAGGCTCGTTTCAAGCGTTTTATTTATAACTGTGTAATATGACATCATCTGTGACAAATGGAACAAGGATACTACAGGACGTAACGGCATCAGTATTCGGGTATAGACAACTTTCACTAGCCATTGTTGATTAATTCCCGAACTGTTCCGTTGGCGGGCGGTACAGACGTCGTGAGTTGAATTCGATATCAACTAGAGCGGAACAGCATTAGTGGCAACAATATGCCAATAACTCAATTATCCGAAACGTATCTCCGATATCCGAGAAATTCTATAACACTGTCGGGTTAAACGCTAACTGATTGACGTAATCGGCAATTGTTTTCATCTGTTTCGTCAGTTTCGATGTTATTGTTATATTTCTAACAATAAATTTCTTAGTCAATTGTATTTGCAATACATTCAGTCTGTTTTTGTTTTATCTACTTTTTAATTTCATTGAATATTAGATAAAAATAAAAAAAGCTATACATTATGGAACACTTTTATACCGGCTGCCTACACGAGATTCTCTCATGTACCCGGTCGGTTCTCACCCTCTAGACCTTATGGGATTAATAGGGACTATAGTTACTTCGGTCCAATCCTCCCCTACACGTTTAACGTAGCGTCATGACGAAATTAAAATTGGCACATACACATGTGCACTCCGACACGGCGTCGAGCCGATGGAATCTGCGATTTGCGCAGATTCCCAACTATGTTTTACATGCTCGCGACCTCCGAGCCCGCTGGCCCAGTATTCGATACAGCTGTTAAAGCCTATATATATAATAGGCTACCAGCATTAACATCTTCGAATCACTATACATTGTTTCACCTTATAGTATGCTTCAGAATATTTAATTACAGATTAATAAAAAACGTAAAGAACATTAAGTGAAGTGATATGAAATAAATGTGTGTGTCGTGAGTATTTAAGTTGACTGAAAACGTCCATAAAAGGTTTTTGGTAAAAAAGCCACCATTTTATCAAGACTTTAGTATATATAGAAGATTTTTATATATAGAAGTTTAACTGATAAGAATTTTACTTGACACTGGCATAATAGTTATAACTAATTGCCATCAAAGAAAGATAATTTAAACAGTTTAAAATCCTATATGTTGAATAGTTTTACCTACGTATTGGAATAAAAACGATTTTTTATTGAATTTAATATTGAGCCTTCATTATTATAAAATTTGAATGATATTGAATTAAAAAATATTAAGAGTTTTAAAAATATTATTAAATAAATATGTTCTTTTTCGTTTAATTATAATGTTTTTTTATAAGTTTTAAGGAAAATAACACTGTTTTACAATTAAGCATTAATTATAAAATAATGTTTATTTTGTTATGAGTACAATGTTATTTTTACGTGTGTTCTTGATTTGTATTCTCTTTAGTGTTTTTGTTTTGTTTGAAAAATAATATTAGACTCCGTAATTTATTTATACACGTTTTTGTTATCTTATCACTTGAACGTATTACTTTAAAGACATTTCGTTTTTTTTATATTTGTTCTTGTAAGTTTGAGAATGGTGCAACGTGTTACATTGATGAGGAAACACCGGAAATAAAGCAAGGAATTGCTTAAAACTGCAACAATAGAATATAAATTTACTTTAAATTACGTAATATTGACAACAGTTGTTGAGAACAAGCCGCCGCAGGCGTCATACCGTTCGCGTTCTCAATGCATAATTATATCACATCGAAGTGATTGCTTTATTTTCAACTACAATTAAATACCTTAAATATAGATATTATAGAGGTTATAATGTATCGTTACGAACAAAAGCATGTTGCGCAACGCAGGGTCTACACTCAAATTATCTGTAATCACGTACACGTCTTTAGATCAGTTCACGTCCTTCCGTTCGTCACTACCTACTGCTTTCTCTGTTCGTGAGTGCAATGGCAAGTTACGTCCTATGTGGTAACACATGTGGTGCTGCCCTAACATTGTTGTCCGGCGCTTAAGTGTGTCAATGTTTTAATTAAATTGTGAAGGCGACTACACTGCGCACTTTATATTGTTGAGTAACTTCAATTCGTTAGTTATATAGTAATTAGAGAAACTGAAATCCGATAACTTACTTAGGAATGTGATGACTGTATAGTTTCACGCGTAGTTGATTGACCTCGTCCGGATCTTTTATTGCCATTTTTTGTTTATATTCCTTTGTACTTTACCTAAAATATACGGATTTATAAATTCATAATTTGTTGTATTATTAATCAATTTGTATAGAATATCGTATTTTGAGGAATGTTTAAAAAGTATGGAGGAACTCTCTCATCAAATAAATAAAAACATTTTTTTTCGATATGATAGGAAATTTGGAACTCAGAGTCCTTACAATACACAAATTATGTCGGAACGAAAATTTTTTTTGTAAAATACATTTTCGATTGAAATGATTATTTTTAACTAACTTCTATTTATCCAAAATAATTTTAAATAGTAAAGATAAATTTACTTAAACCATAAGTCTATTCCAATCCACTAAACTCCACTAAACAATACTAACATCTATGACTCTCGACTTAGCCGTTATCTTCAGTTTTACGCATCTAGTTTCTGCCAGCCACCTTGCGCAGATCATCGCTCCATCTGGCTGAAGAGCGTTTCATACTTCGACCCTAATTGTGCTTTATATCTATATATACATATTGTTATGTTAGTTAATATTATTTAATGTAATACGATCTAATTGGCTGTGGCGAGTTACCGCTTTTGGAGTCAGTGGTCGCCGGAAATATGTCACCATTCATATATCAAAATGTAGTGAACATTAAATTAAATTTCCACCACCAGCGAGAAATAAGTATTTGTAAACAACAAATAAGTGTTGCGCAAGCGAAACTGTAACAACAAATTGTTTCCTTAGCGCGAAATTACACCTTCTCTCGCTAATGGAGCAGTAGTCGAGGGCGATTGCTTGCCAATTTGAACGCCAGTCGTTTATATAATACATGCATACACACTCGCGTATAGTTGAGACGTAGGTATACTACTAACACATATATATTACGGTGTAAGCGTTTATGTAATTAATTGTAATCGTATTCGATTACATGTTTTCTATGTGGTTTTATTCCTATCATCTGTAAGAGTGGTGATCAAGTACGGTGCGTTTTTTATTCCATGCACCACAACTTTATGGAACTAGCTGTTTTTAACGGTATTTCCGAATCGATATGACATTGTCACTTACAAAAAAAAAAACAAGCCTACTCATATCTTAAAGGTCGGCAATGCGGATGTCTATGGGCGGCGTTTATTGCTTCGATCAGTTGACACGCCTGCTCGTTTGCCTTCATATCACATAAAAAAATACTTCATTTTTATTTTAACTTCACGTTATTGTCATACGAGGCGACTATGGGAGTAATAAATTAATAACCAGTAAATGGGTAGCGACGTCTATGTGAGAATAAAAAAACAATTGTATCCCCAATCCCCAATCCGTCAAATAAACGTGGGGATTTCGGCATTAAATCTTTTCATCACAGGTGCTAATGTTTAGCAGTGAACTGTCACGGCTGTATTGCTTTGACTGGTTATTTTTTATATTATGGAATATCCAGTGGCCGAATTAGATTTTCAACGTTAACTACAGTTTCAAACAAGGAACATTCGACCTAAAATCTAATATAAATATGGTCGAACATTTCTTGTATGAAAGTAGTAGTGAAGGTTGAAAATTAATGGAAGAATTACCTGACATCCCAAATATAAAAAAATTTAATCGCTTTTGAAGCGGGTGGCTTAAGTCGTTGTATAAAAAATAAATTTATATCATATTTTCTCGAATAATTAAAATAAAATTTATCAATGTCATAAATTATAAAATTAAGCTAAATAATAAGGAATACAATTTTTGTAGCACAAATATTTGAGGGCAAGCCTTACTGAACTTATTATGTGTAAAATCCGACTTGCGCAAAGAACACGTGTGTGTACGTAAGAATGTTTTTTGTGAAGGTAAATAAGCGAGGTTACGTTCTATTACACCAAGATAAACCTACACTGATAAACTGTTTACAAATGATACAGTTTTCTCAAGGTCTATCAATACCTGGCAACCCACATCTAAACCACGTAATAAGATAAAAACAAAATTACGAATTCCTTTTGAAATATCACCAAGAATGCCAATTTTTTTAAATGCACGCAGCGTCGTGATTTATATTTTTGTGTCAATGGGTTATATTCCACAATTGGTTTCGTGTCAAGGCGCCCTTGTGCTATAGAACACAGAACAATTTAAGCAACAGAAAGTTTTTGATTAAGTATAACTTTTTTGAATAAAGTCATGACAATTTGTATTTTCGCTTTTTGTGTTACGTTTAAGGTTATGTTTTTGGTTGCGTTTTTATTATATTTAATTTTGACAAGTCAAAAGGTGGATTAATTTAATTTTAGTATAAATGTAGCGATGAGAGATCGATTAGATATGCTTAGATAGTTTGGGCATGAATGAGAGTGTGGATGAAAGAGGACTGGTAAAGGAAATTTACGTTGCGGATTTGGATCGGTAGGGGAAGACCGCGGAAGACATACCTTGACAAAATTTCAGAAGTTTTTAAGTAAGGCAAGAGTATCCTTAACCGGCGAGCTTATATGAGGAGAGTGATGAGTGTGGAGGATGTAAGGAAAGTATCCCGACATCGTAGCAGATGGAGATCTGTTGTGTTTGCCTACCCCTACGGGAAACAGGCGTGACGATATGTATGTAGTGTGGGATGTAGCGCGGTTAGATAAAGAAAAAAATTACGGAGAGCACCAATATTGGATGTGTGAATCCAAAGATGACGTCTTAATGGCGCCCATTGTCGGAGGTCTAAGAACAGTTTAATTTTCACTATCTGTACAAATGACGAACGAGTACGGTGCGTTTTTCTCGAAACTATCCACTCATTACCACAGCTACCCTGTGGAACCAGCTTTATCCAGCGGTTTTTTTAAACCGATACAGTTTTGGAATCCTCAGCATTAGACATTGGAACGTACTTGCAAAGCCAACATTGATTGATTTCTATCAGGAAACACGCTTGCTCGTTTGCCTTCCTATCCCATAAATTTGATTGAATGATCATTGATGATGATGATGAACTTTAGTTACTAAGTGACAGAACCACGCTGCAGTCGAATACTTTGTCGAGAATGGCATTTTATTTGTTTGTAGCATGAATGGGCCCGCTCGCCCGGGCAAGTACCACACTCCCAGCGTCTGAGTGGTATTAGCTACTGCGGATGTCTATGAGCGGCGTTGATTGCTATCCATCAGGTGAAACGCCTGCTCGTTTGCCTGTCTATTATATATAGTACAAAAAAAAAGATTCATAGCGACTTAAGATACTTTCTTATTTAAATAACTATAATACATACAGGTACTAAGAAAGGAAACCAGCTCATTAAAGTATTATTAGTTATTTTTGACGCGTTACAATTTATTCAAACAATTAACAGTATTAATAAATTAAGGTAGGTACAGCAATGCGGTTGGCGGCGATAATAAATCTTAAGAGTTTTACGCAAGAAACGCGGACATACGTAACCAGCGATGATCATAAACTGATCTAGTTAGCAGGATTATAGCACGACTCTATCGCATTGACAGTGGTATTAAACGGGCCTATAAATTATTGACTTATACAAGTTGTAAGCGGAGAGCGATTCATACACTTTATTTTTGATTATGAATTTATGAAACCTGTGTTTATAGCAGCATATTTAAAGTATAATATCTTTTCTTTGATGGCAGTTAGTTATAAATATTATGTAAGTGTTAAGTAAAATACGATAATATCAAATCTCTTGAAATGTAACTTATCACGTTACGTCTTGATAAAATGGTGGCTATTCTACTAAAAACCTTATGGACTTTTTCAGTCATCTTAAAAAGTCACGATACACGCATTTATTTCATATCACTTCATTTACGTCTTAATCGAACTATATTGGATAAAATGCCACCAAAATTAAACAATATAACTGATAATAATATAAGATTATGAATATAAAATATAACACAACGTCACTGATGTAAGTTGGCGGGGAAAATAAAACTTAACTAAACTATAATTATCTACAGCTAGATATTTAGATCACAGATTTATAACCTAATCAATTTAATCGATTTGCATAAGCTAGAACTCTATTTTCTATTACTTTCGATTATCTTAACTTGGACCATATATTGAGTAAATAAAAGCGCGTGCGCAGAACTTGTAAGGATTTTATCGATTCATCGCACTACAACGCTTTGTACAGTTTAGATTTAATGCTTTCTGCTTGTGGTTACACCTTACCAAGATTTCTCAATGTCATTTATTGAAGGAAAAGAATTTAACATTTAGATTCTTAGTAGCTTTTCTATAGTTGTGAATAATATTTTAATATAGGATTTTTGCGAGTTGAAAGAAAATGTGATTAGTCTACATGTTTTCGTATTTATATGATGTAGGCGTGATAAAAATCTAAATGGTGTGTTTTCTTGTCTTTGAGACTCATCGTCTTTATAAAGTAACATTTTTGTATACTTACCCTCCTTTATTCCTAATCAATGATGAGATTTTTCGACAAGTCAAGCAAAAACGTGAACTTTTGTAGACCGTCAAAGGTAGAAAAGCTTACTAGGGTCATATTATAAGACATGACGTATAAATTACTGCAACTGATCATGATGGGGAAAAGTCACGGACAAAAGCCGAACAAGTTGGTCGGAGAAGGAAGTCTTGGCTGCGTAATATCAGGGAATGGACTAGGATAGCGAGTGCTCTAGAAATGCTACACCTCGCGAAGGAAGAGGAAAGTTGTACTAAATTGGCTGCAGGTTGGCAGCCAATTTAGTACAACGCAAGGCACTTTTATAAGAAGTCTCGCCTTTAACTGAAATCATGGTAATTAAAAAGAGGGTGCCTTCAGGAGTTTCGTTATTTCTTCTTCGTTTAGAAAAACCTTAAAGATGCAAGTACATACTAATTAAATACGGACTCTTGTTTGCTAAAAAAAAATTAAAAATGGTTTATGTCAAAAACCTTCAAATTGAAATATTTTATTATTTACTAGCAGGCCTGGCAGACGTTGTCTAGATCTGAAAAAACCTGGAGTTTTTTCAGCAACATTCATCGAGTTTGATTGTGAGCTATCCAAAGACTTATACACACAAAATATTCATCAAACTATGTATAGTAATTTAGGGGTATGTATCATGTCACATGACGTCATGTGTGACAAACAAGAAGAGAAGAATTAAGAAAAATAAGAATGTACATATGTGTAAAGATATTTCTCAGAATATTATTTGCCTAGTAAAAGAATATGATAGCTATTTCTATATAGACTAGTATAGAATGTAATACATAAAATCTAGTTTTGAATTGTATCATAAACATAAAATTGGCCAAATTACACCAGTACTTATCCAGGCAGGTATAAATTGCATGATTTCGCGCGTTATGCGGTATTACATAAACGGTGTAATTATTTGAGTATTTGATTCAACTAATAAGTAAAGTGCCGGAACAATGTAACCGTAATGCGTCAGTTCTGTGAAATATAGAATGTTATTAGGAGTTTATGTTTTAAACACGTAATTGTTAATGGTGTTAATGAAATTAGTATAAATTGTTAATGAAATTTGACGCTTACGGGAGGAGGAAGAGGAGGGCCGGACACGCGAAAAGTAAAACCAGAGCACCTTAACGTTTACTGGATGGAAAAGCGGAACGTGCGAAACCGAGGCAGGCCAAAAATCAGGTGGCAAGACCTTGAAACTCTCGGCATGATAAATTAGAGCGAGAGAGCGAAAAATAAAGCGGACTGAAAGGCCATTCTGGACCAGGCTAAGACACAGCCGTGGTTGTAGCGCCTTTGATGATGATGATTTGAAGTTCACGCGTATTTCGTCCGGATACCGATATTTCGGACATTTAACTTTTATATTAATTAATAAAGTCGTAGTATTCCACTGTATAACATTGTTATTCTTGAAAATTGAGGATGAATACGTTTAGCGATCAGATTTTGGGATTGCATCTACTGGTGTTTGTTTCTATAGTAGCCTTGTAAGATTGTAAGATCCTCACGGAAAGAAGTGGGGAGATCCTGTTCTAGCGGGGAGATCTGTTATAGCGAGAACCTCATATCAAGGTTCAACCTTCAAAGACTCAATCAATCAGTGGTGGGACTGCCACCGACGGAGTTAATGATCCCAGCATCGGGATATTATTATAATATATGTACAGATATTTATTCCGAGTCTGGTTACGCCAATCCTCATTGCACGAGCGTCGTAGGTTAATGCCCGTTCCTTCAGAAATGGCGAGGCAGTTGCTCAGCAGTGGGACACATGTATGTACATATATAGACTATCAAAGTCAAAAAAGTATAGAGAGAAGTACAATTGGCGTAAATATACAAGACAAAATAAGATTAAGAGACATAAAAAGACTAACCAAATTTAAAGACGCAATAAAACTATGTATTATAAGTCATTAAAATGGCAATGGACAGGGCTTATAATAAGGAAAGAGAAGAGAAGTGGACAAAAATAGTCTCATATTGGTATCCAAGGGATGAGAAAAGAAGCAAAGGGCGACAGACAAAACGCTGGGAAGATGACTTCAGAATAGTTGCCGGCAAAAATGGATTAGCAAGAGATAGAGCGACATGGAAAACTTTGGAATCCTTTGTCGAAGTACAAGCTGTCGATTTTACAAATTAAATCTATCTAATTAATCAATGATAATTAATGATACACAGTAATAAAGGCTTTATTTGTTTATTTTATATAGATTATGAAAGAAATGATTATGGAGAAAAATCATTTGATACGTTCGATCCCGGCTTAAGATATTAGTTTCGCAATTCACAAACTAATCGTATTCAAGCTATTTGTTATCGCCCGCCACCACTATAATAATTTAACACAGAACCAATTGATTTCCTTCAATACCGCCGCCAACTTGCTTCATGTTTATATAATACGTTGCCGGTGTAATGGGAGCGGAATGAAAACGCTTCCTAATTGTATACGGCAGATTTGTATGACCAGTGCGTTACGCGCGACAACAGCAATACTGGTTTGTGTCTAGTCGAGGAAAATATTCATTGTAAATAAATACAAATATGACGATGAAACGTGGACACTGACAGTCCGTCTGCTTCACAAGCTCAGAGTCGTTCAGAGAGCTATGCTCGGAGTTTCTCCGGTAGATATGGTCCGGAATGAACAAATCCGCCAGAGAACTAAAGTCACCGACATAGCCTTTCGAATTAGCAAACAGAAGTGGCAATGGGCTAGTCACGTTTGTCGGAGATCCGACAATCGTTGGAGCAAACGAGTGATGAAGCCCCCGGCTAAATGATGAGACGATCTGCGTAGGGCGGTTGGCAGACTCTGGATGCCTGAAGCCGAAGATCAGGCTAGCTATTTTTCTGCGAGAGTGTGGTACTTCTCCGGGCGACCTGGCTCATTCATGCTACAGACAAATAATATGCCATTCTTGACAAAATATTCGTTCTGCAGCGTGGCTCTACCACTATAAATCCTTTAGAAGCAGTTCAGATGTACTGGAAATTAACCAAATAGGCGGGTAGATGCTTGAAGGCTTTAAGTCAGGTTATATCATAGTTATATAGTCAGGATATACCGACTACTATTTTTGGGTGACTAAACCCCTCTTAACGTTTAATGTAGTAAAAATAATTTTACGATTTTCAATTACTCTACTGGAAGTGGTATTTATCGTATATTTTTTTGTTCCAGGTAAAACTGAGGAGGTGGAAATGTAGCAACGGATAGAGAAAACTGCAGTTTGTACAAATGCAATTCTTTACCATATCATGAATGGTAAATCGTGCATTTTAATTATACAATGTTTGGCAAGACCATTTCCTAATAGGGTCAGGTGGTACTGAAATAAAATTGCTATTTCTCAATAGAAATGTTACCAACTTATTACACTTTCAAATTAAAACACTTATCTGATTTAAATTACGACCTACCCATTTGAAATACAATTGTTTTTTTTTCAATTAAATCTGTTCTATTATTTTGTTGGCAAATAATACGAAGCGTGTTTATATAAAGCTTTAATATTAGTTACTTTTAAATTAAAATTCGTTATTTTCAATGTAATAAATTAGATTTCATTTGCCGAACGCCAGTCTTCCATGTTAAGCTTTTACTATCATTTCGTATTGAGGTTTTTTTTTGTGTGTGTATGTAGAGAGATATGAGAGACAAGAATATCAATAAATTATTTTATGTATTATATTTAGTAAAATAAACGTGAAATGCGACTTAGTTTTTACTTAAAGCAAAAATATTTGTTAAAGTAAAAATCAAAGTTGAACGAAACATTAGCAATGTTTTGATGGTTTTTTCGCCTTTTGCTAATTCTGAGATGAATAAATGAAGTAGGAGTGGTGAATCTGAAATGTGACGAGATCTTTTAAAGGAAACCAGCAGTACACGCGCCGATGTGAAAATAGAAAACGCGACAAATTTAAAAGTAAATTATAAGTCCCGCTGCAGCAAATTGAATAATTCATAAATATTTCGAAGTACTTCACACCGACCGGCGATGCAGCAGATATTTGCGTAGTTATTATCGCTCGAATATATATATATATATATATATATATATATATATATATATATATATATATATATATATATATATATATATATATATATATATATATATATATATATATATATATATATATATATATATATATATATATATATATATATATATATATATATATATATATATATCGACGATCGCAAGACTTTTTTGACATTCCTATCAACCATTAACATAATAAAATTTAAAGCAATAAAAGTCTACATTTTTCTATAGGATAGGAAGGCAAACGAGCAGGCGTTTCATCTGATGGAAAGCAATCAACGCCGCCCATAGACATCCGCAGTGCCATAGGCAGTGCAGAAGCGTTGTCGGCCTTTAAGGAAGGTATCATCACAGGATGGGGGAGAGGAAGGGGGATTAGGCCTCCGGAACTCAAACGCTCACCGGACGAATCGTGTTAGCTAAGCTACTACTCAGACGCCCGTTTTCTGCGGGAGTGTGGTACTTTCCCGGGCGAGCCAGAGCAAATAATATGCTGTTGTTGACAAAGTATTCTTTTATATATTTCGTTATTACTGTTTTGCTATATTTCTTAAAAAGCATTTTACTAGTCCCTTAGCTTTTCGGCTTCACGCATACAGTTCCCATATATGTTAATATTATTTTGTCTAGCTCAGAATATTTTTGGCGACATATCTTTCCTAAACAAATGTACTTTCTGAGGCTATTTGGTCTTGTGTTTGCTTTACACAATCCATTGTCTGTTGTTCAGCATAACTCGCTATCAGATTACAAGATGTCCATGCTATTTTTGTTTGAGCGTGGTATTTTCTTGTCTGGAGATCTACTGAAATAATTGTTGTCGATTTTTGGTAGTTGTAGAGAAAAGCCTGGAAAGTATTAACTACATAATTTCTGTTCTTTTTGTACGCTTAGCGAAACCTAGACGGATATAGAAGGATTATCCCACATTATCATCATGATAGAGTTTAAGCGTGTATACAGAATACAGAAGGTTTCATCCGAATCCCCCTTACCTAATGAATAATTGAGTAATTTTATTTTTTATATGACGAGGAGTGTCTTCTTGTTCACGCTTATATTATTTATAAATTGTTACCGTAGCTAAATCGACAATAACATATAATAAAATCTAAAGAAGCTCGAGGTATTATGGTTCCATTATTAGATAATTGAAGTTTATTATGAAGTGGTCCGTGAATGCGGCGTGTCGTGACGGATAGATAAAACAATGGAAACGCGTACGCGGCTCGAATGGCGATGGTGTGTCGGATATGCAGTTAGGTGCTCGCTTGCACAATCTGCCTTCAGGTATCTCGTGTCCCGCGGACAACCGCGTATTTTATTCTAACGTGAGCATTATATTTTACTACAAACGACCCGGATGAACATGCATGTTGTTTTGAAAAAAGTTTTAATGTTTTTATTTTATTTATGAGGTGTTAAGTTCATGATTTATTTCAATATCAAAATGTATTTTTATTGACGTTTTAAATAAAAAAAATTAATACTATTACTCTTACGGGACAACTATAAGAAAAAAAGTCCAATAGATTAGAGGCAGTTGCCTGCGTTTCAGCACCCCTTCTTATTACGGCAAGGCTCCTCGATGTTGGGGGAGGTTTATGTTCAGGAGTAACCTGTTGCAGCTATGTATATAAACAACTCCTAAAATACCGTGTGCTGCGTATGAGTTAAATTTATAAAGAAATAATAATGTTGCTAGATCCAAAAATACAAAGCGCTTGCATCTAACGTTATTTTTTCCCGTAGTCGCTTCATACTTCATTCGAGACATACGGGTAGGAATGGGTGGTCTTTTCAATATTGGGAACCATAGCAAATTTAACATAATTTAAATAAAATATTTGTTTCGTTATTCAAAATGTTTTTTTCTTTAAAATGCAACCGAGCTTTACTCGTATATAAGCACGTACGATGACCTTTGCGATGTAATACATCAACAATTTGTGGAAATTATAATGTTAAGAGAATATAAGACGAAATTCGAACAGAGAAGTTTGCGATCTCACGTTTCATATTAATAAATATTGATATGTCGGTGTGTTGCATATTTTTATCTTTATTTAGAATATCGATTAAATAATTTTCTCGTGCTAAATTATAAAGATTCTCTATCTAGTTCTTTTTTTATAGTAGTGTTTTATTGAGAAGCAAAAACTTGACTCAATCCTTAATACGATGTTATTAAATGTCATTTAGTCACTTTTATTTTTTATGATAGCCAAGAACCAACCGATTGTTTGATCGTAAACAGTTATTTGCAACGATGAGGTCACGGGAGATGCATTTCCCACCTTAGGGTAAGATTTGAATAATGGGAGATGATGAGGGAAGTAAAAATGGGGAAATTAGTTGCACCCACGCATGCTTACGTATTAACTGTAAGAACTTAAAAGACACGGCAGGTATTTGGCCTACCTTAGGGTAAGATTTGAATAATGGGAGATAATAATTATACAATTTGAATAATGAGAGAAGTAAAGATGGAGAAATTAGTTGGATCTCCGACGCTTACGTACGGAATGTGAGGACTTAACAAGGCACTACAGATGCGTTGCTTACCTTAGGGTACGATGGCGTATAATGGAATGGGAAAAAGGAAGACAGAAGAAGTTGGGCCCCCATTGCCTGCACTCACCACATAAAATGCAATAATCGAAAAATGCTACCATTTGACGCCTATATTCTGTTAAGATGTCGACGCCAAAAATAACGAAAACGCTGTTAATAACACATATGTATATCAAAAAAAAATCTTGTATATTTAGATAAGAAATAAATACTCCGTTGGATGGTTAGAGTCTCACAGTTCTACGACAAATTGAAAATTTTATATAGCGTTGAAACTGACTGTTTTTGACTTATCAGATACAATTTTTTCAGAAATATAAAAAGTTTTTTTGACTCTGGTTATGTTTTCAAGTTGCGATTTACTAATATTTCGCGTTTTTGCGTCGATGTGATATTTCGTTGGTTGAATCAGTACTATTATTTGTATGATTTTGTCAATAAATAAATACTAATTTATATATAACTTTGATCTATTATAATTTTATAATGAACCCTATTTTTGCTTACACTTTACAAGAAAGCGTAAAGTTGACAGCCATGTTTTTTTTTACATTTTTTTCTATATAAAAACATCATTGACCATAAAACCGTTAAACTGAGACAGTAAACAATGATGTAATTCTTACCGTCGGCATCGAGTTTCATATTTATAGAAATGGCGTCAAATATTATTAGTTTTATTAATTAAAAATAGAAGATACATATATTTAGATAAATAGAAAAAAAAAAAATATATATATATATATATATATATATATATATATATATATATATATATATATATATATGAAGAACCTACAACCGTTGGAGTAGACACTCTTAGCAAACGCAGTGTGGGACCTTGTTAGATGGAGCGACGATCTGCGCAAGGCGGCTGGCAGAAACTGGATGCGTGTAGCTGAAGATCGAGCTAGGTGGCGTGGCTTGAGTGAGGCCTATGTCCAGCAGTAGACTGCCGCGGGCTAATATTCATTATCAATTTATGGAGGGGCAGGCGTTGAAGAATGAAATATGTACAGGTTACTTCTAAATCGGTTCTAAAAACGAATATTCGTATTTAATTAGCTTTACTTAGTTTTCGTACTTACTAGTACTTCGGTGGCTTAATAATCTAATGTAGGAGTTTCTTTGTTCCACCAGATTCGAGATTTATAATTATTTTATTTATATTTAATGAGATCATCAATACAAAGATCTGTTCCGTTTGCCTGTTACTGGGTTTATACCAGTTACATAATGTTTCAACTCCATGATTTCGTTTTGAAACTAGCAACAAAAAATTAATAAATAAAAATAAATTTAGTAAATAAACATTAAAAAAATTTAAATAATAAATTGGATACTGGAATCCTTAAATGTTGAAACAGGTTATGCAATAAATAGGTATCAAATAGTATTCCTGCACTCAGTATTTGCAACACAACAGGTTCTTCGCATTATGCAATTTCATCAAACCATATTTTACCGATATGCAAACGAACATAGACGTGTGTTTAATATCAACCATATTAACTATTTATGATTGACGTCGACATTTGGATGTTAAAATAAGAATTTAGGCAACGGATTGCCACTTCCTATCTTGCCATTTGCTTCTATGTCAAGTGGGGGTCAACGAAGTATTTGGAAACCCCGTTTTTATTATCAAATAGCTAAAAGAATTTTTCGATTATTTAATACTTATAATCTTATGTAAGAGCTCGGTGGTGGGCTTTGAGCCGCTGTGGGGAAAGGATTAGTCATATTGCGCCCTCTTTGAGGATGTTTTCGAGCCGTATGTCGTTGATCGCTGACTCGAAGAAGACGATTTTATGTTCATATAAACAAACTAACTATATTGTATACTAAATTGTTATTTGAATTTATTTTAAGAATGTATAATAGTATAAGTGTCAATTACTCCTTGTTTGTTAAGGAGTAATTAACACTTAAACTATGTTCTTGACATCAGGCGCGAATAACAAATTATATTCAGTGTCAATTACTTTTTAACTGTTAAGAAGTAACTGAGACTTAAACTACAATATATTCTTAACATCAATTCAGGCGATTTCACTTCAGGCGAGGATAAAAAATTATGTTCAGTGTCAATTACTCCTTATTTGTTAAGAAGTAATTGACACTTAAACTATATTCTTGACATGAATTTAGGCGATTTCACTTCAAACGCGGATAAAAAATTATGTTCACTGAAAGGAAGGAAATTTATTTGCCATGTCTTTGTATTCTATAAAATCAAATTCTATAAAAGAGCGCCATAATTTTTGTATTCATTCAATTTTCATATTAAGAATTTTTTTAAATAGTAATGTATGATGATTTCAAATGTCATATTATGATGTTTGTGGAACTTAATTACTCCTGATGTTTATCTGCTTGGTAATGCACGGCTGCTGTTTAGGCACGTGCTTCCCCACTTCCGGAAAAAATGTACAATAACCCAACACTATTGTCAAAGGTGTGTTGGCGGGACACCCAGATTCGGAATAAATACCTGCAGGTATGACCTAAATATTTTTTTAGGTAAGTTAGACTTCGAAAGCGGTAGCTTTACTACTGATTCATTAGGGTTATCGTATCCATTTTAGTTCTCTCTCTGAATATATCGCTAGAGCAAATAGTTACGATTCCATCCATTTCTATTAATATGATGAACTGATCTATATATACATAGAAGAATAACGATACATAAGGACAATGATACATACAACGATAAAACTATCTTCAGTAACTGCTTTGCAAGTAAAATGGATAGTCAAAACTTACTTTGCGAAGATCCGCGTATATAAATTAGAATATCAGTATCGTATATTCAACTGTTTTGTCGTCATCTCTCCTCTCGGACAGATCCTCCAATATTATTTATTTGTATATTGATTCCCGTGGACGTAGCGGTCAGAGTGGCTAGTGTCCTTTTTGTATTTTTTTTTATTTTTTTGACATACAAAAATCAGCTTGTAAATAGATAGCTAGAAAAAAATAACGCTTTTACCATTAACCTTTTTGTCCTTTAACATTTAACGCCACATTATGGCGTTTTAGGTCCTCATAGATGTAAATACATATGTATGCTGCATGCTTGACTCACCCGACGATCATTCGGTCAACAAGTCGTAGGTCAACTGACGCAATGAGTGACATAATGAACACTCGCATTGTATTTATTGTACAACTGGAAACTAACGAATGTTCAGCAATAAGTAAAATAAGTATTTTATAATTAATATTCAATATAACGTGAAATATTATTTTAATTTAATTTAATTTATCCGGAATTCAACCGCTCACCGGACGAATCGCGGAAGCTAAGCTACAACTCAGACGCCGGTTTTCTGCGGGAGTGTGGTCCTTCCCCAAGCTAGCCCACCCATTCATGCTACAGACAAATAATATGCAATTCTTGACAAAGTATTTGTCTGCAGAGTGGCTCTACAACTACCAAACCTACCCCGATCGAAATTTGTAAATTTTGTGTTTATTTTAGAGACTTCTTCTTCGGCTTTTACAATTTTAAAAGACAAGCTCATGAGTAAGATCACAAATTGCTAAATAACGAAAATGACGATTGATAAGTCGGCGATGAAGTCGTTCTGAGGTTCCATTGACATTCAGAAAGATACTTCATTATAGGAAAGGGGGAGAGTAATATAAATTTAAAGTCCCTCAGTTGAGGAAGAGAAGTCCGCTCTAACTGTTATCAAAGAAGAAGGATTGGTGTCGTCAGTTAGAACTGGTCACTCCATTTATAAAATCGTTTTAGTTTGTTAATGGCGCTACAAATTTTTATTCTCAATGTAAAAAATATTATAACTTAATATATTTAAGTTTTTATTATATTAGTTTTCTCCCTCTACCTATTTTTTTATAAAATTAAATATAAGAGTTTTACGTCTAACATTTTATGGACGGCTTTAATAATTTTAAATATAAATGATCATAAAACTATGCGACAAGGACGCTTCGCTGCGTCGCATAAGAACTAGGCTTATTTTAGCGTATTCTATCAAATAAAAGCTAATAAATTGTACAGTTCGATTATAATATTTACGAAAATAAAAATAACTGATAAAATCTTTGAACACCGCCTTCGTTGGTATGATCATATCAAAAGACGTGAAAACGACCACGTGGTACGAATTGCGTTGAACCTACCGGAGAAGAAAAGAGACCGCTCGCCATCGACCTGGTGGTCAAATATAAAAAGAGACATCAGGAAAGCCCAATTGCATGAAAAGACAACCCAAGGAAAATTAGTTTGGCGCAAAAAAGTAAGGAGACCTGACCCCAAATAACGGGAACAGGGACGGAAGAAGAAGAAAAATCAGGTTGCCGACTCAGCATTAATTACCAACATTTTATTTTTGCACAAAACAACAAAATTTAATAAATGGAAACATACCAGAATATACAGCGCGGTAACTAAACTGAAAAATACAAAGAAAAAAAAAATGTTTGCATTTTTAAATATGTAATGTAATTGCCAAAGCTTCCTTATATCTAAAACGTGAATCTGTTAGCATAAAAGTTTTTTGCAGTTTCAAAAAATTGTATAATCGATGACCCGTGACTGTACGTAAACAAAAAAGATCTTATAAAAAAGCTTAAATCCTAAATTATGATTTGGGACATGTTTATGAATTAAAAATGAAACAGTACAATTTTGCTACCTATGACAATAGGTAAGCTAGTGTAGTAATCTAAAACATTAATCGCGATTTACGACATATTTAGCGATGTAAAATAAAAGGATTTAAAAATAAGTATTGAAGTTCTAGGAAAACTATACTTTTCTTATCTAAATTGTTTTGTGTCAGAATTGTTTATGAAATATTTTATTATTCTTCGCTACCAGTCATATATTGGAGGAACTGGCTAGATTAGCATCTCCTGACTGAGACGGTTTGCGTGCCCTTGTATGACTTAGAGGATCGTTGCTCTTCGAAAGTTTAAAACGGACAAATGAATTCGCGGGAATATTTCTATACGTCTCATATCATATTATAAACTGAGGTAGATATAACCTTCAAACTAGCTCCCCTACAAATTAATGAGAACCCCTTCTTTGGTAAATTATCATATCATTCAAGTGACACGCATGCTTGTTTGCTTTTTTTTAACAACCCATATATGTTCCGCTGATGAGCACGGGCCTCTCCATTTCTGGAGGAACGGGCGTCAACCCACCACTTTTGTCCAATGCAGATAGCGGGGTTACCAGACTCGGAATAAATATTTGTAATCATATACAAATAGTTATTCCGATGTGAGGATCGAACCCGAAACCGTTGACTCTGCGGGCGGAGGGCCCCGCCACTGAGTCAATTGTTCATTTGTTGTCGTCCGTTGTATCTTTGCCTATTATTAAAAAATAAAAAGAGCATATCCACATTCACAACGGATGACTTTATCCATGTGATGACACCTTAAAAAATTGTCAGCCCCAGTGACCGGCTACATTGTTAACAGGTTATATTAAGCTTATAAAAATGGAAGCGATACGATTAAAAACGCTATTAATACAAAAATGTATGTTTCGTTACATTTATCGTTGTAAAATTCTAATTGGTTTATTTTTAAACAAGCTTTTCGTTAGTGAGATATTAGCATATTGAGTTGTTTTTTAAAAAAACTAGGTCACGTTTCGAGGAGATATGGTAATTAAGTTGGATTGATAGAGAAGTTATCTTTTGATAGTGTATTTTATAGATGATGGGTCGCGGATACGACTCTATCGAAATAAATATCGTATTATTATCACCTAACGTTGAAACACGTGTATTGGATATCGTGGAAAAGTGGTCGTATGTGTTTGATGTTGTTGGTGACAGTGGTTGTGAAGTGAAGAGTTCCTGACGGTCGTTTTTCTGTATGATTTAGATTCAGTTTTCTGTAAATCCAAGTGGATTTAGTTCAGTCAAGTCAGTCAAAAACACACATTATAATTTTTCTGCTTTTGTTTGCTTATTGCGGAATTTAACCAAGTATACTTTAATTGTGCACATGACGATCAAAACATTAATAAAAGTGAAAATATTGATAATGTTGAAAGATTTAAAAAAAAATTACGTCATTTCTGTCACGTCAAGAACGGTTTGAAGAAAAAAGAATATAATATAAATTCGGTTATTTGAACTGCTCTAGAATTATTCAATGAGGTTATTGTTTGGTTATTGCATCAGTCACGACTGCGATCTAAATCTAGCCGCGCATGTCACTGTCCGTCGCCGCGAACCGAAAGCGCAAGTTGTTTTACTTAGGGCTGCTAACCAGATCACCATTATAAATGTAAGGGTTTCTTTTTAATAAGAAAAGTAGTCAAAAAGCAAACATTTCATTAACCATCTGTTACTAATTACCTCTGTAAAGCAAATCAACTAGTATAGAAACTCTATCCTACAAACATGTCCTTATATGTAAAGGAAAAGATTGTAATAAATTATTAAGACAAAATATTGAATAAAATATGCATTCAACGTCTTTGTGTTGTTAAAAGGAAACTTTTTAATAAATAACATTTTTTTGAAAATTAAAACTTACTTTGCTTTCTTTGAATTTATGGTCGCGCGTCTTAGCAAAGTAAGTATTGAATTTTTATCCTAAGAATGGATTTTACAAAGTATTATAATAATGTATACTTGACTAAAAATTTTTTTTAAATATAAATTAAAACAAATAATACGTATGTTACGTCCGTTATTCGGAGAATACTTAGTTAATTTTATTAATTTTTTTCGATTTCATATTAATACTAATATCTTTATATTTAATGGTGAATTGTATTAATAAAAATAATATTTTTTATTCAAGTGACCAGTGACTCATTATGGTTAGTAAACAATATGCCATATAGACTAGGTTAGTATTAATGGTGACAACCATATTATAGACTCATAGTTTGTCCACTGCGCCCACTTGTCTCGGAAATGATCGAATTACGAAATGATATCGCTGGCCCTACTTTATACCTTGGTATTTGAAGGGTTTAAGAGTTGTGGATATAGTAACAAGAGCGGAGCGTTGAGAGATTTGTTGACTAAATCTTTTATAATGTTTGAAATTTATTTAAGGCTTTAAAGTATTTGTAAATTATGTGTAATTTTTATGTGTACTTCTACTTGTACAAAATATTTTTTTTTTAAAATTAGAGCAAATTAGTATGTTTATTATTTATAACAATGTCTACTTTTTAATGATATATATTAATATATTTTAAAAATAATTTCAGACGAGGCTTTTAGTTGAAGTAATGACAAAATTACAAATTTAATGTGGTTTTATTTTAAGGTACTATACATTCTACTGTACTATACAGAGTGCTACTGATCTTAGAAATATTTCAATCTCGAGATATTTTATAAGTAAATTGTAATCTTGAATAAAATATCGCTAAAATAAGTTAAAAATGTAATTATATTTAACCTGCTTACAGTTATCTTTCTTCATAAATATTTTATTAATTAATAATAATATTGTTTAAAGAAACTGCTTGTATTGTGTCACCTACAATAGTGTATGTGTCGGAAGTATGTCTAGTTATAATCACTAATTTAAAAATTGTAATAATCTATGCAGTCCTGGTATATTCAATATATATATATATATATATATATATATATATATATATATATATATATATATATATATATATATATATATATATATATATATATATATATATATATATATATATATATATATATATATATATATATATATATATATATATATATATATATATATATATATATATATATATATATATATATATATATATATATATGTATGATAATATTTTGAAAAAATTTGGTTTAGATTCTAAACTTTCGAAAGATATCTCTGTGATTTTTACTCCTGAAAATATTATTTTTACTTTATCAACAATATCGCTGATGATTGGTTATTATACACATACCCTTATATCAGTGTTGAAAGCGACAATACATTACTAGGTATGGATTTAAGTAACGATTGTACCCCACATAGGCTATGGTGTTGCAAGTGACATTATGGTAGGTTTATTTGCAATTTGAATCGCGAACGGGTGTGAACACTTTGTCGATACAAAGGAACGGCTCTAGCCAACAGAGGCTCTGTCCACTACAGTACAATAGAATTGATAATTCATTATATTCTAGTCTTACATCGTCGACTTAAGTGTCAGAATTCTTTAGACCACAGTAAATTTTAAAGGTCCAACAGATAACGAATTTTCTTTTATTATTTAAGAACTGTTTATTAAACCACGTTTACTTAAGGTACTGTACATTGATACATTTATCTTGTTATGTATTAAAACTTTTTTCATTAAATATAATAAAACTTTTTAACTTTTTTACATTCGTAATTTAAAATAGAAAGAAATAAATTGTTATATATAAAAACAAGATTCGATCGACTGACGTTTTTTGAGGGACATATCACCTTTTCTGGCAAAGGAAATTAATATTGAATATTAAATGTAAAGTGATTCATTAATAAATTAACTTCACTTGGCAAAGTTTCACTATATTGAATATAAAACCCCCTAAATATCCCGTGTCGCCCTATCAGTACGGCTGGCACGGTACAGTACTTATTAAAACAGCTTTAAGATTAAAATGGAATCTAAATTGAGAAGTGAGGAAAAATGTTGTTTTGTATATATCCAAGATAGTATTTAGTTAAAGACGTTATATCATTAATCCACTTTTTTGAGTAATTAATAAAAGTTAGAGTAATAATATCTCTTTATTGTTTTTTTAATAATACAGTATTATAAGATTTAGTAAATAAGTTAATTTTACTTTAAACTTTAGTGTGATGATTAAACATATCAACCTACTGGAACAGCAGCTATGGTCGAGATGTTAATGTGTCCACACTGGTTTTGCAAGTGTATGTTCAAATTCAACACCTTTTGATGACTTATTCAAATAAACTTATTCAAAAATCATTGATATTTTTGAGGTTCAGTTTTGTTAGCGCATTACGATAAATCTACGTGTATCTTTCCTGATAATTTATTTGGTGATGAATTTTACATATTATAATAGTACCCACCAAAGAACTAATAAAATCCTTATAAGAAATCAGCGAAAGGTAATAATTAGCACTACATTATATTGTTTTTTTTTTCAAGGGATAGGAAGGCAAACGAGCAGGCGCGTCACCTGGTGGAAAGAAATCAACGCCGTATAGACACACATAGTTTATTATATTTATATATTAATTACAACCTTTTCATGCGTTGAAAACTATAAATAATATTGTTTAAAATTATTGAGATTTGCTTGGGTGACAATATTATAATAGTTCATTTAAATATCAAAGATAATCAATTTCAAAATAAATAAATAAATAATGACAACTCCGAAATCACTCAAAAATACGCCATGATGAATTATTTGTAACCAAATATTAAAAATTAATGTAACATATCTTTATGGTTTACTATAATGCATTCCCACAGAGTTCTGTTATTGTTACAAATACCTCGCGTGTAGCGTGTGTATTACAGAATGCAAAATTTGAATAAAAGAACTTTTTAATGGAGTACAAATATTAATTACACTCACTGATTAAAAGGCTGTATATTGTAAGCTGGAATTACAAAACATCGGCAAATTCCCATGCCGTTTCGTTGCTGAGGTGGAACAATGAGAAATGATTGCTGTCTAGTCTACTGTAGAACAAATATACTGTAATTATTACAAATAGTTAATCGTCTGTGTATAATATCTGGGTTATAAGGAGTCGCAAATAAATCTTTTTGTTCAGACGCAGTGTATACCGTTACGTTTATGAGGTCCTGGTAGCTTGCGGTATTCCACTGCTGCACAAAGACCTAAGGAGCTCCACCTTCTCATCTTTACATAGGCATTCAGATTCTGCTAACCGCCCTGTGTAGATCGTCACATATCCGCTTTTAAGTTATCAGTTGCGGCCTATGGACATCTGTAATACTAAGATGCATTGCCTAGTTTAGGGTAGAGATGTTAATAATGGAATCAGAAGAATAAAGGAAAGGAAGGTAAAAAGCGAAGACCTCTATATTCAACGTACGAAATGAAAAAAAAATTTTTATGGTATAGGAGGGCAAACAAGCAGGCGTGTCGCCTGATGGAAAGCAATCAACGCCGCCCATAGACAACTGTGACACCGCAGGAGTCGCGGAAGCGTTGTTGGCCTTTTAAGTATGTGTAGGTTTGTTTTTTGAAGGTGCCAATGTGTTTTTTTTTTGTTTTTGAAGGTATATAGATATTCTGCAAAGTGTGGTACTGCCCGGTCCGCTAATACTTGACCCTACCACTATATACATATGTACATAAATAACTTGCAATTGTAAAATCGCTTCGTGAATATCACCACAAATCACCACTCTTGCAAACCTTACATCGTCAAAACGTGAGTAGATAAGTTAGTAAGTGGTGCCCTTTACAAATTATGAACATTGTTGTTCGTGCAAGCTTTTTGCAGTTATGAATCTAAATTGTTTCTTATGACTCTATGAACTGGTATTAAGTAATACAATGTTTATAGATAAATAGATATGTTTTTTAGTGTAGAGCAAAGTTATACCTACAATTAGTAATTGTATAAATATATATATATATATATATATATATATATATATATATATATATATATATATATATATATATATTCAAGACTCGGAATAAATATCTGTAGTCCATATTTATTCCGATATTTATCCTGCGACCATTGACTCCGCGGGCGGAGGGCCCCACCACTGAGCCAATTGGTCGTCATATTGGATGGATCAATTGTATTATATATTATTACGAATGTATTAAATTGGGTCTATTCAAAAAAGCGTATTTGAGATATAACGTCCTTAACTTTTTTTTCGATTTTTTTCGATTCGAGAACGCACCAAAGTAATAGGTGTCAGAGATGTATGGGATACCGTTATTAAGGAAGGAGACCAGATTCCGAATACCTGTAGGTTATACACATATTCATCGTGACGCCACGGGAATTGAATCTATGATTCTTGACTCACAGTGAACAAAATGCCACTGCTCCATATACGTCGTCTATGTAATATAAACATTGATTAAAATTTGAAATGTGTCCGTATTAGATTTATTCTTGGCTAACACGTCATCCACTACAGCCACCCACAACTTGTTCAAGAATTTTGACATTTCGCTTAGCATTCGATGGTAACATTATCAAGAACTATGTAGGCGGAAGTCGCCGCCTATTGCCTAGAACTTGACACATTTATCTATATATTAAATATGCAATTCATTTGTATTTGGCACTAAACTTCTCCTAAAGGGCTGGGCCGATTTTGATGAATTTTTTTCTGTGTCTTCATAGTCTTCTACGATGCAATGTTGTTGATGTGTGTTGCAAAATGGTTAGGCCTCCAGAATTGAACCACTCACCGGGCGAAACGCGGTAGCTAAGCTACCACTCAGACGCTGGTTTTCTGCGGGAGTGTGGTACTTCCCCGGGCGAGCTGGCCCATTCATGATACAGGCAAATAATATGCCATTCTTGAAAAAGTATTCGTTTGCAGCGTGGTAGAGCCACGAATACGTTGTCAAGAATGCTGCACGCTCTACCACTATCAAAATTAAAGTTAAGTTGAATACAGAGTACATTTATGTTTTAATGGAATAGGAATGTGAGAGAGCAAGTGTGTCGCTTGATGGAAAGCAATCGATTCCGTCTATAGATAAATTTTATATATTTCCTCGGCACAACACTCAGTGTGTCTTGACCTCTGATATAAGAACTCAGGTAAGTAAATAAAAAAATACTGTTTTTTATTTATATAGCTAGCACGGACAAGACAATATCATCGTGAACAGTATCATTAATGTTACTTTATTCTGCATCAGCGTATGGTGTTTAGTATTTTGTTTTGAAGTAACAATCAAGTAATGTTACGGTGATTTACATTTCAAGTACAGCCATAACTGGCATGGAATTAAAGCTAAATGCCAAGGTACTCGGGTTCCAAGTGATCTATATAAAAAAGCTGTAATTTAAACCTGTAAACGATTAATATGAATATTCTTACACGGTTATGCGAACATAAAATTACGGAAGTGTGTTACTGTTGCGTATCTAAACTACTTTTAAACTGCACATTATTTATTTAAAGACCATAAATATATCCATTATTTTATAAAAATCATTAATATTGAAATTTTTATCGGCGTTAGTTGATATTTTTTTAATTGAAGAGACGCAAATGAGCAAACGTGTTACCGTAGCCGTAGCGTGCAAGTATTGCGGATGCCTATCTTAAAGTAAGATGTGAATAATAAGAAGAGAAGAGAAAAAACTAGTAGTTTGGACTCTGAAACAGATGAAAAAAAAGATACTATTCACTTGATGCGAAAAAATATTATACAAAATAGAATCCTAAACAAAATTAAAAAGCGTATGAGTTCCAGGTATAATGGTAGAGCCCAATGTAAAATGACTTGTAGCCTTGAATACTATTGTAAAAATTTCGGACAATGCATGCATCAAGTTGAACGGTAGCTTTTAAGAAAACAGAGAAAAACTAGGTCCTTGCTGTATCGAGGTTATACATTGACAAAAAATAAATGATTTTGTTTTAATGTGTAACCTAGATACGGCAAGTGGTGTTTCGTGGAAAGAATTTCAGGAAAAACGGATTGTACTGCATGGCTATTCGTCCAGATGGTGAGAATGAAAGGTTAGTAGTGTAAGTTGTTAACAAATTCTTAATACAATCAAGCACGTGCTTTGATAAACATTGTTACAAAATAACAGTGTTATTGATGTAGCCTTTATAAACAATAAATTACACGAACATCGTTCAAGAGCAATTCAGTTCATAACAATCATTATTTATATCTTGCAACAGATTTTAACGCCCATTACATTAAAATAATGGATATCATATTTAACAATTTAGACATCATTATAAATTAGGCAACGCCTAATTATCCACGTCTTTAATATAAATGCGGTTATTACATTCTAATAAACAATAGACATGATTTTTATGATTTATTATCCCTCTAATGAAACTGGAATCATAAATTCTGATGTTATTTCATTTATTGATTACAATAGTTGTCGAAAAGAGGATAAATTGAAACAGGTGGCACGGTCTAGGGCAATCGAAAAACTAATTCATGAGGATTTTTAATTAAATTATTTTATTAATACCCAATAGAAAATTTGTGTGATTTCGTCTGACAAAGGAGATTGATTTGTATTTATTGCTTGGGTCATGCCCGAACCATTGTTGAAGTAAATTGTGAATTTATAGTGAGTGAGAGGCCCAAGGCTAGTTTAGGTATATCATTATCTACACAATGTGGCTTAACCGCGAACAAGTAGTTTGGCGAAGTGATATCGGCAGTAGATACAAATATAAATGAAAAGGTCACCTATTTATAAAGAACACGACGCGCTTACTTAAATAGTAGGCATTGTTTCGATAATTGGAACGATTGACTTGTCTATCAACTAACATCATAAATTATATCAAAACCAAAGGTATATCAGGAGTGTTATTGACAATGTCAAATGGAAGTCTTCTTCTTCATGGTTCTTGTCATAAAGATAAGCGTAAAAGTCAGGTTTTCGTAGACTGGGCGTTGCACACTGATTACGCTCTGTAAACGGGAACATTTGAAGAAATAGAAGTGGTCTATGCATTTATTACGTAGTACCAAATGAATTTCTATGTATGCTGATATATTTGGTAAATACTAAATGTCTACTTATTGAAGTTATAGACCAAGATGAACTTAATAGTTATATGATACTTCGATATTTATTTAATTAATAATGTTTCTAATTGAAACACTATGTGCAGCAACGTCTCAGTTTCTGTCAATCGTCAGATTCTATAATATTTTTTGAATAGCAATTCAGTCAGATAGTACGATGATCTACGCACGGGGGCTGTATTGATACTAACCATTCAGCTAGTATATGCAATAACTATATTGTATATACGAGCCGAAACAGCAAGAGACTGTCGCAGGTTGAAATGATTTTAATCATTTTCAGCCTGCGACAGTCGATAAGCTACAGCATTTTATTGCATACTTGCATACCTAGTACATGCAATGGTTGACAAACTGTAAATGTTCTAGGTTATATTACTTCTATTGAATATTAATCAAACAGTTAAAATGTATTTTGGCATCTAAAAATTGGCTTTCCGATAAAAGGTTACTAGATAAGCTGTAATATATTTCTGTTTTTAATTTCGTACGGTTATAAATTGAAGGTATATAAAATAAAGAAAACCGGATTTGTACAGAATCGCCCACTCAAAATGCATTTTGCTAGTACATCGCCCACTGATTTGATCCCTGACCGTTTCCTCCCACATAAAGTATAATCTCAAAGATAAATTTATAAGATATAGGTACATTGTAATGTTTTGTACAAGAAATTTTAAGTAATATAAAAACATGATAAAATTGTCGTTAAAAGTTTAATAAATGTACATTTTTTGAAATATTATAGTTATGTATATGTACAATAATAGATTTACTTCAATAAGAGAGCCGTTTAGTGTTTTGATTATTCAATATATTTGACTTTTTCAGTAGGATTTGTGGAAAATGTTTCAAGGATATAATTAACTGTAGTTATTGTTTTTGTTCTGAGATGAGAGAGAAGATCGCCTTGATTTGAAGGTAAATGTTCCATTGTTTTATGTTTTAATAAAAATTCAAATCTTTTTAGTTGTTAACAAAATGACTGTTACAAAATATATTAAAGTAATGTTATATAAATTTATTTGCAACAAGAAGGCTAGAACAACATGAAAAGATATAATTATCTATTGTCGTTTTTTTTTTATATTCATTAATTAATCCTTTTTTTCTAAGTTCCATTGGACATGTAGTATGGTTATTTGCATCTTAAATACCGCTGTTCGGAATCAAGACAATATTTTAACCATAACAGTCCCTTAAGTTTTAAAACACCATTGTTGTGTTTTAGCAACAGAATTCTGCATTATTTTTTGCATATTTGGTATCTTTTCATAGTCTCAATTATATATAACAATATCGTTTCTTTTTTTTATTTTTACCTTTCGTAGCCTAGAACGCAAATAGCGTCAAACCATGCAAATTACGGTACGAAACATGGTAATACTAGTTTCTTTCCCACCCACAACATCCCCAAAGTTGCCGCGTAATAGCGACGCAACTATTTTTTGCAAGCACAAACATGGAAATCCAATCCGCATAATTGAGGGAATTGTAACAATGTCGGGGTCACTGACAGACTTGTGTAACGAGATGTATCTTAGGCCGCGCATACTGTGAATACATAAAACTTGCAATTCCTCGTGAAAATATTTCTACATACATAGATCGTTGTATTGCAATACAGATCGGTGGAACATTTCCCACAGACCAGTGTATTATTATAGAACGCGTGTTCTCTTGATCTGTCAATAGTAAATAATTGCATGCTGTTTATTCAATAAAGCGTTAGCCACGAGGATTGGATCAAACAGATAATTGAATTATAAATTATAATTTTACAATCCTTAATCCATAATATTGTTTATTAATTTTTATCAGTTGTGTGTGAATGTTATCGGTTGGGGGTGAATGGAAGGGTCGGTAGGGAAAAATCAAGAAGAACATACCCTGACCAAATTGCTGATGTTCTCAAGAAAGGTCAGGTCTAAAGTTTAAGGGAGTGATGAGAGTGAATGAATCAAAGTAAGTGCGCCGATATCGTAGCAGATGGAGGTCTGTGATCTCTGTCTACCTCAACGGGAAATATGCGTGATCATATGTATGGATGTATGTATGTATATTTAGTCTCTTAATTTTCGACCAGTGCGTCCTGTCCATTCTTTAAAGTCGCTTAAACATTCATCGTAGCGAAACGGCTCTCCGCTTCTCGGCCTCGCCACTCACTATCCCTGTTCAATCATTGATTGAACAGGGATAGTGAGTGATCCTAAACTGCTTCGCTTTACTAAAGACTAGAAGAGAAGAAGTTTAACTTCTTCAGTTCTCTATTCTTTTCTACTTTGTACTTTCTTTTAATTGGTGTACAAACTTTCTTCTTGGTCTTTCCCTTTACCTTGCCCATTCAAAGACAGGTTTAATGAAAATCGCATAAGTTAAGAAATATATATTTTCAATTTGAATGTAGTGCTATACAAGAGTGTTAATATTAACCTCAAAAGTTTAAAATACCTCATAGTTTCAAATACCATCATATGTATTTAAATACAGGTGTTTAACTTCATTAATTTCAAGATGGCTGCTTTGGACTTTTCCCGCTAATTTACATAAGTGACGTTGTGTTTTTATTTCAGTTTCATATTTTACCTTTTATTAATATCATTTATATTGTTTAATTATGGTGGCGTATTATACAATATAGTTCGATTAACGCGCACAAATTCGAGAAGGCGAACAAATACAATAAATAATAAATATTAAAATAGATTTACTTTAATATGGCAACAATATCTTTTTTAAGAAACAAATGACATGTTCGCAAAACAATTCTTGGATATTTCCCTCCAATTTATGTCAGTCACGTTGTGTTTATTTCATTTTTATAATCTGGTATTATTATTTATTAGTTATATTGTTTAATTATGGTGGCGTTTTATACAATATAATTCGATTAAATCTTATAAATGAAGTGATTTGAAATAAATGCGTGTATCGTGACTTTTTAATTTGACTGAAAAATTCCATAGAAGGTTTTGGTGAAATAGCCACCATTTTATTAAGACATAACGTGACAAGCTGACTAGTTAAAAGATTTGATATTATTGTATTTTACTTGACACTGGCATAATAGTTGTAACTAATTGCCATCAAAGAAAAGAAAATAAAAGATGACTGCTTTATTTTATCGATGTCAGATATCCATCATCACTAATCTTTCGACATTCGCGTGCTCCAGCTATCACTTGGAGTCTGCAATTTGTGAGCACGCTCCTTGAGGGCCATATGTCGACATCTACTATGAAAGTTTCCTTAATGACTCTAATCATCATCGACGTAAAGATTATTTTCGATTGAACTCGTTTACATCGTGCCAGTTGTTTGTAAACTGTGGGAATATACTGCTTTGTTTGATTATTACCATTGCTATTGTGTGTCTTTATGTCTTTGTTAGAGCACGGAATTTCATACAAGGGTATATTGCAATACATAAGTGGAAGTGTAGATGTGTATTTGGTTTTTATCACTTCTGAATTCATGAAGCTTTAAGTATTATGGAAATGCACCATTATGAGTTTCCGGTGCGTTACATGTTAGGAATGCACTAACTTTAATTCATGATTATTTCGTTACTATATTTTGCATTATTACATTGTTTTCTTAAAAAGACTGGTTAAAATATTTCTACGCGTAGATATACTTTGTTTATTAACCAGCATATTAGTATTAGCCAAACCTCTAGAAGGCATACCTTATATTGTGTTTCTTACGGTGAGGGTAGGGATCGGGAGACTTATTTCCTTTTCTTCGCTTATCCTAAAGTAAATGCAAACGCCTTTAATATTACGTATGTCGATGCTCGAATTCTTGGGACAACGAAACTCGCAGTAAATAACAGTAGGTCATACCATACGATATGTTTTTATAGGGCAGTACCATCACTTGTTGGCTCTTATGTTATTTTATTGTATGTATATATGTATATATGTGTGTATAAATATATAAGTTATGTATATATGTACTTATTTGTATTTATATACGTATTCCAAATGTGAATAATGACCGAATCGGAAGGTCTCAGCACGGGCCTGCCTAGTGAGATTTACTATGCTCCATCCAACTTCACCAGTAAATTGTTACAAATAAAATAAATAAATACCAACTATTACGGAATACTACTAATAAAAAATGACTTTGAAAGGGGTGACTTCGACACTTAACCAATTAGGTCGTCGTGTTGTTAATATACTTGTTAGTGAATATCTTGAGCATGCGCGAGATTCAACTGCAGTCCCGAATCCCATAGTGACTCGTGATCACAATTAAAACGTGACAAATGTTTTTAATTTCGCAAGACAACACACATTAATGTTAACTGCTTGCCTGCGCCGAGTGGAGAATATTCTAATTTACAAACGTTTCACTTTCGCTTTTGTGGCTCGAGGGCTTTCATGTGCACGATGAGGAAGAAATGGCAATCTTGGTATTGTCACTACAAGGTTTAAGATTTTATTATTTTTTATGGGATAGGAGGGCAAACGAGCAAGCGTGTCGTCTGATGGAAAGCAACCAACGCCGCCCACAGACAACTGCGACACCGCAAGAGTCACGGAAGCATTGCCGGCCAAAACAATAAATTTTCTCTCATGTTGGAAGGTTTTTGTAATACAACGTTACAAAAACCTTTCAACTTAATAGAAAATTTATTCTTCAACAGACTACCATATCACCACAATATCTTAACATGGTGTATTCTGGTGATTGAAACTGAAATGAACAATAGCGCTATCAATAGGGCAATACTTCTCATTTGTATCTACTCTCAAAAGTGAGGGGTGTTACCCTAATTCCCACAAATGGCAGACGATTTGGGGATCGCATGCATGGATAAATTAAATTAAATTTTTTATACCAGTGAAACTGGTATAAAAATTAAATTTAATTTATCCAGCGTACCAATTTGATACTTTTCGATACTATTAAAAGCGATCGCATTAGTTGCTATTAGACAGGACTAGCTAGCGTTGCTGTCATTATGAGATGTATAAAAGTTATTTTTTTTAAAGTAATGTATAAGCGTGAGTGCCAACACTTTACAACCACGAGCTTTATAAGCTGTACAATGAGCCAAACGTCATCAATACCATTAAAACTGGACGCCTTCGTTGAGCTGGGCACGTAATACGGATGGACGAGTCTAGTGTACCCAAACGCTTACTCGACGGTAAACCAGATGGTCGTAGTAGTTTATTAATTGGGAAAGGCCTTTACAGATACCCTATCGCTTTATGGCTGACTTATTTCGGATTGTTGGATGATCACCATGATACTAGAGATAGATCCTTCTCCGTCCGAAACACAACAACAAAGCTGGCTAGCTATTATATATATATATATATATATATATATATATATATATATATATATATATATATATATATATATATATATATATATATATATATATATATATATCAGCTTACGATCTACCCAGATTAAGTAACGTATACGGATAACGGTAAAAATAATACGAGTATATGCTTCCTCTTGTACTTAATGGCGTACCTAAAGATTAAATTTGATAAAATGTACTCACGCACAAAAAATAACAATGTAAAATATTATAAAAACGCACTTTATTAACCCTAATCAGTCGTAAGTCACCTCTCACGTGACAACAGTATTTTGTCACTGCGGTCGTAAGTCACGTGGTAAGTGACAAGACGAGACATATTGAAACTCGCTCTGAGTGAAATGCAGGCACTATTGCCTCATTAATTAAATATCTGTAACAGAGTAATTGCCGTCTCCAGATATATATTATTGTCTTCTCCAATTATTTTTTTAATATATTGAGCACAAAAATGAATACAGTCAATGAAAACTGTATGTGTAGCTACAACCTAGCGAGAATCACGTATAAAAGGGTCAATACGTATGTTTAAAATGTAAAAGTGTACCCGATTCAACCCCATACGAACAGATCCGATTTAGATATTAAGTAGGAGAAATTTAGAATAAAAATATGTATAGACAGCAGGTAAACGCCAATCGGAATTAAGTTCGTTTTTATTAATTTTATAAAAATCAATAATAAAATTTCAATCTTTTACAAACTAAAAAAAATGAACAAGTTAAGAAGCAAGTGCACTTCTATTCGATTTCTTTATATCATCATGATTAACACTCTAATAAGTTTCAAGAATTTCATCATAGGCTGAATAGATGATACCAGACTTTTACCTTCAAATACGGGAAGTGGTGCAACTGTTCTGAATACTTCTTACTCAAGAAAGATCATTAAAGCATCTTCTAATTATAGACGTCAGTGTTTAGTAATTTACTATTATATCCTAATCTAATTTAAAATCAGTTCTAGGTGCATCTATGGACTTACTATTTGCAGTGTTCCGAAACAATTTCGAAATTACCCCAAGTATTCCAAAGACGATGAAGACACACTTATGCGTGCACAAAAGTTAGACGTTTTTATGACGCCTCAGTCGTTATGGAAGTCTATGGATGGCGGTGATGACTTACCATCAGGTGACCAAATAGTTCACCTGATGGTACACTCGTTTGTTTTTTTACTAAATATATCTTATATTCCTCTTTATTGTGAAGCTTTATTATTTTTCTCTTTCAATTTCAGAATGTCTTGGGGCAAAGGACCGCTCCCGGCCGGACCGTTCCCGGACCGCTCAGCGTTCTGGCCCGATACGAAGCGTTCCTGTCGCAGCCAGCATCAAGAGAGAGGTGGATTTCGATTGTCCCGAGGAGTTCGGATATTACCCTCACCCAACTGATTGCACTCTGTACTACGTGTGTGTGTTTGGCGGCGCACTGCTGGAGTCTTGCACTGGTGGTCTTATGTACAGGTAAAAAAAAAAGTTGGCAGACGCTATTAGCTTTATTAACTCTATCATCAGTATTTCAATGGGTAATATTCATTATTGAGAGACTGTAGAGTATAAGCAGCTTTCAAGTTAAGGAAGAATGTAAAGTGCAAAGTAAAAGATGAATCGCATTATCCTGTAACAGAAACTGTTACAGGATGATGCGATTGGCCAATTCCTCCATTTTAAGGAGATTCTGTTTCTGTGTACAGTTAGAATTGTTAGGGTTAGTTATATAATTATCATATATATTAACAATTCTAACCAGAATGCCTAATAGGGATATCCCTATTAGCCATTCGTTACAATTTCGTCTGGTGTTCAGTTGTATGCAACTACATGTTGTTACCTCCTTCCATAATAAACAAATTTTAAAAAAAAAAACATAGATATATAAAGCGGTTGTACTAAAGTCGATTGAAGTTAAGTTGAGAAACTTTTCTCTACGGTTTAACGGACAACAGTCAAAAATCAAATTAAAACAAAAGCCAAAGATTTAAGAAATAAACAAGCTTAATTTAATGTTAGACATGCGTCATTTGTAATAAAAAATTGTTTTCAGCCACGAGCTCCAAACATGTGATTGGCCGCGCAACGTTGGCTGCGATGCCACCGGTGCAGTTGTAGGGGATGAATTGGAGCGAATAAGCGAAAGGGAACCCCCTCCTCCTCCACCACCACCACCCCGCCGTACTCCCCCACCACCTCAACCGCGAGCACAACCAAATCCTGTTATTACTTCTAGAGGTCAACCAAAATACAATCGACAAGAATATGAAAAGGTAAGAATCACAAAAACAAGAATAAGCAACGTATTCTACACATGTTTTTATCTAATCAACATTAAATCTTTCAGCAGCAACAGTTATATGCCGAAGTAGATGATTTGCCGCCAGTAGAAGAATTAGAAAGCGATAGACAACAACGTGTTTACCGGGGACAACCATCAACGATAGGGCAGGTTCAGAAGGACAGGGATGGTTACATATCACAACCTATAAACTCAGGGCGTACTCTTAATTCTAACGTTATACCAGCATCGATTTCTCAGAATAGTGGTAAATTTGGTTCTTACTCCTTTGGAACTGATGACAGAAGATCGGCTGCAGTGACTTCAGCACCACAATCTTATAGGTACATATATGTTTTTATTTATTTTACAAAAAATATTGTTAAATTAATGTACATGACGTAAAAATATGTTTATTGACTGTGTTCTTTCAGAGCAGACTGTGATAATTTGACTGACCTTAATTATGACAGACATAAAGACATAGAGACAAATGAAATCAACAATTGTGACCTTACTAAGCAGTCAGCCATTAGAGCCAAAAGGGACTTAAGTACGACTAAAAACAATATAACTAGCACAGATAAATTATCTGACAAAAGTGACAGCGACGTTGTTAAATATGACGAAATTGGTGTTGAACTTGCAAACGATGGTGATGAATATATTGAACCGTATGAAATAGACAGAGATAAAAGACAAGTTAGATACTATTTAAAAAATGGGCTTAGGCCAGAAAAAAATTGGGGGAATACAAATCAAATAAAATTTTTGGATTTACAACAGTATAATAATTATAATCCCAATATTCGCGATACTCGCATTCAAAGTGTATATCATAATAATAATTTCAATTCAGTAAGTCAAAAGCCGCATTTAATGGATTCAAATTATTTTTCCACTTCAAATCCTATACAATCTTACCAGTCTGAAAGAATTCAATCCCAGAGACCGTTTAAACCGAGTCTCCCTGATCCTCTTAACCAAAAAATCCTTCATAAACCTTTAAATACCGCAACTAAAATTGTTACAAAAAGCCCACCAATATCATCTTTGGGTAGTAATGAAAATCCCTTTACTTCTTTAGCAGGAGGTTTCTATAATAACAGACCGCAACAAAACTCTCAGAGAAATCAATACTCTAGTCAAACAAAAATTAATTCAGTATCAGATTCATCGATTCTATCTAGTTCCGTTGTAACAAATAGCCCCGTTGAAAATATAAATATACCATATTTTGATAATGAGCAAAAATCGAAGCAAGCACAAATCAATACTAACTATCACAGTAACGGTAAGCATCAAATGAATACTGTTAAAAAAGAAAAACAAGTTGTACCCGTTAATGAGCAAGACTATGATGAAGAATACGAAGATGAAGAAGACGAATCATCTAATGAAAAAGATATCCAACCTTTTAATCATAACTTCCGTGATCCACCATATGATTTTACTTACCGTAATACTAAATTTGCTGAAATTGAGAATCCATTTGCCAAACCTGACTTTGATTTTGATGCCTACCTTCATAAATTACAAAAAGATCACTCTACTTTTATATCAAATTCACCAAAGCCCAAAATTATAAATAGTAGTACTCTTCAAATTCTAAAAATGCCTATAGAAGTAACAACCGCTTCTTATAAAGCTCCAGACGTAAAATCACCTGCATTGAATTATAAAAGTATTAGCACCCCTCGTCCCTTTACAATTCCTAATGTACCTTTTAGTACCTTAACACCCGTTCAAAGTACAATAAGGCCAACATCTACATTTCGACAGAATCAAAATATACAACAACTTACTTTAAAACCACAGATAGTACATATAAACCAAGAAATACAAGGACCTATATTAAGTCTAAGTAATTTTAATCAAAATTCACAACAAATTAGTCAGGGAGCATTTATTACTAGGCTGCAACCACCAAATTTCAAGGACGAACGACAACTACCATTATCTTATAGTTTTAACAAACCCATTAAAATTACAAGTACTTCAATTATAAATGGTACAAAACCACAGCAATCTATATCTCTAACTCAAAATCCTTATGCCCTTCTAACGAGCACTGGCAACCCATTAATTATAAAAACGTCAAAACAACAACTACTTATTAAACCAGACCAAATCGTGAATTCTTCTCCATTTTCAGTTTCATCAATTAAACCATATTTATCCAGTATCCGACCAACAAACACTAATATCCCATATAAACAATCCACATCAAAACCACTAACTACTATAACAAATGAACAACTATCAGTTTTGCAACACTATTGGCGAAATCCTACAGAGACAAATCAAATAGTTCAATCTACTGTTAGACCTAGCACTAGTTCTGTGAATCCTCAGTTACATAATTTATTTACTCAGTCCCATTTTCCTACATATACGTCACAAAAAACTTTTAACATTTATACGACTACTCCCAAAAACATTATTAGCACCACAACTAAAATTCTCCCTAAACGCAAACCCATACCTAAACCTTCACCAGAAATGAATGATTATTATTACGATGATGAAGATGATCAATATTATTATGAACCTATTGTGAAATCAAAGTACATGCCAAGTTCTGAAATTAAGCCCCAACGTCCCCCAATGGCTCAAAATTATCATGAATATGAAGACTCTTATGAAGATTCACAGGAAAATTCTTCAAATATAAAACAATTGCAACCTTCACCTAATAAATCTGGTAACCATAATATATATACGTCACATTTAATAACTAAAAGTCAAAATGATTTATCTACTGCTACAAAAGGTTCTAACAAAGAAAATAATAAAAATCCAAACGGACAAATATCCCACCCCTTAACTTTGAATACCTCAAATATACTAAGGCACCCTGAAGTTTCTAATTACGAAATTGTACATCATCTTCCACGAAACACAATCAAACATTTTAGGAAATTAATTTCTACAAGTAGTGGTCCTAATACACTTAGACCACCTAAGTATTTGAACCAGACAACTTTAAGGCCGTATACAGTTCGGCACAGATTGGCAAAGCCAACAACTTTAAAAGTACCTAGAATTAGAAATAAAGAAAATAGGCAAACTGCTGGAAGGGTTAGACATCCAAATATTGTTGCGGAGATGTTAACCACTCCTAGGGACAATTCTAATCAAGAAACTAGATACACTAAGACAAGACATGATGACAAGACAAACAGGTAAATCAAATAGTACTTAATAATTTAAATGGTTCAGCTAACTTTTAGATGATATAACACGCATGTACACCTAATTTTTGTATATTCATACTTGATATGATGTTGACAAATCATACAATACTGACCTAACTTTCAGACTTACACATGGACTGGATTACTATTTTTATTATCGTATAATATATTTTGGATTATTGTATTGTTTTAATGAGTTAAAAATTCCATTATGTTTTTAATCCCTTATAGTTTGGAACCTACCGAAAGTGTGACGCCCTCGTCCTATTCGCCAAATCCACGTCCAAAAATGCTTTATAACGGATCACAAAACTATAGCCCGGATCAATTCGATCCATTCTATGCTATCTATGATGAAGATGGCGAATTATATAAAGATACTGGTAAGACATTTTATACATATTTAAATGTAGTTATAAAGAAAAAATAGTATACAAGTATATTAAATAATGCTTTAAAGTTATTTATTTTAATAAATTTCTGTTCAATATCAAATTAGTAATGTATTTTTGCATAATTAATCTGAAATAACAACTAATTTGGGAAAATGTATATTGCTTGCTATGTATCAAGTGAAAATGATTTACTATTTACAGATTACGTTCAACAATATAATTCAGCATCGCTCCGACCAGCTGTCCAACAAACATACCGAGGTACACCCCCACCTGCTCGTCGACCTGTGGAAACGTACACGCCGAGGCCCGTATCACCTGATGACTATGATGATGCTCTTCTTCAAGGACAGGTAGATACAAATTAGGGAAACAGTTTTGTATAAATTCTCTGAAATAAAAAGAGAAATTACCTTTGACCCAGACTTCTGTTAAAGTCAAGTACTCAAATTAGTATATTTGATCATGTTTCAGATTAGTAATCAAAATAATTATCAAGCGCCAGTTCGTCATTCGACCAGGTAATATTTAGTTCTGTTTTTAATTCACTATTTAATTTGAATCATATAATATAATATTCAAAATTTAATATGCATTAACTGAAATGTTCAAAATAGTTTATATGCTAATTACAACGATTCAGGGGCGAAGGTAACGAATTGGGCTATGATCATAATCCGAGCAGCGTGCGGACGACTGTATATCAAGCTACTTCCTCACGCACTACCCCTTCTACGACTATCAAAAGCACAACCACAACCAAAACCACAACTACTACTACTACTACAACTACTACACAACGCCCTACTACAGCACTCTTCACTGAAGCTATGACCCCGTCACGACATACGCCGAGGTATTACAAAATATGCCAACTATGGCTAAAGTATACCCATACGGGCTTCTCACTTGATTTCAAATCATTCATTTAATCACTTCATCGTTATTAATTATATTATAAATAGTAGTAATTCATTTTCATTTATTATTATCGTAAATAACCAGTTTTCATTTTATGTAAATACAACCTTTAAACTGACAACTTACTAATACATGTAACAACTCATTAATTTTCCATAATCTACTAATATCTTTTGTCTTCTTTCCTTTTGGTTTGAAGGTTGTGTTCATATTTTAGAATGTAGTACGGGGTTGGCAATATAAAAACATATGTACATTACTACCATTTTCGTTTATTTGAACCAAAATCAGTAATTGTAACATTAAAAAATACCTAATTTATAATTTAACGTAAAAATCACTTTAGGTACAATTTAACAATTTTAATACAATATATTATTTATTTAATAACATATCAAAAATACTCAAATATCTTTTTGTTATAAGGTAAAAATTGTCGCACTGCTTTTCGCTTAGGTGAATAAATTGATCTTATTAGAATTTAGATAGTTTTCTTTGCTTTATATTCAACAGATTATCTGCCGATGAAACTCCCGAATCCTCTTCAGTCCAAAACTCTTTAAATGAGTCCTCTTCAACATTCCCTTCTATAACTTCGCCTATTATAAACTTTTCATTCCGTGCTAAGCCCTTCCAAAAGACAGATAACTTGAATAGGTTAGGAGACATATTATCGACTTACAAACCACCGACACGTAGACTTACAACTACTGTGACTAACGATGACTATAAATTATATACCAACGCAGAACCTAAATCTAAGCATGATTATAAAAAAGTTTTATCACAACCAACAGGATTTTCAATACGAAGAAATGTAAACAATACAAAGAATCCTTATACAGTTACAGTTATTACACGACCTTTTAATAGTTTTGAAACTTCCTCGGAAACGATTGTTCACGATGAAGGAGAAAAAGTATCAAATAGGTATTATTACAACATAAACAATGAAAAATCCCATGAACCCGCTAACGATAAAATTATCTCAGATGGCCCAAATGATGATATACATAGTAATTATGAAAATATTGTGAGTCAAAATAACAGTAGTATTGAAGTAGCAAAAAAGGAAACGGATAGACAGCCGCGGCCAAGGCCAATAAATAAGATAACGAGATCAAGGATAAGAATAAATACTACACCTTCAATGACTACAAGTACAAAAGTTTATTTAAACCCTGTTGTAGTGCAACCAACATTAGTGTCTTTTATTAATGAACGAACTGATGATTCCACGGAAAATTCAGTTAATCCTAATGACAAAGACGAATCTGATTTTAAAGTTGAGGACGATGAAAAGTCTTTAAAAAGTTTAGAATCTCAAACCCTAAATTTAGATGAAAATTTGACACCAGTGGTTACATCAAACGCACCACTTATTTCATCTTATAAAACTTTAGACCCTTTAAGAAACACGTATATTAAAGATGATTTAGAATATGATTATTCTACTAGTACTGCATCCACTGCCATGTTTACACCTACTAATAAAAGGCAATTCGATAACACTAAAATAGATAAATATTCATTAGATAAACCATCCTATTACAGTTACAGCGTGGATGATGAAGTGATTCCTGATCATACAACTAAGATATTTAAGGGCAAAGTTACTAATATAATTCGTAACTTTTTTGATAACTTAGGATCAACACCACGAAATGTTGAGCATATTCACTCCACTACGCCAGAACTGTCATCATATCAAAAGGAAAAGGTTGTTAATATAGGATTTTTAAAGAAAATACCCAAGTTTGTCGAAGATAAACCACATAATAACGTTAAATATTTGCAAATTGTTACTGAACCAAATGTAAGTAAGTATAAACCACCAAGCATCGAGACTATAGGTTTTACAGAGTCTATAGATGAAGTTAAAAATAAATTTTCAATGGATGCAATAACAACAATATCCAATATAACCTCAACACCCGTAGTTTTAACAAACCCTGGTAATCAACAATTGGTATAACTGAAAGTTCTTCAATTGATTCTTTTCATAATATGAAAACGGAATCATTTCAGTCAAAATTTAGTAATATTTTGGCTAGCACACCGGCTGAAAAATCTCATAAATTTAAGAACATTATAGATGAAAGTAAACATGCAAAAGAAAATCACTATGAGACCTCTGAAATATTAGTTGAACGTGATGAAACAGAACTGACTAAACCATTGCTAGAAAAAATTAGCACAACGACGGAAACTGAGAAACTTGAACCGATAAATGTTATAGACGATGTTGCATCAACAACTAGTACCACTAAATCGACAACGACTGTGAGGGTTGAAACTAAAATGACAACAAAAAGTTTATCCTTTCCAACACGAGCAACACGTGTTAATCCCGCTATAAAGTTAGCTGCGACAAACCTTGGAGGTGGGCGCAGGAGTTACCAATCGTCGACCAATTGTTCATCAGACAACAGTCTGCAAGCGAATCCAAAATGCAACGAAATCAAATATCAGAGGTACTTTGCTCGCCGGCCAGTAGTCATTGCAACATGATGTTTCTTACAATATTCATAATGGACGGTGGAGGCTTCGACTATATTAAGGTCCTTATTTTCCGCCTCGCGAAGTAACTAGCATGAAATTAAACATATTATCAAAACCGTTTAATAGCACCAACCGCTAAACTCTATCGCTTAACAAACTATATTCATTGGGGGACTTCAAGTTGGTTGGAACATTTAATTCAAATTGTTAACTCCTGACGTGACCATTTCCAATTTCGCACTTTATTTATGGGTTTTCCCCTTATTATTACGCGGTTTATATTAGTACGCGGTAATCTTAGATAATGATAGAAAGTTCCTCAATGCCTGTTGTAGTACTTGCACCACATTGCAACTCATCATTTAGTTTTAAGTGCACCAAATCACGACCAGTGTATCCAAATAGCCCAGGTATTTGGTATGCTCTTTGCATGATTTACAATGTTTTGTGTAGCATTATATTTGTGCTATAATTTTTTTGACGTAACAAAAGCTTATAATAACTTAATTTTTAAATTTTATCATAATTTCTAATGAAACGATAATAATCTTAAATTCAATATAAGATTGTTACGATAATCTTTCGCTTGTACATTTAATTCACGCATACTAATGTAATTATTTTTAGTAAAAAATACACTGGAAATTTTTATTCTTACAGGCCAAGTATTACGCGTGGTCGAGGATCGGCGCATTTTTCAACTTTAAGTGGTTCCGAAGCACCTCAGCAACAGCAACAACCTAACAGAGGAACTCCACCAACGTTAGGATTAAATTTTGCTAAGCTAATAAAAAGCTTTATTTTACTGAATTCGAAAATAGCTGAATGAAATACGCGTTTTTTCAATTCCAAAAGTCAATAGATAATTTTTTACAATTTTTATTCCCATATTGTTTTTAACATTCAATAATAATTTATTTGAATGTTAAAAACAATAACATAACGATATTAAAAATATACATTAACAAAGAGATATGATAATTCTTAAAAATTGATATAAAATACATATATTTTGTTAATATTTAAATGAACTGGATTTGAAAAAAATGTTTAAGTTATCATTATCTGCATATAACAGTAAAATTTTTCAAGTGATAACTTTGTATTTTCTAACCAGCCGCAGTCGTCCAACTCTAAAACCATCGACAGCCATCGTTTCTGATACTGCTAAATTTGTGGATATATACGCACATCCTCCAAGAAGACCAGCACCTGTATACCCCCAGCCGACCCCAGACAAAACAGCAGCGAAATGTAGAAAGGATGTTTGTCTACTACCAGATTGTTACTGTGGTGGAAAGGATATTCCTGGTACGCTTAATATAATTTTTACATTACAATCGGTAAATTATAAAATTATAATTTGTTTACATTCATGATTCACTATTTATTATAGTATTAAATGCATTTGCTAAATATCTTAGGAAGTTTGCCCGCCAGCGAAGTACCCCAAATGGTACTAATCACTTTCGATGACGCCGTGAATGATTTGAATAAAATGTATTACGAAGAATTATTTCAAAAAGGACGTGTTAATCCAAACGGCTGTCCTATATCTTCCACTTTCTATGTATCCCACGAGTGGACCGATTATAGCCAAGTTCAAAATCTATATGCAGATGGCCACGAATTTGCATCACATACGATATCGTAAGTCTCCGAGATTGACACCAGCTTCACTGTACTGTACTGGACTTCCATCTAGGTCTTCTGTTATTTTTTTTACTATAACAACAACAAAAGCCGAACATTCTTTTGGTGATTAGTAAATAATAAAGACTATATTTAATGTTAAAAAAGAGAATTTTCGGCTTTTGCCAAAACACTAACAATCTATTCTTGGCCATCTATATATAAACTAGGGTACTTTTATTTGTGTTCTTCAACTATTACTAATTTTTATTTTGTTTTTCTTTTCCTTCCTCTTTACCTATTTTTTTTTCTTCCTCTTCCTGGCACGACTGGTATACACCTGATAACCACATGCACGATCAATACCTATATCCTACAACAAAACAGGCGACCTGCCGTTGGAAAATGTCCCACAAATTGTTCTACTGACTTTCGATGATTCCGTTAACGACTTGAACAAGGTTCTGTATGCGGACCTATTCGAAAAGGGTCGCGTGAATCCGAACGGTTGTCCAATTAGTGCCACATTCTATGTATCACACGAGTGGACCGATTACAGTCAAGTACAGAACCTTTATGCCTCGGGACACGAGATGGCTTCACATACGATATCGTAAGTTTTTGTACCGTGTTTAAGCACAAGAAGCCTTTAGCAGCACGTAGTTACACAATATTTTCGAATATTTTTATGATTACACAATTTTCTATCTTCAATATTATATCTTTAACTATGTCTTTTCTAGCTTTTTCTTTTGCAATATCTTTATAACATTTGTAATGGCGTCTTTTTATAATTTTTTCTTTTGCAGTATCTTACTATTATCTATATTAGCTTTTCGTTTTATGCCTAATTTTATATTTTCTTAAAAAGCAAATTTTAAACCTTTATGATAAAAAGTAATAATAAACTTCATATTTCAGTCATAGTTTTGGGGAGCAATTCTCTCAAAAGAAATGGAACAGAGAAGTAGGTGGTCAAAGGGAAATTTTAGCAGCTTATGGTGGAGTAAAACTCGAGGACGTGAGGGGCATGAGAGCACCATTCCTCTCGGTTGGTGGCAATAAAATGTTCAAGATGTTGTACGACTCTAACTTCACCTACGACTCATCGCTGCCTGTTTACGAAAATAGACCTCCGAGTTGGCCATACACGCTTGATTACAAATTGTTCCATGACTGTATGATTCCTCCTTGTCCAACGAAATCATATCCAGGTAATTTGACAAATAATCAAAGGGTACATATTTTTGTTTTACATATATTGTTTTACAGCGAATGGTCACGGTTTCCATCCCCGCATCGGAATAAATATATGTATGGCTTGCAGATATTTATTCCGAGTCTATAGTCTATAGTAACCCCGCCAATCCGCATTGGACAAGCGTCTATGTAACGGACGCTTGTCCAATGGGGATTGGACATGTCCGTTCCGTGGACGCCCATTCTTCCAGAAATGGAGAGGCCCATGCTCAGCAGTAGGACATATATAGGCTGTTTAAAAAAACGAGTAGCTACCATACATCTTTATTTACTCTCATTTGATAAGGAGTTATGACAAACTAAATATCATATTTATAATTTGTTAAATTATATTATTAAAATATTATCAGATGTTCAAAATGACGACATAATTGATATTGCATTTCCTTTTTGATAAATAACTCATTTTTGATAAATTTCTTTTTTAGACTAGCTAGATTAGCTACTAGACTAGATTAGCTATACAATATACAATCCCATAGAAACGGTGTCAAATAAACTTTCTTATGATACACAGCTTTATTGAATTAAGAAATTGATATTAAGAATTGAGAAATTGGTCTCGTTCTGAATTTTTGTTGCTAGAAGAACCTAAAAAGAGAAGAAAACGTGCCTTACATAATTTTTAACGTTCATTGATGTTACAGGAGTTTGGGAGGTTCCTATGGTGATGTGGCAAGATTTGAACGGTGGAAGGTGCTCTATGGGTGATGCATGCGCCAACCCCCCGGAAGCGGAAGGTGTTTATAAAATGTTGATAAAGAACTTCGATAGGCATTATACTACCAACAGGTAAGTAATTTATTGTTTGTAATATTCGGTTAAAACCATTTTATGCTGGGTTTTATGTAAAAATTTTGTTTGTTATAGGGCCCCATTCGGTCTATTCTATCACGCCGCATGGTTCACCCAGCCACATCACAAGGAAGGTTTCATTATGTTTCTGGATTACATTAATAAGATGAAAGATGTGTGGATCGTTACCAATTGGCAAGCATTGCAGTGGGTTCGGGATCCGACCCCAATATCCAGACTCAATAGCTTCCAGCCGTTCCAGTGCGATTATGCGGTAACTGTACACTTATATATTAGTCTGTAAGCTTTATACATGTATAAGAATATCTTCAAATTAATATTAGATTATAGGGCTCTGCTAGGAATTGTACATGATTAAGAGAAACACTTGGCTCAGTGGCGGGACGACTGAAGACGACTAATTGGCTCTACTAAGTGGCGGGACCTCCCGTACACGGTCGCGGGTTCAATCCCCGCATCGGAATAAATATATGTATAGTATACAAATATTTATTCCAAATCTTGTAACCTCGGCAATCCGCATTGGATAAGCGTGGTGGGTTAGCGTCCGTTCCTCCAGAAAGGAGGAGGCCTGTGCTCAGCAGTGGCACATTTATGCGCTGTTAAAAAAAGAGAACCAAATGTCTGTTTCATGCATATCATCATCATCACCTATATAGACATTTAATAAGGCGCGCTTTCTAGCTCGATTGTTGGCCAACCGTTTCGTGTGATTTCGTGTGAAGATCGTACCTCCATCTAGTCGGGAGGCGTTCCATGTGTCTGGACCCATTTTAAAGGTGGGCTTTTTTTCTTTTTGTTATGGGATAGGAAAACAAACGAACAGGGGTGTCACCTAATGGAAAGCATCAACGCCGCCTCTATACATCCATAGTACTATAGGCATTGCAAAAGCTTTGCTGACTTCTTTATCTATGCCTGTGTCCTAATACGACTAGTATACATATTATAAATACTTGTATAACGACCAATTGGCTCAGTGGCGGGGCCACCTGCCCACGGACTTAATGGTCGCGGGTTCGATCCCCGCATCGGAATAAATATATGAATGGCTCGGAATAAATATTATATACGGAATAATTCCCAGTCTAGTAACCCCACCAATCCGCATTGGACAAGCGTGGTGGGTTATTGTCCTTTCTTCCAGAAATGGGGAGGCCCGTGCTCAGCAGTGGAAATACTCGTATATGTATATCATGTCCAAATCGCACTTTAAAGAGGTTTTCGATTTAATTCCATCCTTTTCCAATTTTCAGGATCGGCCGAAAAAGTGTAACAACCCTAAAGTTTGCAATCTCTGGCACAAATCCGGCGTGAGATATATGAGAACGTGTCAGCCGTGCCCCGAAATCTATCCGTGGACGGGCAAAACAGGCATCAAATCATCGCACATCGACAACGATATTGAAGAATAACACTGCCTAGTTAAATGATAGAATTCGTTTCCGTCCTTGACAATGATTTATAATACTGTAATAATTAATTACTATAAGCCAACGAGGCAAGGACCATTTTGCTTGTAAATTATTTGAAAGTAGAAATTGTTTATTACCAGCTAACGAGTGCCATTTTGACTCCGATGGTCACAATAATTTGTTATCTTGAACAATTTCATCGCAGTTGAGTGATGTGATTCGGATTTCATCGTAGTTGAGTGATGTGATTCGGATTTCGGATAGTTTAATTAAATTCACCCTTAATGTTAAGCCACCAATTGCGTTATGTATTGGAAACTGTGATATTATGTGTTTTCAATCATCCAGAATGAAAATAAAAACAAAATTATTACAAACATCCAGCGTTTCTCAACGTTATATGTTGTAATGAAAAATATTTTGTATATATTCCTGATAACATAAGGCACTAAAAATTCTTCGAGTCAAATTGAATTCTTTCAGTTCTTATAAGTATCGTAAAAATAGTACTTGTATTTATAATCTTTAGATAATTCAATTTAAATTAATTTACTCGATAATCAGGTGAGTCATAAAATATAATCATTAAAAGATTGAGAAACGCTGTAAAGCTTGATAAAGTAAAATATATTGTATTCAATATAGCAATAATGTTGTGTTTTGACCATGGCTAACTAGCAAATTTCTGTATTTATCTTTATAAACAAATAGTTTTTTCGGTAATAATATTTTTTTAAAATAAATAATAGCAGATCATATAAATTTTTGTCGACATATAAATGTAACATTATTTTGTGTATAAAGTTCACCATACCTGATTGTTTTATACGCAAGCCATATTAAAATTTAGAAATATTTTTCTAATCTTGCCAGCTTTGTGGTTGACACTGCCCTTTTAATAAATTGTAAATATAGTATTAGTAACGTATAGTAATAGAATAGTTTTTTTTATATGAAATTCAAAGCGCATTAAAAATATAACAGTATGATTACGTCTCATTAGAGAACTTGGTAAAATTTTAGCGTTGTGTAGACGTCTGTCCACATCGCGGTAGTGATGTGGCACATGTCTATCTGACTGTTAAAATTAGGCAATTTTGGATTTCTTATTCGTAATAATTAATAGGATCTAATATATTTTAAATTGTCTACATAAATAAAATTTCACAAAAATCTGTCAATCTATAAATTTCATGTAGAACATCAATCCTAATTGAAAACTAAACTATAAGCGCTCATTCCGAATCTATTTAAATTTATTTTTATACAATATTTATAAGTCCTATTATTGTAAATATAGGTTTAGTATTTAAATTTGATAATTCGTCTTCTCGTTCAGATGATCTGATTGCAGGTTTTTAAATATTCTCGGCTGTTGCGATTCGATCGTCTTGGGTGTCACGATCTGACTGACACTTCCAGTGTGAAATAATGTTCTCCGCTAGATTTTGTGAACTTTCCTTGCGTATTTTGTAAAGATATGAGATCAATGCTGATAAATAAAAGCTGTAAATTAAATTTATGTGTTTTATTATTTATTATTCAGCATTTCAATTGTATCTGCCATATGCCAGCGACTATAGCCCAATATGAAGGATCTATGTACTTACAACAATTTTTTTATTTGATAGTAAGGCAAACGAGCGAGCATATCACTTGATGAAAAGCAATCAACACTGCCCATAGATATCCGCAGCGTCATAGGCTTAAAATTGTTTTACTTCTACAACTGAACTATTAATGAGAACCATTATTTGTGTTAGAATATCATCATTATAAATAAACTTAAATTAACCTGCTGGATATTACTCAGGGTACGCCATCTAGCAACCTTCGGCTATACACTTCCATTTTCTGTCAGCTGCCTTGTACAGATCTTGTGCAGATGGTGACTAAAGACGGAAACATTAAACATACAATATCACTTTTAACTACGAAACGCATTTAGTTGTAGATTTTATTTAAATTAATTAATTTATATTAATTTTTTTAATTTCATTTTGTAATCTACAAAAGGAAACCGTAAACCGACTTTACGGTCTTCTACATCTTTATAATGGATTTCCGCATAATAACTCTTGACTCCATAAATTATGAGACATGTTGTCAATTCCCAGATTTGCTTGGCAAGCGGATTGAGGTCGCAGATTGATTTTTATTAATCAGATATGCAGATGTTGCTACATGTCCATGGTATTTCCGATTATCGCTCGTAATCGTTTCGAACGACTACGAGCGATAATCGTAAAACGTAAGGGATCTACCCTTACGGGAAAGCAATCTGCAGTGATCAATGGTTTTAGATTTATAGAAAGGAAATATAAGAGAGAATATAATATATAGAAACAGAGCTGAACCTCCGATTTTCAATACTAGTACATGTTCAAATCAAAGTTCTTTATTTTTTGACATAAGATGTTAAATGCATTGTCAAACGTAAGTTCGTCAATAGTCAAGCTTTTAACACATGATTTCGTAATGTAGTCTAAAGACGAAGAAACGGCGAAAGAAACTCTTTTTACATCCATCCTTTCAAAATATCCCATCTTTTCAAAATACGCCTTAATTACTTAAAAGTCAGTTTTTTGCAAGAGACTTGTTATTGTGGTACTTCATCGATCGAACTAGTTTATTCAGGCTGCTGAAAAATATTTGTTAAAGAAATTTGACACTTAAATTCACGTTCAAAATGCATACATACTTCGGTACACCTTCGTTTCTAAAATCGTGTATTACGACCATGACCGCGAAGAAGGAATATAACTCATAAAAAATTAAATTTCAATCATAACACCTGACTGATAGTATTTTATGTATCAAGGTTTTTCCAACTACTATATAAAGTCACATCAGAGAAAAGTATATTTAGATGAAATCATTGCTTGAAGTGTAGCTTATGCCACAATCTAAAAATGCACTACCTATGTCTTACAATTATAACGTATTTTTTTATCATTGTAACGTTTGGTGAGCAAATAGAATTTTATCCTTCGAAGGCTCTGGTAAGCAATTATGACAGCAGAAGACTAGAAAAAACCAAAAATGTAACTTATGAACGACGGTTTATATGGAGTGGTTATCGACCAGCACAATCTGTTCACGACCCTACAAATTTGGTATATAATAAAATTCCAAAAAAACGAAGAGTAGATGGTGTATTTCATGGAAAACCTAAAACTAGAGAAGAATTGTGGCGTGAGCATTTCCTAAGTGAAAACAATGTATTCGATCAAACCCCTTCGTTGATAAAACTTCTGTATAATATAACTTTAACACATTTAAATGATTGCACACCAGTAATTCTTTATGATAGTCAAATTAAATCAAGCGAAAGTTATTTGTTGCAAAGTCTACTTAAGAATTTCCCTGTATTGTATTCTCATGGGTATATTGATGACGGTGATCGTCTAATGGAGCCAAATCTTGTGACACCAAATAATAAATGTCTACATTTCATTTTGTTTTTAAGTGATGTAACCAAAGTTTCCAAGGTTTTAGGGAAACGATCTGAGAGTAAAGTCATAGTTGTGGCGAGGTCCTCTCAATGGGCTGTACAAGAGTTTCTCTCCAGTCCCCTGTCTAGGATGTTTGTTAATTTACTCGTGATCGGGCAAAGCTTCAAGGATGACAGTGACAATACTATGGTAAGTATTAGTAAACATTAACTTTGGAATTAAGTACAATCTAATATGTACCGGCTAATTACATACATACATATCGTCACGCCGATCTCCATCCGCTACGATCCCGGCACATCGACCTTACTTCCTCCATACTCATCCATTGTTCCTCTCACATTCATCGTAGCGAAACGGCTCTCTGTTAGTCGCTTCTCGCCGTCGTGGGAATCAGCAGAGCATGCGGGATGCTGAGGTAAGGCACTATAGTATTCGAGACCCCAATTTCGGGACGGTAGACACGCTTGCGACTAAGCTGGCCCCCAGCCATGCATCCATTGGTGCAGCAAACCGTGAATTGGAGGAGAAGTAGAGAAAAGGATAGAGAATAAGAAAGGAAAGAGCACAGGAAAGGAAAGATGGATTTAAACAGGATGATAGGGATATGATACTACCGCAACGGAAAATAAGGAGTGATACGGTAGTAGCTCGAGAAGTCGGGGTAGTATACCCGTGTACCAATACCATAACTACCGAACAGGCGGCTACGTAAAGATACTCCTTATTCTAATATATAAAAAAAATATTTTTTTATATATATTCACGCCTATCCCCCGCAGGGATTGGCAGAGACCACAGAGCTCCATCCGCTACCATTCATCGTAGCGAAACGGCTCTCTATTAGTCGCTTCTCGCCCTCGTTAGAATCAGCTCGTGACAGATGGCGAACCACGTCGTCGTCAATCAATTAATTAAAAAAAATAATTATCTATATAAATAACCTGTAGTAATCCGCTACTGGATAAAGGATTATCTTAATCCTCTAAGGATGATTCAGTTGTCGTAAATACCGCAGATGAGGTGGATATATTATTACTATTATAAATTGCAACGAATTTTTTGATACTGTAGTACGTACGGAAGAAGTTTAACATCTAAAAAGGTTAAGTGAGAAATTTAAACCCGAATATGTCTTGCAGGAAGCACCTCATATTTTATATACACACGAGTTATATATTGATGGTTTGGGAGCAAGCAAACCTGTTGTGTTAAATTCTTGGTCACACGGTCGATATTCAAGAGATGTCAATTTATTTCCACCTAAAATGTTAAAAGGATACGCGGGCCATAGATTTATAATAACTGCGGCTAACCAACCACCGTTTGTTATAAGAAGGTTAGTTTGAAGGTTTTCAATAATTAATTACTAATAATAATGTAAGTAAGCAGTAAAAGCCCACATCATCAAGATCTGAGGTCGTGAGTTCGAATTTTCTATTTGACTATTGATGTGAACTATTTCCTAGAACAAGCATTGGGCCAAATCATGATTACGACCTGAGGTCGTGAGTTGGTGTTTTCTATTCGACTATTGATATGAAGTATTCCCTAGAACAAGCATTAGTACGCCCGGATCCAATAAGTGCTATGCCCCAGCGATTTTTTACCATATATTATATATTATAATATGTCGTAAAAACCCAATCGGACATTTTTTTTTTATTTATTTAATTGATAGAAAGTATAATGTATGTTACATGTGCGCCCAATAAACCTTATTGGTTTTTCCTGGGCCCACACCCCGTTAATTACATAATTGAATAATCTTATGATCGATAAAAAACAAATCATAATATCACAAACTTATCTATATAATATTATCTGTTTTAAATATTTTGAAATAAATGGCGATCTACATATGTTTTGAACGTTTGGTATTTGATTTATATATGAATGTCATGGATCATAAGATAGGTAAATTTCTACATATATTAAAAAATAAAAGTGAACAATACACAAAGTTAGTTACATTTTATTGAATATAAATTTAAATCATTGAACATGAATTTACGTACTTCTAATTATTCTCCAATTTCCTTGCTAACATTTTTAATCTATCCTGAGTCATTGTCGATCTCAGATAGTTTTTAATTACTTTTAGCCTGTAAAAGTATCTATCTAGAAGCAACGCTCACTTTATTTGTTAAATATAATATATTCGGAGAGCAACAAACAAATATGGAAGTGAATTTGAACATTTTCAAAAAAAAATATTTTATTAATTTTGTTGGTGGTGGCCTTAAATCCGAGTTAATAGGAATTCTAGTAATATTGCTAATTAATAACATTGCTAGTCTTATTTTTATACACGATCCGGACGATGAAACAGCGTCGTTCGGATCCACTCACGACACCAACACTCACAAGCACCCCGGCTCTAGCCGAGCACGTAGAGTAGGGAACACTTCTACACCGGCCGCTTACACGAGATTCTCTCACGTACCCGGTCGGTTCTCACCCCCTAGACCTTAGGGTCTATGGGACTAATAGGAGCTATAGTTACTAAAGTTCAATCCTCCCCTACATGTTTAACGTAGAATCATGACGAGTTTAAAATCAGCACACACACACATATGTGTACCTCCGACACGGCGTCAGGCCGATGGAGTCTGCGATTTGCGCGGATTCCCAATTACGTTTTACTTGCCCGCGGGCTTTCAGCCCGCGGGCCCTGAATTCGATAAAGCTGTTAAAGCCAATAGGCTACCAGCATTAACATCTTCGAATCAATCTTATTTTAAAAATATATTTTAGAGTGAAAACTGATCTCGATGGTGGTAATCCGCGAGTAACTTGGGACGGAGTAGAAATAAGACTTCTGCATATACTAGCTGAAAAAAACAATTTCTCAATAGAAATTGTTGAATCAAAAGATAAACATTTGGGGTAAATATCTATTTCTAATGATACTTTAGTCGATGAACATTTTTTATTGTGCATTATACTTCAATGGTGCTTGAATTTGTTATAAGTTCTGGAGATGTCGTCATAATGGATATAATCATGGGTAGAGCGGACATAGCAGCAGCTGGAATATACGCAACAAATGAAAGAATCCTTAACATTGATTTAAGCTTATCTCATTCACAAGATTGTGCTGTGTTTTTTACATTAACATCGACAGCTTTGCCGAGGTGATTTTCTCAAAAATTATGTATCGTGCACAATATATTTCATTCTTATTTATATTTTTATTATTAGATTATTTCTTATTTTTTTTACATTGTCTTTCATTTCCAGTTTTACATTATTTGTTTTACTCCCTTTGTTGTCTTTTATATTCTAATTTAACACTCATAATTACCTTACGTTTCTGTTTTTACATTATTGTTAATTCAAACTACATTATTTTTAATTTTATATTATTTATTATCTTCCATTATAGTATTTTATTAATTTTAAGTCTTTGTTTTATATTAATTTTCAAATGTAAAATTTCATTCAATTGTTGCTTATAGGTATCGTGCTATACTTGGACCATTTCGTTGGGACGTTTGGATAGCACTAACCTTCACATACTTAATTGCTATATTTCCATTAGCCTTTTCGGACAAACTCACATTACGGCATTTAATAAATAATTCTGGGGAAATACAAAATATGTTTTGGTATGTTTTTGGCACTTTTACTAATTGTTTTACGTTCGTTGGGAAAAATTCATGGAGTAAAACAACAAAGATCACAACCAGGTTGTTGATTGGTGAGTTTCTATTGCTTACATAATTGTTTTGTATGCTCTATATTTTGGTATGTTTCTTTTTTTATCAGGTTGGTACTGGGTGTTCACAATTATCATTACAAGTTGCTACACTGGTTCTATTATAGCGTTTGTAACTTTGCCTATTTTTCCTGAAACTGTTGATACAATACAACAATTATTATCGGGATTTTACAGAGTTGGAACATTAGGTATATTATTAATTATTTATTCATTTGTAATACTCGTTGAAATACGTACTATGATGGTATTTTTTTCATATTTACAGATCGCGGTGGTTGGGAGAGATGGTTTTACAATTCCTCTGACCCTAACACAAACAAACTGCTAACAAAATTAGAATTTGTACCGAATGTCGAGGCTGGTATTAGAAATATTACAAAAGCATTTTTCTGGCCATATGCCTTTTTGGGCTCTCAAGCGGAATTGGAATATTATTTGCGATCCAACTACACTGAGACCAAGTATGTAGTTAAGGCTATTAGGGTAACTCCGATACCGACAACGACTACGAGTATAAATTTAATTTAAATATCCATCCGTAATGCCAAAGTAATTGCTGTTTAAATAAAATCCAAAAAAGTATAATATTTTTAGTATGTAACAATTATTAATGGAGTCAGACGTTTGCGGAAATCCATCACTATGTGGACAGTCAAAAGTTTTACTTCGCTAAGATCCGCGACAAGCAAAACAATGACTGAAAATAAATAATGTTTGTTTTCCTGCTAGATGAAGTGGATTTATTTGGAACTTAAACCAAAAACTTACGGAAAACCGGCCAGCAACTCTACACCCACCAACTACTATACACACAGTGGTAGTGTGTGTTTGGTGTTGTGTATAGTGGTTGGTGGGTGATGAAGTCCACTTCATCCAGTAGGAAAACACACATTATTAATTTTCTGTTATTATTTTGCTTGTCGCGGATCTTAACTAAGTAAAACTTTTGACTGTCCACATATGTAACAATTTTCTCCTGTTTTTATTGTACAGTAAGTTTGGTACGATTAATGCCTGTTTTGTGTGCCGGTGTTCGGGATTTGAATATCGATCGAAACTAAAATTTATTAAAAAATACAAAATCAATTTGATACGATTTTTTTAAAAAGTAAACAATCGTTTCTGTTGTGTCCTTAAGACAATCCCTAAAATAAAAAACACTCAAAAAGTCGATCAAGCGATAAGAAAAAGGTAGGCTGCGTTTGCTCACCCACTTGGAGACTTTAAAGTACAACTATCTTGTTCAGTTCACAGTCCTAGGAATTATTCGATGTCTCCATAATCAAATGAGCTAGATAAACATAACTATTTATAAACTTGATGATCTTTGTCTCAAATGTGTTATGTGTGAAAACAACATTAAAACGAACATCAAAAGAACATTAAAATTGGTATTATCATTGGCAAACTAGAAGTGGATTTGTTGAACTTGCTTTTTTTCACCGTCCATATATATATTCCACTATATGAGGATCTCAATTACTGGAGAAAAGGAAATTAACTCCGTACGTTTGTCCAAGGCGGATTGGCGAAGCATTCAGACTCGGAATAAACATACATTTATCCCGTTGCGGGAATCGCCATAAAATGTTTAACATAGATCTTATCCAAGTAATATATCCCATTATAATCCCATGGTACGTATTTATCGTCTATACAATAATATATTTATTGACCACGGTACAGAAACGTTCGATATTTTCAATATCAAAATACACCAATTAAATTAAAGCGATCGCTCCGTGATATCTTTGGCAGCCGATAGATCACGATATTATTGTTATCCTTCTTTTTTTATATTTCTTATTTTTTTATTTATATTATTTAGTAACCATGCTGTGCGCAAATTTAGAGTTAAGTCCGGACGTTGTTAAATTTATATTATATAGTATTGTGTCTAATAAATAAATTGAACTTTTGATCACTGATTTCAAGATCGTTAGCCTCGCCACTGAGCCAATTATTAGACTTCAGTTAACAATTTTTTAACCACCAGATCAAAACGCGCTGTACTGCACATCTCCAACAAATGTTTTGTACCGTTTGGAGTTACATTAGGCTTTCCACGTAACTCTGTGTATACCGCTAAACTGAGTGGAGACATACAGAGGTTGGTGCAAAGTGGTATATTAAATAAAATCTCTGACGAGGTTCGCTGGGAAGTACAAAGGACCCTTTCCGGAAAAGTATTGGCGGTAATATTTTATTCTTATTCCAATATTTTTAATTTATTTATATTATACAATTTTTCTATTACAATAAACCTACAGCATAATAATCCATTCTTCTATTATACGTGATTTTGTCTGTATATAGTTTAACTTTTCTAACAAAGGACTAGTGAGATGTGGATAGTAATTATTATATCGTTTAGTTATATCTTGAGGATATTGAAGGCATATGGCTTCACTTTGTCTTCTAGTCTTTACATCGCCCATAAATCAGAGCATGAAGGTAAAAGTTTTCGATCAGTGTGGACCTGCATTCTCCGGAACTCAACCGCTCACCGGACGAAGCGCGGTACCTAAGTTACCACTGTGACGCCGGTTTTCTGCGGGAGTGTGGTACTTCCCCGGGCGAGCCGGCCCATTTATGCTACAGACAAATATTTTGTCATTCTTGACAATTTTGCCATTCTTGACAAAATATTTGTCAGCAGCGTGGCTCTTTCAACTAGTAAATTTTTATAATATTTCTAAGAAAACTAACGATTAATAATTCATATTAACAGGCAGTAAAGAAATCCTTAAAGGAGACTACAGTTGAAGAAAAAGGATTAACTTTAGAAGACACCCAAGGTATGTTTCTTCTTTTGGGGGCTGGTTTTTTAATAGCTGCAGCTGCCCTTGTAAGTGAATGGATGGGAGGTTGTTCAAGGAGCTGTCGTTTTAAAAGAAAGTCTCTTTCCGGCGCCGACCGGAGAGAAAATTTGATCTCTAGTCCCGATTCTGTTGAAAATAGTAAAGATGGGATTGGAAGGGAAATGCCTTTTAATACCTCGCCAAGTTCCCAATATCAAGATATAGTGGAATGTGAAGAAATCTATGTAATGGAAGAAAGTGGGATTGTATACGAAGAATACATTATAGAGAGGAGTGCTACAAGTTCGATAGAGTTAGATACAGAAGTGCAAGAAATATTTGAAAGAGATCTAAGAAGACGCGATACACCAAAACGAATGGACCAAAATGAGAATAAACGTCAGACAACCGTTTCTGATGATGAGGATATTGATATCGTTAAAAGATTTAATACATAGGACGTTAAATAGTTGTTTAGATTGCAAATGTGTGTGCTTTCTCTAGATTTCTCTTTTGTTCAAATAGTTTTGAAGAATTTATTAATGTTCATAATTGTTAGTTTATAAGAGCTGTTTCTCATAGAAAACTCTCTTAACAGCTCTTTTAAATTTGCGTTGTTTGAAGTGATTTGTATATATATAATTATATTGGCGATTTTTTTTATTATATTGAGTATAACAAATAAATTTCGACCGATTGGCTCAGTGGCGGGGCCCTCCGCCCGCGGAGTCAATGGTCGCGGGTTCGATTCCCGCATCGGAATAAATATTTATATGGATTTTTAAATGTTTATTCCGAGTCTGGTAACCCCCCCAATCCGCATTTCCTTTCCTGCCCCTTCCTTTCTTCTCTATCCTTTCCCTTCCTCTCCGCCAATCCACGGTCTGCCGTGCCAATGGATGCATGGCTAGGGGCGAGCCTAGTCGTAAACGTACCGATCGTCCCGGGGTCGGGCTCCCCCGGGGACTATGGTGCCTTACCTCAGCATGCAGGGCTCTGCTGGGGCTGACCTCCATCCTCCCTTGCGGCTCGTGGGATTCACTAAAGACGAATTTCATATACCTAATTTGTCGAAAATGACGGCGACGTGGTTCGCCACCCGTCACGTCCTGATTCTCACGAGGGCGAAAAGCGACCAATGACGAGCTGTTTCGCTGCGATGAATGGCAGCGGATGGAGCTCTGTGGTCTCTGCCAACCCCTGCGGGGGATAGGCGTGAATATATATAAAAAAATATATATATAATATATATATATATATAGAATATATATATAAAAAAAAATTTCTTCTTCAATTTCTATATTTGAGTGTGTTCAAATAAACTACAATTAATATTATAGTATTTTGTTTGGAAATAAAAAGTTTTATAAAAAACCAACAGGTTTACATGTCGAATCCGTGAGACTTTTTATTGTTATTTTTTATCATATTTTTTTCATATTTTTTTTTCACAGCTCATATTTGTCCCACTACTGAGTACGGACCTCTCCATTTCTGGAGGAACGGACATTAACTGAGCACGCTTGTCCGATGCGGATTCTCTTTCTTCTCTTATTCTATTTAAACAAATTAGTGAAGATTGCAGATTTCTTGTTCGAATGTTATAGTTTGAATATTAAAGTAAATCATATTATCATAGTTTAGACCTGAAGGAATATTCAATAAATAATATACAAAATTGACATCCAACTCTTTATTATCGTTCGAACAGTCATCAAAATAATTTATAACAATTTTCTAACATTAAAGTTTCATTCAGCCACTGAGATGTTTATTGTAATTAATTTTATACATAGGGCAGGAGTTACCGCCTCAACTCAAGAGAAACAGTCGCCGCATGACCTAAATTAATGCAATATTTGGCCCGGCCTCACTCTTAAAAATAATTATACATTATGACTTAAATTTCCAGGACACACCTTCGTAAAACAACGCCGGCGTCCTACACTATTATCAGTAAAATATCAATAAAATACAACAGATTTTGCATTTTTCTTTAAATGTAAATTCAAACGAAAATATACCTAATACCTACCTAAGCATTTGTTATATATATATATATATATATATATATATATATATATATATATATATATATATATATATATATATATATATATATATATATATATATATATATTATGTATATATTGCACAACTGATGTTACAAGACAAACAAATGTGAAATCGACTTGAGTATTCAATAAGGATATGTATTTAATTCCTAAAATCTATTTGGGTTGTTCACAAACACCTGTGTGACAATAGCAAAAGGATCATCGAGGACTGTTACATATACCGTGTCGAAATCTGTATTGATTCACATTAACACATACACTCTTAACACTAACTTTTATTAAATGCAACGATATATTGATACCATTAGAAAAGAAAAACTGTCTTTTCTTTGCTATTGACACACGGAACAATTACAGGTAAAATATACACACAAATGTAGGTATATCTACAGAACAAACCAAGCGCAAACACTTTTTACAAGAGCACACAACACGGTTGTGCGTTTAAAATGAATAATATATAATATTTAAGTATATATTAATTAAACAAATGTGAAATCATTCCCGACAGCATGCACGGCTCACAACCTCGGAAATTATGCTCCCAATACCAGCTTACTGATGTATTATTATTTTATACAAGAAAGTCGTTAAAATATACATATGTATGTGCACTTTACGAAACCTTTCGTCGAATATTCGACGTCCATTGTATGTTTCTAATACGTGAAAGGTCGTAAAGGAATATATATATACAAGACAATATTTGTTTACATACATATATGATTATAGAAAATTCAGTTATTGTGTTCTTTATAGACAAGTATCTTTAAAATGTTAAGATTACGTAACAACTTAGTGCACCAGATTGTGTGATAGGTATTTAGGTAACAACACTTAGAAATAAACAGTTTTGAACGTGGCGGAATAATAAAATAGGTAAACGATTTCAATAATTCATCAACAACACAACAGAATCAAACGGGAACGACAAAGCCAAATCATCACGATTGAGCAAATTTCTTATGAATCAAATGCGTTAACACACTGAAACAAAGATTTGAATCGTTACATATCCTTTTTATCCCTTACGGTTTGAGCACGAGAGATAAAGTATGCAATTATTTGAGGAGGAAAAGAGACGACTCTATTTCCTCGGACTCTGCTAACGCGCCACATTTAAAATCGATATCGGGTCATACAAATCGATTCAAACCTTTGCATTTTAATGAATTATTAGGAACGAACGACCAAAAACGCATACTAAGTAACGCAACTTTATATATTTTTTTTAAATACGAGATTTGCAACAGTGTAATGCTCATATATCACATTAAATATTTACTCTAACATTTAAGGTGTACATAAATTACATACATATATGTATCTCCCCAAACACGGGTCAACGTTTATTATGCTTCGGTATTAAAATATGTTTTCGTTATATAACTAGTGGTGTATATTATTTTACAATGCGTAAATACATTTCTTACACGTTCAGACTTTTGAACTTCGAAACTGGTTATATCCCTGTACAAATTCAACAAATACACACTGAAATTTTGTTACTGTGATGTGAAGATAATATCCACTACTCATAAACCGGTACTTCCCTTATATTTTCTAATCTTCTGATCACAATCTTTTATTTTTATAAACAGTATATATATATTTTTCTTTCGATCGTCCCAAAATTATTAAAACAGTATACAATGTCCAATATGAGAAAATATAATCTATTATTTTAGAAGTTATCAAAAACGTAAACAAATCTTTACATTTGTTATTAATTAAATTTCATTATTGCACTAAATAAATTATTTTTTATAATTAGACATTTTGCAACAAAATATTCATTTAATGTACATTTTTTCGAAATTATGTCGCGAATTTTTTTTTGGTGGGATAAGAAGGCAAAGGCCACTTGTAGACATTTACAATAATTGGAGAATATTGCCAGCCTTTAAGAAATGTATGGAGTGTGTATTTTGAAGGTTTCCATGTCATATTGGTTTGGAAATGCGGCTGAATTTATATTCCATACGAATGTTTACATTTTAATTAACTTCTAAATAAACAGCGTACACAATTTATTTAGTGGCGATTCAAAATATATCGCCGCACCTAACTTTATCAGGATGTGAAAAATTTTTCGTACAAATTTGGTATAAAATGGTTACATTAGGCACTGTGAGTAAGGCATCTACAGTGAGAAGATATGAAGGAATGACAACTGCGGACCTTAACTTTAGTAATGTTTAATTTTGTCAAGAAAGTTTTAGAACTCGTTTGTTAAAACTAAGAGACTAGCGACCATAATCTGTTTTATAGAGCATTGTCTCTGTCACTCATGCGTGTGATAAAGACAACGATCTACAACATTTAGAGATACAAGCATGGAGTAGTTATAAATTGAGCTTTTAATAAAACTATTATTAGAACAGTGAGTCAGAAAGAGACAGCTATATATAACTGGCCACGCCATCAATAAATACGTAATGTGTATTGTATTATTATTTCATTCTATGATCAATATGGTTATAAATTTGTTATTTCAAAAGATATGTGATTGTAAAACATTTCGTTTGCGGGCCATCTCAGTTGAAGATATCGCTTTCTAATGCTTACAAATGTATTTTAAATAAAATAATAGTACAACAGAATTTTTAATGCGTTATTGCTACTCTATGCTTGTTTTATTTCACGGGTATGAATGAAAGAGACAACATTACAAAACTAACTAATTATAGCCGATTATCTCTTTTTCATACTCGACTTTCGGTGTGGGCTAGAACTAGCGATAACTCAATCGAACGTGAATATGATTTATAAAAATGGATTATTTAAAAATAATAATAAACAGTGCGTATTTTTTATGAATATTTTATGTTCTTCTATTATGGTTACATAGTATTATCTTAAAATAGGGCGGATGTGATTTTATAGTGCCGTACTAAAATATGAAATTTCGTGTAAAATATACTTTCTGTGTTAAAAATATATATAGGTGTAAAGCTATAGTCTCACAAATAGTTTTTGTTTTCTGTCAAAATATTTACTCTATACGTTTAATCAAAATGCTAGGGGGGCTTCAGATCACATTAACAAAATTATGAATGTTACTAACAACAAGCTTTACCTTCCCTCTAATAACCAATTATAGCCACTAAATACATAAATACTAACATAGGTACTTTACAAGTACGGTTTTACATTTTATGATATTCAAAATTGACTTTGATTTTTGGTCTGAAAATGAGAAACTCCCGCACGCAAGTTCAATTTAATTGATTTCGTAAAACACTAGCTAGTGAACTGTGCTTTTATTGTAAGTAATACGGTTAATAACTCGTCGAGATCTGTGAAGTGTTTTTGAGTTCGGGTCATGGGTAGCGAGAAGCTAATTTATTAAAATACGAAGTGTATGTTTACTTATAAGTCTGCTTAGAGTGCGAGTGTTATCATAAGAATTTTAAAGCTTCGTGTGGTACCTTTATATACTCATCTCTAGCTAACATTATCTACTTAAATTACATAACATTCGTTCCTAATGGGACGTGTATACATATTTTATGTAAATATACATTATGATTCTCATGTATAAATATGTCAATAGATACATTTTCCAATACATAACTTATTATCTTCTGTGATGACACTACACTTACATTATATTACAAAGATTCAAAGTTCGGATGTCACACTATAATTATACTTTTTAAAATGGCACAAAAAAACTTTTTTTTTAAAAACACTAACACAAAGGTCAACAGTAGTTTTTTGCAGTTTTCCACTCACTTCCACACCAAACTGTTGTCTATTCGTTTTCACGCACTACGTCACACCGGCTGCATAGAGCAAGTTCGGACTAAAGCCCACTTTATCATTGTGTTGTAACTCTTACAATTGTAACTGTAACTCTTACAATTATGTAATAAATTTTTAAATTGACTAAGTGTTAAGCTAAACAGACAATGGCACGGATTGTACATATAACATTTTCTATTTACAGGGGAATTAGAAATCTATGTATACGCAATTTTAAGTTCAAAATTGTTCAGTATGTTTGCATCTATATAATGTAATATTGTACTTAATTTTAACATTTAATCTTACCCTTTAGTGTACGTGCATTAACAATATTTACGTATAATATACGAGTAGAAGAGTAGTGAACATTAATATGTCATCAACATCAACTTTATTCATTACTAGGGTAATGAATTCTTAGTGAATGAATGCCTACGTCCAAATTCAAAACAGCCGTACGAATTCATGTGTCAGTTTCTGGCGCTGATTCGCTTAGTTTTCCACCGTGCCATCAAATTGTGAGCACCATAGGTTTGATGCACCATCTCTCTTCAGACTTTTGACTGAATATTTAGCACTCCCAATTCGTTTCCAATACCAGCATCGATGAACAGAGCGTGATTATTGAACGTAGGACGATACCAAAGTTTAGATAATGTGTTCGCAGCCACGTAGGGGCCAGATAGAGGCCCGGGCCGGGTTTAGCAGTGCGGGTGGAGGGGCCTCGGGTATGGACCGAAGGCCTCATAGCCTAGCTATGTGGCCCAACCTTCGATCCGTTGCCTCTTTGTGTGAGGCGGCTCGTAATCTATAGGGACGGTGTTTGAGTGCCTCATGTCTTGGCCGGCGGGGGAGCCCATGTTACTTGACGTCACTGATCCTGCAAACACAATTTATAAATAATTGATATTTTCACTATATTATTTTTTTTTATATATTCACGTCTATCCCCCGCGGAGCTAGGCAGACGGGCAGGCGGGGGTTGGCAGAGACCACAGAGCTCCATCCACTACCATTCATCGCAGCGAAACGGCTCTCCATTAGTCGCTTTTCGCCCTCGTGAGAATCAGGACGTGACGGGTGGTGAATCACGTCGCCGTCATTTTCAACAAATTAGGTATATTGAATTCGTCTTAGTGAATCCCACGAGCCGCAAGGGAGGACGGAGGTCAGCCCTTGCAGAGCCCTGCATACTGAGGTAAGGCACCATAGTACCCGGGGGAGCCCGATCCCGGGTCAGTATATTAAACACTATATTAAACATCATATTCACTATATTAAACATTCGATATTAAAATACACCTATTAAAATGTTCGCTCTGGGATGTCTTTGGTGGCCGATAAATCACACGTGAGATGTTTGTTATCTATCTTTTTTGATCTATTTAATTTCATTTTAATATTAAGTATTAATAAGTAACTGTTATAATGTAGTCATGCTGTGCGCAAATCTTAAGAGTTATAATCAGGGCATTATTAAGTTTTATATTATATATTACTCTTTAAGACTGCAACTTATTTTTGTGCCGAATAAATAAACAAGCTAGTTATTTTAGCCAACCCCTCAGACTTATAAGCATTAATAATAATGTTTCAAAGAATAAGTTTAGACTAAGCACTTTTGTAATATTTAGGCCGCGAGAAACGAACGCATCTTCTACTACGTCATCGGCAACTGTCAATCTGAATTTTAAAAATGTCAAAATTATAACGCTTGATCTCTCCGTTTTGTACGGGTCTGCTAATGTTAAATTGCCTAATTTAATAATTAAAAACCTATATAAAGTACTCCTGAGTATTCATTAAAGAAGTTCCTGGAGCCGGCGTTGTCAGTAAGATACGGCACGAAGTACAATTAAGCTGCAGTCGTGACCTAACATCCAAAGCTCTCGGTCGATACGATTCTGGAGCTATTTAATTATAATATTTTTTTGTATAATTTAATTAAATTTAAATATTTTTATTTTAAAAAATTCTAAAGTACGTTCACAAAATTTGTCTAGCTTCTTTATTCCGTTTTCACATTTTTTTAATAATTTAAATATTTGTTTATGTATGGGTATTTTTGTATATGGATTCCTAGTATAATCAAGCCTCCTTTTTCATCTGCTTCTATTTCTCTCTGTCTTAAGCTGTTCTCAAACAGTCTCTTCCGTCGATCTTTATTATGTCGCCGTTCTATCTCTGCATGGCCTCAAACATAATTTATATTTCAATTATTAATCACAAAATGTGTAGTGATGTAAATCCTATTGCTAGAGAAAGGAAAAGAGAAGAAATATGTAGTTCATAAAATACATATTATGTACATCTGTTATGAATCATTTGCGAAAAAAGAGAAGCGTCATAGGACGCTTGGTAGTTGAGAAACTTTGACAACGGCTAAGTCTCTACAGTATGCTCACTGCCACGTGTAAGTGACCCTGTATAGAGTCGAGTGGAGGCGAGCGTGGCCTGAATCGAAACGAAGTCTCAGTCTCTACCGTATGTAGAGTTTCCAATGGTACTACCCCCTAGTGGGCGCTTGAGCTTTTCATGGTAGTGGGTCCCAAGGTAAATCGAAATGAATACCTATATTATTTTCATCTATTTTATATTATTTTCATCTATTTCATTCATACCTATATTATTTATCTAGCCGTCTAAAATGTTTATCTTATTATTATGGCGTAAATAAACTTTTTTCTTGTAAGAAAACGGTAGACCACAATAATTTGGGAACCTATGGTTTAAATCAGCTATACTCAACCAGCGGCCCGCTGGGCTCTTGTGGTTGACCCATCTGGTGTTACTTATTTTTTTTTATGGGATAGGAGGTAAAACGAGCAAGCGTGTCGCCTGATGGAAAGCAATCAACGCCGCCCATGGACAACCGTGACACCGCAGGAGTCGCGGAAGCGTAAGTCGTACTTAGCGAGACTTACCACGTAAGAGTCGCTTTGTAGTGCCGATCGTGACATCTTTTGAATTTATTTAGATGACACAACCGTGTCAAAACCTATGAAGTGACCTATAATAAGATTTTAGCGTCCCGTGACTAATACGTGTTTGTGGCCCCTATGAAAAAAAGGTTGAGTACCATTGGTTTGTAATAAATGGAGGGAAACTTTTAGTGGTGACGTACCGTCGATGACGCCGGACAGGTGCGCGGGCTGGGGCGCAGGCGCAGGTGGGGGTCCGCGATGCATGTGGTCGGGGGCGCGGGGCGGCGACACCGGCTCCGCTTTGATCTTAACGTTGCTAGGCGACGGGGCGGGCGGCGGCGTCCCTCCCCCGCCCAGAACCGGTAGACTGCTATGAAAAGAAATTTATATCAAGTAAAGTACAAAAGGCCATCGTGGATTTTTTACATTTATTTATGGACCATCAACAGGAGTTACAACTACATACATTATTTATTTACATACTTAATGACCTAAGTGTACTGAAGAACTTGTGCACATCTAGTAAAGTTTATGAAGCCAGGGTTTTGGTGATACTTTGGCGATAACAACAAATTATTGTAGGTTTATAAATAAAAATAAAACAATGAGGAACAATTGTTTTTCACTGTATTTAAATTACTTAATTTGATTAATATATATATATTTTTTAAATGAAATTTAATTATTAAGGAATAACATTACAGTTATATCGATTTTCCATTATATATATAATATATATATATATTTTTAACATTTTAAATACGTATGAAATATATTATTATATAAATATGAAAAAAAAATTGTAATAAAATAGTTCAATTTAAAAATATTGCCTAAAAACTAAGGACTCCGTATTAGTTTAAAAATAAACATGTTCCGCCGCGACAGCTGTACGCTGCCGTGACCAGGATTCGAATCTGGGTTACTACGGCCACAACGTAGGGTCCTAACCACTAGACGATCACGGCTATCGGAGAACTTGTTACAAATAGCAAAGTTAGTTGTCGGTTTGAATCGTATTCAATCAATCCACTTTCATTTCAATGTCGTGCCGCTCGACTGGGCTCGACACAAATATTCTTCGAATTTCGTAGATGGCGAAGTTTTATATTATTAGGTGTACAAATAAGTTTCCGCGGTTTGTCAAAAGATGGCCCCACCAGAAGGTTATGGAGAAATTGTCAGATGTAAAACGTAATATCCCAAGTTTAGTCATCTGGCAACACCATAACCTTAAAGTACTAGTGATTCCGTATCAGCATCACGTAATTTTTTTCGTGCAAAAATGTCAAGTTTTATTCCGAATAAGCATCATTTGCGGGAACTTTTGATTTACTTCTTTAATGTGAAAAAATCTGCAGCTGAGGCGCATCGATTGCTTCTAGAAGCATATGGTGAAGCTGCTTTAAGTGAGAGAAGTTGTCAGGAATGGTTTCAAAAGTTTAAGAACGGTGAGTTTGACGTTAAAGACAAAGAACGCAGTGGAAGGCCGAAAGTGTACGAAGACATGGAATTAGAAGTACTATTGGAGGAAGATTCGTCCCAAACGCAAAAAGAACTTGCACTTACTCTACAAGTGACTCAACAAGCAATTTCACATCGTTTAAAATCGTTAGGAATGATTCAAAAACAAGGAAATTGGGTTCCATATGAACTAAAGCCGAGAGACGTTGAACGCCGATTATGCATGAGTGAAATGCTGCTTGCCAGGAATAAAAAAGAGTTTTTTGCATCGTATAGTCACTGGTGACGAAAAATGGATTCACTACGATAATCCAAAGAAGAGAAAGTCATGGGTTAAGCCCGGCGAACCATCAACATCGACAGCTAAGCCGAATATTCATGGAAAAAAACTCATGCTGTGTATTTGGTGGGATCAGCTTGGTGTCGTGTATTATGAATTGCTGAAACCAAGCGAAACCATTACTGGAGCTCTCTACCGAACACAATTGATGAGATTGAGTCGGGCACTTAAGGAAAAACGCGCCCATTACTACTCCAGACACGACAAAATTATTCTTTTACACGATAATGCTCGTCCACATGTTGCGGCGCCGGTAAAAACATACTTGGAAACACTCAACTGGGAAGTTTTACCCCACCCGCCGTATTCACCAGACTTAGCCCCTTCTGATTATCACCTGTTCCGGTCGATGGCACATGGTCTGTCTGAGCAGCGCTTCACATCATATGAAGACACCAAAAATTGGGTAGATTTGTGGATAGCGTCAAAAGATGAAGAGTTTTTTCGACGGGGTATCCGAATGTTGCCAGAAAGATGGGGAAAAGTAGTGGCAAATGATGGAAAATACTTTGAATAAAACGTAATGTACTTTTCCTTTACAATAAATTCCTAATTTTTTATAAAAAACTGCGGAAACTTATTTGTACACCTAATATTAAGGTTTTATATGATGTGGCGATTAATGTTTTCCATAAAACAAATCTAATCGGATAATTTTATGTAGGAAGAAAAGCGATTTTTGTACATCTAAAAATATAGTTTACTTTGCCCTATAATCAAACTAAATATTTATTAAGATATTTTTGTATGTATATGATATATAATTGGCGACCAATTGGCTCAGTGGCGGGGCCCCCCATCCCCGGAGTCAATGGTCGCGGGTTCGATCCCCGCATAATAAATATAGGTATGGCCTGCAGATATTTATTCCGAGTCTGGTAAACCTGCCAATCCGCATTGGACAAGCGTGATGGATTAACGTCCGTTCCTCGTTCGTCCGTTCCGTTCAGCAGTGGGACATATACGGGCTGTAGAAAAAAGAAAGACAAAGTCATTTGATCGCGATTGGAAAACCGGATAATCACTAGGTTCATATAACTGCTATCCGGATAATCGAGTCTCTACATCCATGCAAAAGCAATATATTTTATTTTGCAAAATATTGTTTTTCAAATTTATTTCATATAAAATTAGAAATATTTTTTCTATACAATTACAATAGAAAAGTATTACAATACAATCTAAATGATGTAGACAAGTGTCAATGAAACGCACTATGCCGTTGTTTCGAAGAGGTCATTGAACCCTTAACATTACGTTATATGTTCAACTTGTGGAGTTCAACGTTAACACACCTTTATTTTATTGGATTAATTTTTAATTTAAACAACAATATTTATATAAAAAATTAAATAAATAATTGTACAATGAACGTTATTTCTTTTAACTACCTTTTAAATTATACATGTATTATTTTTCATACGAAAAAAAATCTTAAATTCTTTAATGCCAACAACAATGATGACTACCCCCCAAGCTAAAAGTATAGATGGAAGTAAGGAATTACTGCGTCCCATAAACTGTACATTTTTTATTATATTATTTTTTCTTTATCTTCTTACGCGAATACTTAAAGTTTACTATACAGGAAATTGAGTTTTTATAATGTCACTGTTGTATTGCGTGATATAGAAAAAACTAGTTTCTTATTTGGCTTAAAAAGTGTTATTCACTGAAATGTAAAGGCAGCGATAAAAAACCTTTTTTTAATTCCTACTGTTTGAATGGATTTAGTCAACCGTTAAGTGTAATTCGGAGAGCTATAACAAATTATGGAACACTTTGCACAAGCTCCGGTAGCCGTGATCGTCTAGTGGTTAGGACCCTACGTTGTGGCCGTAGTAACCCAGGTTCGAATCCTGGTCACGGCAGCGTACAGCTGTCGCGGCGGAGCAATATTTATTTTACATTTTTATGTGACTTATCATATCTTGAACATGTTTTAACCTCTTAGGCACGATGCGCCTCTATAGTGGCTTTCGTGAATGTTCTCTTTCTGAACGGTGCGTAACTATAGTATTTTTTGTTTTCTTTTTGACCACTACAGTGGCTTTAGGGGATGTCATCACATTGAAAGATGCGTCACAATAGTGGCGTACTCAAGTAACATACTCATTAATCGTTTAAATTAAAAAATCATCATCATTTTTACATATACTTGTTTTGTCTTTACATCTGCCGTACAGAGTAACAGCCCCGTGAAAAATTCAGCCGTTCCTAAAAGGTTATATCCATTTCCGATTTACTTTAGTTCTTTTTATACTCACACAATTTAGATATTAAAAGAGAAAATTAAACAAATTTTATCCTTTAATTTATAAATTCACACCATTAACACATTAATAAGTACATTTTAATTTTGATATACGAGTATAAAATATATTAGATAATTTACAATTTAGAATAGACAATTTAATGTGTCAAATATGTGATTTTTTTAAATTTTTAAAAATCATAAATTTCATGTCTGATAAAATTACAGTAAATATTACTATTTACACATTTTTTGGTCATTATTGTTTTAATAAGTTTAATTATAATCTTTTTTAGTAGAATTTGAATCACGCCATTAAAAAGGGTTTTGATTGTGTTATTTGTGCGGGATTCTTTACTGGAAAATGCGATGCGAATTAATCAGCAATAGCTATGTATAATAAATAGGACAATATGGTTTACATCAGTAAAATCGAATCCATAATCTTAGAATCTGTTAGCTCAATGTTTGTCAATTGAGATATTGCTACTTCTGCCATAAAAGAATTCATAGATTTTTCCCGCCAAATAAAAAATATTTTTATTTATTTTATTATGAATGAAAATAAAATTGGGCACAGACATGTACCTGTTGTGCTGTAGCGTCTGGAGCTGATGCGCCCCCCATGACAGTCCTATTCCCATATCCGAGGTCATGCTGAAGTCCTGTGGTCCAAAGTTGCCGAGTCCCGAGTAGCTTAGCGGTGTCTGTAATGGAACACGTTGAATATTTAAATATGGATGACAGAGTTCAAGTTTTTAATATTTTCTCATGATTTTCAAAATAATTTCTTCTAATTTCATACACTGAGATGAGGGAAAAACATCTCGGGGTCGCTTCCCAACTAGATGAAGTCCACCATATAAGATAACGATCCACCAGACTTGATAAAGTCCATCACACACACTTCATAATAATGCTCATAAGCCGCCATGAACAGATAGAAATGGAGGCGCATCGTTAGACACAAGACCTGACCAGTGATCACGACCACCCTGTCAAGAGTCACCGACTACAAAGAAGAAGAATTCGACACCAAAAACACTTATTATAATTGTATATATTATATTGTTGTCAAAGTAAAAGACAAATACGACATTATCAAAATTTAAATATTAATATGTATGTTGTTGTATTTGAAGATTGATAATATTATTTAATACTGTTTGTCAACAATAAGGTTCTGGAACAATACAACTAACATATTATATAACAACTAATTTTATATAAAATTTAAATGATTGATTATCTGTTTAGTGTTTAAAAAACCATGTTTATCTGTCACTTGTTTTATTGTCTGTGCGACGTTCATACAAATATAATATATAAAATTAAACACCGCGTTGGAAGCAATATTGGAACCTTAAAAAAACAAGCCGACTTATATCTTAAAGGCCGGGCACGCGTTTGTGGTGTACATGGTGTTGCGGATGTCTACAAGCGACATTGATTATTTTCCATGAGGTGATACGCCTGCTCGTTTGCCTCCTTATACCATTAAAAAAACAAAAAGCAATAAACAGTCACCTCTCCAGTGTAGGATATGTCATCTTGTGGCGGCGGCATTGAGCTGGGTATGACGACGCGTAAGTTGTTGTGTCGCGGTGAGTGATGCGGAGGCGGTGCGTGAGCGTGAGGCTTGTGCGGATGTCGATGGGGGGAGGGTGCGGGTCCGGGGGACGGGGAGGGCGTACAGCCGGCGCCCAGTGGCGACCCCGAGCCTGGGTAGCCGTTGGACATTTCCAACATTCCGCCGCTTGGGTAAACTGAAATCCAACGTTCATGATAATTATAACACTTATTCGGACCTGTTTTAAAACTCAAATCGGTTTTATAAAGACAAATGAAATAATTTTAAAACATCATTTATTATCTGCTTATACGCTCAGACGCTTTTTACGGTAACCATGGTTGCCAAAATTTTGGACCAACTTTGATTTCTGGCAACTACGGTTGCCAACAATGCATGTCTTAATTTTTTCTATTTCTATAATTTCTAACAATATTTAATAATTAATAATAAAAATTTGAAGTGGTACAGCCACGCTGCAGACAAATACTCTGTCAAGCATGACAAATTATTTGTCTGTAGCATGAATGGGCTCGCTCGGCGAGTACCACACCAGCGCCAGGTGCTCCAATGGAACACCTGGCATGTGCTGAGCAAAATTCATTGTATGACACTTGTTAGATTAAAATTATTTTCTTTTGTTTTTGTTTATTTGTGTATTATAATATACAAATTAGGTAAAGGTTTTAATTTTAGCTATAGTAAAAAAAAGGTGTCATACATAAAGTTATATTTTTTAATTTCTAATTTTTTCACATTGTCTTTTGTCTATAGGAAAAACTTTTATAATATAATAAGAATTCTTATTAAGCTAACTAACTAACAATGCAAATAATGATTGTGGTGGGAAATGGTTCAGTAGTCCAGTGAAAGACACGAATTTATAAATTCAATTCGTTAGCCCGATCCTCACTAACTGAGCTATTACTACGATATTTATAAAAGACACTTGAAGGATACCTGAATCTGTTTCCGAAGACGATGGTCGTGGACTAATAGAGGTGTGCATCTGTGGACTGGCTTGAAGCATCGACTGGTCATAGCTCGCTACCGGCACGCTGACTGGCAAGTTGTAGTTACTCCCGGCCACTCCCACTCCGACCCTGCTCCCGTTCAGCTGGTTCCTTTGCATCATCATCTGGAATTCCTCATCGATCTTCGAGTATTTAGCCTCGGTGCGCGGTGTCAAACTGTATTCCGGCTCCGCTTCGGGGCTGTCTGGCGACATCACTCCGTTCTTATGCTCTTTCTTCGTTAGTGCCTGAAAGTGTCAGCGGAACGAGCTCAGGTGGCTTGACAAGCCAAAACCGTATGTATGTCCGGGGTTTACTATGCATGCATTATTAAATATTAGAAAACACCCTCTATACACACCATTAGTGTTTTAATATATACGACAATCAATCAAATTAAGGCTCATTTTCTTTGCATTACGGATATGTAGTGGAGGGTTGGATAAGTGCTTAATAAAAAAAAAATAAACAAAGCTCTATATAATAAGTTGTACGTGAAAACTTTTTAGCGTACATTTGTGTGTAGCGTCGAATGCAATGGTACAACACTGACTTTGCCCTTGGAACTCGGAGTCAGGTAGGCGCGGTTAATTCAAATAAACACAAAAATATTTATAAAACCCATGCTGCACAAGGAGAAAAAAATAAACATTGGGGGTGTCTAGCCATAAATTGTTAGTATAACACGGGATCTGGTGTTTCGTATTTTATTTTTCTTTTAACAGAAAATATACTGGCATGCTGTAATTATTAAGGGTAGTACGTGTATATTCTACGGTATATTGATATTGTGAGTTTGCGATAATCTGTGGATTTATAATACAGCTACTTTTTTGAGAAAAAAAAAATAACTGGACACTTTCGGCGCTAAACTGTATTAGTTCACTTGAGTTTTATTTCTATAAACTTACATTATTAGTGTCAGTTTTTCAGTTTTATTCTGGTGGCGTATAATTTAAAGTTTGGTTAAAGTATAAAGTTTAAGTTATAATGTAGCGAAAGAATAAAAATGCGTGAAATTATTTCAGGTAGACTACAAAAGGTCAAGCAAGTTTTGTCAGAACGGCCACTTTTAAACTAGACACACCGTGAATACTTTAAATATATTTTAATTTCTTTACTTGCACTACCTAATTGTCAACAATGAATATATAGAAAATATTAAGACTTTTCCCGCTAATTAACATTAATTACGTATTTTTATTTCTTTGTTATTTTTTTATGTTACTATCAGTTATATTGTTTAATTCTGAAGACATATTGTATAATATATTTTGATTCAGGCATACAAGTGGTGTGATATTAAATAAATGTATGTATTGTTTTTTTTTTTTCATTGCAAAAGTCTATAGAAAGTTTTGGCTACCATTTTATCAAGAATTAACGTGACGAGCCGACTAGTACTTGTTGTTATTACTTTACACTGGCATAAAGGTTATACCGAATTGTCAACAATGATTATGAAGAATATTGATAGAGTTCTCGTTCACCAATTCAAGAAGATGGTTCACGTTGATAGTCCGGCGTTGAAAATGGACCTAAAAAGTTGTAAGATCAACTCTTAATTGTGCTATTGAGGTTTGATTTTTATTGTTCGTGTGGACGTATCGCGTTTGTTTTAGTAACAACTATATGCATTAGGGTTTGTTTGTGAGTAGAAGCACGCGGTTAATGGGGATAAGTCAATTTTGCATGGACATTGCATTGCGATCACGGGCACACAGATGACGCCGTACTTAATGTACCTCGATGATGTTCCGGTTCGTCAGCGACTCGTGCGGCTCGTTGTATTCCGTGTACTTAAGGAGGACCTAGAACAGAAGAAAGAGAGTCATATAACCGAAAGTTTGGTTTTAGGTAGGTAGGCAAAGGAGCAAGCGTGTCACCCGACGGAAAGCAATTTTGCTAGTGATAGACCCACGCTGTAGATTGATATTTGTCTGTAGCATGAATGGGCCGGCTAGACCGGGGAAGTACCACACTCCCGAAGAAAACCGGCGTCTGAGTGGTAGCTTAGCTACCGTGCTTCGTATGGTGAGCGTCTGAGTTCCGAGGGCTCAACGCTTTCGCACTGCCTATGGCGCTGCTGATGTCTATGGGCGGCGTTGATTGCTTTCCATCAGGTGACATGCCTGCTCGTTTGCCTTCCTATCCCATAAAAAAAATCAACGCCGCCCATAGACATCCGCAACACCGTTGGCATTGCATATGTCTTACCGACCATTGGCATATGAGAAGATACGTTTGTTTTAAATATTCCAATGTTTTGGCTAACTTTAAGCATAACATGCGCCATTTTTTAGATAAATACTCATAAACATTTTATGCCTTTTTACATTTCGGGTTATTAAATTAAGTATAGGTTTTTTATTAATGCTGAAACATCTCATTGTCGAAGGCTTAACAAATTAAAATAATATCAGGTGTTGAGAACATTAAGATTGATTCAGTTATTAAAAAAATACCTATTTAAAAAAAAAATTAGAGGCAAGAACTTTTCCCGCCAACTTACATCAGTGACGTTGTATTTTTATTTCATTTCCATAATCTTATATTATTATCGGTTATATTGTTTAATTATGGTGGTGTATTATACAATATAGTTAGTTAGTCGGTAGAATAGTCACCATTTTATCAAGACGTAACGTGAAAGGCTGACTACTTATATTTCAAGATATTTCATGTTATCGTATTTAACTTGACACTGGCATAATAGTTATAACTAACTGCCATAAAAAAAGGCAAGTAGAGGCAATGATCCACGCCACGATTTGGATATCTTCGATATCTACGATATCTTCTTCGCTAAATCGGTTACGACAATCTACAATATCTAAAAGATACCAGAAGCGATAATTTTAGATTTTATCTTACTTAGGTGCATATATTATATTTAACATGTTATAGAGTCAACCGATGACAAATTTTCACCAAAACTTTTCAGACGAAAATCATTCACGGGCAGTTCATTCATGCTGCAGACGAAAATGTGTCTTAAAACTTTTGCAGTATAAAGTTTTAAGACACATTTTCGTCTGCAGCATGAATGTACCGTCCAATCCGGAAAAGTATCAAACTTTTGTAAAAAACGTGTGTGTAATAAATCTGTCTGAATAGAGGCTTTTATTATTATTTATGAAGTTCTGTTCAAGTTTTTGTAAAATGCGCATTTACGTCAGAGTTAGGAAAACTGTTTCTTATTATGAAGAACAAAAAAAAAAAGGACAAATAATAAGATGATTGTATTTTAGTTAGATTCGGACAACACCATTGCAATGATAATAAAATTATACAAATGTGCTTCTGGGTTCCTCAATGAATATCGTATATAAGTGATTATGCTTTTATATATAAAGAAAATTGTATCCATAATTGCCAAATAACTGCATTTCTCTAAGCTCACAACGGTACCATAACTTAAAAAGACAGTTTTTAAAAAGTTTATTTGTCTCTTTGTCCATGCTAATCTCTAGATTAAAAAATCCTGTCCAAATAGGTAAAATAACCATCTATGGTTATTTTACCTATTTGGACAGGATTTTCTACAATTACTCAGATTTATTTATTAATTTATTTATTTGTTCTTTATGTAGGTACATTTTTGGTACAAAGGCCGAAACTTAATACCGGAAGGAATTTTCTGCCAATCAACCTTTGGATTGATGGAAAAATAACAGTACACACACAAAACTATATAATTGAATACATAGTACGTATATAGATATACATACATGCATATACATTACACATGTATACTTTTTCAATTAAATATACTACATATGAATACATGCATACATAATTATACACAATAAACTGAAACAATTATAAAAAGCTTAAAAACTATAATGGAGGAGGATGAATTATGGAGGCAGAGAAGAAAATTAGTATATGTACAGCTTTGGCCAAAAGTATTGAACAACCTATAAATTTTGCTCGTGTACAAAATGAGGAACAAAAAGCAAAGCCTATTGTTTAAGGATTATTCAGCCCCTAAGAATTCATAAAAATTAAGTAACCGGACCGTATTTAGCAATAAACCATGTGGCGCAATATGCAATTGTCCTTTTAACATTTTTGAATTTATTTATCATTTTGCTGATTTCGCTCGTTGGGTACACATCCAGTGATCTAGTGTGCTATAGCTGTTTTCGTTTGTTATATTTGGTGATATTTTGTCAGTATGCTCAAAAAACGAACTTAATTTAGAGAGACGTGTACAAATTCAACTTTTGCACGAGAAAGTGATATCATAAGTACAGATTTCAAAAACTGTGAAATTTTCGCACCTATCTGTGCAATATGCTATTCAACAATACGCTGCTACCGGATCACATAATAATAGGCCCAGAAGTAGATACAAACGTGACCACAGACCATGAGGATCGATAGTTACTCAGAGAGTCGTTAAAAATAGGAAAAAAACTCTAGCTCTCCTAAAGAAAGATTTATAGGGTGCTCAATACTTTTGGCCAAGGTTGTACATCTTATATGTATATTTATTAATACCTTATCCATGTCGGTGCTGGCATACTGATAGAGTTTGTTGTTGGAGCTGAATATGATGAGGGCGATCTCACAGTCGCACAACACACTCAGCTCGTACGCCTTCTTCATCACACCGAACTTGCGTTTGTTGAAGGTGACCTGTAACGTTCAACGTGGACTAATTACTTAGTTATATCATGCAATTTCTATGATTCCCAAATTATTTTGGGTAAGTGACCCTTTTTCTACAATGAACTGATACCCCAGACCCCCATTGCCGAATAACATTAAAAATCTCTAGATTTTTCCTATTGATACAAAATACTAACTAATTTAAAAACTTTGCGGTTGGTGGTGAGTTTCGACCCCAAGGGGTCGATATCGACCACTTTGGGAATCCCTGGTTTAATGTAATCGGGTAAACGTAAAACTTATTTATTTATTAGTTTATTGTATTTTAAATAAATACATGATATTTATATTCTTACATAAGATGGACTTCGTACCAAAAGATTTTATCCTAATCAACCCTTGGGCAAAGTAGAGAAATCAAAAAGGTCTATCTAAAGTAAATGCCTGCAGTGTGACTTTATCCCATAAATTTATTTGTCAACTAGCCATTACACTCAGCGTTGTTCAGTTTACATTTAGTTTTTCAATGGGGTATTAATTTGAAAAAAGTTTCTTCTAAGAAGAGTGGGTGTGTATGGAACACAGTCGTCATAACAACAATACGTTAAATGCGTGGGTGTGTGTTGGCTTTATAATATTGGTGTGGTTATGTTGCAGAATCCTTCACTCAAGTGCCAATAATACGAACTATCGTCGCAATCGGATGAATGATACGCAAGAGAATATACGAACGAATAAACAAATATTTATTTTAAAATGAATGTTAATTTTATCGTATATAAAACAATAATTATACAAAGTTTAAGTTAAAAATATAACAACGTTTGCTCTACGACTTTTTAGTTTAAAAAGTTTTTTTCTTAATATTTTGTTTTAAATTACAGTTAATAAATAAAAATATAAATGTGTAACCATAAGTTCAACGAAAAACTGACGGAATGACGTCATTATTGTTACGGGTCCATATTATAATTGATTGTCCACACGTTTGATACTTTATGGATTAATATTCATAATTTTCTATGAATAAAAAGATATTTTTTTTGGGACAGGAAGGCAAACTAGCATGCGTGTCACCTGATGTAAAGCAATCAACGCGCCTCGTTGCGATGTCATAGGCAGTGAAGAAGTGTTGCCGGCCTTTAAGGAAACTTTCACTATGGAAGGGAGGAAGGGAAGGGAGAGGGTTGTTGGGTCTCCGGAACTCAGCCGCTCATCGGACGAAGCGTGGTAGCTAAACTACCACTCAGACGCGGAAGTGTGGTACTTCCCCGGGCGAGCCGTCTCATTCATGCTACAGATAAATAATATGCCATTCTTGACAAAGTATTCGTCTGCAGCGTGGCTCTACCACTAATTAGATATGTTAAAAATGATATTTTGTAAAACAAAAGTTACTGTTTTGTGTGTGTTTTGGGACAAATTACAAGTGGGTATTTTGTTTTTACACTAACGAAGACACCTATATATAAGAAAATCAGAAGTAGTTTCGTGACAGATCATTTTAAATAAATTAACTTAATTTATGCTTCACAATTTTGGTCATAGTGGCTTCCACATAAAAGGTAGATATCTGCTGTCGCGGACTTTTATTTAGAACTATTCAAGACAAACAATCCTACGGTACATCATCTTTGTGTAACTCCAGTGGTTTAGGCAGCGTACGCCAAGATAGCTATCAGAGGCCAGATTTTTTTCCCACTTAATTGACATATATCGTTATATTACAACCAAAATTACATAAAATTGTAGCCTATATGTTATTTGGATATATAACCTATATTACTGCAAAGTTTCATCCAAATCCAATCAAGTAGTTTTTTCGTGAAAGAGTAACAAACATACATCCATACTCACAAACTTTCGCATTTATAATATTATTAGGATTTATTCATGCGTGTTTACGTTTTTCATGCCGTGAACGTTTTGTAGTGCGCAACAAAGAAACAAATCGTTTTAATTCAAACTGCGCTGAAAGTTATTACACCCTGTTTATTGGGTCAGGGACACGATACTAATTGACGCGTACTTCATTATGTATATGTCCGGGCGGTATTATAATTTAAAAATTGAATATTCTGCATCATTATGCTGAGTCGTGTACACTCTGCGGTTATTTATGAGTTATTAATTTGGTTTTGTTTTCCTTAAAACAAAAGGAGGCGCGTCGAAGTGGTGTTTAACATGGCGTTCCTACCTTATTTTGTTTGTTCGTACATCGATGGCAATTAGGTAATTTATTATGCCAGTGTGAAGTAAAAAAATAATAAAGTTACGTCCTATTTAAATGGTGCTTTACCTCGCTTGCTTGTTAAGTTTGTTATGTCATTTTAGAACTAATTTCTAGTCAAATTATTGCTATTCATTATAATTCGCTTCACGTCTATATTTTAATTGATTTATATTCAAGAAAATGCCCACGGAAATACGTAGAAACTGATAAACAAAGAGAGTTTGGGAACATATAATAAAAGCAAGCAAGCAAGCAAGCAGCTTCTGTATTGAAATTTTGAAACAAACTTATTTATTTTTACAGTTTATTTTGACAGACCTATACATTTTCAAGCGGAAGTAGCCTGAACGTTTAAGAGTTCAACTACAATTTAAAGTCGCGGGTTCGATTTTACCTACTATTGGATTATTAAGCTGTTCCGTTTTAAAACACTGACCGATTGATTGGCTCAGTGGCGGGGCCCTCCGCCCGCGGAGTCAATGGTTGCGGGTTCGATTCCCGCATCGGAATAAATATTTATATGGATTTATAAATGTTTATTCTGCGTCTGGTAACCCCCCCCAATCCGCATTTCCTTTCCTGCCCCTTCCTTTCTTCTCTATCCTTTCCTTCCTCTCCGCCAATCCACGGTCTGCCGTGCCAATGGATGCGTGGCTAGGGGCGAGCCTAGTCGAAAGCGTGCCGATCGTCCCGGTGTCGGGCTCCCCCGGGGACTATGGTGCCTTACCTCAGCATGCAGGGCTCTGCTGGGGCTGACCTCCATCCTCCCTTGCGGCTCGTGGGATTCACTAAGACGAATTTAATATACCTAATTTGTTGAAAAATGACGGCGACGTGGTTCGCCACCCGTCACGTCCTGATTCTCACGAGGGCGAAAAGCGACCAATGACGAGCCGTTTCGCTGCGATGAATGGCAGCGGATGTAGCTCTGTGGTCTCTGCCAACCCCTGCGGGGGATAGGCGTGAATATATAATAATAAAAAATTTTAAAACACGACTTTAAAGTTGAGGTATGTACTATGGGGCATCCATTGCTGGTCTCGTAGCTTTCTCATTCCTAGAGGAATAGACATTAACCCACCACGCTTGTCCAAGTTAGATCGGCAGGTCAAACAGAATCGAAATAAAGAAAATAAAGAGTGAAAGAGATCGTTTAAGATCATGTTTATATGACCACGAAAAGGACCAAATTTAAGACTGCAACCAGATATTAACGGTAACAAATATCAAGATATTTTTCAAGCATATGATTACGATTTTCAAAATTTGCTTCTATTGATGATAGCAATTTGCGAAAATTTCATCATCATCATCAAAGGCTTGCGGCAGTCCACTGCTGGAAATAGGCCTCCCCCAAGAAGCGCCACCTAGCCTAAGCTTCGGCTTCGCGCATCCAGATTCTGGTAGCCGCTCTGCGCAGATCGTAGCACAACCTATCCAAGACGCGGTCTCCTCTTCAGCACTCGTCTGCTCTAACGGATATCCGACAAACATGACCAGCCCATTGCCACTTCAGTTTGCTAATTCGAAAGATTATGTCGGTGACTTAAGTTCTCTAGCGGATTCTCTCTTCATTTCAAATCATATCTAAACTAACTATCAGAGAAACTTCGAGCATAGCTCGGAAACTTACTATGCTTGTATTTATGGCATAAACTAATGAAGAATGACGGAAAGAAAATATTATTCTTGTATAATATATCTACTATAATATAGTTAAAGAAATGCCTTGTACTACCCAAAAGTAGAACAAAGGGGGAACAAAAGCCCGCGTAGTACCAAGGTCGAAGCGGCCGTCAAAATGCATATTGACCTTCACTACTTCCATTTCATTCGTTTGACTTCTATATTACACAGCCACCCAGTCTTGAGCTTCCTCGACGTTCAAATCTTGCGAATCTAACACCAGAATACGGAGGCTTAGTGGCAGGGCAAAAGGTCCGCGTAAATTGGACGATAGTGCGTACAGTGTAATTGTATAATTAATAAATTACGAACGGCAGCGGTCGTTGTCCCTTCGCGATAGTGTTTCGCAGTGGGAGAGTGTTGATATAACGCATCTGGTGGGATGGACTGCTAAGGACATTTTATCTTCTTACGGGCCTGTTTTTAACCTCACTTAGATATTTATGTATAAGATATTATATTTATATATAAGAAGTAAATGGTGTCGCATTAACTATAATTATGGCAAAAGGAAAAAGAAGAGAGATAATAGGGAAGAAAAAAGAAAGAGTGAAAAGAATAAATAATAAATGATTCGCCTCTGAGAAAAAAATCATAGTCAGAGGTACATTAAAAAAACATACCAACAATAGAGGTAATTAACAAAGAAATTTCTATGAAAAACAACAAGAAAAATCTCGGTGTCAATTGCGCGGAATATTTAAGAGAGTTTATACAGAAGGTATTGTCTCGAATCCTCCCTTATCCGATGAAACGATTATTTTTCGATAGGATTAAAAAAATTGAATGCAATGTATTCGCAACATAAAATAAATAAATTGGTAACGTGGGAGTGCTGCTGTCTACGGATTCAATTGTCGCGGATTCGATCCACGCTTCGGGATAAATATATGTATGGACAACTGATATTTATTTAAGTCTGGTTACCTCGCCAATATGCATTACACAAAAGTGGTGGGTTAATGTGCGTTTGATTCCATCCCCATCACCCGAATAGATGGCAGATTTTCACCACGTTGCGATTCAGTCACAATTTTCTGACACTAACAAACCCCGCGACGTAGAAGTAGACAAATGTGATCAGTAAAGATCTTGTATTATGCCATGTTTTCCCGGATATCGCTTCAAATATAGCGAAGTGAAAGGAAATGGAATTAATAATTGCCCAGAAGAGAGAGAGAGAGAGAGAGGGAGGGAGGGAAGGAGAGAGAGAGAGAAAGACGGAGAGAGAGAGAGGGAGGGAGGGAGGGAGAGAGAGAGAGAGAGAGAGAGAGGGAGGGAGGGAGGGAGGGAGGGAGAGAGAGAGGGAGAGATAGAGATGACATTTGAGTATTTCAAAGGCGTGGGTACTGTAGGTGTCCACGAAAGGCTGGCAACGCATGTATGATAGCAGTGATCATTTGATCATCAAATGACCAACACCCTCGGTTGCCTATTCTTTTATTAAAAAGTCAGCCGCGTTACAAAGTCAGTTTTGGGAAAGATACAACACTAACCTGTCGATTCCGTTCATCTGTGATCCGGGATATTTGTATTTTCTTCCGACCCATGGTGGCAGCAATCTTGAAGGGGGTTTGGGGAGCGGGAGAAGAACGAAAGTGGCCGGCTGGCTGGCTGTTACTGTGGACGTCAACAGCTGCTATCTGCTGACAAGAGAAAGGGTTTTGTTAGTACACTAGAAGGTATACTGAAAAGTCTTTATGTAGTAGCTATTTACTAAAAAATAATTTTCAATATTTTTATTAACACCTTCATTTACATATTTCTCTTTTAGTAACAATATTATTAAAAATAATATTATCATTAGTATTATTAATCCATCGAGAAGAATTCTTAACTTCGATGAGAGAGATGGTTTCTTTACTGCAATTCGTAAAGAGGTATGTAAGTAAAGTGATATAAAATAAATGCGTGTGCCGTGACTTTTTAAGTTGACTGTAAAAGTCCACAGAAGGTTTTGAAAAGCCACCATTTTATCAAGACTTAACGTGACAAGCTAACAAGTATATACATATATATGGATTTTATGACTTAATAGTTAAATTTAACTATTAAGTTTAACTAATTCCCATCAAAGAAATGGAAAGAAATAATAATAATGAAATTATTCACACAAGGTTAAATGACTAAGTCACTTAAGATGAATATACAATTTAATATTGTGTAAAGGGAATAGGTTTTTTACACCCTGAACGGTTTTGTTGTTGAAGTTGTTGAACGGTGGTTTGTTGTTGAAGTTGCATGTAAGACAGACAGGTCTTACATGCAACTTCAACAACAAACCACAAATGCAACATTGAATATTTATCAATAATAAAATATTATCAAATTGTTACTTTCAAAACAGCTATTAAAAATTATCTAAAACACAAAATTCTTTTCCAATTCAATACTTTAGTAAATATAATAGCAAAAGTATTACCAACAGATTATGAAATACAAAAATTTAAATGCAATATGTTCTTACATAGCGGTACAGGATAATGAAATATTTGAAATGCTTGCAAATGGAATAGAGTTCGGTGTAGTGTGGAAAAAATAACACTAGGTGGAAAACGGGGTCATGTGGGCTGATAGTTGGGTCGTTATGCAAATCTGTACGACCTGCCGTCCCTTGTATTATGGAAACGCTAATATGACAGCCGGCTGCAGTTCGATGGGATGGATGTTTGTCGAGTGGACGTACGTGGAACTTGAGTAATTTTTCAGTAATGGCAGCTCCATTGCTATTTTATTCATACGGCTGTCGTCGTCAGTCATATATTGAAGCGGATGCTTTAAAAATTAATCTTTTTGCGTTTTATAACTAAACGAGTTTTTATAATCACATAGATTTTCAATAATATAATATGTAAAATAGAACGAAAGGATAAACTTATTGGTATAAATATGATTAAATTATTATATTATATTGTCTGATTACGTCATGGTCCTGAAATCGAAATGATTAGACAGATTATTTCTATTTCAAAATTAAAAAACAAACAGATTATTTTTGAATTGGTTTGCGTGTATGTAAATTAGAAATAATCCGAAAAGGCCTTTGCCTTTTCCATACATTTAAAAAATAAAGTGTAATATTTTATTTTTGATATTACTTTTTCTTCTTTAATGGCGATTTAGTATAACTGTTGTGCAAGTTTCAGGTAAAATAATTAATTACAAATATCTTAAAAACTTTTCCCGCCAATTTACATCAGTGAAGTTGTGTTTTTATTTCATTTTCATAATCTTATATTATTATCAGTTATATATTTTAATTGTTGTGGCGTATTATACAATATAGTTCGATTAAGGCGTATAAGTGACGTGATATGAAATAAATGTGTGTATGGTTTTAAGTTGACACTTTTTAAGTTGACTGAAAAAGTCCATGGAACGTTTTGGTAGAATAGCCACCATTTTATCAAGACGTAACGTGATAAGCTGACCAGTTACATTTCAAGAGATTGGATGTTATTGTATTTTACTTGACACTGACATAATAGTTATAACTAATTGCAATCAAGGAAAAGAAAAGAAAATTATATCTTAAAATGTATAAGTCAGCTTATCGTAACGTGTTACGTCCTAATGCTGGTCTACCAAAATCTACTATAGATCTTTACATCTTTGATCGGTCAATATTGAAAAATAAGTGATCACAATAAAAAAAAAAAAACTAGTACAACTAGTTTTTTTTTTAATTTAATTTGTTAAGAATATGAAAATAACATGAAAACACATCAGCGATATAAATTAATAGGTAGTGAAAGTTCTAACATAACTTCAGTATACCATAGTAGTCAGAGACAACCCGTTTATTAAACGTAAAGTTTAAAATTACACCACTACACCATTTCTCGAGTTAACTTGTCTTCAAGTGAAGCTTAATAGCAGTGTATTATTCACAAAGCCTGCACTCCGAATTAGAGGCCTACACTTAATTTGTCAGAAAAATGTTTAAACATGGCAAAGTGCTTATATGATAATTGTCATTTGCACCTGTGGAATGCTGGACAAGGTGTATGGTAAAAATCGTTGGCCGGGTTAATAATAGATATGACGACCTCGATGGTGCATTCGTGTGTTTGCTGTCAATGGTCACGGGTTCTAATCCCGCTTCATGATATATATTTTTTTAGGAAGCCTGTCTGCCGCTGTACGCAGCTGATGATGATGCGATTATGTTGATTGACCACGATAGTGACATCTTTAAACGCTTATTTATCGTGGAGCGGCTGAATTGATTTCGATAAGGCTTTAAGATTAGAAAGAGGGCTGTATGAAAGGAGTAAGGTTACTATATACAACAGTTTCTGAAACTTTCTGAAACTGAAAATTCTTTGACCATGAAAGTGGCACAAACAGCTGGTTTTAAATAACATTTACGACTCAAATGACGCATTAGCGATGTGTTCGCTTTCTGCACCAAAGTTCATAATAAGATGCATGTACATAAGAACGCGAACGTCGTACTTACAGGGAATCTATGTGAAAAAAATCTCGTAATGTTCTAAACAGTAAATCTTCGTTATATCGTATAATTCAGTTCCGGTAGTTTAAACAAAGAGAAATGTAACAACCAATTATATAATCTAAACGAAATTACATTTTTTACTTTAAATAAATCGTAGACAAAGAAAGTTCATAAACACGACACGTTTTTTAAACGCCGCAAAGAAAATAAATACTTCACCGTTGAATGTCACGCAGTTATGACGTCTTTCGGTTTCCCTGATTACCATACGAAACTATGGTGTTATAAAAATCTTTCGTTTAACTCTACACACAGGAACACATTTATAATGTTACTAATCCAACTGAATTTATTAGTCACGCTTTTTAAATTGCGTCTATTTTCCGTTGCCAAGAAAACAGAATTTATTAGATATAGCTAGCAATGCTGCAAAATCTGTTGTTTTACATGTGTGAGTTATAATGTATGCACGTATGCAATATATACGTTCGCAGTTTTCCCAGTTGTTTGAATGTGTGCGTTATTTCAGTGTTCACACGCATGGATGTCCGTGTGAGCAATTATAAAGTTGTGTGTGTCGAAAGCTTATGTGAGGGTGAACTAGGGCCCGCTGGGGGGTGATGTGGAGGTAGGGTACGGGGTGTCAGGTCAGTGTGTTTGTAGGTGGCGCGTTCCATAGCACTTGCATTTAATCAAGCATTACCGCTTTCTCGCCTATGTGTAGTAGCTGATTAAACTTATGGTTTATAAAATCATCGGTATTCAAATTGTTTTGAATCAAATATACAGAGAGTATCGATCGGAGACAAATAGTAGTACTTATTTTATAATAACATTTGATGGATACTTCTATGAAATAAATAGACAGATAAGCACGCAGGTCATCGGATCACAAACAACACGTCCCGCCTATGGACATCCGCAACAATAAAGGTATCAATCAGAGATAAATAGTAATAGTTATTTTATTATTAACAGATGTTTTTATGGAATAAATAGGTAGATTAGCAAGCAGGTTATCGGATCATAAACAACCCGTGCCGCCTATGGACATCCGCAACAATAAAATATATCAAACAAAGAATAGAGACAGAGACAAATAATAATACTTATTTTATTATTTAAAAGATATTTAATGGAATAAAGAGAAAGATAAGCATGCGGGTCACGAGATCATAAACAACACATGTATGACCTACAAATATTTATTTTGAATCCGGTCACTCCGCCAATACGCATTGAACAAGCAAGTGGTGGGCATAATGTCTGTTCCTCCAAGGGAATGCCCGTGCCCAGCAGTGGGACATTAATGGGCTGTGAAAAAAATATTCTGAGTACCTAACATTCGTACTAACATATTATACTACACAAAACTTTTATAAAAAAAGAAACATGTGTTTAACATGGTAACATTTAAATAAATAAATCACTATCAGCCTGTCGAGGTTCACAGCTGGGCAAAGACTTCTTCCTTCGCGCCACCTATCAATTATCGATTCCAATGATTATCGATCCTTCGTACAGTTCATGATTGTCACTTCAGTTTTACTTTAACTGAAAGGCTAAGTAGGAAAGGTAGTAAAATACAGAACCCATAAAGCAAGCTGGCATCAGCCTTGTATCATTAAGGGTATGCGGCGATGACGTGACAATTCCCTTCTCTCATACCTCGTCACTCTCTCCTAAAAGGATAGTATAATCATGAAAGCATGAACCGTATCCCCTAGAGGCAAACACATGAAAAAAGCGTCCTTATATGTACGTAAATCAGAAAAGACGGCAGACATATTATTTTATAATAAAGAGTTTTTTTTTTATTCATATTTACAATATTTTGATTATGCAATGTTCGCAAACGATAAATAAACTACTGCTTTTCAGTGATCAGGTAAGTTTTTTCAGAAATCTTAAAACTTTTCCATGGCTTGATATGTAAAACAATCAATATCTCTGAAGGAAGCTGGTTCCACAGGATGGTGGAGCGTAGAATGAAGTTTTGGAAATAAACACCGTACTGGATCGCCATTCATCCAGATTCTTCATCTCGTACGATACTAATAGGAAGCAATAGTGCTGGACCCACACAATAGCCTGTTTAGTTCGCGTGAAAGGTTCATTTGTTTATTATATCGACACAGAAATCGAAATAAACACACAGTGAGAGTGCATATGTCAGTAAATGTATCGTAGGCGTGCATTTTCCTCAACACCAACGCTCATATGGGAATTATATTATATTTATCGCTAATCAATTAATCATGCAGCCACACTCTATTTATAATTTCACTAGTGGAGCTATTAATATATCGTTAATGGAATTATTTGTGGAATTCTGCATTATTATAAATCATAAATAATTTTTATACCTATAATTTCTATTAAATCTCGACTGCGATTGCATGTTTCTAGTGAAGCAAAAGGAATCGTGTTCTAAAGAAAATGTTTTGTTCTTAAAAACATGTCGAAGAAAAGTTTTGAGAAATTATTTAAATAGTGTAAACTCATTTAAAAGCTGAACTAAAAAAATTAAATAAAAAATTAAAATGTTGATTTTAGATTGAACCGTGTTAGATATTTCTAGCTCATTTGTTGCACCATTGTGAATATCTAGTACTTGCTTCCATCGCTTCGTATGACATGCACTTGAAGATATGGCGTAGCCTTAGGTTGGAAAATGAAATAAAATAAATTATTAAAATCACAAATTAAATTTTTATTGATTCAACCATTAATAAAAAGATTAATATGTTATGCATTCATGCAAATCTGGTAAATGATTTTCAAATCGATCTTATGCTATGAGGTAACAATACCATAATTATATTTTTCCTTTTAGTGAACCAAAAAAAAAATTGTTAACTTTCAATAGACTTTCCTTTTTCAAAACAGAAAAATAAAGTCATAGTTTTCGTCGCCTAAATCAGCTAGCATCTCTTTCTATTATTATTTAAGATTATATAAGACTCGCTGGAAAAAAAGAAAAAAAAATACATAGGATCAAGACTACAACTCCCGCTTTATACAGAATAAAGAATTCATAAAATAAAGAATTGCTCTAACAAACGAGTTTCGTTCTTCCAAACAGTGAGTGTATTTAGTACTAATTGCCAAGAGTAAACATTAAATCATTTTAGCAATGTAACGAGATAATGTACTAGGAATGCATATTTGTACAGTACAAGTTTTAAACATTGGAAAGGTTTTAATGTAAATACGTTGGTTTCACGCAGACCCTGAACGAATGTGCCCGCAAACCACGAGCCATTATCAGATTGTCTTTGTACCCGTATCGCATGTTTGCCTGGTATTTAAGCCGTGAGAACAAAGGTTATTCGGCAATATTCTGGTATATTTTTAAATTTACATACACTTCTTTGAGAAATTAATTCTTCTTTATTTAGTAAACACAGAAGCTTATTTTTTGCCTATATAAATTAACCTACAGGCAGACTTCTATAGGGAATGATATGAGGTTATCTGGAGTTCATGGTACGATATGAACCTGTGCGGAAATTAACGATCGCTTTCGTGCCGAAGCACCAAACTGTTATTCCTTTAAAAACTGATGGAACAATGTCTTTATTGAAAGGTATACTTATTAACATATCGTTTTACTTTTTATTTTTATTTAGTCTGTATACGCCCGATTGGCTCAGTGGCGGGGCCCTCCACCCGCGGAGTCAATGGTCGCGGGTTTGATTCCCGCATCGGAATATATATATATATATATATATATATATATATATATATATATATATATATATATATATATATATATATATATATAGATTTATAAATGTTTATTCTGAGTCTGGTAACCCCCCCAATCCGCATTTCCTTTACTTTTTTCTCTATCCTTTCCCTTCCTCTCCGCCAATCCACGGTGTGCCGTGCCAATGGATACATGGCTAGGGGCGATCCTAGTCGCAAGCGTGCCGACCGTCCCGGGATCGGGCTCCCCCGGGTACTATGGTGCCTTACCTCAGCATGCAGGGCTCTGCTGGGGCTGACCTCCATCCTCCCTTGCGGCTCGTGGGATTCACTAAGACGAATTTAATATACTAAATTTGTTGAAAATGACGGCGACGTGGTTCGCCACCCGGTCACGTTCTGATTCTCACGAGGGCGAAAAGCGACTAACGGAGAGCCGTTTCGCTGCAATGAATAATACCGGATGGAGCTCCGTGGCTTCTGCCAACCCCTGCGGGGGATAGGCGTGTATATATATATATATATATATATATATATATATATACACATATATATATATATATATATATATATATATATATATATATATATATATATACAAAAATTTACACTGTTTAGATTTAATCATCTGTTTAAATCGGTTACTTAAGAGTAGCTGTCAAATTAAACAACGTCGCACCCTTGTTTAAAAGTTAATCAACAAAATGGCGGACAAAAATTACACAATGAACAGCTGTTTGTGATGACAACATAATGTACTTGCTAGCCAGTAAAACCGATCGGCATTTTTCCATCTATTAATACAAATGACACACATAATGTATTTATAAATTAAGCCTAACCAAAAATTATATGCATACAGCCAGGTTTTTACCAATAAAATCAAATTATACTACAGTGTTGCAAGTGTGAAAATAAATAAACTATGCTTAACTAAGCAAATGTCAACGTAGCTTTTATGAATAAAAAAATGTTAAGCATTGTTTAAAATTTAATTAGTTGATCAGTTAAATAATGCTCAAATCCTATGTTAACGAAGTTTTATAAATAAGGCTGCTAATATTTACAGAAGTCCCACTGCCTTCCTTCTCTCTTTCTCTCTTCCTTAGACTGATATGTGTTTTCCTTCGTTTCAACGAAGTTGTAAAATTGGGAAATAGTCTTCGTCGACGTGTTTGTCCCACTTCCGCAATTTGTGAGCATTCTGAAGTCGAAGTATTAAAGTCTTTCCCTTAACGGTTATAAAGACTTCAGGGTTAATAAAGGTATTTCACATTTAAAAAAGGTAAATGTCAAATTGTAGACAAGCTCCCTGAAAAGGAATCGAGTTAGGAAACTGAAAGGGAATTAGGCTGATCTCGTGAAACAACAATGATGAGTAAATGAGCACAGCTTGGTAAGCATAGTGTGGGAATGTCCTAATAAATGGAACAACGATCTGCGCAGAGCGAACAGAAACTTAATAGAAAAAGCGAAGAACAGACTAGATAACGATAAGGTTATAATTGTATCATTACATCAAGGACATAAAGGCTACATTACTTAGAGAAAAAGGAAATAAAATGTACTAAGGGTCGATATCAGGTAGATAGGTTAACGACACGATTATAGCCAACGTTATCCAGCAATATATAGGATTCTTTTTATTTTATTTAACCTACATGTACATATATCTTTGATAAGGTATGGAGATCGTAAGGATTTTTCATTACTATCCATTTTAACGGCGGTAGACAGAAAGTGTATTTAAACCTATAGCTTTAAATCGATGATCTGATTATATCAAGCACTTTAAACTTCAATAATATCAAGAATTACTTTAAATATCGTTTTTAAAATAATTGAAAAGAGATTTTAAAAGAATTGAGGGAAAATTAATTGAAGTAAAATAAAAGCAAAAGAGATCAAAAGAGGCACCGAGTCTTAGTAAATTAATTCATATGGTGTATTTATTCCTGGAATCGACGGATTTTCCCGCATCGAATCTGATTGGTTTCAAAAATGTATTTCCTCTCTGTGTAACTTATATTCAGTTATTTTTGCAAAAACAAAAGTATCTTCTTCGTTCTGAGGTAAAGAGTGGAGGGAGAATGTTCTGGTACCATCATATTTTAAAAATAAATTACTTATATAATTGATTTGAAAATAATTAAGGAATGAAAAAGTAACAATAAGTCTATTATTAATAAAAAAAAAATGTATACTATTGGAACTTTATGGCTTTTTTATGGGATAAGGATATAATAGTGGTAGAGCCATGCTGCAGACGAATACTTTATCAAGAATGGTATAATATTTGTCTGTAGCATGAATGGGCCGGCTCGCTCGGGGAAGTACCAAACTCCCGCAGAAAACCGGCGTTTGAGTGGTAGCTTAGCTACCGCACCTCATACTGTGGTAGCCAGCTTCCGGAGGTCCAACACCCTCCCCCTCCCATTCCCAGTCTCACAATGACACTTTCCCTAAAGGTCGGCAACGCTTCCGTACTGCTTTGCTGCTATGGTGCTGCGGATGTCTATGGGCGGCGTTGGTTGCTTTCCATCAGGTGACACGCCTGCTCGTTTGCCTTCTAATCCCATTTAAAACAAAAGGAAAATAAACGATCAAGCGTGTTGCCTGACGAAAAGCCGCGCTATCAACTCCGCCTATAGACATCTGAAATGCCAGAGGTACGTACTGCAAAAGTATTTCCGGTCTTTGAGAAATATTCATTTATTCAACTTTCATCCCCACTATCTGGATGATGTAGCGATCAAGTACGGTGCGTTTCTCCCGAAACTTCTTTCCACGTACCATTATGCTGTAGAACCAGCTACCTCCAGCGATGTTTCTAAACCTATACGACGTTGGAACCTTCAAAAACAAGCCTACACATTTCCTTAAGGCTGGCTACGCTACGGTACTGCGGATATACATATATGGACTGTATTGATTGCTTTAAAAAATATGCTACGCTTGTTTTGTGACGGTTTAGTCTTTCTTATAAACTTTTAAAATGTCGCTTATCCATTATGTCTTTCAAGCTTCGATATCAATAGATCTATATGTAGGTATTAACGAAAAATGTAGTATAGACATTAATAGACTGATTTCCCTTTCTAATGTCGTATATCTTTGTTCTCGAATAAATCATTGCATTGTTGGCTTCATTCCCCCGCAAACACCTGTTCCGTCCGTCCGCATAGCCAGTGATAGCGTGACCTTGCCGGCGGTAAGGGGGGGAGGATTGGCACCCACGTAAACTGCGTCCGTATCCCACTCTGCACACACCCGCCTCCGTAGTTCTCAGATCGAAACTCCATTATACAGACATGAGAATTTCGCTTGTTTATTATTGTAGTTACGATATGCTATTAACATACTGAGTGTATCCCGCGACTTTACCCTATACCCTAGCAGATAGAAAGATATATTTTTATTGTACACTAGAAACTTTTTATTAAATTTTCTAGTGTTCAATATTATAATTATTATATACAATATTGTAATTATTATATACAATATTGTAATTATTATATACAATATTATAATTATTATATAAATTATTAATTGATTATAATACTGTTTGTATACAAAGGACGGTCTTATCGACTAATAGCTATTTCTTCTAGACATTCGTTGGATAGATACTGTGTTATTGGTTCGTGGACAATTTAGTAAATGAATGATAATATTTTTATTTTAATAAACCAGAATCACCGATGTTTACACCACGACCAATACGTCAAAACTTGGTGGGTTTAACGTACGTCCATTCCTCTACAAACGGGGAGGTATTTGCCGAGTAAGATATGTTTGGATGTAGAAAAGAAATTTATATATAACTTGCAAGTGTACAAGCAGCTAAACTTTTACAATTTTTATTTTATTCAATGCTTGACAAGTTTTTACGGAGCTTTCTAAAATTATTATTTATGCTATCTTTAACAGTATGTAATTCCGAACCAATACGAAATTCAAACCTTCAAAAAACAAGCGCACTCATATTTCGAAGGCCGTCAACGCATCTGCAATGTCCAAAGTGTTGCGGATGTCTACGGATAGCGTTGATTGCTGTTCATTAGTAAGAGTCCAAAGGTCAAATTTAAAGGTCTAAATTTTAAAAATTCTATATACCAATCTAGAATGGATCACCGTAACAGACGAAGCTCGATGTATTTTCATAACGATGCCAATAACAACAGTGTATCCATAAGTGGGATTTATATTGCTTACGTCATAAATCTGTATCCGTAGACGAGACTGATATAAGAAATCGTTCAACATATTTAATTGAATTCATTGATAGAAAGGCGCATATAATTAATAAAGAAGAAAATTAATGCTCCTATCTACGTCATTTGGCAGGAATTCAAACCGTGATAAGTACGTACATACATATTTTTGCAGCATAATAAAATTCAAATGTAATAATTAATGCAGTTCGATGTCTTTCCTGTCACCGGCGAAAATATTATTAATGTATTTTTAACATACACTAGTTTGGTTTGCTTCATGCTATGCGTTTACAGAGGTGTCCCTAAATTAGCGCTAGATTTAAATAAAAAAATAATTGAGATTTTTTTTCGTTAAATTGTCATTTTTTTTATTGAGTCGCATATGTTACGTTACGGTCACATAAATAACAAATATGGCGAATGGCCTTAACTGCCTTGTTGGCACATACATTCGCACTTATTTGTCGAAATTCCATTAGAAATTGCCATAAATGTGGCTGAATTTCGTTTATGATGCGTAGAATTTCCTCCTTCAATTTACGCGGGCTTGCGTGCATGTTGGCATCGTTTTACTAGTCCTAAATAAGCTGTCCTCGGATGGATTTCACTGGAGAAACTCCAAACATAGCCTTCTGAGCAACTTTTACAGACGGACTGTAAGTATCCAGGTTTCAGCACCGTAAGAATGCATTTGCAATAGCAAGTAATAAAGAATAACTGTAGTAAGATTGCTTACAGACCAGACAGTTTTGCTAGGTCTCCTTTGGATTTTTTGCACCAAACATCTCGCAAGAGAGACTAGTAGATATAGCGTGTTAAAAAAGTTCAAAAGCCTCTATGACTAATACATAACATAAAGTTTACATCATGAATTCTTGTTTATCTTTAAATAAAACGATATTTACGGTCCGTTGTTATTTAGCACCTAATAACTATGTTTATCATTGCATAGGCGGCTGACTGTTCAATATCTCAGCACTTCATGCAATACAAGCATTATTCTAATATAGTTGCTTTAATTTATTAATATACTAGATGGCCCGATAAACTTCGTTTCACCTACAATTTATGTTCCTTGTATTTATCGTCTCTTGTACCAAGAGACGATAAATACAAGGAACATAAACCTAAGGAAAATAAACTTTTCAAAAACCTACAAAAGAAACGACAGTTTTGTATAACAACAACACATCTGTTGGACGATAAAGCCATCTCGGACGCCATCTATTGAAAGTAAAGGGAAGAATTATTTTTTTATCATTTTTCAAGTGTTTGTCAATGTTTAGCCGTCTTTTGCTTTTCTCCCTGACTTTCTTATTCAGTTTGATAGAACGACATGTTTTTTAACGACACGTTATTTTGCGGAAATCCATTATTATATAAACAGTTAGAAATTTAATAAACTATATTCGAGGTGTTGAAGGTGGTTGACAGCCTTTTTTTTTTGATAAGAATTACATTAGTTATTCTGTCATTTCCGCTTCATTTAGTAAACAAAAATATTTTCTGTTTTTTATTTGCATTTCGGGGATTTTCCATATACGATTGGCATTTTTATGGGAGAGACAGGCAAACGGGCCATCTTATGGTAGGTAATCATCGCCACCCACGGACATTTGCATAATCAGTATTATCTGCATCTAAAGGCAGTGTAAATGCATTGCCTATCTTACGTTAAGGAGAGGCGTAATGAAGTGGTAGCTTAGCAACCGCGTTTCGTGAACGGTGAGCGGCTGAGTTCCGGAGGCCCAACACCCCCCAGGTCGACAACTCACTGCCTATGGCGCTGCGGATGTCTATGGGCGGCGTTGATTGCTCTCCATCAGGTGACACGCCTGCTCGTTTGCCTTCCTATCCCATAAAAAAAATCATATATAAGAGATTTTTTTCATCCACACAAAACTATTTAAATTAATAAATTAAACTAATGTATTAACATCAAGTGTCATCGTATAACTACAAGCTTAAAAAATGTATTTGAACTTTAGTGGATGATTAAAAAGCTATTTTATTAACGATTGAAAATTTGAACAAGATATATAAATTTATATATAGGAAGAGTGTGAACTAATAGTAGGAATTAAAAAATAGGAATAACTAATATAAGATTCGATTGGACGGCTATCGATGAGCTCTCTATCTGTCTCTTTCACATTACTGTAATGACATTTTAAATGTCCCGTTCCACTCACGTTCAGTAGAAGAAGGAAATTCATAAATATTGTAACAATTGTCTGTAATAGCTGTGATTGTAATCGAGTTGTTGATTGTAATTCCGATCACGTGCATGTAAAGAAACGATCAACAGGAGCGATTCGTTCTTGGAGAGCGTTCGTTTTAAATCGAGACAAATGTCTTTATCGAGAGCCCAATCCGGCTGTTTTTCTCATTCATTTTCTTTAGCATTGACGAAATACTAATAAAAACGAGCTGCTTGGCGGTTGCTGCTTTAAAATAGTTTTCTTTTTACTTTGTGGAAGAGGTGGGTATATGAGCAAACGGACACCTGATGGTAGATGTGTTGCCAACTTCAGATATAAATAAAAAAGATATAAATAATGGGAGAGAAAAAAATTCTGCCTCAATACAAAGAATAGAAAAATATCCAAAATCGGAATTAATTTCCTTCTTCTGAGATTGCTTCTCCGACTAGCGAAGGTTGGCAACCAATTCAGCATAACACAATTTAGTGGAAGTGGAATATTTATAGGCTAATTATTTTTTTTTATGGAGAACTTGACCTAAATACATAAATATTAACAGGCCTGTGCTGAGACATACCGATTCGTCATTTTTCGAATTTGGCTATATACATATATAAGTATACATAAATAAATACATACATACACATATACATACCATACATAATATATATACATAAAATAATTCAAGTACTAGCAAGTGATGATATTGCCCTTTTTTAATATTATAGTTTTAATCCATTTTTTAACTATAATATTATTTTGTATTTTTTTTCTTTCTTTACATAGAGATAACCTCTACGCCTTTGCTTAGATATAACCTCGGGAACTTATTGTATACCCTTCGGCTAATGTAGTAAAAAAGTAGTTACTAAATACTGTACAACAAATATAGCATTTAGAATAATACGTACTATCATTAATTACTACATATTTTCATTAATTTACTTTTGGGTGACAGCTAAAATCAACGCGACTTGATCGCATTGACTAAATGTAAGATAAATTATAAAGTAAACTGCGAATGCGAAGTTCTTGTGTGTAGTATTTGAACTGTGTGGCTCGTGTTGGGTTGCCGAGCAACGCGTCACAGTCGCAAGATGGCGCGGATGACGTCACCGGAGCCCGGCGGCGGCGGGGAGGGAGCAAGGTCTTGCCGCCGAGCGTGTCACTTCCCAATGAAAAAGAGGCCTGAGACCCGAAAAGAGGGCCGTCCTTGAAGCATTCTCGCGGAAGGTAAAAGTGGTCGTGGCTTCGCGACACGCAAAAATCGAGATAAATCTATGCGCATTAGACGGATCTAAGACCTAAGATCGTATGGCAATATTACGTAATACTGCTTTCCTTATTTGGCTGTCGAGTGTCATCGTCAGATCGTTCGACCTGTGTCAAGTTCAGTGAGAGCGAAAGTTGTACAAATATTTTAAGACTGGCTGCTAGTCTTATAAAAATAATATTTGATATTGAATATTCACAGCTGTTTAAGTGAAAAACATTTGAATCAATATTGCAATCATCAGTGTATTACATCAGTAGATACAGAATGTATGTGCGAATAGTGAGCCGATAAGACTGCCTAGTACTCTTGCATTGTTGTAGGAATTAAATGATAAAAAGCATTCTAACGATTCTTGTAATAAGACTCTATTTGTAGTGTGATAATTTTGTCAGTTACGTTATTATTATGTCATTTAATTAAATAGAACTATTCTCTATGGAGACTTATGTTTACTATTTGTTATAATCTAATAATTTAAAGCAGAAACAAGTCCCCCCGGTGACCGAATCGCTCGTTAGCCGTGACAGCAATGACAATTGTCGATGACGTCACCTAACTAACACAACCGCAAAAACAGATAACATAAGACGCATGTGTGCGTGTATTTGTTTTATTGTAAACAGGAGCGCAAGAATCTATCTACATATAATTGCATTCAGTTGTTTTTGTTATAGGCAACTTAGTGATATTTTTCCTATTTTATACATAATCTCTATAACAACATTATCCTTACTTTTATTTTGAAATTATTAAAAAAAAAAAATTATTAAAATATTTACACGAAAAAGCGAAAACGCCGTGAATGACACAGATGTCCAAAAAAATAATTATTGCATATACTGATTAAAAAAAAATTCTGCGTCAACTGATCTAAGTCTCACAGCTTTGTGTAAAATTTTGTACAGCGTTGAAACTGAATGTTTTTATGTGCTCAGATAGAATTTTTTTCAGATATTTTAAAATTGGTTTTGGCTCTGGTGGTAAGTTTTCATTTTGCGGTTTACTAAGTTTTTGCTTCTTTACGTCGATATAAACCCTATGCGATTATATAGCTTACAAAAGATCAGAGATTACAATTACAAACATTATAATATGAAGTGGAAAATATTTATTTAAATACATTATATACGAAGTCAAACAAAATTCTATAGATATACCTAGACAAAAAAAAACGGAGATATATTCTTAAAATTTAAAAATAGAATCTCGAGTTTGAACTTTTCTTTTTAATCGTGATGTAGGTAATCAGAAATTTCCTCTAAATTGGGTGTCAGAATTTGAATGAAGAGGGATCCTCAGGGACTAGGATTTATCATTGTGTCAAAGATAACAAATCAAATGTTAATTGAAAAGAAAAAAGACTGGTGATTTCATTCAATATTAAAATCGATATACATTATCGGATAAATACGAATCTTGTTAAGCTTATTATAAATAGTATTTTTTTATGTTTTCTAATGAATATATAAAAGCAAACATTATACAAGTTTTACATTTCAAATATAGCTTTAAAAATGTTAAGTAATTGAGCAAATATAATAAATTGGTATTTTTTGCAAAGAAATAACATGTATATAGTGTGGATATTGTAAGCTAATTAAAAATATAGGTTTTAAGGTTATTATTTTAATGAAGCAGAATCCGTATATACATATATCCAACAACTTCGGGGATGTGGTAATCTTGACTGTTCCCAGTGGATTTAGGGGCATCCTATCGACTTCGCGTCGTCTTTATATGGCTGAACCTCTTCCTATCTTGGTCGCTGGCCCTCCCCCTTTGCGGGGGTCAGTCGGCGACAGTAGGAGCTCTCAAGAAAGCGGATGTAATTCGAACGGAATCCTAGGTCTGGGTCGGGCCTCCGTATTTCAAGAGGAATGGACATTACTCCACCACGGTTTTCTAAGATGGATTGTAGGGGGGGAATTACACATTATGAAGATATTTCATTTCGCATTGGTACTTTTTTCTTTTTCATTGGTGACACTTAGTAATACTATTATATATTATTAGTATCATCAAAAAATAACATTTACTCTCTTGAAATGTAATGTCTAATCATACTTAGTCTTGATAAAACGGTTACCACTTCACCACGCCTGGCTTGAATTTCTGGGATCAACCAAAATCTAAATATCCTCAAACACTCATTTTACTTTACTTCCAGTCCTTAATTGAGCTTTATTTAAAAAAATAAACTAGTAAAAGTACACAATATAATTAATACTAACGAAAGGCTATGAATATAAATCAAAACAACAACGAAACTTAGGTAAGTTCCCGCCAAAAGAAGTTTTGCATGCACATTTTTTTTCTTTTATTTAATGGCAATTAGTCATAACTATTATGCCAGTATTAAGTAAAATACAATAGTATCAAATCCCTTGAAATGTAACTAGTCAGCTTGTCACGTTACGTCTCGATGAAATGGTGGCTATTTTACCAAAACCTTCTATGGACTTTTTCAGTCAACTTAAAAAGTCACGATACACGCATTTATTTCATATCACTTCACTTATACACCTTAATCGAACTATATTGTATAATACGCCACCATAATTAATTAATATAACTAATAATAATATAAGATTATAAAAATGAAATAAAAACACAACATCACTGATGTAAGTTGGCGGGAAAAGTACATGTATGCTTATTGGACTGATTATAACAAGAATACTTTTTAATTATTTAATGTGACACTAGTGTCTTAAAACACTTAACTGCGATGTATGAAAAAAAGGATGTATTTAAAATATTACGCCACAATTGATTTTGTTCAATTTATATTATGATCTAGAAATAGCAGAACATTATATAATATTACTTTTTTATCATAGTTGTGCGAGTTATAGATAAATATGAATTGATAGAATACAGCTCATAAATTATCACATTAATGGACATTATTATCTAAAATTATAGCTCATGTATAATACTATTAACGATAAAAATTGAAGGATTTATTTTGATCAAATTATTAGCAAACGAGATTATTATAATACTATTATAATACGTATTGTATTATTGATGAACTAGCACATTTAGAATGCATTTTACAGTGGATAAATGTATACATATCGATTAAAACAAAGCAAAAACGTAGTAAGCCGCAAAATGAAAACTAACCATTATTAGAGCCAAAAAAACTTAAAGAAAAATTGTATCTGATCACTCAATACCAGTCGGTTTCAACGGTGTATAAAATTTTCTACTGTTCGTAGTGCTTTGAGACTCAGACCATTCGCTTCAGTATTTTTTTCTGATCCGAATATGTTTATTTTGACATCTTTGTCATTTACAGGGTTTTTGCTTTTGTCGATATACATACAGGTGTCGGTATGCCTCCTGATATGGAGGACATTAACCTACAATGCTTGTAGAGTGGATTGACGGGACATTTCAGTATAAATACCTAAAGGTCATACACATGTTTAGATAGATATATTCTTTATTATACACCAAAAACTTAAGTTAAACAATAATTGATTATATTATATTATATAATATTTATATACAAAAGGCGATCTAATAGCGATATCGTACAGACAACCGTTGGATAGACACGGTGTTGAAGTAGATGTATTTTGTGTGGGCTGGTGACACGCTATCGATAGAATAATAGAAAATATTCACTTTTTCCATATAATATATTTCGAAGCGGAAATTGAACTCGCGATCATTGACTCCGAAAGCGGTAATATTGCGACTGGGCGCAATAGGTCATCAGTTTACAACTTTCCTTTGAAGATGATATTGTTTCTGGGTTTCCACCTTATTTTAAACGAAATGTACGACTTTTCGTGAAGAAATCCTCCATTGAGCTATATTGGAGTTATATTGGACTCTTATCTAGTAAGAGTCTCTCTTACTAAGTAATGCTTTTGAGACCGTAGAAACACATTTTTTTTCATATACAGTACTGATTTCTTGATGGCGTTTTTGTTAAGATGCTTTCAAATTTACAGAATGGTAAACTGTTGGCTCTGGTTGATTCGAGTAGTCGCCTATCGTAGAAGGGCTTAGCTAAAAGCTCTGCGGGAACTTTAAAAAAATTGCTACAGAAAATGAAGAACTTGGACAAAGACCGGTTTCGCTTACATGGTGCGAAGGTCAAAGCGCAGGTACTTCAACAACTTATAGGTTGTTTGCAAAGATTCTGCTTAGGTTATTGACCGATTTGAGAATTTTTAAAAATGCAAATAAGGTAGTGAGAAAAAATAACTAATTATTAATTTAAATAAAATAATGTTATATAGCATATATGTCAATGAAAAAATATAAGTGTGTCAGCGTTTTTATTCATTTATCTGTATGTAAATGACATATAAACATTTGTTTAGGCGAATTTAACTAAAACAATGCATACACCTATCGCCCGATTTAGACGGTACCTGTTTTACACGATTCGCTGTTACACGATTTATAAATGAAGTTTAATTGACTATATGGTTGCATATTCGCGACCATTTTTTTATGGTTGTATATGGTGTATTTTCAAGTTGCAAAGGGGCTTACACCACGTTCAAAATAAACGTCCCATATAGTATTTTCATTTTCTCCTACCAGGATGAACTTGTCAAATGTATGTAACATTTATTAACAATGTAGTGTATTCAAAAGACAAATGACAACGCAATGTGACCTCTAAACCATTCAAATAAAGCTTAAAATTAAATAAAACGTGACGGCATATCTTCATAATAACTGATAAGATGTCAGGTCAGTCCTTTGTGTGCCACATTACAATGTCAAATTAGAATTGTCAAATCCATGGCTCTTCAGATGGTAATGGGGCAAGATGGCGCCAGATGCGATTTGATCGCTTATGCATGTTTAAAAGTTTTTAAGGTTCGGAAAATTGTTTAGGATATCATCTAAAGTTCAAACACCTCGAAGCCTTGAAAACAAAAGGAAGAGGATGTTTGTGTGTTTCAATCGTGAATATAAATATGGGTCATTCTTATTAACATAAATATCTTAACACTATTCGAATATATCGACTCCATTTGTTGATTTAATTTTATGGTTATTAATATAAATCTTGAAAATAGATTTAAATCGTAATCCCATCGGAACATGTTTAATTATGGAGATTGATTTTGTTCTATATTTAAAAAAACGTCGATAAATTATTATAAAAATAAAAAAAAAACATTTTACTTACCAGTATATATTTTTAATGTAAATCTTTAATTATAAAATTTACTTCATCTTATTTTTAGGTATAAGAAATCAGACGCAGAGTGCTCGCGACAGATATACACATAATTAAGATAAAACAATCTGAATAAGATTAGGTGTTTACGGCGTCGCCTTCGGATAAAAACAAATGGAATTTTGCCAGGAGTAAACACATAAACACCTATTTCTCGAATACAGATATTATTACCAATATATCTCTTCGGATATTAGCCTCTCTCATAAATGAGGGTGTTAGCTGAATCCCCTGGCAGGCGATTTGGGGATCGCACTTTCTATTATATAGTAAATGTGTGTAGGGTTGTGGAATATAATATTTAATTAAATAGGGCAGAGCACAATAACACGTCCAATCGTGAGCAGGGAAAGAAAGAAAAAGGAGGAACGACGAATGAATGCGTAAAATGATCGAATGCTTAGTGTTGCTAGCCAACAGTAAACTTTGTTCATCCACTGGTAGTTTTCTTTGGTGTCACTTAGTCATAACTATTATGCCAGTGTCAAGTTAAATATAATAAAATCAAGTATTATGAAATGTACTAGTCAGCTTGTCACGTTATGTATTAACGCCTGGGGATGTACCACACTCCTGCAGAAAACCGGCGTCTGAGTGGTAGCTTAGCTACCGCGCTTCGTACGGTGAGCGGTTGAGTTTTGGAGGCCGAACACCCTCCTCCTTCCCCCTTCCACTCCCATAATGACATTTTCTTTAAAGGTCGACAACGCTTCTGCACAGTATATGGCGCTGCGGATGGCGTTGATTGCTTTCCATCAGATGACACGTCTGCTCGTTTGCCTTCTTATCTCATAAAAAAGATACTTATTCCTGTGGGTATCCCGCCAATGGGCCTTAAATAGAAATGGGGGAATATAATAAATGGGCTGTAATTATCTATTTTTGGTTAGCTAGACTTGTAAACCACCCGTAACATCAACAATCCCACGCACCCTGGCACCAGCTGAACACGAACGCTTCTACACCGTTCGTTTCCAGTCGATTCTCAACCCCTAGACCTTAGAGGCTAGGTGACTAATAAGGACCATGCTTATCCAATCCTCCTCCGACACGGCGTCAGGCCGATGGAGTCTGCGATTTGCGCAGATTCCCAATTATATTTTACTTGCCCGCGGGCTTTCAGCCCGCGGGCCCTGAATACGATAAAGCTGTTAAAGCCAATAGGCTACCAGCATTAACATCTTCGAATCCAATCAATCCAATCCTCTCCTACACGTTTAACGTAGCGCCATGACGAGATTATAATCGATAGACTCACGTGTACCTCCGACGCGGCGTTAGGCCAATGCATCCTGCGATTACCGCAGGTTCCCCAAACCATCATTTTGCGGGCCCAGTATTCGATAAAGGCTTAAAAGCCAATTACTACCAACATTAATATTTTCAACAATTACTACCAATTGCTACCAACATTGACATTTTCGAATCATAGTAGACTTGTGAGAGTCAAAATAGTAATGAAAACGAACTATTAGTATAATACAGTAAGGGACAAAGTTCGAATTCTTTCTTCCAATGGTGAGATGTCGTAACAGGCGTTTGTTTACTGGCTCGGGCACCCGTCTGACCCGAAATGCGAATCTGTGTCAAGCAGTTTATTCAATCTGCCGCTTCAGAGACTCTTGTACGTGTCATAAGGTAAAGCAACATCTAACTCTTTGTGATAAGGTGCAAAATTCTAGAGAAAGTTCTCATGTTGTGCCCAGATACGTCTTTGTGGGCGTACGAAGTTTCTGTTGAATAAGTGGTAACGTGATGTACAATCGTAGAAAGTGGTAGGAAATAATAAATCATGAAACTATGCATACTAAAATCTTTGTTTATTTTTTAATTATTGTAGCCTTCTATTTAAGGTGGCCAGTTATTATTTTTCTCAAGAAATAATTCTAAGTGAATTCAAGTAAGTATATTAAAATAGTATAAAAATATTAATGTAATATGATTAAAAATACTACACTTATTTATATTTGTCACGTACAAATAAAAATTATATTGCTTCAAAAATTCCAACATAGATGAAAAAATATCCTCATCCCTGTTTGGTTGTGGATGCCATGAACATGCTCAATAAAAATATTTGCCTCAATGCCAGACTTGAACCCGCGATCCTTGGTTTTATAAGCGAACATCACGTCACTGTGTCATTTCCGTCATCGCATTATGTTTTCAATATATATATACTTACTTATACGGGACGAACTTAATTGTTTATATTACTATAAATACAAAGCCGTTAAAGCCAAAACAAGAAAATAAAATGTATGTATGGATTATATAATTTTATATTTAAAAAGAAAAGAGCCGGATTATTTTTATTGAGAAAAAATATCTATAATTCCGATAATATGTTTCGTTTGTATTCGTTAACCCATATGCTGGTTGAAGAATCTCTATATCTATGATTTCTTACGTGTTAAAGACACAAATTGTTCGGTCCTTTTCAAATAATTAGTTGAAATTTGATCTTTATGATCGTTTCTCGTTTTTAATTTTCAAACGGTAAAAATATAAAACTTTCTCAGAGATGTTACATTTGAAACCGACGGTTTGTAGTTGGTTTATATTTCAAACACTATTAAAAGAATTAATTCTGTAATCAAATTATTACTTTTAATACAAATTTGCAGAACGACTACTTTATCTGTGACGGCACGTACTTAAATTTCTTATCTATCTACCAAAAGCAAATATGTTAATTATTACTTTTTAATGTCAATTAAAAAAACAATAATTTCAAATTTGGAATATATATATATATATATATATATATATATATATATATATATATATATATATATATATTAACCCTTTTCTTGTTAGTGTATCTGTAAAGATACATCAGAATTAAAAACGTAATATATTTATCAATGCTGGCAATGTATCCCACAAGATACATGTGATTTTTTTAAACTACCCTCATGATATTTTTTTTTCTAGACACCTTGAATCATTGAGGTTAAGTGCTATGAGTATTATTTTGATATCCAAAAAAATAGTCTGCCAAGTTAAGGGTTAATTAGGGGGAAGATTTGCGCCGTCTCTCATCAGCTTCAAATATCGTGAGTATTTTGTCTACGACATTACGTTGTGTTGCTCTCCAACATTATTCTTGCCAGGCTTTTAATGGCGGCTTACAAGGTTTCAGTAAGTATAGACTTTTCCCGCCAACTTACATCACTGACATTGTGTTTTTATTTCATTTCTATAATCTTATATTATTATCAGTTATATTGTTTAATTATGATGACGTATTATACAATACAGTTTGATTAAGACTTGTAAGTGATATGAAATAAATGCATGTATCGTGACTTGTTAAGTTGACAGGAAAAATCCATAGGTGTTGGTAGAATAGCCACAATTTTATCAGGACGAAAAGTTTTGAAGACTAGACATTTCAAGAAATTTGATATTATACCATTTTACTTGACACTGCCATAATAGTTTTAACTAATTGCCATCAAAGAAAAAAAAAGGAACTATAGTTTTTAAAAGTGGCTACGTCATAGTATTTTTTTCGTAGACATCCCACAAATTAAATGAAACTGACATAATTCTATGTAAAGGTTATCCGATGGCAGAATAAGGTTTTTAACTTTAACATCCACTTTCAATATGGAATATTCGACCATATTTATATTAAGTTATAGGTCGAATAATCCTTGTGTGATAATTAAGGTTGAAAATCTAATTCTGCCATCGGACAACCTATACATTTCATAGTGGTAGAGCTAATAGCAGAAATGGGGCGGCTCAATCGAGGAAGTACGACAACCTCATAGAATATTGGTGTTAAGTGGTAGATTGGTATGTTATCGCATTTCATTCGGTGAAGTTCAGGGTTCGAAGGTACTTCCTTAATTTCCTTCTTCCCATTATTCTTATCTTCAGGTAGACAACGCATCTGTAGTGCCTTTAGTATAGCAGATATGCATGGACAGCACTAGTTGCTCACCAACATAAGAATAAAATAAAACTTATCAAGATAAAAAAATAATTCCTTTTAATGGAAATATAATTTATTCCTCAAACTGAACGTTGTAAGCTCTCTAAATTAAACTGTTTTTTCTTTCTTAAAGATAAAAAATATATGTAAATCTGTATTTATATACATTTTAATATTAAAACAAGAATTTTAAAAGTAATATACGCAAACTTAATAATGCATATTCGAATTTCGGGGCCACATAATAAGGGTAATATTTAATTGAAATAAAATTTATCGAATAACAACATAACCACCACTCCGTGATATATTAATTTCTTAATCTACCTACTACTACATACACTACATTCCAATACTTAATTGATACATAATCAAAAAAGTAAAGTTCTGAAATAGTTTTGTTTACACATAACCTCTATTACGCTGAAAAGGATGTTAAATTTCCCTTAGACCGTCAAATGCCGCATACGTGGCGAATCAACCAGGAAGTGGATTATCGTAACCCGTGAGGTATGAAAATGACAGATAACGATGTATGTACGTCACAAGACCTGCCAAATTATCGCCACCAATGTTTGCTTTAAGCCTATCGGGGAACTAGTAAAATCATTACGCCCACTATCAGATGATAATACTACTTTGCAAATCACTATCTTATCAGGTTCCTTATCATGACAAGTCCAGAGATTCTTTATCATGACAATTTGCATTTATGATTGTGTTATTTTCTTATAAACTAGAAAGAAAAATCAAAGCCATTGATATTAATTTTGATTGAAAAATTTGGATTACAGTATATGCTAACCGGTTAAAAAACTAAATTTAATATTCAAATAGAGAATCGAGAAGCAAATTATTAAAGTGTTAACTCTCTTATAATCATTTAAAAAATGAATAAAAAGAAAAAAGTTGCATAACAAGATGCCTTTTATATAAAAAAAATAATAATAATAATAAAAGAGTAAAAGCGAACGCACTGCACGCCGACACGCTGGCAACATTGAACGCGCGCAAAAAAAAGCAAATGGCCGCCGTCAAGGTCGCAAGAAGCTGTCCTAGTCACGGAGGGCATTTACATTTTTTTATAATGGCTTCAGGGGCTCGCAAAACTGGCTTGTTTTAAATTATTATATTATTTTTTAAGCCTATAATTCCCTTGGTATCAGCAACTATACGTTTTAACTGTGCGTCCCTTTCAATATTTGTTTTTTAGTATCTAAATAATTGCTAGTATGTATAATACAAATATATCTATAGTGCTACAGATATTGATAGCCCTAAGATTTTGTTTCGCTGAAGTTGTCCAGCTATTTTTGTGTAGGCTGACCTCAGTTCAGGTGGCGTTTAGGTGTTTGCGTCTTCTCCATTCTGTACGCATGGCTTAAGCAGCGCAGACTACCATATTTCCGAATTTAATGCCATCTGGTTAAATAAACATAAATGTCCAACTCGCCGATTATATTCGTCCAGCAGAGCCTCAAAATAGATAAAATATTCATTGTCAGTAAATTACTTTTTCCTTAATTTGCTTTTACTATTTATTTATTTTTGTAGCTTTTATAAGTTGCATTTATTTTATAGGTTATGTGGAAGCATAACCTTTATTCAGATAATTTATTCAATTCAATTATTTGTAAACTATCAATTTATTCCGTTAGTGGTCATAGGATTGACACAGTGAAATTCTCAAAAAATTATAATAGCTCTATGAAACTAATTTGTTTATAAAACTAATATCAAAAGTGAACACATTTCACAACATTCAAAAAGATTCAGAATATTTAAAAAGAAGCATTTCAACATTTTTTTTAAAAAAATATGAAAAAAAAAGACCACACTTTAATGTGCAGCGATTATTTTTGAGCTGTTTCCACGTCGTGCTTTTAATAATGTAATTGATATCAAAGTGAAAATATCGAGTAAGGGACTAAACATCGAGACGCGGCAGGCCGAGTATCGATATTGCGAGTTGCCTTGCAAAACCAGAATGTTCATTGTAGACCCGTTCCAGAAAGAAAAAGAAATAACAGGCGTACGGTACGCGACGATAGCATGGGAACGTCGTAAGCGCATCACCACCAACTTTTTGTGCCGACATTTTGGACCATGCCTCAATGCATTACAGGATATTTTAGATGCCATCTTGGGACGAGACGAAAAAGTTGGCGAAACCGTAAACGGCATTGCACCTGTCTCTAGGCGTAGCTAGATTATAGTTGCGATTAAGGAAACATGGCGATTTTGATAAATTTGCTCGTCCTTCTAATATACTTTTACGTTTAATAATACAAAATATGTCAATTAGGTAGGTACTGTGGCGTGCCAGCCATCTTGCTACGGCGACACACGGGATCTTTAGGGGTTTTTATCTTCGATGTAATTGAAATTCTTCCAAATGAAATGCATTTATTTTTCTATTTACTGTACATTTATACCTTATTCAAACTTTATCAATTTACTCAATTTCTTATGCCGGAAGGGTGACATGTCAATCGAAAGACGTCAGTCGAATTAATCTTTTTTGTTTGTATAAAACAATTTATTTCTTTTTTATTTTAAATTTTAAAATTATGTATTTAACGTGTTCCGTGTCAGACTGTTTTTTGAAGATATCCTAGAATTCCTGGAAAAATAAAATTTATTGCTTTGTTGTGTTACGCATTCAAAACTATGTATATATTCTCCCCTTGATTGCCTCGATTATGATTTTTGCATTATTTAAATTAAATATGTTAGAGTTTGGCATATATGTCGCACGTGGGTGGACATCAATAGATATTATATCAATAATAACGAATTGTGAGAATCAGAAAACATTCATATGTTGTACATATTACAATTAAAGTATGTAATCACAAAGATTTTTTAATATTAACCTCCAGGTAAAAAAAGCCGCGCGCGAAAATCACAATCAATGTAACTAACAGGTCTTAACATTATGTATATCTATTCGAACAACTTTCTAGTGTTTTTATGCGTCATAATCATTTGGAAAGGCTATTTAACTGGTCATAACCTTCCTCTACGTGAAACTATAAATAAAAAACTTAGTAACGCAGAATGTAAATGTCATTAATTGTCAAGGTATAATTCTAATTTTATACACCTTAACTGATCGACGACGAATTGGCTCAGTGGCGGGGCTCTCCGCCCGCGGAGTCAATGGTCGCGGGTTCGATCCCCGCATCGGAATAAATATATTTATGGATTACAAATATTTATTCCGAGTCTGGTTACCGCGCCAGTCCGCATTGGACAAGCGTGTTGGGTTTAATGTCCGTTCCTCCAGAATTGGTGAGGCCCGTGCTCAACAGTGGGACATATATGGGCTGTTAAAAAATAAATTACATTATCAGAATTCTTCACACACTCACTTCTCACTTTTGATGACATCTAACGAAAAATCTAAGTGTATACGATGGAATAATTCCTATTTATCAAAAAAAAAATAATACTTCTTTATAAGAATAGTTTAAAATTTCCAAAACTTTGAAAGAGAATCAGTTTTTTGTTGTTCTTGTAAAAATTACTATGGACTTATTGCATTATAATTAACTAAATCTGTGATTTATTGTTTTATATGCTAGTTTACTTGAATCTATTTTCAGATTCACCGGTCTATAAGTGCATCATCTTGCAAAAATGCGTATGTAGTGGGGAGTATTATACATAATAAGCACTTTTACTGTGTCATTTAATTGCCTCACAGACCGGTCCTACCCAGCCAGCGTCAGTAGCAACGACTTCAAATTGCTACCCAAGAAACGATGCGTGTGCGCAAGGAATAGAACGCTTGATTACTGCCCCACAAATAAATGTTCTGATGAAATTAAAAACCGCTTTAACGATATAATTTTTTCCTTTGTAATTAATTTTTGCCTTTTTAAACACAAACGCCTAGACTCAAATTAAATACCTATACATCATATAAATATGTATTTATTTTGATATGGGAATTGGAACCTCGTTAGCTTTAACTCAAAAAGTTCTTTGCCACTAAGCCACAATTATAACTAAACACAGAACGAAGTTCCCCCATAATTATAAGACATAAGAAATAATAGCATGATTTCCTAAAAATAAAATGAATTTACACGATCAAAATTATAAATTACAGTTAGTACAAATACTTTCTGCGGTTGTCAATTCGTAATTCCATCGGACTATTGATATTAACAATTTTTCTAGCCTTGTGCTAGTGTTAATATTAAATATTTATTTTAAATAAGTAATTATGTATTGTAGTAAAACTATTCAATTATTTTCCTCTAAAGATAAAAGTGGTGAGCAAGGGAAAAATATGAAATATATAATACTATTGTGTTTATTTTAACAACATTTCCTCTAGTGTTGTTTATAGTGAGATCATCATAATCGATCCAAGGGGCCTTCGGTAACGACACTTCTCGGTCATTATAATAAGATCTGCTGTGTGATGAATGGAACATTAAATTAAAGTCTAACGGAAGATGCATTATAGGAGAAAATATCAATAGATGAGGAAAGGGCCCGAACTGAAGTGGTAGAGCCACGCTGCAGACGAATACTTTGTCAAGAATGGCATATTTAGTCTGTAGAAAGGGTCGGCTCGCCCGGAGAAGTACCACACTCCCGCAGAAAACCGGCGTCTGAGTGGTAGCTTAGTTATCGCGCTTCGTCCGGTGAGGGGTTGAGTTCCGGAGGACCAACCCCTTCTCCCATAATGACACCTTCCTTAAAGGCTAGCATCGTTTCTACACAGCCTATGGCACTGCGGATGTCTATGGGCGGCGTGATTTTTTTCCATCAGGTGACACGCTAGCTCGTTGGCCTTCCTATCCCATTAAAAAAAAAGATGCATTCGAAATGTGGTGCGGGCGGAAAATGCTGACGCCCAAACGCACAAACATACTCTCTCAAGATGGCATTAAGACCCGATTGCCCATCATCTGTCTTCAACACATACTGATTTTTTTCCGAAACATTGTGCAAAGAGGAGGTGGTAACCTGGAAAAGCTGGTCATTGTTGGTAATACCGAAGGGAAGAAAGCACGAGGACGGTCGCCAACAAGATGGTGCGACCAAGTGAAGGAAGCTTCCAAATTTCAACAGGTGGTGAGGGCTACTTTAGACCGGAATCGATGGAGACAGATTAGAGTGACCATGATACTCAGTAATGAGGAACCGATTAAAGAAGAAGAAGAAACGGTAGATGTGTCTGAGTTAAAAAAAAAAACTAATTTTCTATCCCTAATTTACCCGTCAAACGTGGGGATAGCGGCAATCAGTGAAGTCCTTGAACACGATATAGAATCAAACATATTCCGCACCTTATTTTGTAATACAAAGAAAAAATAACTTATTTATAATTGAGCGATATGATTTTAATTATATATGTAGGCAATATTGACGAGAAATAAAACCAGTCTAACACAAGGAGTACCGTACACGCCAATTACAAATTAATAAATACATATAGATAAAATTCAATAGTGTGATTGTTGTGTTAAAAATAATTGACTTTTTTAATTTTATAAAAATATTTTCATGAGAGCAGTCCTTAAAATTATGTGTCACTAATTAAAGTATTATTTCTCATAAAAAACTTCTGCGAAAACGACACTCTGTGGTACCAGCTACTTTTAGCGGTGTTTTCGAATCGATAAGTAGTTGGAAATTTCAAAGGGCAAGCCTCATACATTTCTCAAAAGACGGCAACGTTTCTGCGACATTGGTTGCTTTCTATCGGTCTAAACGACTATCGTATAACATACAGACTTATCGAACTTTGTAAGGAACGGCGGAAAAAGATAGGAAGTTGCTCAGATTATTTTTCCTCCCGGAGATTTAGAAGGATCCAATTCATGAAAAATAAATCTTTAAAAAGAAGTATACAGGCCGAATCGCGGGATTAAGCTTGTTAATAATAATATTGCGAAAAATACAGCGAGACCGACAATACTTTCACCCGCATGTCAAGTTTATACAGCGTACTAGAGCAAGGTGGTACATTTTGCTCAATATTGCCTTAAGAAAAAGGAGAGGCCTTAAGCAACCTGACCGTCCGTTTTTGTATAGAAAAGGTAGACAAACAAGAAAGCGGTCACTTGATGGTAAATAACCACCATCGCCCTAGCTGCACCGTCATGGAAAATATAAATACGATGCCTTTTATTTTATATTTTATTTTTTACGTGGGGAAATCTGTTACAGATGCCCTGCTGCACTAGGGGGGGGGGCTTATGTCGGACTCCGGTGTATGCGCGTCTACCTACTAAAACCCCACGACAGCCACCATCGGCGCCAAGGAGGAGTCTTACGTTGCCTGCCTTAAGGTAACATATAATAGTAGGAGGGGACGAGGAAAGTACCAATAAAAAAAAAGCAAAAAGGAGTTGGCCCCCGATCCCTGCACTGCAAGACACGTGGCAGCGTAGAAAATGTTGCCTTTTTCTGACAATGCACCTGCAGTATCCTTATATTGCAGGTGTCTATTGGCAGCGATTTTTACTTACTATTAATTGATTCATTCGCTTGTTTGTTATCCACCTCCATTCAGAAAACATTGTAGGAGACTTAAGACCTTGAGGGTCTCTGAGAAGGAATCCTAAAGTGCTACTATGAGTGAAAATCACATATCTTTTTAATATTTTAGTTTATATTTTCTTATGCATATAACCTTGATAATGAATGAAACGTTTGATACAGCTAACAGTCTAAACTCGTTCTCGATTCTGTAGTGTAAAGGGCATTGTTCTAAGGTGAACGCAGACCCAATGACGTAATGCTGGCCGAAAATTATGAATCAAATAATAATAACGAAATTTTTTTTTAAATTTATTATTTTTTATATAATTTGAAATAAAATTTGTTATACAACGTCAATAAATGTTTATTGCAATTTAAGTAAATAAATTAGACTTATATATGATAAGTTGACTGGTTATATTTCAAGAGATTTGTTGTTATCGTATTTTACATGACACTGGGTATATTAGTCATAAGTTATTGCCATCAAAGAAAAGAAAAGTAAATAAACACTATTATTATATGTATGCTTCAAATAATAATTATTATTTTTATACGAAATATGAACTACAATATTTATCGTTAAAATTGCATTATTATCTTTTAATTGCTTAATTTTTAATTTTCAAAAACAAAATATGAAATAAGAGACGATATTTAATGAATATGACCTTCAAATGTCAAATGATGACATAAATTGCATAAAAATGCACATCAATAAATTATAATACGATTAAAGACTCAATAAAATAAATAATATAAAACATTTATAAGTGGTATTAAAATTATTAATTGTTTGAGTGACAACGAGCGCTCATCGGCACTCTAACTAAATTTGCCACGAGCGCCGCACAGTTTTTGCACGCATCATCCAAATTTGAAACCTCAATCTCGTGCAAAATTGTGGAACCATCCACAGAAATGAGAGGATTTATGGTCTTTATACTGGAAATGAGCATCATGAGGGGGCCAACTATTTGTAAAAAGGATAAATGACATCTAAAACAAAAGATTTCTTTGGCATTTTTAAGTATATATGAGTAAAAAATAATAGCACTAAACCAGAGTTAAGGAATCACACGATTTGGGTTTATAATTTACTATGATTCAGACTATGGAGGTCAGCTCCAAGATTTTCAGTGAAGACCATACCTGAAACAAAAGAATTAAGAGTTTATTAAGGAGCGATCGATATAATAAAAGTTGTCATTAAATAGAATAGAATAGAAAGTAGTGCTAGAAATATGCATGAGTGGACTGGCTTGTCCGTGGAAGCACCATACTCTCACAGAATCTTTTTACGTGAGTGCCTGTCCGACTACGGAAGGTTGGAAGTTCAGCATAACTCTTCTCGTCTTTTCGACGCGCAGCATTTCTGGAACACTCGCTATCCCAGTCCTCTCCATGATATTACTCTGCGTGTGTACAACAATTTGTACCTTTCATGTCTTATGATGTGCCCCAACCAAGCAACTTTTCTACCTTTGACGGTCTGTAAAAGTTTATGTTTTTGCTTGACTTTTCAGAGAACGTCGTTATTTACCACTTTTTGATTGACCTCGTCATTGACCAATTTGACTTTAGCTAATAGCGAGCATATATGTCCTTTCAATATGTCATTTCGAACGCTGATATGATACGTTTTCTGAGGACTTCTTTAAGCGTTCAAGCCTCACATACGTATAGATATCTCACAGAATAACATTAAATAATAGGATTTTTCTGGCTTCGTGGCAGGGGCTGTCGACTACGGTTAATGGTCGCAGGTTTAATCCACGCATCCTCCGAATTTGGTTACCGCCAATCTGCATTGAACAAGTGTGGTGGGTTTTTGTCTGTTCCTTCAAAAAGGAGGGCTGAGCCCAGCAGCACCGTATATGGGTCGTTAAAAAAATGCTCCACTAGCCTGTGAAACCAGCTACCTCCAGTGGTGTTTCCGAAGAAGTACGATATTGGAACTTTCCAAAACCAACCTACAATTTTCTCAAAGGCCGGCAACACTTCTGCAATGCCTATGGCACTATGGATGTCTATGAGCGGCGTTGATTGCTTTCTATCGGATGACACGCCTGCTCGTTTGCTACCTCCTATTCCATAAAAAAACCTCGTTTCTAAAATCTAAATTACTTAGGTAGGCTTACTCATGTAATCGCTTGCGTTTATATGTCTTTATCCCGTACAGAAAGTGAAACTATTAAATGGCATAATTAAATGTGGTACGCGTACCTCTAAACCGCTTGTATAAAATTCAGTAAATGATGGAGACACAGGGTAACGATGTGGGAAAGAGAGGCGGTCCGATTGCGTGAGCAGCGATCGTTTACCGAATAAGTGACCTACTTAATAAAATGAGACGGAAACACATTCGTTCGATTTATAACCTATGCAATTACGTTTGTTATAGGTTGTCATAATGGATGTAATTATTTTTTTATTTAAACTTTTGCACAAATCACAGAACAGATAATACCATTCGGCATTCTCTACTAGTCAACCTGCCGGCGCAACTGAGAAAATTTGTTTGAAGATGGCGCAGTTGTATTAAAAAAAAAACTAATTATATTAAGTTAAATATATACACATACAAACTTACATATACATATATAAACGCTTATGTGATATGTATCCATACATATTCATATACATATAAACACACGAAAAGAAAAAAATTGCAAGTACTTATTCATAGTACCTGTTCATAAAAATGAGAGTACTTGCAGCAAGTACTCTCATTCTTATGAACAGGATTTAAAAAATTGCCGGACTTTAAAGATTTTAATATCAAGAAGAATGTTATTCTAGAGCTTTGTAGCCATTATAATTTTTTACAAATAGTTGTGTGGATGAAGTAGATTAAATAGTTTAGTGTTTACCATGACAAGTATATAATAACGTTGTTATTTAAAAAAATATTTGCATTTTTTTATGGAAGAATGAGGGAAACCAGCAAGCAGATGACCTGCCATAGGAATATGTCACACAGACATGTGTTGCGCTTCCCATGTGTCGCCTATTTTAGAGCTTAGATATGAAAAATGGTAGCGGAAGAAGTAAGTAATAGGAGAGGAAGGAGGAAGTGAGTACATTACTCGCCTTTTTAAGACATAGAATAGTGAGATAAGTAGAAGTAAGTAAGAGAAGGCATTGAGGAGGGTGAGAGAAGGGGAGAGGTTTTTGTAAACGAGACTTGCAATGTTTTTAGTATAACTAGAATTCTTGCTAACCATTAACCACATAAGCTAATTGTCGATATCACTTGTCGCTAACCAAGCATTGATATCACTTGTGTAAATATTTTTTGATTCAGAATCAGAATTACAACCACCAACAGTTTAAAAGTGTTATTAAACCAGTAAAAAGATAAATAAATTACTCATAACATACACGCGAAACTAGATAAAAACAAAACAAGAAAAAGCGCGGGAACATTCAACGAAAACAAACAATCCAACATGGCGACGTAACGTCATCTTACTATCGGTGTCGGACATGTTATCGAGCGCGTAGACGATCCGTTTTTAGAAATATTAATTCAGTAATAACCGCTGTACAGTGAACTATTTTTAGTGCGGCCTAGGCTAAAAATACAGCGGTCGTCGCGACCAATGACGCTTACACTTGATAATACTAATGTTACTCATGTAATGTGATGTCGTTGACTTGTTGCAGTTTATTAGATTTGTTGTCTATTGACATTCATAGACTATAGTGAAGAGGTTATCTGTGATAATGTTAACTATTGGCGCTTTACTTACAATCATATATTCTCGGATGACTCTTTATCGCGAGAAAGTAAATGTTTAGATATTTACATTGCACATTTCGTTTTGCCTGACCGGCTTTCTCCGGTTAGATGATCTAGGTACCGTTGGAGGCCTGAAATGTAGTAGACTTTGCTATAGCTTTGGGCCAAAAACTCACATGCAGAGGTCCAGAACAGAAAACGATGAATCTCAATAATAAAATTTTTATTTAATTATTTCTATCAAGACAATCAATTTGAAAAGTAAATAAGAATATAATGTGACTTCAGACCTTAATAATTAATCGATTTTAGCAAACGGTCTTCAACGAAATTAATCGCTAGTTACATAATCCGATGTCCACTATTCGGACGATAGTCGCGAGACGTGCTCGAGTGAGCCGCAAGGTCGACCTGTCGACATTGACCGTGAAGTTACGACATAGCGTAAAAAAACACTTCATTATGTTTCCGCAATTCGACACTTTGCTTTGGAATCGATTTTTACAATGCAAACCAAGTGGAAGGGAGATTAGAACGCATGATATCTCAGTTAATATGCTAACAAACGTCATGTAAGAAAAAATTGTGATATTGTGTAGCTAATGTGCAAATGCAAATAATTCAAAATTGAGGGGTTTTGCCTTAACCCCACGCTAAGCGGGTGGATTAGGGTTCATTTCGTGGTCTGCTACTTGATTTCTACCCGTACGTTTCTTATGAGGCAATTATGGCAGCCATTACCAGTATATAAAACAGTAGCGTCCGCCCAAGAATAAAACTTAATGTGCAAACCTCAAACCATTTTATATACAGAGAGTATAGATTTCTTGGTCTATAACCGAAAATTAATCACCTTCTCCTCCAATCCTATCGGAAAAAAAACAATAAATTTAATAACGGGTGTCTCGGATAAGAAAGTGTCAACCATTTTTGCACGCACAATTAAGATTTCTTGTTTAAGGAAAATCAACAATAACATTATTAGAATTCTTATCAACCACGCAACATAGAAGCTACTCGCAGGAAAATATTAATAAATGTAAGGAAAAAATGTTAAAAAATGTAATCAATAGTGCAAAGAAGCGAACCTATAATGTTAATTATTGATACATTTTGTAGTAAAATTTTCAATGAAAAAATAATGTGTCTAGAAAAATACGGTATTTGAACAGTGACTATATTATAGTATATTAATACATCAGTATTTTCTAGAAGCTGCTACCTTTACTGTATTTCCAACTAACGCTACAATAGAATCTGCAGAAAACAAGCCTAAACACTTCACATAAATTGGCAGTGTTTCTGAAATATCTACGGCGTTTCAGATGTGTATGAATGGCGTGTAAAACTTTCCATCAGGTGATAGACATGCTCGTTTGTTTTCTTATCCCTTTAAAAAAAACAGTCACTCAAAAAACAATCTTTATTTTTATCTCGAACTTTAAAATCGTTGCATTGAATATCACGCGAAGCTAATTGGCATTGGACATGCAAATGATGCAGATAAGATGATAGTTGATATCTTCAAGGATTCTGTTTGTTTCTCGCTTGTATCACCTTGTTTATTTTACTAACAAATGTTTGCCAAATGCGTTAATGGCGTTAGAAAAGCTGGTTATAAGTCAAACGGGTGCGCGATGTCATAGCGTGAGCGTAGCCTTGCTGTAACCTCGGTTCGTTCAGATACGTCAGTGCTGCACTGAAATACAACAAATGTATGAATGTGAGTTTCAACAATATGTGAATTAATTGACACATTATTATCAATTGTTATTATTATCGAGTTATTTTTCTCAAATTTGGTCACACATTTTTTTTTCATATTCTTTTCTCACATATTTGTGTAAAAGTTTAGAAATACAATAAATAAATTTTATAGGACGTTTATCCGTTCAAAAATTTACGTAAATGCTTTTGTTTAACTTATATTAATTCTTTTTTAATTTCATCTTCATCATGATCAACCTGCGGCAGTTCATTGTAGGACCTAGGCTTCCCCGACCCTCGGCTAGCTCGATCTTCGGCTTCACGCATCCAGTTTTTGCCGACCACCTTACGCAGATCGTCACACCATCTAGCGGGAGGGGGGGGGGGTCACACACTTCCCAAGACGCAGTCTCCACTCCAGCACTATTTAATGTATAAAAAATACATGTAATCAAAATGGACTTGCAAATTAACATTAATTGTGCTACACGCACTACATTGTACCTAAATCAGACTTATGATCATATGCTCAATATCTACCAACTAACCTGACTAGTTGAAGTTTAAATTTGAAGGAAGATAGCCCTTTATTTATGCACAAGTTTAATACAAATCAACGTAATACATGTGTGTATTACGTTGATTTGTATTACAGTGATGTTTATTTGTATTGAAAAGTCTAACAGCATTGAATGAATTGATCCCATTACGCATTTATTTCTTATTCAACATTTAAATAAGATGCTATAAAAATAGCCGTTCTACAATCCAAAACTGTCTCGACAATTGTACGAGAGACATGGAGCGCACCAATTAACAAAAATGATTACAATTATTAACATTAATCTGCGTTAGAGCGCTGGCGCCAGCACATTGCGAGGTTATATTACGACGTCACAGTCTCCTTTAATTTTTTATTACCAACTGCATTGGCTGCAAGATTTTCTGCCAAATGCACAAATAATTCACAACAAAAAAATATTTTAATTATGTATAACGAATAAAACCTCCTTTCGTCTTATATTTTTTATTTTCTCTGTATATTTCACTAATATTATTTTTAGTTGTACATATCTCGTAAATTTGTTCATTATCAATATCAGCCCGCGGCAGTCCACTGCTGGACCCAGGCCTCACTCAAGGCGCGCCATCTAGCCCGATCTTCGGCTACTGCCAGCCGCCTTGCGCAGATCGTCGCTCCATCTAGCAGAGGGGTGTCCCATACTACGTTTGCCGAGTCGCGGTCTCCACTCCAGCAATCGTCCACTCTAACGATTGTCGGTTCTCCGACAAACATGTCCAGCCCATTGCCACTTCAGTCTGCTAACTTGAAGAGCTATGTCGGTGACTCTGGTTCTCCGGTGAATTTCTTCATTTCGAATGTTTACTATGCTCTTTGTTAATTCTAAAGTTGATTATAAGATACCCCTCATTGAGAAAAACCACTCTTTTTAACATTTTATATATATTTCGATTTTCGGTCAAATAAATCATCCGGAAATAATGTTGCTTTTTCTGATTTTAGATTTGCATTCTGTTTTTAATTTCATGAAAAAATGTATCTTGAAATCTTGACGATACCAATACAGCTCTTCAATTTTATAAACTGAAGGCTAAAATATTCGCAAACCAAGGAAAATAAATCGTTTTTTATTTGTTGTAGTAGTAATGTAAAAATCAAGTATGAACCCTGAATTTATATATATTTTTATTAGAAACGATTATACGTCAACGGCACGTTAATTATTAATTGAAAGAATAATGTATTATATATGTCGCCGTATTATAATTAGTATTATTATTAAATGCAATAGATGAAACTAATTTTATATGCATTTTCGCGCCATCTGTTGGTAGATTATGTAAAGATAATGTTGGTTTATATAAATATGGAAATTCAGTCGGGGGATTCATTTTCATTCCAACCACCGCTGAATACGACGAAATATATATAATCTTTATATGGATAATATGTAAGAATATATGTATATTTAAGTGCTTTTAATATATTTAAGTTTATAAAATGGCTTACGTCATACGCAGAGGTAACTTTCTTGAATTAATTTGGCCATGGCATTTTGATCGTTATAGTTTCCGTCACTTCGTGCCACAAATTAAAATTTCACGTAACAATTAAATGTCATCGGGTAAAATGTATTACCTAAATTAATGCAAAGCAGTTTTTTAAAACAATTTTGATTATAATCCGCGAAATTGTGAGACATCAGACTTATTGCGTCGGCTCACTTTAATTTTAAAATATATATTTAATCAGCTTAATAATACTGCAATTTAAAAAAGAAAAGGTAGAAAACGGTTTTATATCGTACGCCAATATCTCACGTGGACACTGACAGTCTGTCTGTTATTTATGACGTCTCTGGTGTTGCCGCATACAACTTGTTTTTGTAAAAAAGAATACTGTGGAACAACAAAACTCTAAATTTGAAACAATTAATTAGTGGACGAGTGATTTCTCCATTCATTGCTGGTACGAAAATTAACAATATACCTTTAATCATATATAATGAAAACATTGATAAATTGGTAAAGGTTTGCGGGGTCGTCGTCAAAAAAATTTCATAGTAATTGGTCACCCGTCCTTGAGAATCCAAAACACTTTAATTATTCATTGTTGCTCATTAATTCGTAAGAAACTGGTTTTTATATATTCTTTGTTGTTTCGTATTTTGATCTCGGGTAATTTGCATTATATTAGAATTTGGGTACGGGAAAAACGTATTACTTTAGTGTGTTAAGAAACTTACTAGCTTTTTTCCACCTATTTTTATTTCTAAGTAGCGCTAAACATCGTATTTAAATTAACAGTATAAAACCCATTCTGTATACGCAAGATGTGTATGGTTTAATACTAATATTTTTAAAAGATAGGAATGTAAACGAACAAGCGTGTCACCGGATGAAAGCAATCGACGTTCACTTCACATTAGCAACAGCGCAGGCATTACAGTAGCGTTGTCGGCGTTTAAGAGAAATGTGAGTTTGTTTTATGAAGGTTACAATATGGTATCGATTCGGAAATACCGCTGAAACAAGCTAGTTTATTTTGCGGAATTTTTGCTATGAATTGACATCGCTACAGCCATAACAATCTTCCAAAATTTTCTCGAAATTGAGGGGTGCTGCCATAATCCCCACGCTCGGCAGCCAAATTTAAGAACAATTGACTAGTTCGTACTACAAATAGACGCTGCCGTCCATCTATTGACATTTGCATCCACAGGTTTTTCATACAACAATCACGGAAAGAAAGGAGGTTGGTCCTATTCTATAACGAAAACTACACAGCGAGCGAGTTGTCAAATAATTAGTTTTCAATAAAATATGTTCATTGTCATTTGTTGACGACCAATTCCCTCAGTGTCGGAGCCCCCGACTACGAAAATAATGGTCGGAGGTTCGATCCCCGCATCATAATAAATATGTATAGCCTACAGATACTTATTCTGAGTATAGTTTCCTCGCCAATACGTATTGGACAGGCGTGGTGGGTTAATATCGGTTCCTCCAAAAATGGAGAGGCCCGTGTCCAGCCATGGGAAATATACGGGCTGTGGAAAAAAATGTGTTCAAAGTCATAATTGTCCAATAGATAAATGTCATTCTAAATAACTTCTAGACTATGTTTAGTATGCGCAAGTAATATTATAATAACGTATGTGAGTGTGTGTGTGTGTGTATTTTTTGTGAATATTTCATAGACTGCAATTAATGCGGAAGTAAAGGTCCACAACCACCTCACGTTTATCAGTAGATACTGTTTTAGGAGCAAGTAATTTTATTCCAGATCTTACATTTCAAGTAACACCTAATTGGACATCGAAAAAATGTGTTTGGAACGATTATGAAAAATCTGTTGTCGTTTGTAGACTAATTGAATTTAATAACTCTGCGTGTGAAAAGTATATTTTTTTTTTACTTTTTAAAACGTTCTTCTTTATCCGAAAGAACATGGATGGTCCAATAAAGAAAATTACATTCTGTCGATTACAGCTCGACAGAATTAGGTTTTTAAATACCAAAACAAAAACTATACAAGACATACATACATAAATAAAATTCAATAACTTTTACAAAGATTGGTTTTATTTTTTTAAATCACTTCTTCTAAATGTTGACCACGTCGGGCACACACTCTTGGAGTATAGACCAAGAAGCTTCATGTTTTTTCTGGATGTGTGAGGCGTGACGCCATTGTTGAAACAATTTGCATGAAGTGAAGGCAGGATATTCTCTTCAATATTGGCGAATAATCAGTGAGCATGCGTTTACTGATTATTCGACTTATAATTCCGCAACCGGACAACCGAATTAACGATCTCAGATCGAATTGAGCCGTCGCTGCTTTTGCATTGGATTTACAAGAAATATAATAGAGCAGACCGTGATAGTCGTGCTTCGGCCGGCCGAGGAGTCGGCTCGTGCGTCACAGTCAAGGTTGCGAGACGCGAGGAAGTGGGCAGACAATGCACGCGGGATGGTTTCGCAACGAGCTGGCTTTACGCGATCCGAACTAGGGTTGACGCTCTATTCAAATATATCCTCTCGCTCCTCCAGAATCTATTGAAAATACTTCGATAAAATTTATACATTTAGGACATTGTTTTAAAAAATATAATATAAAAAAATACTGCATTACAACTGACTGACTCAATAACTGACATGCTATTAGCGGAACTGTAAGAGATGGGGGGTAAGATTGTCCTGAGGAAATGTTCGGATAGGGATCGAGATGGAGGAATCATATTCAAACGTTGAAGATCTGAAGCTTGTAAAAATTGCTCGACGGTCTGCCCTACGGGGGTCGCACAAAAAATGGTTACAAGTGCGAACACATGGGTGGGTGTGAGAAAAAAAACGAAAATGGCGGAAAATGGGCGCTATTCAAAGTGAAGATTGTTAAGTTATAAACTAACATAAAAAGTTAATATTTAACTGTACAAGGTTATAACATCTTGAATGCAATAATGCGTATGGCACTGTAAGGTTTCCTAAGCGAGCGCTTGTTTTGCAAGCAAATCCGATTGAGCGGCAACCCTGCGTAAGGAGGAAGTAAACGGTTATCGTGACATTTACTTATCGGCCGAGGATATTGAATTTAAATGAATTTGAGTTTTCATAGGCATGTTATATGGCACGCGTTATGAATGGACAGATGATAAGTGAACTGCCATGAACGAAAACTACGACCGCATTGGTAAATTAGTTGCAGCGCATACAATATGCGCTAACACTATATTTTTATCAGCTCTTATCTCTTTCAAAGAAAGCTACCAGCAATGTTTTGATGTTGCTAGAACTTTTATTGATCGTTTCAACTAAGTTAACAGTACAACAGTAAGGATACTTCCTTACTGTTGTGATTCACACGGTCTGAGGGGCCATCCATAAATTACGTCACACGTTAAGAGAGGTGGAAGGGGGTCAACAAAATGTGACCATGTGAACAGAGTCGTAAGCAGGCCGTATGACTCGGCTGACTCGATGAGCTTTTTAATGACACATGTATAAATCAATCAAATCAAGAGTTAAAGCTTTAACTCAAACGAAAATCTTTAAAATATTATCAATTGTTTCAGCATTGCAGTATCCGTCCTCTCTCCCCTTTACATAATAACACTTTCCATAAAGGCCAGCAACGCTTCCGTACTGCCAATGGCGCTGCGGATGTCTATGGGCGGCGTTGATTGCTGTCCATCAGGTGACGCGCCTGCTCGTCTGCCTTCCTATCCCATAAAAAAATGTGACATCACACCGGGCGGTGTAACGGGGTTATCAAGTACTAATAGATGTGCTGGAACGATGGTCTGAGCGAAGAAGCAAACAGAAAGTGAATGCGTGAAGCAGAAGATCGGGTTAGGTGTGCACGCCTGCAAGAAGCCTATATTGGACAATGGGCTGATATCTATTAATGATTATGAAACCCTAACATAGCTGTGCCGGCAACAAATGAGAGTAGGGCGATGAATTTTTCGGTGGATTCACAATACGTTACAAATATTTTAAAAAAAATGTTTTTTTGAATAAAATATAATACATATTTACAGGTCTCTAATCTATCTGATCAAGGCTACGACTATAAGCAAATCGTCTCAGACTGGGAGAAATGCTTACGTCTATAAATGAACAAAAAAAGATGAAAGGTTTGCCGACGAATCAAACGTTCCTATAGCTTGTGTGTGTAGCACCATATCATAATATTTCGGAGTCACGGAAACGGGCAATAACCAAAGGAAGTTCCACTACGAATCGGAACACGGCACGAATCGCTTGACATTGAAAACGCACGCAGTAGACCTGAATCACCCGAACACGGGGGTGGTTTTGAGGCGCACCCATCGATCCTCGTGGAAACGGGGTCGACCCCTCAAGTGACCTTGAGATGCGGAGACACCCGAACGCGTTCGAAGACGGCCGAAGTATTTCCATTCATTCGCGCCCCGACACCCACGGGTGAGACCGGGCTGGCTTTAAATTTTGTTTTCTCATCCGGGTAATTTAGCGGGAACAATCAGCACTATGAGGTGGTTGTAAAAGAAAAAGCATGTGTAAATAAACCGAAAATAAAATAAGTATTTATTTTGTAGTCTAGTTTACTCTTTACTTTGATAATTGGTAATAAATATGGTCCACAGCGAGGGATCAATAAGACATAATAATAAATAATTTTAAATATAGAACAATATTATAAACATAATTTTCAGCCTACCTATAGTATCTTGTAGTGTTTTTAAACAATTAATATTGGATTACATTTAAAATATTATTCCTCGTGTCGTGAGGCGATTACCAAATACTAGTAGATGAGGATCAGCGACTAAATAGCCAAGCATGGGGATTATAACAACATCGGTCTAATTAGCCATATTATCCCTATGATTATAGGCAACATCGCTCACTTATCACATCATCATCAACAGGCTGTGGCAGTCCACTGCTGGACGTAGGTCTTCCCCAAAAAACGCCACCTAGCCCGATCTTCAGCTTCACGAATCCAGTTCCTGCCAGCCGCAGATCGTTGTACCATCCAGCTGGGAGCGTCTCACACTACGTTTGCCAAGACGAGGTCTCCACTCTAGCACTTGTTTGCTCCAAGGATTGTCGGATTTCCGACAAACGTGACTAACCCATTTTTTACTAGTCTAGCCACTTAAGTTTACTAATTCGAAGGACTACGTCGGTGACTGGTTCTCTGTCGGATTTCTTCATTCCGAATTCTACCTAACAGAGAAACTCTGAGCATAGCTCTCTCCGTAGCCCTCTTAAATACTCTAAGCTTGTGAACATACTGTCAGTGTCTACGTTTCAACGTCGTAGGAGAGTATAGGTAGGATACACTAGTCGAAGTCTTTCATCGTCAGGCTCTAAGGTATGGGTGACGAGAAGACTTGACGAAGTTTTCCAAACCGTTCACTTTTAAAGGAGATCAATGTCCAGGAGTGATCTGTTACGATTGTTTATGATGATTGCTTGACACTCACTTTAAGGAAGAAGAAAACAAAATAAGGGAAAACGAATCCAATATGCAAATCCCTGACTGTGATATGCCTCATTATATTGTATGTACTATGCATGAAGCGAAGAAATATGTATGCATGAATAATATCAGTATCAATATACCACAAAACGTTACGGTTTTACTTTAATGGCACTATACAAATATCGTATATTAAGATAAAATTGCAATTAGCTCGCTAATGACGAAACAAATTATGCTATCACCTCTAAAGGCTGTCGTTGTGGTACCTGCGCTATGTATCAAGCAATGCGCGGGGTCACCTTATCAAACTGTATCAACATTAGGTGTGCATGCGACCTTAGGGAAATTCTGATGCCCTAGTAATATTATTTAACAATCTATGAAAACCTTGAAGCATCTAGTGTATGTAGGATTTGACAGTTTAAACAATAATATTACTTTGGAAGTATTATATAAGAAAGTAAAAGAAATAGAACCTTTCATCTTAAATAATAATAGCATAACCAAATGATACGATCCTATTGTATCTTATGACAATTAAAATATATTATCAATGAAACGAATTTCATAGTGACTATCAAGAAAACATATATTTTATAAGAAACCTTTATGTTTTAAAACAAAAGGGTTAATACGGACAAAAACATGGAATAGATATAATGTATACGAGATGGTAATGAAATCAATCAAAAAAAAAGCCCTGGAGTTTCGGGAAAGATTTCTTACTAGATAAGGGAGATAAAACAGCAAGCATACCGCGTGAGGAAGCAATCAATACAGTTATAGAATTCGCAAAACTAAAGGTGTTACAGAAACTTATAAAGATACATCAGTTCCTATTTTCTAATTAACACAATCTATCTTTTTATAAGTTCTTGACTTTATTGAGAATAGAGCCACATCATTCGCTGTGTTTCGAACAACAACCACAATGTGAACCAATATCAGTGGATATATTTTTGCGTTTTAATTTTATGAATTATTTATAGAATGTGATCTATTAATAACAAATTAATATAATTATAAAATGTTATAATACACTTCACTTAGATATTAACATAGTATAACATTTTAAATATTTATAATACACTTCACTAATGTATTAATGTAGTGTAACAGTTACAAAAAAATGGAAAAGTTCAGTATTAATATTGCTCTATCTTGGATAGATAGATTTAAATAAAATCTGTCTAATCTACATTGGAACGAGATTTCAACATTAGGTATGCACAGATAAATTGATCAAAAAATCCGTGCATATATTCACTTCCGTATCAAATAAATATTAACACAAATCACAAGGCAAACCATTTTATAACATTGTTTTAATATCAAAATTATTCATTATTAGATGAAACGGAAGTGGAAAACATTTAGATAAGTTACAATATTACATTTACACCATAGGCATCCTCAAAACGTTGCCAACCTTTTTAACCGGCTTTTTTATGGGATAGGGATGAAAACGAGCAAGTGTGTCGCCTGATGGAAAGCAATCGATGTCCCTCGACTCCTGCAACACCAAAGGCGTTAAATAGCGAAATCAAACAGTTACAGCCTTTGAGATATAAGTAGGTTGTTTTTCAAAGGTTTTAATGTCATATCGGTTCAGAAATACCGCTGAAGACAGCCAGTTCCATAGGAGTGGTAGTATGTGGAATGAGGTTTTGGGAAAAACGCCATGCTGCAGAGAATAGGGACATATGAGGAAGATATGTGGAGGAGGTCAAAACTCATCGGTTGTAGTGCCACTGTGAGAAGGCTGAATCGCCATTCATCCAGATGGTGAAATGTGCAGGCTTGTTTATTGTTATCGATATGCTTAGAGGTTATGGGAGGGAACATGTAATTACTAAACATCCCAATACAATGCATCATTTATGAAATCAATATAGGGCGCCGAAGACTACCGAATGACGTAATTCGATAGTGAAACAGTCAATATTTGATATGCAACCATTAGTCGTGGCTCGCGATAACGCCCGACAAGTTCACTAATGAATACGGGAAACAGAAGTATGGTTGCGCCGCGGTACTGAGTTTTACGCTCGACCGTCGTGAGTCAATGCGCACACGATTTGTATACAATACAAAAAACAAACCTAAAAGACGTTTGGCAGACAATTTCAAAGCGTGTGTGAGAAATAGTTTTTATGTTGATTTTAATCAAAACTTGATATATTTTTATATAAATTATATATTTACTTTATATATTTAGATTTAATAGTGGTAGAGAACGCTGCAGACGAATACTTAGTCAAGAATGGCAAGGGGCCCGGGGAAGTACAACACTCCCACAGAAAACCGGCGTCTGAGTGGTAGTTTACCTACCGCGCTTCGTGCGTTGAGCGGCTGAGTTCCGGAGGCCCAGCACCCTTCCCCCTACCCCTTCCATTCCCTCTCCCACAGTGTCACTTTCCTTAAATGTCAATAACGCTTCCGCACTGTCTATGGCGATGCGGAAGTCTATGGATTGCTTTCCATCAGGTGATACGCCTGCTCGTTTGCCTTTCTATCCCATAAAAGAACACATATCAGTGTATTCTTACAGCTATTATGATAATGAAGTATAGCGGGCACAATTAAACCTTAATGAGATATATAAGACGACCAATTGGTTCAGTGGCTGGGCCCTCTGCCCACGGAGCCAATTGTCGTGGGTTAGATCACCGTAACGGAATAAATATTATGTATGGATGGCCTACAGATATTTATTCCGAGTGTGGTAACCCCGCCAATCCGCATTGGACAAGCGTGGCGGGTATCTACTAATATCCGTTCTTACAGAAATGGAGGCCTGTGTTCAGTAATGGGACATATATGGGCTGTGAAAAAAAAAAGATTTATAAATATATACTAATATATGTATATAAAGGATGTCCGGTGGAAAAATTATGTTATTGGTCTAATAATCAGTAAACGCATGCTTACTGATTATTTTCTGCCGATATTGAGAGAACTTTACTTCACGCACATGGTTTCAACAAGATGTCGCTACACCTCACACTCTGTAAGAGACAGTGAAGCTTCTTCGTGATTTCCTCCATAACAAATTAGTAAGAGGTTTCGGTGATATCCCCTGCTTACCCAGGTCACCGGATTTCAAACCTATGGACTTTTTATGTGAGGGGGTACCTAAAAGTATCTATGAAAAAAACTCTAAGACCATCTCAGCACCAAAAAGAAAATTGCGTTCGCGAGGTTAACGGCATCCCAACATCACTATTTCAGCGAATGGTGCAGAATACTGTGGCTAGGTACAAGAGTCCGCCCGACATGGTGGTCAATTTTTTTAATTATTGCATCGAAATGATGCAATAATTAAAAAAAATTAAAAACCCGTACTTCTCTTCTTCGTAAAAGTTATTGAATTTTATAGTTTTTTTATTATTTATGGTTGAAAACCTAATTATCCCACCGACCATCCTATATACATAAGTCAGTAGGCTAAAATACTTAGAGGCGAAATATTTTAGCAAATTAACGACCTAATTTTTTCAAAGGCAAAGTTACCGCTTCGTAGTCAGTGGTCGCGGGTTCGATTCTCAGTCAATCAACAACCTGCAGTCCCCTGCTTGGACATAGGCCTCCCCCAAGAAGCACCACCTAACCCGGTCTTCGGCTTCACGTATCCAGTTTTTGCAAGCCGCCCTGCGCAGATCGTCGCACCATCTAACCGGGGCAAATCCCACATTACGTTGGCGGAAACGCGATTTTCACTCTAACACTCATCTGCTCCAACGATTCTCGGCTATAGGACAAACGTGACCAGCCCATTGCCACTTTAGTTTACTAATTCGAAAGACTATGTTCAACTCTCGCTTCCGGATAAATATATGTAGGCAGGGCCAACATGTATTTATTCCGAATCTGGATCCCTGCTTATGAGCCTTGATCAAGACTGGTCCGTGCATAGAAGCGGAAAATATCTGAAAAAAACGTGTAATAAATAATACAAATTTCATCAACATCGTTATGGCAGAACTAGTGCTAATTGAAGTAATATTTCATCGAATTGACGAACAAGTTTTGACGTTCGACGCAAAACGCTGTCGGCGTCAAAACTCCCACTAATTAAAACGTCCCGACGCAAACACAAAATAAACATTGTGCACTCCGGTTGAATCATATCACAACTTTTTTTGCAGAGGTGGCTGGATGTGGGGGGGGGAGACGAGGGCGGCAGAGCGAGCGACGCGAGGTTATCAGTTCTGATAAGAGCTCATCCATCACTCACTGCGTATCTATTACAATGCTCCGAGACGTTGCAACGAACGGAAGATTTTGTATTCCTTTGAACTATATGCGTACCATATAAAGCAAATACATACAATTGTATGTTATCCCTTTAAACCAGACATTTTTTTTACTTGACTTAAATTTTACTACACGTGGCAATGAATTAGATTTGTTTTCCTTTGCCCGCGTTTATTTTACCACTTTCAAGTTATATCATTTGTCATTATTTTAGATTAAAAGAAAACTATTATGTATATTAACCACCAAGTTTGAAAGATCTATACTGGATATAGGACTCCTCACAGGCGCACCACTTTACAGATCATTTATCATTAGTAATACACAATTTTCAATGATAAAAGGCTATTAAAGGGGAAGTAAGGAAAGAAAAGAAAGATGTTTCACAAGCATATAAAAATGTGATCCACATAAAAGCGGTGTTTCAAATATTGGTTCAAATATTGCTGATTGTAGCATATTGTATGTATAGAAAAAACTAGTAGAGTTTCAACTTCATCCAAATAAAGCTTCAAACGATGATAGATTAAGTTGAAGTTCGATCTTTTCCCGTCAACTTACATCAGTGACGTTGTGTTTTTATTTAATTTTCATAATTTTATATTAATATCAGTTATATTGTTTAATTGTATTGTGTTATGTGTATAAGTGGTATGAAATAAATGCGGGTATCGTGACTTTCTAAGTTGACTGAAAAAGTCCGTAGAAGGTTTTGGTAAAATAGCCACTATTTTATCAAGAAGTAACGTAACAAGCTGACTAGTTATATTTCAAAAGGGCTGATATAATTGTATTTTACTTGACACTGGCATAATAGTTATAATTAATTGCCATCAAAGACAAAAAGAAATAGTTAAGTTCGAGATTGTTTAAAATCGCAAATATAAAACATTTGTAAAAACCAAAATCATATATAGCTAGATGAAACTGAAGTGACAATGCTGTTCAAGATTGTCAGAGGACAGATAATTGTTAGAGTAGATGAGTGCAGAAGTGCAAACCGCGTCTCGACAAACGGAGAGAGTGGGTCACCCCCGGCTATGTGATGTGACTATCTGCAAAGGCTAATTGGGTCTTAAGAGAGGTTTATATACGGCATCGGACTGGTGTAAGCAGAGAAAGAAATATCCATTCACACTGAAATAATTTCAACGTTAATAAAAAGTAATGAAATGATAACAAATTTTAATGGTTCAAGATATATTCAACGTTCGCGACACAACTTTTTAATTAAATCTTAAATTAAATTTCTAATTGCAGTATTATTTAATTTTACTTGATCCCTAATCTGTTTGCTTAATTCCATTTGAATTATCTTAAGGTTTTGTTTTGAGTTAACATATTGCGTTTGATGGATAGGCTCAAATACAAATTTCTCAAATGACATTTACAGGATACAAAGTAAGATTTTCGATTACTATTGAAAATTCATCAAGACTGGGTGTGTATATGTTTGTGAATTTAGTTTCTATTATAGTTTTATATCAATATTTCTACAAAGTATGGTCTATTTTGGTTTTTTTCTTCGATTTTATCAAGAAATCAGCTTGAGTTTTCTAACAATTTCCGCGTTGATAGATACATAGATAGATATATTCTTTATTATTCACCAAAAAACAAAGTTATACAATTATTGATTGTAATATTTATATACAAATGGCGGTCTTATCGCTAATAGCGATTTCTTTCAGACAACTATGTTGATGGCGCATGCTCCGAATACCATGGACAGCATTCCGCACCAATGTGTCTCTGTCCACGGTATGCCGACGCCGTATCCTCAGTTATTTCGGTCTCATTATCCGCCGCTACGATGAAAACATGGAGAAATTGATCGTCTATGCAAATGTTGAGGAGAAAAGTCGGACCAACTGAAGCAGAATAAGATCTCCAGGTTCGTGGAAGTGACCCGATTGTCTGCCAACCATAATAAATGGAAGAGCCTAATGAACCGTTGGGTGAAGTCTGGTGATCGCGATCTTCAGACATAAAGGATCGACCAGTAAGTTCATTTTTTTCTTTTCTTTTATGGGATAGGAAGGCAAATGAGCAGACGTGTCACCTAATGGAAAGCAATCAACGCCGTCTATAGACATCCGCAGCGTCATAGACAGTGCGGAAGCGTTGCCATCCTTTAAGGAAAGTGTCATAATGGGGGAGGGAGGAGAGGGGGAGGGTGTTGGGCTTCCAGAACTCAGCCGTTCACCGTACAAAGCGCGGTAGCTAAGCTACCACTCAAACGCCGGTTTTCTGCAGGAGTATGGTACTTCCGCGGGCGAGCCAGCCGCATTCATGCAACAGATAAACATTATGCCATTCTTGACAAAGCTTCGTCTAAAATGTGACAATGTAATGTTTTGTTCTTATTGTAGCAAAAGTATATTTGGGATATCATAAAATATTATAAGTTTAGTAGCATTAATTAAAATTAAAATAATTTATTACTGTTTACAAAGAAATATGTATGTCACATCCGTTCATGCACGGATGATTTTCACAATAAGTATAATCAACATTCACATTTTGTCGACCCCCCTCCCCTCCCCTTAACATTAACTTAATATATGACGTAATTTATAAATTGTCCCTTAGAGCTATGAGATTTTTAAATTTATACAGCTTAATATTAGACTCGTCGGTTATCATTAAGCTATTATATAACGATCCACATTTGGACAAATGTTGTGAAGAAGGCCAATAGTTTGCCGTAATCTCCACGCTTGACAAGCTAATTGGGGATTCGCAAAATGGTTTTTTTTATGGCATAGGAAGGCAAACGAGCAAGCGTGTCACTTGATGGAAAGCAACCAACGCCGTCCATAGACATCCGCAACGCCATAGGCAGTGCGGATGCGTTGCCGACCTTAAAGGAAAGTGAAATTATGGGAGTGGGAATCTGAGGGGGAATGGGAGTGGGAATCGGAGGGAGAGTGGGAAAGGGAGGGTGTTGGGCCTCCGGAACTCAGACCGCTCACCGTACGAAGCGCGGTAGACAAGCTACCCCTCAGACGCCGGTTTTCTGCGGTTTTTATAACTTAGGTGGATGCTGCTGTCCGTCTTGTTGATATTTGATTCCCTAGACGCTTCGTAGGAAACCCACGGAGAAATTATATGCGTCTATTCTATGCGATGAACTACACCACATACATGTGTATGTATTTATTAGGCAATAACTCAGTAAATATTCAAATTAAAAAGTATGATACTTAAACGAAATTTACATTACTAAATAAGGAGCAAAACACGAAATTTTTTAATATACCCACTACACCTACCGTCAATATTAACAATAAAAATAGACAAGCAAATATTCGTGATTCCAATGCTAACAGCAGGTTGATATAAGATTAACTTATTAACGATTATAATATTTATTTATTCTAGCCCGCCTAGAAAAACTACTTAAAAGCTAAACACGAAACGTAATCTGTGAAAAAAAAACTAAATTCTTAAGTATTCGTCGTGAACTCTAAGGCACCGACTCCACAATAAAGTTCATCGCGGAGAGTCCGCCCTGTTACCGGGTAATCGCCACGAGACGATTATTTACTCGCTCGCATATCGCAGCGATTCAAGGCGTATTGTAGACGAGACGTATCGAGTCGTCACGGGACGCGATGGATCGTCGCTCATTGTTTAATTGTTTTGTCAAAAAAGCGCGTCTCTTAGCGAGTGTGCTACGAGTAAATCGCATCTTGGGGGGGGGGGGCACGACAAGTCGGTCGGGACTCGTGGCGTGGCGTATGCATATGTATGTGTAAGTGATTATGTATACTCATCAATGTTACAAGTCGCATCGCTGCGAAAGTATCGCCGTGTGAAGACACGCTCATAGAGTTGTTATAAAATGTAGTGGCAGAACGATAATATCGCAGCGATAAACTCGCTCGTGTAGTTCGCGCCTAAAAGATTGCACGTATCACTGGATATTACGTAATATCTCGTGACTCTTGTTAAAAATGTCTCGATTATGATACGCTGTAAGTCTTATCATGCTATGATACAATTCAGGTTTTTTGACTCAATGTCATAAGGTTACAAATTGCATAACACAAGATCTAAACACTTCCTTATCTGCAATGTATACTAACATTCTTCGTACTAGATTTCGTGTGTGTATATTCACACTTATTACTCTATTTGATAGTAGTAGCTAATTGATTATTTAAATGATTGTTTGTTTATTATGAAAATTGTTTACAATGTTATAGCTATTTGTGAAACATCATCCTTTGCGACAGTTCACTGCTAAATATGACCTTTCCAAAGGCGCGCCACCTAGTCTGATCTTCAACTACCTCTGCCAGTCACTCTGCACAGATCATCGCTCCATCTAACCGGAGGAAGGCGTCTAGAGTGCGATCCACACTACATTACTCAAGATGAGGTCTCCATTTCAACACTCATTTACTTCAACGATTGTCGGTTCTCGGACAAACCTCGACACTTTAGTTTGCTAATTTGATTTTCATTTCGAAATGTATCCACCAGAGAAACTCCGATCATAACTTCTTCATAGCTCTCACTCGCTACAAAGAGAAGTTTTATCCCCAACATCAAAATACTGGCGATCAAGTACGGTACATTTTTCCAAAACCTTCATTTCACATACAGTTATCCTTTGGAACCAGTTACCCCCAGCGGTGTTTCCGAGCCGTTACGACAAAGGAACCCTAAAAAGAGAGAGAGAGAAGCATCAAAGGGCGCTTGATAGATATGAAACATTGACGACGGCTGGGTCTCTACCGTATGCTCACAGGTACGTGAAGTCACCCTGTATAAAGTACAATGGAATGGAGCGTAGACAGATCTACGATTTCACTCCTATGCATCACGATAAGATAAAAAGATCACACATTTCTCAAAGGCCGGCAACGCTTTTGCAATGCCTATGAAACTGCGAATGTCTATGAGCTGCATTAATTGCTTTCCATCAGGTGACACGCCTGATTGTTTGCATTCCTATCTCATAAAAAAAAGCTACTTTGAAATTGTCGCGCAAATGGATCGTCTGTTTCCGCCCTAAAATAATCGTCTAGACATCTTCACTTGTATTGTATATACCTATATATTTTAAAACCAATATTTAATAACATTTGATAAAATTAAAGCAAAACCAATAAATTTACCTTTCTTTCCTTTAATAAAATTATAAACGTCATTTTTGAGGCAAATTTAAATTTTCGATTTCGATTTTCACATTATCATGGAATGCACCAGGAATGTAGGAGAATAATTGCAATGCACATAAGCCGAATTGGCAAAGGGATTAGTAATACTATATTGGCCTATTCGCTCTCAGAGACTGCTGGTTAGTGTATGAGCTGGTATGAATCGGCCTCGGGAGACGATAGATAAATAGTTTTTTTTTATATTTTTAATTTTAAGCAGTAATTTCAGTTAGAATATGTATATATAATTTATCTTTATGTTTATATTGTCATATCCTATTAGTTATTATGTTATATATGTATATTATGTAATTTTCGATTATTAATAGAGTCAGGCGTTATTTTGCGGAAATCCATCACTATGTGGACAGTCAAAAGTTTTACTTAGCTACGATCCGTGCCAAGCAAAACAGTAACAGAAAATTAATAACCGAAAACTTTTCGGTTGTCTTCCGTAGAGTCTACTGAATGTCTACATACCTGAAGATGCCCCGTGTTGGGGCGAAACACGTGTCGTTTACAAGTTGGGAAAGTGGTAGTGTGTGTTTGGTGTTGTGTATGGTGGTTGGTGGGTGGAGAATTGATGGCCGATTTTCGGTAAGTTTTTGGTTTAAGTTCCAAATAAATCCACTTCATCCAGCACAAAAAAAAACACATTATTAATTTTCTGTTATTGTTTTGCTTGTCGCGGATATTAGCTAAGTAAAACTTTTGACTGTCTACAAAGTAATATTCGATTTAAAAAGTAATAAGGAAAGAAACGAGATTAATGCTAGTACAACAGAGTAAGACGATAAAAACAGTTGAACATAACTCCAAGTGAGTAGACAGTCCAAAGCTCACACTGCGGCAAAAAGTATATACATACACACACACACACACACACTACACACAAGAGCAGAAACTTCGCAGATGCGCTCACACGCATCGTCGAGTAGGATTACCATATTATATGTTTAATATACGTATGCATAAATTGTCCATGTTAAACCGAATGTTTTGCTTGAATTTATATTTCAATTAATATATCATTTAATTGTATTTTTTATATAATTTGATTGTACATAAATGCGATACGTATTAAAGATTATGATCTCTATTTCTTATCAAATTGCTCAACGCATTGTATATAATTGTGGTAGAGCCACGCTGCAGACGAATACTTTGTCAAGGGCCGGCTCGCCTGGCGATTTACCACACTGCCGCAGAAAACCGGCGTCTGAGTAGTAGCTTACTTACCGCGCTTCGTAGGGTGAGCGGGTGGTTATCATGTGGGTGTCGGATGAACCGAAAAAACAATTTATGTATATTTAATAAAAAATATAAAATGTTACAATGTAAATAATAAGAATGCTATAATAACTAGTGAGACGAATAAAAATGAAACTTAAATATTTTATAGAAAAACGTTATTATATTATGGTGACAGTCAGAATCTTTACTTAGCTAAGATCTGCGACAAGCAAACAGTAAATAGAAAAATAATAATGTGTGTTTTTACTGGAAACAGTGGATTTATGGGAAATTTAAACTAAATCTTACCAAAAAATGGCCGTCAGCAACTTTCCTCATCCCAACCACTTTCAACAACACCAACACCAAATACACACCACCACTCTTCCACGATGTACACGACTCGTGTTTCGCCTTAACACGAGGCCTCATCAGACCCTACGGAAGACACTTAACGGTTGTCGTGTACATTGTGGAAGAGTGATGGTGTGTGTTTGTTGTTAGTGTTGTTGATAGTAGTTGGGAAGTGGAGAGTTGCTGACAGCTGCGTTTTATGTATTTCCTATGTTATGGATACTTATGGATTTCCGCGAGGTAACGCCTGACTACATTAATTAACGTTATTATATATTATAACTTTTTATAAAACACCACGGTAGGGCCCTATTGCAGCGCTACCTACCGGGTTTAATTGTGAAAGTAAATCATCTAGGAACCCACTTAAATACACATAAAAATTTCAATAAAATCGGTCCAGCCGTTTAGTAGGAGTTCAGTGAAAAACACGTACAGAAAGCATTCAATTTTTAGACATAAGGAATTACATTTCATTCGTCAAAGATTCACGCTATAGATTGTTAACTAACTTCAAAGAAATACTTTAATACATCTATAATTTCTTTGCTATTAAAAATAGAAGCGTCCTTTCGCCTGCAGGCACCATTGCGTTTCTTTCTATAAATAACATCACGGTACGTTTTTCATTAAAGAAATAATTATTTGAACAATAAATAATAAGATATTGTGAGCATTGTATTTTCTTGAAATAAAAAAAGCATTTTAATTAAAAGCGACGAAAATATATATTACTTGTGTGTATTTGGAGTATTTTAAAATATTCTTTTTAGTATTCTAATATATAGAATTTTTAATTATATATCATCACGCCTGTTTCCCGTAGAGGTAGAGTAGGGTAGAGACCACAGATCTCTATCTGCTACGATCTCGGCATACATTTTCTGCTTTCTCCACACTCATCACTCTCTTCATGCAACCCTTTGGCTAAGGGTACTTGATCTCGCCTCTTTTAAAAACTTCGGCAATTTGATCTAATTATTTTTTCCTTGGTCTTCCCCTGCCGACCCTTCCATCCACATTCGCAACGTAAATTTCTTTTGCCAGTCATCTTTCATCCATCCAATCTAGGTGCTCAAACCATTTAAGCATTCTTTTATCATCACTCTCTTATATCTTCATGCTTTTTTATATCATTCAAAGTTACAACATACATACATTTTAATGCTCTCATTTCCACCGCATTTAGCCTGCTTTATAGATTTATTGTATCTATATCTAGTTCCTTCGTTCGATTACTTTTTTACTCGAAAGATAAATCGAAAGAATATTTTTTCTTGACAATATTTATAGTCCTCAAGGTAATTGGTATTTCAAATAGTTATATTTATATGTATTGCATTATATAGTATCATATTTAAGATATGTCATAATTAAATCTAATTTGCATAGATAGTATCTATTTTATTCATATAATTAATGAAAAGTAAAGCATATTTTTAGTATTAGGAAATACAAATCTAGACCCAATATATTTTCGAAACATATTTAAATAATGACCTTACATAAGAAGGTCACAGTACGAGTTTAAGAGAAATAATTTTAATAGCTTGAAACACTGGTAAACACTGGATTTATACACGCAATTGAAATTAATACATCTCGGGTACAAGCGTTTAATCAGTTCACATATTGAACTTGTATATGTATGTACATGTACTAGGAATTCATAACTTTGACATAAAACACCAATTGCACCAATCTATAGTGACTATTTCATACATTACACTATGATAAGAATGAATTTAATTACCATAAAATTTCATTTTCCGACAATGTATAAGAGCCGTAGGGTAGGTCATGGCTGAATGCGTAAGCACAAACGGATGTGCATACATACGATAACAACTATTATCACTACTTCAAAGGTTAGCTGAAGCTGTGAGAGTTGTTCCAGAGAAATCGAATGTTTGTTGCGAGATAACGCGCATTTTAAACGTATTAAACAAACAATATTAAAATATACATATATTACGTTAACGTTACTTTTTCGGGAATATATTTCGTTATTAATTAACGTCTACAATTCGTTTAAAAAAATATTAGTTATGAAAATCCTTCAATATGCTATTTAAATGCCAATAAGTAAGTACACTTGTCAATTATTGTCCTGCGATATAGACTTGTCCGACTCCTACTCGGCGTGTACCAGGCGAGCAACGGATCGCAGTGGTTGGTATCACGTTACGCGCTGGCTGTTGACACCAGCGCCTGATTAATATTTATGATACGGCTGAGCATCTCGCATGGCCGGTTCGCTCGCTCACTGCGAATTACCTCCATCTCTCTCGCACTAATGCGGTTACTTACGCGAACGCATTGGCAACTTATATGTTAACCGCTGTCCCAACCAATCGTGAGTAAGTGCGAATGAGAATCCCAAATCTACTTAATAATTTTCTGTCGTTTTGTTTTGGCTTATTTTTTTTTTAGTCTAAACAAGTCTTGGAGGCCGCAGTGTGCTAATCGTATATTTTTTTGTAATGGATTTGTGTAGAATTAATATATAAATTATCTTTAATGGGTTCATGTTGTTTCAAATTGGAAGAAATATTCATATATTGGCGACTAAATAATGTATTGTTGTAGACTTGCGACGCAGTTAATGATAAAATATTTCTTGCGGCTTATTGGCACAAGTTCCAGTGAATTCTGGTTTGAATTAAAGGCAGACAGACAGAAAGTGTGTGGAACGAGATGGAATCGAGGCGCCTCGATTCCATCCTGACAGTATCGAAGTAACTCAACCGGACGGACTTGACTGACATATTAAAAATTTGCAAAGCGTAATAACGTACTGGAAAATTAAATATCACTCTTCCCAAGAAACATATAGAGTTTCTTTTCGGTTACAATTAATAACATGAACACATATTTTATCGCAACACAAAATAATATATAATACATATATATGTATATGTGTAACAATAATAGTATTTCATATTTCCTCAAAGCTCTGGAACTATCAGTTCGTTGGGAGCAATGATGTTTGTTTGAATTACTCATTGAACTTTATTAGTCATTTGATTAACTAGAGCCGTTTGTCTTTAATTGATACGCGTCCAAAACCGCTATCTGTACTGTATGACCTCTTTTGTTGATATTCATTTGTTTTAAATAAAGTCATCGAATAATAGAGAAAAAAATAGAGTACACCGTATTATGGTTTAGATATGAGCAATGTTATCCTATCTATTTGAGAACTCATTATCATTGTTTGTCTGGACGTTTTGCGGAGTTCGTGCGTTCCACCGCCGGCCGGCATTCGAGCTCGCGTTTCAAGGTCACGTTATCACGCCGCCACCAGTCGACTCGTACACCCAGAATACTTCGCAAACAATTACAACTACACATTTCCAACTGCATCGACACGAACACGACACTAGCGCGCGTAATCTTACAGGAACTCGGCAATCTGGAACGTCGCCGACTTTATTGGTAACGAGCACAACCGGCATCGGGACAGGGCCGGACGTTTGCTTCTCAAAGTAGCAATACGGTGATATCTCCAATCGAATTAGCAGCGTGTTTACATTATATAAATAGAGCGCGTTCACGTGGCGCGAGATAAGCGCCCGCCAATACGTCGTTAGCACTCACCGTGCGCTGTTAACATCCTCCGCGGTCGGCTGAGTGTTCCTCCGTGACACTGACACTCGAGCGGGAACTTAAGCACTCACAAACGGCGCACTAAGCTTAGCAGCACACGCGAGGACTGCACAGCGTGACACCCACGACTAGAATGCGGGCAAGACGAGCGCGGGGCACGGGGTGCGGGGGACAGCGAGCGACACACAGCTCATACGAAGGCGCGGCGAGTACGACTGCGGCCCGGCACGATCGGCTGCCATCAGTCCCCCCTATTGGTTGCTGTCCACGTGACGTCACACGAACCAACCAATGGCCGCGAAACATTTAATGTGAGCAAATGCCACCAGAGGCGCTGGCAGTAAGGAAGTCGCCCGCCCTACAGAGCTTTCTTCAGCTAGGGCGTGAGCTTTTGTAAGCGGCAAATGTTTGTAATATTATTGAATCCTTAAACTATACGTATGGGATTTAATAATACGTTATTGATAATTTATACCCGCATGAATAAAACTTTAATACAACGAGTACTGTTTCCATCACGAAGATTGTTAATTATTTCAAATTTCACTGTATATGTTTCTGCGACAAATTGGGCATGTGCCAGATAGGGTGAATATTCCTCTAGTAAAGGTAAACATACAAATTAATCATCGGCCAAGGAAAATATTGACGGGACGAAATGGAGCATAGTATGTTAGTCGTATAGGTCTCTCTGAAGAATAAAATATATTCAATAAAACATATTTCTTAATTTTATACAGATAAGTAGTTTATTTTCTAATATTTTTATAAGTTTAATGAAATGCTCGACCAAATAATAGATCTCGTCATTTTTAATACTAGTTTTAATATATTGGGAGAGCAGAAGGAAGGCTTTTTTTATGAAGTGAGGAGGACTAATAATGAAGTATAGATTGATTAGATTTTTATGTGTTTGTGTGAATAAATAAATACATAATAAATCGGAGTTTCCTTGATGACTGTGATTTTTTTTTATAGAAGAGGTATCTGTTAGGTATCGGTTAGTAATCATTATTTTTGTCACCCATTTGATAAAAATGTAGCTGGAGAGATATTAAATCACTAAAAATTCAAAGAAAGAAGTGTAGTAGCAAAGTTGCTCAGAATCCATTTTTCTATTACTGTATAGTACTTTCCGCGAAGACTCATTGCATACTCTTCATATAAAACTTTGCCTGTAGCTTGGCTCCACTATATTTCAAACAAATTATGAAATTGATGGATGCTTTGTACCCAATACTGTTGAGTTTAATATTAAAATTAGTTGATTAATGGAGTCAGGCGTTAATTTGCGGAAACCATTACTATGTGGACAGTCAGAACTTTTACTTAGCTACGATCCGCGTCAAGCAAACAAAAATAGAAAAATAATAATGTATATTTTTTAACTTAAACTAAATCACCAAAGAGATGGTCGACGTTACATCACCAACACCATACACATACCACGACTTTTCCACATTACACACGACACGTGTTTCGCCTAAACACGAGGCATCATCAGGTATAGTAGACTCTAAGGAAGACTTAACGTTTGTCTTTGTGGTAAGATTTAGTTTAGGTTCCCGTAAATCCACTTTTTCCAGTAAAAGACACACGTTATTATTTTTCTATTTTTGTTTGCTTGTCGCGGATGTTAGCTAAGTAAAAGTTCTGACTGTCCCCATGTTAATATTGGTGTTTAGAAAAATTTACATATAAAACTCAGAGATAAAGTGTTTTGCAAAGAAAAAGTTACCAATAAATTGAATTGAGAAGAATTAATCGGATTAAAGGGAAACGCCAAATCTTACAGCATCTTTGAAAATAGTAGGAGAAATACAACTAGGCGTTTGGTTGGTCTTTACTAACTTTGTTGGCGCAGCGATCCAAAATGGAACCTGGCCTCCGAACAGATTTACGTCACCGTGCCCTGTCCTGCTCCACCTCCTGCCAGTTGCAGATTTGAAGGTTCTTTCGAGTTCTCCCACTGCCATCATCTCGTTTGATTAGGCCCAGGATCTTTCGGAACGAAAAGGCCTCCGAAAGGATCAGACCAGGATGTCGTGATAATTTTATTTTATTGTTTTAAATATTTATTTTGAATATTTAATTTTATTTTAAATATTCGTTGGAAAATTCTCCAGAGAACCAATCACCTACATAGTTTTTCAAATATGCACACTGAATGGAAATGGGCTGGTTACTTTTGTTGGGCTATTCCAACAGTTGTTTGAGTAGTCCAACACCTTGGCAAACGTAGCGTAGGATTCCCTTTAACCAAATGGTAGGACTATGTCTAGAAGAGAACTACTGATGGTTTTTGATGATGATGTTAGGAAAAATTGCTGGCGAAAAGAAATAAGGAAGACATTTACGAAACATTAGACATGACGTGTAGAAAATTAAAGAAGACGAAGAAAAAGGGAACTTCTGCATAGATAAGTGTCTAGCACTAAAGTTATGGACGGATGAATCAATCAGTGAATCATTAGAAAGTATTAATCTTTTTAGTATTTTGTAAAAATATGGCACATTTATCACCACATAAACATAAATTGTTTTTAATATTGTGATAGGTGTTAAATACTAAGGATATACCATACTTTCTTTTTCAAATAAAAGACATCCATGTAATTAATGTATACTGAGAAAAAAATACTTAATACCGTCACTAAGAGCTTCGTCATTAGAGCGAGCTGTAAACAAAACCTTTAGTCGCACCCGAGGGATCGACAGCTGTCCCCATGCCTCGGCGTTCGACCATTAAACACCCACGACGGATTCCGCGACAAGCAAACTGATACAAACGAAACCAAATCATAACATCCACTAAATACAGATTAATTTTCTATTACGAGTACGAAAAAAATCTGAAAAAATTCCTGTAAAAACACAACAGTTGAAATTAAACCTTAGTGGAATAGAATACAGTTTATATTATCATGGTTATAAGAAAAAATGTTAGTGCCAAGGAAAGGAAATTGTATCCAAGATTTAGGTATTAGGTACAGAGTGATTAGAAAGGAAATACGAATTGTATTTGTACATCGGTATGAGACACCGTTTCCGCTTTCAGTAAATTGATCAAACACATCCGGAATAATCATTAAACTCACTGTTAACTCAGTGGTGAAGTGACCGGTTTCGGAGTGAACGGACATGGTTTTGATTCCCGCTTCGGGATAAATATATGTACATATCCATTATCTACAGGTACATTCAATGTCTGAGTACCTTGCCAAGTTTGTTCGCCTGGTGGGTTAGTTTTGTGTTAGTTAAATTACCGTCCATTCGTCCAGAAATGTGGTCCAGTTGGCTCAGAAGATATTTGACCGAGCCGACAATGGACCACACTCACTCCTCCAAAACCTTGCTCCCCTCCACGCTCGCCTACCTGAGGGACGCCTACTCCCACGCGAAATCCTCCTGTCGCCGCCTGCTTTTCGTGAAGGGGGGAGGGCCAGTGACGGATCCAACGTAGGAATAAGTTCAGCCACATCTCGGTGACACGGAGTCGTAAAGGACACCCAAAAGCCAAAGGATGTATATGTTTCTCATGGGAAGGTTGGGGAAAGAAATAATAAATATTTATAATCACACAAATCTCTAAAAAGAAAAGTTTCACTCAAGTTTCTTTCAAGTGGATGATGATTGAGGACTTCTTTCTAAGCATTAACACTTTTCAGAACTAGCTACTTCTTGTTTGTTCAGAGAAATCTCATTGCGAAATTGTACCAACTAGAAATTGGATTAATCGGAAGATGTGTCAAAATCTTATTTTAACAATTATCGATCTACGTCACACATGCAAATGTTCACAAAAACACACACACACACACACACACACACACATTGCTAGATGTGAATCATTCACGACGGCTCGAAGTTTCTATCGTATATTCAGGGCCACATGTAAAGTCGAGCGGAGGGGAGCGTAGTCTGAATCGAGACGACGCCTCGGTCTAATATTTCACTCCCATACACAGAGATGAGATGTTTCACATCAATAATAAGTAAATACTCTATATTTGTTTGTGTGGGACGCCCTCCTGCTAGATGGAGCGACGATCTTCGCAAGGCGGCTGGCAGAGACTGGATGCGTGTAGCCGAAGATCGGGCTAGGTGGCGCGCCTTGGGTGAGGCCTATGTCCAGCAGTGGACTGCCACGGGCTGATATTGATATTGATATATTGACTCTATATTTGATTCACGAGAATGATTGTCTTTTGAAGTCCCGTCAAATCAGTGAGAATTAATTTTAAATAGTCACCGTAACTACGGTAATAATTACAAAAGAAACCGAAATGTAAACAATACTGTTTCAATTCTAACTTACTTTGGGACGGTGAGAACTTTGTCACGTGTATAACATAATCGTTGGATATATGTGTAATTTTATTTTTAAAACTGAGGAAATAGATTAATTGTTTAAGATATGATGTACTATAAAATGTTCTGTCGTTAAAGGTAACGCTTGGTAGGCTGACTTCAGATGCAGTGTGACTTTTTTTTATTGCGATAGAAACTTTGATTTTACTAAAAACTTTTATTTAAAAACGTAACGTCATTTGTGCTTTTTTTGTTGTATAACCATTATCTTTTCTATTTGAATATATATAAATATGTATCGTTACGCTTGTTTCCCGTAGGGGTAGGCAGAGACCACAGATCTTCATCTGCTTCGATCTCGCCATACTTTCCTTGTTTCCTGCACACTCATTACTCCCCTCATGCAAGCCAGCCTGTTAAGGGTACTCTTGACCTGGCCTTTCCTGAAAACTTCAGCAATTTGGTCCAACAGCGGGACATATAAGGGATATATACATGAGTGGGATATTGCAAAAAATGTTAACACGTTGAATAGTGTATAATAATAAGTTATCTATTTTGAATGTACCAAACTTTTCACACAAATGCATCCTGAACTCTTCGATAATCGCCTTACTAAATACTTGAGAGAAAAACATCATCCAACTATCATCTACAAATTAAAAAGTATATGGAGCTATAATAAACCTATACCGTGTCCATATGTCAAACGCCCTCTCTATTTAGTAAAGCAATAACACCAGACAATTTACTTTCATGAGTCCCTTTGATACAGCCCCTGCAATAAATCTGTCAAACGACAGCGATACTTCTTGCTGCACAGAATTCATAATAAGCAAATGAATATATAATAAAATAAAACTTTATATAATGAGTCATAACATAAAATAGCAGCATAATCAACTAAATATTGCTTTTTTGATGAGTAACTTGGCTCAGCGTTGACGATAAGTACTTTCGGAGTCAGTGGTCGTGAATTCATATTCGTATTTATATATTTTCCAAAATTAATTTTCGTGTATCTTAGCGAAGTAAAAAACAAAAAACAAGCCTATACATACCTAAAAGGCCGGCAACGCTTCAGCGACTCCTGCGGTGTCGCGGTTGTCTATGGGCGGCGTTGATTGCTTTCCATCAGGCGACACGCTTGCTCGTTTGCCCTATCCCATAAAAAAAAGTAAATTTTTTATATATATTTCATGTTAAGAATGGAATTCTCAAAATAATCTTAGTGACTCACGATCACTATTATCAACAGCGTTTAATACTGTAGTGGTGGATGTAGGCCTCTCCCACTTTGGAAAAATATTAAAATCACCACCTTTTGTTGACGGTAACTTAGAAGTTATTTAACGTGTATTTTTACTTGTATTTGTGAGTCTGTATTCGTGATACGTCTTAAAATTTATGGTGGGGGTCGATGACTGCTAGATATAACGATACGTAAACAGTTATATACTTTCTTTTGTTTATTCTACACTATAATAAAATACTTTAGGATTTTTTTTTATTTCTATCGTGAAATATTTAGGGTGCGTATTATAATCGATGTTATACATATATTAGTAAAGATGTGTTTATTGTTATATTTTTAAAACATTTTTTACAGTAGAGCAGGCAAACGAGCTGTCGGGTCAGCGGGTGGTAAGCGATTACCACCGCCCGTACATATCCGCAACCCTGTTAACGCAAAAATAACAGAGGTAAAAAAATTTTTGATTAGGGCAACAGCATAGTAATGCTGTTGCTATATGGGATAAGAAGGCAAACGAGCAGGCGTGTCACCTAATAGAAAGCAACCAGCGTCGCCCATAGACATCCGCATTGCCATAGGCATTGTAGAAGCGTTGCCGCTCTTTATGGAATGAGTCATCTACCCCTCAGACGCTGCTTTTCTGCGGGAGTGTGGTACTTCCGCGGGCGAGCCGGCCCATTCATGTTATAGACAAATAATATGCCATTCTTCTTGACAAAATATTCGTCTGCAGTGTGGCTATACCACTGCAAATGGATGGATAGGCGCGAATTTTGAATTAACAAACAATACGTCTTATGTGTAATACAGTGCCTATGGCGCTGCGGATGTCTATGCGCGGCATTTATTACCTTCCATCAAGTGACGCGCTTTCTCGTTTGCCTTCTTATCCCATAAAAAATTAAAAAGATCTAATACTTAATATAATTTTATATATATATTTACTTGAAACATAAACAACTACCTGTAAACTTATTGTTAATAAAAGAGATCTAACGTCCATATATCTCTTGGAAATAAGGACTGACAAGCGAGGAGATTTCAGTGCATTAAACTCTCCTGAGCAAATCTCCCCGTGAAGTGCGCACGCGCCGACGTCGAGGGGAACAGTTCAAAAATAGAATACCTACTCACGGCGTCTTGCGCGCGTTCGTATTACACGGCGTGTGGAAACCCGTGTTTGAGTGAGGTTTGATTTAGTAATAACAGTTTCCAGAGCAGGAGCGACGATTGGGTTTAATTAATAAAATACTACCAGAAGCGCGACTCAACTACGTAAAAAAAGCACAATATTATATTATTAACGAAAATATATAACTAGGATTTTGCCGTATCAAATGAAAAACTCTGTACATGTAAGTATATCCATAAAGAAATCTACGAAGAACCATCGTAACCTTACACTTGACTCGATCTGTTAACTTTACACAGAGATGTATCATCTCTTTGCGTAATATATCGAATTTATTACGGGGTGTATACTGAGGAGTTGTTTAATCTCTTATCAGTCGCCGCTATTTTTGTAATGTATAGTCCATCATCAGACTAGCTTCCATCCACATCATCATCAAGGCATTACAGCCGCGGGTGGGCCTCAGCCTGGTCCAGTAAATTTTTCCATTCGCATCTTCGTTTAACTTTTAGCCTCTCACACCGATTGTCCTTAAGTCAAACTCGATTCCATCTAGCCATCTGAGCTTAGGCCTTCCGCGGCTTCTACGACCATCTGGTATGCCGTCGTGTAGGCGTTTGTATACTCTAGCCTCGTATGTACCACGTGCTCAGCCCAACGAAGGCGTCCAATTCTAATGGTTTTGATGACGTTCGGCTCATTGTATCGCTCATATAGCCCGTGGTTGTAAAGAATTCGTGGTTGTAAAACTACACTTTACAATCTTCCATCCACACCAGTCGCAATTTTCTGCCACGAACTGTGCAAATATGGATCAATTTACCACCTGCGGTGTTCCCATGTAAATAATATAAAACACGTGGAAGGGACATTCAAGAGACGAGCGTATATATTCACAAATGGCCAACAACGCATCTGAGACTCCTCCGACGTTGACAATAATAATGGACGGTGGTGATCAGTCGCACCGTTGACCTGCATGCTCGTTTACTTATAAAAAACTGACATAATTCTTTATGTTAGCAAAAATTTTGCTAAGGGTAGGTTAACTTTTTCAAAGGACCAACAACCTTTGCAGTAGGCAAATGCTGGAGTGGAAAACATAGTATGAGTCGCCCGCTAGCCAGATAGCTAATGGATGCGCAAAGCCGAAGATCGGGCTAGATGACGCGTCTCAATATATTTTCAGCAGTGAACTACCGCTGGGTATTCAGCTGATGAAGGAAAAATAAATTCAGATCTAATACATTTATACACAAGTTACTAAATAGCAGGGACATGAAGGAAAATGCTTTTAACTTAACAAAAGCTAGAAGAAGAAGACATACTGAGATATTATAGAGAAAAGAAAATAATGATTACAAAAATAAATGTAGATATATATATATATATATATATATATATATATATATATATATATATATATATATATATATATATATATCTGCATCAAACTACATTTATTTTTGTAATCATTATTTTAATCCAATATTACTAGAATTCTTGTTAACCAAGATACGAACTCAGGACGTTCAGATCATGCGGCCGAAGCTTACCGGCTGAGCTATTGCTGCTTAATGTTAGTGATTTACACACAGTTATAATAGAAATGATAGCAGAGGGTAAGGAGGGTAGATGGTTGAGCCAAATTACTTCCTCGGAAACGGCGAAGGAATCTCCACAGTTACATTATAGATATATTTAACAGATATAACCAGAATAGTTACAGAGATAACCAGAAAAGTTTTAATTATATACAGTTTATTATAATATAAATAATAAATGAACTTTATATCTTATTATAAAAAATATCCTATTTTTTATTTGAGTATTAAAAATAAAGGCATTTTTATAAACCTCATTAGATACAAGTTCCTGATATTGTATTTTATTGTCAATACAAGGGAAACATAAAAAGTGGAAACAGTAACTTTTGAGTGCCAGCAATATCCTCAACGCCAATTTCCTTCCCGTGCGCCGCAATGTTGGTCTAATTACTTTTCAGTTTACCGCTCTGTGGCGAGAGCGTTCCGATCACGTACGCTTGCGAGTTGTTTTATCCGCTAGCCGTTTGTTTTCGAAATGTGTAATAATAATTGCTTTATGTTATGTACTCCTAGTAATGTTTAAAATAAAGTGACTCGTTTTGTATACAATGTTCGTACTCTGTGTAGTTAAGAAAAACAGCCTAGAGTTAAGTCCACTACTGGATAGGGTCTTTCTCTTTATTGGTATTACAAAGATATGGATAATAATAATTTAATTTTATGTTTCTAAGACACTTATACAGATTAAATATCAAAAATAAACAACGAAAAAAGTCAATAACAATAATATTCTTTATTTTAAATCTTTTTGGCCATACATTTGTGTTATTATTATACAAAATACGAATAGATAGATAATACTCTTAATATAAAATATCTCTTATTAATAATATTTTTTTCTTGTCTTCATCATTTCGTCAAATTCTTGGGAAATACGGTAACTTTATAACCAAATATAGTTAGTGATAATAACTGACTATCAGTTGTATTTTTTATTATTGCCGATTGATCATCATCGTCAGCAGTCTGCGGCAGTCCACTGCTGGACATAGGCCTCCCCCATGGAGCGCCACGTAGCCCGATCTTCGGTCTGATTGGTTTGATTGATTGCCAATTGATCGATCCTAAACGTTATTTTGTGTAAAAAAACGATTACGGATGCATTTATGTTTACAATACACCAGTAACTAGTCCATTACAATTTTCAATTATATTGCATAACAGCTGTTTTGATTTTTCACTGCGGGCCGAGGTTGTCTGAAATAACTATCTACTTGAATAGAAACTTAGTATCTCGAAGGAATAAATCAAGGTTATTAACCAATAAAGATCTAATTAGCTCAGTGACGAATTAACCGTTATCGGAATCAATAACTCAGGTTCAATTTCCAAAATTTATATGTGTTTACATATGTATGCTAATCCGACTTGGATAGTGTAGTGGGTTAATGTCCATTACTCCAAAAATGGAGAAGCTCCATCCACAAAAGTGTATAAAATGGGCTGTACAAAAAAAATGTAGTAAAAGAAATAATTCATATTAAAAACAATTTTAATGCATACAACTTTGATAGTTGGTGATTCAGGATTGAGACCATTTCAGGAATATGTCTTCGTGGTAGAAAATTACCACGAAGACATATTCCTGAAATGGTAGATCTATCAACTTCTGTTCCGGAAAAAATTCTAGATTTAAGTATTCAAGAGATGAGCGGTTTTATAAAAAACAGAAACTAGCGGTAGACCCACGCCGTCAAAACGAATACTTTGTCAAGAATGGCATAACATTCGTCTGTAGCATGAATGGGTAAGCTCGCCCAAGTAGGTACCACTCTCCCGCAAAAAACCGTCGTCTGAGTGGTAGCTTAGCTACCCCGCTTCGTACGGTGAGCGGCTGAGTTCCAGAGCCCTAACATCCTACCTCTCCCCCTCCCCCTGTCACTCCCACTTCCATAACGACATTTTCCTTGTAGATCGGCAATGCTTACTTACGCATTGCCTATGGCGCTGCGGATGTCTACGGGCGGTGTTGATTGCATTCCTTCTGGTGACACGCCTGCTCGTTTGCCTTCCAATCCCATAAAAAAATAAATAAAAAAACGCATCTGTAACGCTTCTGTGTGTTCCGGATGCCTGTGGACGGCGGCTATATCACTTGCATACATAACCATAAGCCCGCTTGTTTGTATGTTTTTTCTTCTATAAAAGTATTATCTTCTTCTTTTCGTATCAGTGGTTCAGCCCAGTAATCCGCCACTGCAATGGCAGCAGCATTCGCCTCGATGACATCATGCGACGTGCAGGTGTTAGAGCACAGCGAGCAGTCGAGTAGATTCTCCATGGACTGACTTGCAACCCCACAATCACAGCCCTCACACTGCGGTGCGGTATACCTCATTTGCACGAGGTATGTCTGCAACGGCCCACCTGTGTTAGGAGTCTGTTAAGAGATCTCCACGTCAGCCATTGTAGATCGTACCCAGGCGGAAACTACTCTGGCTGGCAGACGAAGTTGGCGGGGACAGGATGTTTTAAAAGTATAAAATGAAAGTATTATAATTAAGAACTATTATCATGGCTATGAATGTTGACTCATAAAAAATTAGAAGAGTCATGGCTACGAAACAAGAAAGTTATCAAATATTACCATCGTAGAACAACTATTTCACTTGGCGCAGGATCGAGATAAGTTCGGTGAGCTGACGGCCAACCTCCAGTGATAGAGAGGCACTTGAAGTACCAAAAGAAGTCTATTTCTTGTATAATTTTATAGTAAGATAAAGAAAAAGTTCATATTACCTCATTATCACTATCAGACTACATAAGTCTACTGTTAGACCTCTTTGAATTGCTGTAAACTTCTAGCAGACAGAGAGAAATTGCACCTAGTACGTAAATTTGGGTAGGCAGGTGACAAAGCATCCACAAAGCAAACTTATTACGTTCAAATATTCCGTAAATGTAATGAAAAAAAGAATTAGTCTAAAATGTAAAGTTTGAGTCAGAATATTTTTCTATATGCTCCAATATACAACATGTTACGCATAACGCTTAACCTTTCGCCTGTCCCATTGGAGTCTCGAGTCTCCCACAAGGTGACAGAGTTCAGAAACAGACGCATTAAGAAATATTACAGTCTGATGCATTTAGAACTCTAATAATGACGAACAAGGTTGTGTGTCGTTTGACACGGCGCTGTTGATATGTAACGTTGTCATTTGCTAGTTTTTTGCTTCAGACCCACGTGGTGCAACACATGTCTGAGACCATCGCATCCCGATACAATCCGGGAGATGGTAGATAACAGAGTTTTGTCGAGGCGCTGAAAGGTAAACGAAATTACTTGCAAATCTACGTATGCATTACCAACTTATATATAATATTATTCGGAATGGAATAAGATGAAGACCGGCTTAAAAATTGTGTTTGTCAATACTTATTATTAAATATACTCTCTTGCCTCTCACACACACACGCACATAACATATTACATATTCATATATAAAATGTTTTGTGATTATTTGTGACCAACGAAACTGTATAATTTTAATATAAGTTAATATAATTAAAATGTAAATCTATAATTGGCTCAAGAATTTTTTAAAACTTATATAAGGTTTAGCATATGTAATGATGTGAGTTTTGTATTAAATATTATATATACAAATAATTTTGTATATAATACATAAATAAAGATGACATTATCATTTTTTTACTAGTTAAGAGAACGAGATTTATAGATAAGAGTTTTATATCAATTCAAATGATAAGAAATGGTGAACAAATTTAAGAGAATTGAAAAGAATAATCATTTTATGATTCCTGTATGATCGCTAAAAGAGCTTGAATAGCCACTTAACGAAGTTTCCTATAAATTACCTTGTGGCCGCTGGTCGATCGATCCCCGCATCGGGATAAATTTTTTTTAAAAAAAAATTTTTTCTTCCTCGGAACCTGGCTCAAAAGTTTCGTTTAGATGCTAAAATAGGTCTCTGAAAATATGATATAAAATATAACCTCAAATAAATTTTGACTGAGTTGATTCATCGAAGAATGATATCAGAACTTTTTCGTCGATCCGTCGAACCGTTCGTAGAGCGGTCAGTTGTCTACAAAAATATTTCATGGAAATTGCAGAGCAATTTATAGTTCATTAGTTACTAAAATCAAAAAAAAAAAAAGATTTTCTGATGTTATTCTTATGGAAAGTCGAAAAGTGCGATGCGTACAACCTTAATATTAATATTAAAGGCTCATATTTTCAGAGGTCTATTTTGACATGTAAACGAAACTTTTGAGCCTGGTTCCGAGAAAGAAAGAAAAAAATATTAATATGCCTTAGATAAGTGTGGTGGGTGTAGGGGAGGCCTATGCCAAGCTTTTAGGACCCGTTTACGGACTGTGTAAAGAACTTTTTACTTTTTTAAAAATGAAATCATCGCCACCCAAGTAAAATATATATTACAATAAATTAAGACAAGCAAACATTTATGGCAAAAGCTAATGAATCAGAAATTCTCATGAAGATGTCCCGATGCTCGCGCAACCAGATGCGACGCACATTTCGAAACCCTCTCCTCCCTGACCCACGTAGCTCTTCGCCCCCTCTAAGGGAACCACTGAAAAAATCGGACCAGCAAACTCTATACAAAAAAGTTTAAATCTTATTATTATATATCTAAGGTCTATTGTTGAATCGCTTTATAAGTTCATCAAGACGCTAAAGGGACCTTTTTTGTTTTTTATAAGGTCAGTGACCTCATTATTTATCGCACGTTTTGCGAGACCTATTCCATTGACACGTTTTAATATGGAATTGATACATTAAGTTTTGTTTTTTCACAGCCCATACATGTCCCACAGCTGGGCACGGCATTAGCGGGGTAACCAGACTTGAAATAAATACCTGTAGGCCGTATATGTGTATAGTTAACCCGATGCAAGAATCAAACCCGCCACCATTGACTCCGAAGGGGGTAACTGAGCCACTGAGCTAAGTAAGTCGACAGTAAGTTAATAATTAATTTTTTTTTGTGTTATTTTAAATATGCATATTATTATATTAAAATAAGGAATCACTTATTACGACCGTAACTTGTAGTCAAGCTACTACATAATATATGTATGTATGTCTGGACTATAAATAATATATCTATGAAGTATTATAGGTCGTTCTTTTGAGTTCAAAATTACCAATATATAGTTTTAACTTTTGAATTAAATCTGAGGGTAAAATTTATTTTTTTAATATCTGTAGTGCATAGTTGTACATTTTAGTTCTATTTAAATTGTATCATATAATTAAGATCCATATAATAGTGTTTTTTATATAGCATTACGTTAGAATAAGTTCTTTAATGATTTTTTTCTGATGTTTTACGATATGGTTGAACATACATAAATATGATGGTTAATGGAATCAGGTGTTACTTTGTGGACAATCAGAATTTTTACTTAGCTAAGATCCACTTCTTCCAGTAAAAACAAACATTATTATTTTCTATTTTTGCTTTGCTTGTCACGAATTGCTTAAAATTCTGATTTTCTACATATAAATAAATAAATTAATTAAAAAAGTTATAAAGCCTTTGTGGACGTCATTGATAAATTTACTATACTACCAATTGCCTCAATGGCGGATCTGCCGCCTGCGGAATCGATGGTCGCGGGTACCATTACCGCTTCGAGAAAAATATATTAGGTCCACAGATATTTATTCCGAGTTTAGTTACCCCGCCAATCCACATTAGACAACCGTAGTGGATCAATGTCCATCTCTTTAAAATCGGGGAGTTTCATGCCCAAGTCTTAAAAATAATAACTTTATATTGGTTGATATTCTCAATCTAAACGCTACAATCTATTCATATTGTTTATCTGGATTGTTCGACAACGATATGAGATCAGAAAAATCTTTTATACATCTATCACTTACGTTATCAAGATAAGTAAGACATTTTTCATTGAATTTATTGTGAAGTTTCTTGTTATTTGATGTGTTTGTAGCACGGCATCATGTCTTTGGTGCTAGGTGTAATTTTTCTGTTCGTGTGTGGAGTTTTTGGTCAAATCCCCCCTAATGCTACTGTGACCGTCGACCAGGGAAATATTGTTGGATTCGTTGCTCCCGATGGAGATTACTATGAGTTCCATGGGATACCATACGCGGATTCTACTTCTGGATCCAACAGATTTAAGGTAAAAATGTTTTATTTCAAATATATTTAAATAGAAGATTTTACAAATCATTATTTAATGATAATAACATCATTTACTTTACTTATATAATATATTTTCAAATACAGTTAACATCGAAGAGATCTTAAAGTAACTTTGACTGTCCATTTTAGTCATAGTAAAGTTTTCGTAAATTCAATCAATTTTAGTGATAATCAAAGTATAAATATAGAATTTGCTTTGAAAAATAAAGGTAATATCAGTGAAAGAAACATAAATCGATCAAGTATCTTTTGACAAATGGGTAATTTACTAAATAACATATACATACTTTTTGTGGTCGGCAAAAAAAAAAATATTTCATATAGTCCATTCAATTCAATTGCATATAATATAGTCATAATAAAATAGATTTTAATTTTAACGTTTATAAGTAACATGTATTAAATGTATTTAATCTTCTCTCTCTCTCTGCATTTATGTGTAAGTCTAGTAAAACGACTTTAATGTATAAGACATTGTCATTATACGTTAAATTTTGTTTCATAATTCTCGTTTAATATATTGCCAATATTTTTAAATTTTACTTTAGGGCAAGAAAACAATATCTTGCCACTTCATGATTCAAATTCTCCGAATTCGTAAATTTATGTTCGTACATAGATAGTAAAGTAAAATGTTCGCAAATTTATGTTCGTACGTAGATAATAAAGAAAATTTGCATTGAACTTTCAATGACCAATATTGTTTTCACGAAAACGAATCAAATATACTATACTAGTATAGCTTTCAAGACAAGGAACGGTATTTAAGAATTTGCAATGAAAACTAGTAAAAGTTATCTAAATTTTATTGTTTTACAGGCACCAAGACCACCGCCTTCCTTTCAAAGTACTTTCATTGCTGATAGAAGAGACATTAAATGTGTAAGACCTCTAGGTGTAGGTTACGAGGGAACGGAAGATTGTTTGGTAGCAAATGTTTATACTCCAAACCTAAATAATACAGCTCGCTTACCAGTTATGGTATGGATAAAAGGAAAGGAGTTTGACAAAGTTTACGAACACGAGTTATCATTTAAAAATTTCATGGAGAGCGAAGTGGTTGTTGTTTCTTTGAATTATCGTGAGTCTATATTAGGATTTCTATGTCTTGGAACTGAAGAAGCTCCTGGGAATGCTGGTCTAAAAGATATAATTTTTGGTTTGCGTTGGATAAAAGAAAATATTGCTCACTTCGGTGGAGATCCAGAAAACGTGAGTCTGTTTGGACATGGAAGTGGTGCAGCTGCTGTAGACTTAATTTCTTTGTCACCAATGGCTAACGGGTTAGTACATAAAATCATAGCTCAAAGTGGAACGGCCTTGGCACCATGGGCAGTGTCTCGTGACAATTTGCAATACGCTATAGAAGTTGCTGAAGCACTAGGACATACTGTATCAAATATTCAAACTCTGACCGATGCATTTAAAAGGACAAGTGTAGCAGCTTTAATGGCAGTTATTAATGAGCTGGATTTAACTGATAATTCTCTAGCATTTGCTCCATGTATAGAAAGGCAAAATTTAAGCGATATTGAACCTTTTTTGACAAGAACACCCTACCAAATTTTATCTGATGGAGATTATTTAAAGATACCTTTTATGACAGGTTTCGTTGATTACGAAGGAACAATCAGAGCAGAAGAAGCCTTAGAAGACGACTGGCTTGAAAAGATGGACGATTCATTTACTGATTTTATTCAACCAGACTTAGATTTTGAAAACGAAGACCAAAAAGCTCATCTTACAGACAGAATCAGATCATTCTATTTTAAAGACCAACCCATTACCACCCAAATTAATAACTATATATCGTATCACGGGGATACAATGATATTAGTTGCTGCACTAAGAGAAGCTCGCCTACGGGCGTATACCTCCGATAGTCCTGTTTATTTATATCAATTCTCATACAAAGGTGCACTGGGTGCACCTTTTGCAGGTCCTGTAGTGGTAAATAGCGCAGAGCACAGTGAAGAGCTAGCATATTTATTTTACCACGATTCTGACACCACACCTAATTTAATGGACTTGACAGTCAGTGACATTTTAGTAGACCGCTGGACGAACTTTGCTAAAACTGGGTAAGGATATTATTATTTAATTTGAAAGTATATAATTATTAGTGAGTTAAATTATAAATATAATATTTTTTTTTAGAGTACCCACCACGGGATTTTCTCAAGTAATATGGAGGCCATTCACAGATACTTCTTATACCTATTTAAGAGTTCTTGATGATGAAGAAGTAAACCAAGATCAAGGAGGAAGTCTGGAAGCTGAATTAGTTAATCCTCATCCAGAAACATTATTATTTTGGGATCAAATTTATTTTGATCATTTTGTGGATGCAGAAAGTAGATGGAGTATTGAAGAAAGGTTAGATGACGATGACAGTGATGTTGCAGACAGTGAAGACGATGAAGATAATGAAGATAAGGATGAGAATGAAGAAAGTGATGAAAACGAAGATGAAGATTCAAACGGCGAGGATGATGATGATTCAGAAGACGAAGATGACGACACAAATTCAGCTTCAAGATCATTTGGCCATACATTAATTTTAGTATCACTTTTTGCTCTATTAAGTAGAATATATGAGTCCAAGCTTATTTCTTAGATTGTTATCAATAGATTTAAGCTAACATTAAAATGAAAACTTAGTTGAGTTTCTTATTTGAAATTCATTTTAAGTTGAAGTTTAATATTTATATATAGTTAATAAATATGTTTATACATACATTCATAGTTTAGACATTCTCGGGATTTGGAACGTTTTTTAAAATAACAACATTTGTCTCTATAAAAATCAAGGATTGTAATTAATAACAAATGACAAAGTATCTATCAAATAAACCATATTATGAAGAATTAGAGTTTAATATTGCGTACCTTGTAAATCTGTGTTTAAATTAAAATTTAAAAGTTACATATAAATAAGCAAATACTTTTGACTATTATGTCGGATTTCCAACGCAAAAGAGTATGAAGCAGATATAAAAGCTGTACGGAATCCAACTATAACAAAATAAAAAGTTGAAAATAATTATCGATACTTACGAAATAATATATAAATATAATATTACTGTATAGATTAATTATTATGTTTTAATTAGTAACAGATTAAACTAGACTCTTATAGATTCTTATAGTTCTTAACATTGGAAACACTTTTATAATCGTTGCTAGTAAGACGGATTCCGTACGAAGTTAGCATTGTGCCTAATGGAATGTTTCATTATTAAAAAAAAAGATTCTTTTATTTATATTTTGTTACTTTTAAAAGATTTCGATATCCATTAATATTATGTTCACATTCTTCTGTGTAGTATTATAATATTTCATATAGTCAAACTTTATCATGTATTGTAATATGGGACAGTTCGTCATATGGTTATACAGGTGATGCCTTAGTTTAGGTAGTTAATAAAAAAAAAAAATTGTAAATCTTTTATAAATAAGTGTTCAATAAAATATAATTATTCACGCATGAAATTAATTTGATCCTTTAAAAATATTTTTCCCATCATAAATATTGACAAAATAATATTGTGTGTAATTAGAAAAATGAAGGTTTAAAGTTGTTTATGTTTGTAAAGTTGTTAATGAAAATATTATCCTTGACAACGCTTATTTTTTTTAAGTTAAGTATTCATATCCATGACAATGTTTTAGTGATCACATTTGCTTCTCTCTCTACCCCAATGTTAGGACCATGTGAACAGACTTAATAGCTTATCGGCTATGAAGTAAGATTCATATAATTTCAGATTACACATTTTTTTTGTGTTATTAATGTTTTTTTTCACAATCAATATATATATATATATATATATATATATATATATATTATATATATATATATATATATATATATATATATATATATATATATATATATATATATATATATATATATATATATATATATATATATATATATATATATATATATATATATATATATATGGAGCGAATTCAGGGCCCAGCCCGCGGGCCCTGAATTCGCTGTTAAAGCCTACAAGCATTAACATCTTCGAATCTAATAATAAGTATTTACATTATACCATAATAATACACATAGGAGTCTGGCCTTTATGGCGATGCGGAAATTGAATCCGCGACCATTGACTCTGAATGCGATAATTTCGCCATGGAGCCTAACTGTTCACTAAATTCGTCAAAAAGCGTCAAAGGTCGTTTTTTTCTGTATATGAAAAGATAATACGACCTACCTATATCGTACTCTTCAATTCGATGTCGACATTGTTTTTTTCGAAAACCTATGCCACATACTATGCATTAATTGCAAGTCAATGCGAGGCTGTGTGCTAGTTCGTTTGACGTGTAAAGTTGCGTGCTGATGAAGCGTGAAAGTTCAGGAGGGTCACGACGCCCGTGCGCTGATACGGGGGTCAGAGGGTCAGGTGGTGTGCAAACTGCATATAGGGAGGGGCGGGCGGAATGTCACACAGATTCTTTCAGAGGTTGGACGGCTATGTAGAGCATTCAAGACGGAGCCTATCCAAAATGAAATGAATGGTATTTCTTACTCTATTTCTTTTTATTCGTAGTACTCGACAATTGGTGGAGCTTTATATTAATTTCAAAATTAGAAAACATAAATATTATTAGTAAATCGTGACTATATTTAATTTTTGCACTATTTCTTACGTACCCGTAATCTTTGTTCAAATTTTAATAGCATGTAAACAAATTTTTACATAAATATTTTTTTGACTACTGTAAAAAAATACAAAGATTTTGTCTCTAAAGCTTGTCAATACAGCATGTCATACATAAATAAAAAAATATTTAACAATCAACACACATTAAAATTATATTTATACGAAAGTAAAAACGTCTTTCTCTTAGCTTATTTATTTCTATTAAAAATATATATACAAAACGCTATTTATCATATATTTTTTTTCTGTCTGTTGATATAAATTAGGAAGAGCTATACTGATTGTAATGGGACCTTCACGCAGAAGTATAGGAATTTGTAATGAATGATTTCGACTACTTATTAAATATAAATACTTGAAAAGTTGATTTTTTGATCAGAAGAGCCATGGTGGTTCGAATGGGTAGGCTCGATAGGAAAAATTTTACACCCATAAAATATCAGCCGTACTTGTTAGCATTATTCGAGGTATGTCACCGCCATGGTACGGCGCATACAGGGACCCATAGGCTAATGTTTTCCTTCCTTTATATACTTCCTTCTTACCTTCCCATTAAATCCTTCTTTCCTTCCAATTATTAATATACGTACCCTAAGTCAGGTAACATCTGCAGTGACTTTAGTATTGTTTTGTCCTTTGAGTGTGATTTATTTGTTCGTTTGCCTATCTATATAAAGTAGGCTATATCTATTCCACAAATAAAGTACGCTATATCTATTCCACAAATAAAGTAGGCGTTTGCCATGCAAGATCAGGAGAAACAGCTTCTTTCGGAGTAATATTGTCTGTTGTTACAAGCAGCGTGTATGCAATGTTTATCAAAACACCAAATGACGACCATAAAACACTTAAAGGGGAAACCGTAAATCTGCAAAGATTTGCAGGCAACGCACTTACGACTAAACAACTGTAAGCTTTAATGACCGAATATAAAAAATAAGCGTGCATTATCAAAATATGGTGTCTTTTTCTTTGATGGCAATTAGTTAGAACTATTATGCCAGTGTCAAGTAAAATACAATAATATCCAATCTCTTGAAATGTAACAAATCAGCTTATCATGTTACGTCTTGATAAAATGGTGGCCATTTTACCAAAACCGTCTATAGACTTTCTCAGTTAACTTAAAAATTAACGATACACACATTTATTTCATATCACTTCACTTATACACCTTAATCGAACTATATTGCATAATACGCCACCACAATTAAACAATATAACTGATAATAATATAAGATTATGAAAATGAAATAAAACACAACGTCACTGATGTAAGTTGACGGGAAAAGTCCCAAAATATGATTCACTGTATCCGGTGTGTTATTTTTTTAAATACAAATACTTTCGAATCAATAACTTATCCAATCATAGTGCCAAACGTTGTGATAATAATATTTTAATTTGCTATATATGTGGAAGAGTAACGCGTCTGGTAATTATTGCGTGAAGCATACATGTTCCGCGATCGTTGTAAGCCAGATGCCCAACTTCCATCATCCCGTACTTTCATCATCGCACCTGTTTCTCAAAAGCAGGAATGTAAGGCAAGACATTACGTGGTGTTCTTGATGTAAGAATAGGTTGCGATATTGATAGTTTTTAAATCATTTATTATAGATGGTCACGTTTGTCGGAGATCCGACAGTCGTTGGAGCAGAAAAGTGCTGGAGTGGGGACCGCGTCTCGGTCGGGACGCCCCCCGGCTAGATAATGCTAGTTAGGCTAGAAACTGGATGCGTGAAGCCGAAGATCGGGCTAGGAGGCGCTTCTTGGAGGAGGCCTATGTCCAGCAGTGAACTACCGCAGGTGTTGATGATGATGACGATGAAAGCATTTTTTTCATTCAGCTTAGATTTCTAATTTTTTATTTTACCGTTTTTTTCATTCAACTTAGATTTCTAATTTTTTTATTTTACCGAGAAATTACAATATCGCTCAAAAAAAAAATCCTTAAGTTCCCTCTAAGCACACATTGTGCATATTATTGAGCCGAATGTCCATATTTCTCAAATAATAATTAAGAGTGCACGTAAAACATACACATCTTATGCATTTGCCTGAAATTGCCGTGCACACGTGCTGGCCACGTCGATTTTTAACGTAACTGCGTCAAACGATATCAAAAATATGGACTTTTATTATACATTAATTAAAATAAAAATTTATCTCGGTAGTAGATGATTAATGGAGTCAGGCGTTATTTTGCGGAAATCCATTACTATGTGGACAATTATAACTTTTACCTAGCTAAGATCCGCGACAAGAAAACAAAAACAGAAAAATAATAATGTGTGTTTTCTACTCGAAGAAGTGGATTTACAGGAAACTTAAACAAAATCTTAACAGGAAAACAGCCGTCAGCAACTCTCCACCTCCCAACCACTATCAACAACACCAAACACACACCACCACTTTTTCACATTGCACGCGACACGTGTTTCGCCTCGGTAGTAGATATTATTGCCTATATGACTTCTAAATTCATTGTCGCCTTTTAAGGCAAAATATTTCATTATACAAATAATATCAAGATTAAATTATTTTAACGTTTTTAATTTGGTGGATAGTGGATTTTAGATTATATGTATGTATGAATATACAATTAATTACATTTTTTATTTTAATAAATTAAGATAAAAATGAATAAAATTACTTAGAAATTAATAAGAACCAAAATGACATGTTTTTTACAGGGCAGTAAGTATAACTTGCTGGCACTTATATTATCTTATTATATTATGTGTTTATATGTATAGATATGTTATTTTATGTGTATTTATGTGTGTATAAATATATGTTATGTATATATGTACTTATTTATGTGTATTTATTTATACATGTATTCCTAATTTGAATAATGACCGTATCGGAATGTCTCAGCACGGGCCTGCCTAGTGAGACCTACTATGCTTCATCCAACTTCACTGTAAATTGTCACTAATAAAATAAATAAATAAAATATGTTTAAAAGTGTGAATTTATATTTTATATGTTGCATATTTACTATTATGCAAACAAAAGATAAGGGAAGGTCCATATAAAGAAAGCGCGCTCTTGAACCGCGATCGACGCCCGTGCCGCAGCCGCCTCTTGCGGGCCATATGGCCTCACATCCTGCCGCTCCCCTCGCACCTTGTTCAGGTTACAGTCGCGCAGCGTTGACGAACAACAACATTTGTATTTAACATACTTTATTGAACCAAGAATATACCTATAATAACACTAGAAGGGAGCATACGTCATTCATTTTTCAATTCCTACTATTAGTTCATACTCTCCACTACACTACATGTATGTATACATATATCTTGTTCAAATTTTTAATCGTGAATTAAAGAATAAATCTATTTTTCATCAGTCTATTTTTCATAGTTGACTCTATAAGTAATGTTACCATTAAGTATTTATAATTTGTAAGCATCAAGTAAAATATTCACATATTTCATATTTTATCACTATTGTGAGGTTAAAATCTTTATCAACTCGCAACGTCGACGGTGTGGTCCTTTGTCAAACTGGGATTCGATTATCTTAGTAGTAGTAGTAGTACTGGAAAGACTAATAATATAATCAGTAAATAGTCGGAGTAAAACAACAAAATGATAGGTCATCCAAAGATAAACGCAACACAACTTTTTAAAGTGACAGTGTGTCTAGTAAAAAAAATAATTCGATACTGACGTTTATTACATGAATCTTTAGATCCGCAAACATTTTTTTTTTTTGATAATACATTTTGATAGCAGGACTGTCTCATTTTACAATTTATTAAAATTTCGTTTGATGAAGACCACGGTACGTACAGTACGGTATGGTCAGCCTAATCGATTAGAGTGGGAGAGTAGGATGTAGCGCCTTACATAGTAATTTCCCTCCAGGTGAATTATTGGACTATTTAGCTGGAGGGGTTATATAAAGTATTCATGATGATTTCCCCATTTACAAAAATGAGTATTTATTAAGGTACTAAATACATTGATAAATATATAACTAATGTATTAAAGCTTTTTAATTGAATATAATAAAACCTTTTATATTATATTACTTCTTTTTACATTTGTAATTTTAAAATTGTAAATAAAAAAATTTTTTTTTAGAGAAACGATAAAATTTTATCGACTGACGTCTGGAATGTAACATATCGCCTTCTGATATTATTTCCTTGCACAAGTAAATAATATCCTTGTAGTATATATTGTTATGTATATTATTATTATATTTTGTTGTTGTACACTTATTTCTATCCACATAGCTTATCTTATCTCTCTTTCACTCCTGGGTTTGCTTAAAGAAAACCCAATTTTGAGTTAAGCTCGCCTGTGTACATCTTCTTTCCTATTAATTCTTGTATGTCGTGTTTTGTGTACAATAAAATATTAAATAAATAAATAAGTAAATAATATTGATAAAGTGTGAATAAAGTATGAATAAGATATAAACGTACAATTAAAAGAAAAATACATTAAAGTCACTTGGAAGAATTTCATTTTTAACGATGATAAAACCTACTAAAGATGCCGCCGTAGCAGTACGGCTGGCACCCCATAGTACGCTGAGTTAAAGAATGATTCGCCAAATGTTTTTCGTCTCTTGCGATATTAAAATACTTGTAAGGTGACAGATAAAAATAAAAAGTAAAGTAATGACGTCACAATTGTTTTCTAACATCGAATAGTGTTACTTTATGACCTGTTAATGAGCGTTAAGTGATTCTTAACGATTTGACGCCGGGTGAACTTTATGAGATTATAAAACTTTTAAACTGAACACAACGGTTTGGGTGTTTAGAAAGTTCGGATACAAACAGTGTCACTTCATTGAACGTCGTAAATCTTAACTATAACCAGACGCCTTAAACTGGATATATATATATATATATATATATATATATATATATATATATATATATATATATATATATATATATATATATATATATATATATCTTTATATATATATGTATATATACATATATATATATATATATATATATATATCTTTATGGGAGGGAGGACGGAGTATCTTTGCCTAACCGCTTGTCCGGTATTTATGGTATTGGTACACAGGTACGCGGCCCCGGCCTCCCGACCTACTACCGTATCACTCCTTTGCCTTTCGCCTTTCGTTTTGCCTTTCGTTGCGGTAGTATCATCATATTCCTATCATCCTGTTTAAATCCATCTTTTCTTTCTCTTGCCTTTTCCTCTCTTCTCTATCCTTTTCCTTTCCTCTCCGTCAATCCACGGTCTGCCGTGCTAAAGGATGCATGGCTAGGTGTGAGCTTAGTCGCAAGCGTGCCGACCGTCCCGGAATCGGGCTCCTCCGGGTACTATAGTGCCTTAACTCAGCATGCGGGGCTCTGCTGGAGCTGACCTCCATCCTCCCTTGCGGCCTTCACTATGACGAATCTTAATATAGCTAATTCGTTACAAAATGACGGTGACGTGGTTCGTCATCCGTAACATCCTGATTCCCACGAGGGTAAGAAGCAACTAACGGATCGTAGCTGTTTCGCTACGATGAATGTGAGAAGAAGGATGGGTAAAATGGATGAGTGTGAAGGAAGCAAGGAAGTTGTTCCAGGATCGGAGCGGATGAAGATCTGTGGTCTCTGCCTACCCCAACGGAAAACAGGCGTGATAATATGTATGTATATATATGGGTAGCTGGCTGTTTCCCACGATTCTTTTCTCTCATTATTATAAAGTTTTTCAATTTTGCCGTGAAAACTCTAAATGCCTCTAAAGTAGCCTAATACCTTATAATATGCTCCTTATTCTCGGAAACGTCTCGTGGAAATTGATGCTGTTATGAATATAAGCTCAAAAAATCTTTGAAATACATGGAAATATCATAACAATAAAATATTGAGCTCTGAAGTGCCCAATTATTGAAATAAGTGAGTGAACATAAAAAAGCTAAACATAAACTCATCGATATGTAAGAGCACATCGGAGTTATTTATATTAAATCGTTTATTAAATTCTGTAAATTTTCTTCACGATCTATTTACTTCTGGGTTAGGAGGGCAAACGAGGAAGCGTATCGCCTGATAGAAAGCAATCAACGCCGCCCGTACACATTCACGACACCATAGGTATTACGGAAGCGTTGTAAGCCTTTAAAATATTTATGGGCTTCTTTTTGAAATCTTCCAATGTCGCATCAGTTAGGAAATAACTTTGTAGGTAGCTAGTTCCACAAGATGGCATTGCACGTTAAGAAGGAAGAAAAGTTTAATGAACATTTCTTTTTTATTTTTCAGATCGCTTCTCTAAAAAACTATATAAAAAGCTAAATAAGTCTGTGGCGTAACAAAAATACGCATAAGTCATTTTTTATGACATCTATCTTGATTGTTTTTCGGTTGCTATTGGAAACATAGTTTTTCCGTCTTTTCAATTCAAATAATTCGGATAATACTGCCCACATATTTTGGTGACCCCGACGAAGAACTTTGTCGCGCCTTCTGCAAAAATACGCATAAGTCATTTTTGTTACGCCACATGTCAAACCATCACTTATTCGTATTTGGCTCAGTGGAGAAGCTACCGCTTACAGAGTCAAAATCGCGGGTTCGATACTCGCTTTGGTTTTAATACATGTATATTATATTGATGTTTTCTAAATACGGGAGTGGTGAGTTAATGGCCATTTCTTCTTTCTTCATAAATGCGGAGGCCCGTGCTCCGCAGTGGGACATGAATATGTAAAAGAAAAAGCAAATAAAGTGATACGATTTCTAAAAAATATTGATAGAGGTAAAGCCACTCTGTAGACGAATACTTTGTCAAGAATGACATAATATTTGTCTGTAGCGTGAATGGGCCGGCTCGCTCGGGGAAGTACCACACTCCCGCAGAAAACCGACATCTAAGTGATAGCTTAGCTACCGTGCTTCGTACGGTGAGCGACTGAGTTCCGGAGGCCCAACACCCTCCCACCACCCAAACAGTGTGAGGGGGACTCACACTCCAACTCCCATAATGACACTTTCCTTAAAGGTCGGCAACGTTTCCGCACTGTCTATGGCGCTACGAAAGTCTATGGGCGGCGTTGATTGCTTTCCATCAGGTGACACGCCTGGTCGTTTGCCTTTCTATCCCATAAAAAAAAAGATAAAACTTTCGTTTTATTTATCGAAAGCTATTCAAAACGTTTGGTTAGACTATACCTTCCAAGGTCTAAATATAGAATAACATTTTTATTTTATTTGGAAATTTCTCAAAGCCAAGAAGCTATGTCAATAGAGTTGTCATTAACAGGAATTTTAGTTCTATGTGCGATTGCCAAAGGAAATTTACATGTAAATTGCGTAACACCTTTGAGACCAATCTGACGCGTTCCATGTCATATCGGTACAAAGTAATTTGTAGATTTAATTTATATGTTGTATATGTTATTGGAAAATTTTGCTTTAATCACATATTGGAATTAAAATTCTTGTGGATGATAAAATATCACATCATCTCACATATCATCATCATCTTCTACAGCCTATAGAAAGGCATTACTGAATATACATAGGTACTACAGGCGTTTTCACACGGTTTATATTAGGTATACAAACATGATTTCCAATAGGATTTTTCATTAAGACAAAAAGATCAAATTCAAACTCTTTTACTTTTCGATATAAGAAATTACATTTAAAAATCAAGCTTTTAACATCATTTCGCAATGAGGTTTCTCTGAACGGAGAAGAAACGGCAAAAGAAACTCCGCAGGTAATCTGCTTTTTTGTACTATTATCTATCTTTTTAAAAATTTTAGTCTTACAGATAACTACTACAGTTCTTATGTGTGAGACTAACTACAGTTTGATTATGTAAAATTAAGTAACATTAAAGTTACAAAAATAAATAGATACATAGATTAAAGAAATCATTTAGAATCTGCTGAGATATCCGTTAAAGAGATAGTTATAAACCACACATCATCATCTTTAGACTACAGCAGTTCACTGATGGACATAAGCCTTCCCTAAGACGCACTCCCTTGCTTATCGCATTTAGTTTCTGCAAATTATTCTGTACAGACTTCGATACATAAAGCCGAAAGGCGTCTCACACTAGATTTATTTACATAAGGTCTCCAATCCATCATTTATCTACTCCAAGCCAACATCCGTCTTATAATTTTGTTCGGTAAATTTAACCAGCTTGGAACTACTTTAATTTGCTAACTCACAGTGCTATATCAGTAACTGGTTTTCTGAGTATAGAGAGATGGAGAAACTCCTAGCTGTTCATAGCTCTCTTAGTTATTTAAGTCCTGAATCACTAAGAGAGCTATGTAAGGATGCACTGGGTGAAAATGTTCTCTTCAGAATCTGAGGTATGGACGAGGAAAACACACATATCTAATTAAGTCAAACGACAAAGTTAACTATTTGCTCAGCTATAGATTACTTCTCGCTTATTATTAGTACTTTTACAATTATTAACGATCATAAAGAGTTGTGAAAATATAGTATAACAATTGACTGACTAAGAAAAATCGATAAGACACCGTGAAACAGATATAGCTGTAAACGTTTGAAATCCTTGACCGAGTCCCTAAATATCCAAGTTGTAAAACATTGTGGACTAAATATATCCAGCTGGATCTATTATTAATCATTTTGTTTTCCAAAATACTCGAAAACAAAATACATGGTTTTTACGTAAAAGCTTCGAAATTTGAAAAAATAACATTATCATCAATACGTCGTCGTATCAGTCTATTGCTGGACTTTGTCTTCTTTTGGGGGATATTGCTGTAATCACCACGCTTGGGATTGGATTGAATTGATCCCTCAGTATCTTTTACGGAATTATTAACCACGAAGAGTGCTCCTAGGAATTGTACGGAATAATTCCAACCACTGAATTCTACTTCCGCACAACTCGCCATAAAGAAAGGTTCCATCCTCCTCAACAAGCCTCCATATTTCTCAAAAGCTAGCAACGCTTCTGCAAAGTCTATAGCACTGTGGATATCTATGGCGTTGATTGCTTTCTAACAGATAAAACGCCTATTCGCCTTCCTATTCCATAAAATAATGCTGAAAATACCATATAAAAATAAACTAATACAGATTATAAGGCAAAACTAATTAAATTTATCAGTACCGTTTAACAAATCTCTAACACAACGACCAAAATAACATTAGAATATTTACTAAAATAAAGACTATAAATTATAAATTGTTATTCAACAACGACATGAACTTTTACAAACAACATTTTCCCCGTCAACCTGTCAAAGAACAGAAAAATAGCATCTGTACGAGTCACCTACTGAATTATAGAGACGGCCGTCGCTAGTTCGACATGCTTTCAGAGAAATGAACGAACGTTCTAGGTTTAGCGTTTCAGGTGAGATACGTCTCAGCTACCGAGATAAGTGAGAACTGAGTAATTGCTGCTGAATTCCAAATCATTTCCTATCTATACGGTATACATTCAAAGTCCTATAGTCCTTTAATTATTATTTTACTACAAACTAGTCTATAGCTCTATTAGTTGATGGCCATGTTTGTCGGAGAACAGAAAACCGTTGGAGTAGACGAATGCCGGAATTGAGTCCGGGTCTTAACAAACATAGCAAGGGACGCCCCTCGACCAGATGGAGCGACGATGTATCACGACTGACATAAACTGCATGCGTAAGCCAACGATCTAGTTAGGAGATACGTCTTGCGGATTGCAGGAGGCCTATGCCAAGCAATGAATTGCCATAGGCTGTTGTTAATAATAATAATAGATTAGTTACTTTTTTCGTTATTAAAAATAGGTATATCATTGTAAATGGAGCATATAAAAAGATACAATTCCCCAAATTAACTTTCAATTTAAAGTCAAATTATTTTAAATAAGAATCTAAAACAAGCTTTGTTCACTTAAAAATTACCTTTTTATTAAATATTGATTTCAACGTTGAAGAAATACCAACAAATTATTTTGATATGATCCTTTTAAAAATAAAATCAATTTCATTTTGAGACAAACGGTGTATATATGCGAGGAAAGAAAAGCCAAAAGCTAGGCCAAAATTTATTATATTTAATATTATATTTTTAATTATTTATTTATTATATTTAATATTTATTTATTATATTTATTATATTTATATTTAATATTTCACTAAGAAATCCTTTTTGTGTAGTGACACAACGTTTTTTGCTATGAAATATGAGATTTTTAGAAGATACGGAAATTGTACGACTTTTATTGAAAAAAATTGTAGGTGCAACCGTAGTTTTTGTTGATAAAATTTTGAAGCTTATATTCATAATGTCTTTTATGAGTGCTTTCGATAATTTTGTAATGACGTCATGTCAATACAAAAATATCTCCTCCTACATACAAAACTATTTTAGTTTTGCATAATTAAACAAAGCAAAAACTGATTTTTATAAATACTAACATTTCGTCGAAAAGAACTTAAGAATTTACGTACTTGGAATCCATTGATGCTTGCCTATCAATACACGAAGAGATATCGTCAAAGTATTATTTTGACTGTGAAATGGCGTAACAATAAAATTCTATCATATCATTATAAGTTTGTAAGCATCTTTGGCATCTCATTGAATCAGATCAAAAGGTGTACATCACAAAGAGTGTATATTGAAATACACTTACAAACATAGGTTTTACGTATTGATATTTATTTTAACAATAAAAATTTTACAAGTAGTATATGAAAAACAGAGAAATACAAAAATTGAAGGGGATTAGTTCGGCGTTTTTTCTCCTACTAGAAGAAAATTGTTTTGCAATGATTTTATTTTTCGATAGTAGATTGAGCGAGGGAATGGCGTTATTGGACCTAGGGCTTTTACACCATCGTCGGAAGTAGCTAGATAGGTATATTCTTCATTTTACACCAAAGACAAAGTTATATAGTAATTATTGATTGTAACATTTATATACTAAACAAAGTTATATAATTATTGATTGTAATATAATACAAATGGTGGTCTTATTGCAAATAGCGATTTATTCCAGACAATCGCAGGATAGACACAATGTTAAAAACATAATTTGATATAGGTTGGTGATACATTGATGAGGTGATTATTTGTACTAACTGAAAATAAATTGAGTGGGTAACCTTTTCACTGTTTCACTTTTCAATGATACGGTTTATGTCTTCGTATAATACTCTTAACTTACTGAGTGAAATTGTATTATATTTCTTTAACAAAAAACAGGAATGGTATATTAATGTTTCATGAGCTCTTGTCAGCCAAACACTGAAGCTTCATAATTATTATCTTTAGAAGTGTTTTCTTTTAACTATAAGGTAAAAGAGCAAGTATATAACCTGATGGTATATGCTTGCTCGATTAGCTGTACAATGAACCGAACGTCAACAAAACCGTTAAAATTGGACGCCTTCGTTGGACTGGGCACGTAATACGGATGAACGAGTCTACAGTACCCAAACGCCTATTCGACGGTAAATCAGATGGTCGTAGAAGCCGCGGAATGCCTAAGCTCTGAGGGGCTGGAGAGAAAAAGCCAAACTAAGATCCGACTGGAAAAATTTACTAAACCAGGCTAAGGCCCACCCGCGGCTGTAATGCCTTGATGATGATGAATCAATCAGCGCCACTCATAAAACCAGTAAGAGATTCAGATTCGTTAGTAGCCTATCAGAAAGCCACGGGTTCCTTTCTTAAAGGCAGGCAGGCTTTTTCTAAAAGTATGTCGTATCGATTCGGGAATACCGCCGAATGAAGCTGGTTTTCTAATGGTACATGAAATTGAAATCACGACGTTAGATTGTTAGCGTAATACTTAATAAATTAAGCCACTTATCAAGCTTATCGGTATATAAAATAAATAATTATTATATTAAAATGAAAACTTTAAAGACTATTTGAACTAAAAAATAATAATTTCGTATGTAAGAGATCAGGTTATCACAAAACCACTGCGATTGTGCTTCAATGTTCTTCTGACGGGAAAATAAACTGCACAAAAGAAACTCCGCAAGTATCTTTCGAGTCCTTCATACTTTTTTGTTTATTACAAACAAAATAATACATATTTTGACTTAAATCATTTGAAATATTTATTGCTCTGCTTATCACTATATATATCATCACACTATATTCATCTAGTGACACAAAAATGTATCTAATCAGATAAGAAAATATGGCCGACATGATTGCTATCATTTAAATGTGTGTGTTAAGTTCACGTGAATAAATCAAACCAACTGTAACGATGGACCATTACAGTTGGTTTGATGTATTTTTCCTTGATAAAGTCTCTCTAGATAATACATCTCTCCCAATACATATTTGTGAGAGATGTATTATCTAGAGCATTATGGCAACATTTTGTTTCAACAGTAGTTTAGTAGTAGTAGAGCCACGCTGCAGACGAATACTTTGTCAAGAATGGCGTTTTATTTGTCTATAGTAATTAGCCGGCTCTCCCGGGGAAGTACCAGACTTCCGCAGAAAACCGGCGTCTGAGTGGTAGCTTAGCTACCGCGCTTCGTCCGGAGAGCGACCGAGTTCCGGCGGCTCAATACCCTCTTCCCCCCTCCTCCCCCATTTCCACTCCCATAATAACAGTCTTCTTAAAGGCTGGCAACACTTCTGTACTGCCTATGGCACTGCGGATGTCTATGAGCGGCGCTGGTTGCTTTTCATCAGGTGTCACGCCTGCTCGTTTGCCTTCCAATTCCATAAAAAAAACATTCCAATTATGGCAACTGCATTAAAACGAATCACGAAATCGAGTAAAGTATGAATTTATCACAAAACAGTATCTTATTAGGTGAAATTGCTAGATATTCAATATTAAGTTTCAGTTGGTAGGCGGGAACGAATTGTCTGTATCATAAACCATTCAGTAAGTGACGTACGGTGCATTCCATATGAATACACCTATTTTTTGCAGTTAAAGTCATAAGCGATTTTATCGTGCATTATCTATCCTACATAGATATTTTTGCGCCTTAAAAAGAAAAACATATCTTGATAAATCCTGGCATAAAAGCGAATATTGAAATACTTTTATTCCAATTTTTAAACTAAAAATTACAACCGTCTGCAAATATAAAGGTCACTTTAGATAAATGTATCTGCATCACTTTTAAATCTTTACCCTACGGTAGACTAATGGGAGAGGATAAGGAAAGTAATCGGAAGGTTTTTATAAGGAATTTTTTATTTAATAAGGAATTTTTAATAGTGGTAAAACCACTTTGCAGACGAATCTTTTATCAAGAATGGCATATTATTTGTCTGTAGCATGAATGGGCCGGCTCGCCCAAGTGGTAGCTTAGCCAGAGGCGCTTCGCAAGGTGAGCGGCCGAGCTCCGGAGGTCCAACACCCTCCCCCTCCCCTCCCCCCTCCCCACCCCCTACCATTCCCACTTCCATAATGACACTTTCCTTAAAGGTCAGCAATGCTTCCGTTCTGCCTATGACGCTGCGAATGTCTATGGGCGGCGTTGGTTGCTTTCCATCAGGTGACACACCTGTTCGTTTGCCTTGCTATCCCATAACAAAAAGAGAATAATGTGAAGCAAGGGAAAAGGATAGCCCTCCGAATATTTGTACTCACCGTTCTTACCGCGGTAACTGAAAAATAGTACCACTTAACGCTGATTTTCTGTAAGGGTTGGGGTTTTTGGTCTGCCTGGTCGATCCGAGCCATTTTTGTATAGCCGCCATTAAACAATAAACTGTCCAAAAAATAGGTATGTATTTACATTGCTTGCTAATATTTTTGTTTTCAATGAAGGTAACAAATATCTAATTAATTTACGTATGTAGGGTGTACAGGTTATTTCCCGCTGATTCTCATATTTCGCATCGTTACTAATAAAAATTGAATCCTCAATTACCCTCTTTTGCTGCATATGCAATGTAGTTGGTCGTGTGCAGGGTAGTAATTTCTTAACTGACTGTATTTTTTCTGCAGAATTACAGTACTTTTCAATATAGATTTTTTTCATTATAATTATTAAAACAAAATAAAGAACACTTTGTTTGTAAGTTAAAATAATATATGTATATAAAACAGAAATCTATTACATAGTATATAAAAAAAAAATACATATCGTCTGTGTCTGTGGTCTTCCTCTACCGAAACAGAAATGCACTTACATATATATTATAATATCTATATATATTATAATATCTATAATATTGTCTAATATAATAATATATATACACTTACTGTGTAGGAAGAAATAAAAACACAGGTTATAAACGATTAAAACATTTAATTAAATATGTAATTTTCTTTTAAGTAAAACGCTTTAGTATTATTTTTTTTTAAATAAAACATGTCAACACTACTAAGAAATTGTGACGGTTTATCTTATTGTGTCCACTCTTATGACTAACACGAAGGTGACTTACACATTCACTGATAGTTTAAATTGAAGTTATAATGGAAAAAGTGTATCAAAATTATTTGGCCATTCACCAGCCACACAATACAAATCCAAGGTTCATTGTGTTTGAAATCGATTAACCAAATAATGACAGTTGAATTGTTGCTAATCCACTGTCTGCCGTGCCAATGGATGCGTGGACAGGGGCGGGCTTGCGACAACCAAGCGTGCCGACCGTCCCGAGATCGGGCTCACCCGGGTACTATAGTGCCTTACATCAGCATGCGGGGTTCTGCTGGGGCTGACCTCTATCCTCCCTAGCGGCTCGCGACGTGATTCTGCACTAGTCACGTCCTGATACCTACGAGAGCAAGAAGCAATTTACGGAGAGCTGTTTCGCTACAATGAATGTGAGAGGAAGGATGGATGAAAAGATGGATGAGTGTGGAGGAAGTAAGGAAGCGGATGGAGATCTGTGACCTCTACCTACCCCTACGGGATACGGGCATGACGATATGTATGTGACAATTGAAAGTGTAACTAACATACAAACAATCCAATATGAAAATCGAAGATGTGATCTTTGGCTCTGAAAGTAAGCACATCGCCAAAATACCGTTTTTATTGTCATAGTTAGTGATATAAAGATGAAAGGTTTATGTGAAATAGGTCATAGGAGCCGAACGTCATCAAAACCATCAATCACGTTATATGGATGGATGACGCTAGAATACTCTAGCACGTACTACTCGGTAAACCAGATGATTATAGGAGCTGCGGAAGGCCTAATCTCGGTTGGCTAGATGGAATCGAGTACCACGTAAAAGCAATTGGTGTGAAGACTTGAAGAGAGAAAAGCAAACTAAGATTTGAATGGAAAAATTGACTGGACCATACAAGGCCCACCCGCGACTGTAATGCCTTGAAGATTATGATGGCTGTGTAAAAGAACTTTCACAACAAAACTCTACACTGTGTCTCTCCTTTCAAAATACAATTGAGAATTTCTGGAACGAACATCGTCCCAATACCGAAATATCTTGTCCTAGATATCCAGTACATCGGTACTGCAGTGAGGTCTAGTCTATAATAGACACGTCACGATGGAAGTCGTTCAATTTTCATTATTAACTATCGCGTTAAGCGGTTTTCTGTGTTCCACTAACTGGAAATAGCCGACATTCGAATTTGTTTGAGTTTTGCAATTCAAATTAATACTGAGATAACTGGCATATTTTATAATTAACAATTTACACTTTATTCAAAAAAAGAATATTTCTGTATTAATTCCTACTTTTTCCACATTATACTATTACAACATTATCTACGCAACTTCAAATATATTTTTTAATATATTTATTGCCATACAAAAAAGAAACCTGACAAACATTGAGAAAGGGATGCTTAGATGGTTTGGGTACATAGAGGTAGAGCTTACAATACCGAACTAAAATCTGAATACCAGTATTTAATATTTAAATTAGAAATATCTGGATACCGGTATTGAAACCGGTATTATTGATAAAATATATATTTTATAATATAATATATCTATAATACGATTATTCGGCCTATTTTAACGTATGGCTGAGGCTTGGACACTGACGCTAAAGGAAGAGAAGAAACTTTTAGTTGCAGGACAAAGAGTCTTCCGAAAGATCCTGGGCCCAACCAAAAGTGATGATGGCAGTTGGCGATATCGAAAAAATGCCGAAATCGAGCATCTGGTGGCCCAACCTAATGAAATAGGAGTGACTAAAGCTCACCGACTTCGTTGGCTAGGCAACGTGGAGAGGATGGGGGAGGATCGCGTAGTCAAGAGAGCGTATGTGGGTCGCCCAACTGGACGACGTGCTGTGGGGCGCCCCAGGTACCGCTGGAGAGACATGATTGAAGATGACTTGCGCAACCTTCAAGTCTATAACTGGCAGGAGGTGGCGCAGGACAGGGCAAAGTGGCAGATATTATTTATTTTATTACATAAAGAGTAGGAGTAGATAGATACAAAAAACGTGCAAATAAAAAAAAGTACATATTAAATTTACATTTTACATATAATAAATGTGCCAGATATAGATTTTAATACAATGAAATTGTTTATCTTCAAAAAAAAAATTCTCGTAATTAATTAATATTATTTTATATTGTGCATAAATTCAATTTTTATCAACTAATGCAATACCAAAATACCGGTATTTTTACATAAATACCGGTTTTAATAATGGACAAAAATCGTCCGGGATTCCGGTATTCGGGATCCCGGAATCCCGGTATTGTAAGCCCTACATAGAGGGGATGGAAGAAAGACGACTGGCAAAAGAAATTAACGTTGCGGATGTGGGTCGAAGGTCGGTAAGGGAAAACCACGGAAAACATACCTTGACCAAATTGCCGAAGTTTTTAAGAAAGGCCAGGTCAAGGGTATCTATTCTTAATCGGCGGGCTTGCATAGGAGTGATGAGTGTGGAGGAAGCAAGGAAAGTATGCCGAGATCGTAGCAGATGGAGATCTGTGGTCTCTGCCTATCCCTACGGAAAACAGGTGTGACGATATGTATGTATATATGTATTGAAATTTTTTTTATTTTTCAAGTTCTCTCGAAACCTAATTTTTGAATACGTCAGTGACCTTGTCTGTAATTAAATGTCAGCAGTTCTAACCCGTTTTCGCAAAACACCAAAATAAAAGGCCAATAGGTCTGAGGGTCAAATAGCGCTAAGTGCTTGTGACATTTCACCGTGTGCATAATTGCGACCGGAACTGACGTAGCTCCCGGCCCCACTTAGGGGGTTAGGCCGGCAGGCGTCGACGTGTCAAGTCAGAAACTGAATAATATATACGGAGAGCAGGCGGATGGCTCTGCCACTTAGCGGTGCCTGAATAATGTATGCCGCAGTAACAACGGACCGATGCGATTGTTTTGCAGGGCTTTCACCCTGGCTTTGGTTTGCTTCACATCTTTTTCAGTTCACAGTTACTCTGGGAAGTCTATCTGTGAGTTAAACTCTATTAAAAAAAGAACTAGATCGCTTACAAAGCTTCGTTCTAGTTAAATTCTCATTTTTAACTTTTATACGACCGATTGGCTCAGTGGCTATTGGCAATTGGTTTTCCGCCTGCGGGTTCGATCCACGCATCGGAATAAATATATGTATGGATTACAAATATTTATTTGGAGTCTGTTAACCCCGCCAATCCGCATTGGACAAGCGTGGTGGGTTAACGTCTGTTCCTCCAGAAATGGAGAGGTCCGTGCTCAGCAATGGGACATATAATATATGTGCTGTTATAGTACAATATAGTAATATGTTATATAGTATGGTAGTATATTATAATATAATATATGGGTAAAAAAATACGCTCAAATATAAACGTATCAAAACTAGTCAGAAAAGGGCTAGGGCGTTAGTGCATCATTACTTAATTAAAGTGGAGACAAGCACAGCCGCGATGGGAAAAGACTATAGGAGCTCTTAAAGTAAGTTGATTACATTTAACAGTGGCGAATTATGCGAACGAATACCATTGTATAGGCAGCGACGTCTAAGTAATAAATACCAATCTGCAATCTCTAATTCACTTGCCAAGATGTATGTGACTTCTCATTAGGCCCATTTTCTGTTGACTGTTCTTGTTGTGTAGCTAGTATTAAAAATGATTAATTCGACGACCTCTGACTTAAGCACTTTAATTATTTAGGTTGTAAAGAATATGGAAAGTCTACTTGTAGGTAAAATAAAAACACAACGTCACTGGTGTAAGTTGGCGGAAAAAATCCTATGTTATCTTTGTGTTTTTAAATTTTACAACTGTATTTCTAGGAGTAACTTAACATGCGTTAAATTAGTTTAAACAAAGTTCATTCTCATTACAATTTATCAGCATCATTCTTTCAGCACTAATACAAAAAGTTCATTACTTCGAACCGTGGAGGAGTAAATTAAAAAGTGATATTTCAGTACGCATGCGACAGATGAAGACGGCGCGAGCGCAGGTGTCGTTCCGGATGCGGATGTAACGGCTGCGAAGGGGGATGGCGAAGGAAGGCCGAAGGGAGGGCGTGAAGAATGAGGGTGGAGCACCTTGGCACGTATGTCAAACTAACTTTTGGCTAATACTGAAACAATAATCAAATCTGTGTATAATACGGCCATCCCGTTTCTCCGGATAATTTCACCATGTTTTTTGTTTTCTTTTTGTTTTATTGTCTATACAACTTAAAAATTGTATTTAATTTCACGTGATAGTACCGTCAAAATGTGTTCGGTTGTTTTCGATGTAGACACTGATATATATGAAAGTATAACACATTATAAAAGCGATGTTTTGAATATCATAATATATATAGACAGATTTATTTCATTTTTTTTAACAGCTTATATATGTCCCACTACTGAGCACGGGCCTCTCCATTTCTGGAGGAACGGACGTTAACCCACCACGCTAGTCCAATACGGATTGATATATATATATATATATATATATATATATATATATATATATATATATATATATATATATATATATATATATATATATATATATATACATATATATTCAGATGCGGGGATCGAACTACTCAAGCAACTATTCACTCCGCGGGTGGAGGGCCCGGCCACTGAGCTAATGGGTCATCCAATGTATTTCAATTAACTTGTATTAATACGCTTAATTGTTGTAATCAAACATTCTCCTGTAATTTTGCGAAAATTACAGATAAATTCTCTTTGTTCCGATTATTAAAGCAATTTGATTTGTGCTGAATACTAAACAAAGCAAAACTCATTGCACTTTCCAGGTAAGTGCCTCTATGAAATTCACACTGGACTTAATTGCAGACGCAGAACGAGGATGGTGGATAATTATTGAGCTATTTGTTACGGCTGTAATAATGGCATTGTAGTTAAACTACCTCAGTTTTGTTTGTAAATTCTTGAGATTTTTAATTTTTAAAAATGTATTTATCAATCAATATGTATTTATCAATCAGTATTAATAAATATCAATCATTTTATTTTGGAGATTGAATTTCGATTTTAAGTTCTAATCGAAATAGAAAAAATTATCATCTCTGATTTTTTATCGTATTCTTTAAGTGGACTGTTTTGAGAAATTCATTGTCATCAAGGCATTATAGCCGCGGGTCGGCCTTAGCCTGGTTCAGTAAATTTCTCCAGTTGGATCTTAGTTTGGCTTTTTCTCTCCAGCCCTTCACACTGATTGCTTTTAATTCGTTCACGACTCCATCTAGTCATCTGAGCTTAGGCCTTCCGTGGCGTCTACGACCATCTGGTTTACCGTCGAGTAGGCGTTTAGGTACTCTAGCCTCGTCCATCCGTATTACGTGCCTAACCCAACGAAGGCGTCATTCCGAGCAATTGTTTGGATTAAAACCTGTGAGCGTCGATATCTCGCTACTTTTCGTGCTTTCCTCAAAGAAATTTCCACGCATGACTGGTGTGAATGTGGAACAAACTTTCTTCATGGCCATGTCCATACAGATGCGACATCGCCTTCTAGAAACGAATAACAAATGATGAGAAGAGAAAAAGAACTAACATTATTTTAGAAAGATTTCGCGAGATTAATCTTAAAAATAAAAATGTTATCAAAGATAAGATTATTTCAACACAGAATGATCTAACAAAGGCAAGTCACAAACAAGTATCAGAATATAAAGTGGATGTAGTTGACGTATGTACGTGGGCCCACGTGTAATCAATTTTCACGCTGAGTGCGTTATTTGGTCGTTCCACTCCACCCCTCGGTGAGCGAACACTTGGCGGCGCCTGTGCATCTGTAAGAGAAGATAGAGGGGCGATAGTGCCGCCTTTGATTTGGAGGGATGGTTTTTCAGAAGCAATCATTGCACGTGGGGTATTCGTTTTTTTTCATACATTAAATTTAACGTATCACACTTAGACTCATTCAATTTCAGACGCCAATTACATAACACACACACACACACACACACAACATACACACAGAGAGAAAGACTAGCACAGATACACACGCAGATGTACTCACTCACACAAACATATACACTGATAAACTGATAAAAATTCTATTTTACTCCATTGAGTAACATTTGTTACGCAGTTCTTATACTTTTAAGTTTCTATAATAATCTGTGTAGTATTATTTAGTTTTATATTCTGTGTAATTTTATTTTGGTTGTTAATATTAAGTTACAAGATATATAAATATTGTGAATTGTCTTCTGATATCAACTATTTTTCTTAACACATATAATATTAGTTTAATTTAACTGGGTTATAAGAAATCTAATGCTTTTTATGTTAAGGGTATAAAAGTAGAATAATGACAACGACATTTCCAGATGATAGATCGCGCTGATTTCTGCAACTCGACATCGACATGCGCCCGTTTTGCGTGCTAGCTGAATGGATTTTTAACGTCCCAGGATCGAGCTCCCCTGGGTAGTATGGTGCCTTACCTCAGCATTCGGGGCTCTGCTGGGGCTGACCTCCATCCTCCTATTTAAAAATCACGGCGACGTGGTTCGCCACCAGTCAAGTCCTGATTCCCACGAGGACAAGAAGCGATTAACGGAGAGCCGTTTCGCTATGACGAATATGAGAGGAAGTATGGATGAAAAAATGGATGAGTGTGGAGGATTCAAGAAAGATGTGCAAGTATCCTGGCGGATGGCGATCTGTGATCTCCGCCTACACGTACGAGAAAAAGGCGTGACGATATGTATGTATGTATTTATTCTATAAATTTAATATTTGTTAAAAATTAATAATTCAATGTACTGTATGAGTTAGATCATACCCTTAATCATCGGTTACAATCAAATCAACAAGTCTAATTATCAAAGTTTAGAGTTTTAGGCGCAAAGGAAACGAGGAACGGATGCATAAGGGCGGTTACACACCGGCGGCGCGCCGACAATCAGGTCAACGACCGTAGTATATTTTTTGTGGCCACCGGTTGGTCTCGCTTCCTGTCACAATTTGTCTTTAGTTTTTTTTTTATTTGTTACATGGCACCGTTACACGAAAAATGTTTTCGTTGTAACGTAACGTGGCTTTTGAATTGTTTAATTTATAGGCGACATTTTCTACTTCATATCATCTTTATATATATATATATATATATATATATATATATATATATATATATATATATATATATATATATATATATATATATATATATATATATATATATATATATATATATATATATATATATATATATATATATATATATATATATATATATATATATATATATATATATATATATATATATATATATATTATATATATCATATATAAGTACGTGTGTTTGTCACTAAACTCCATATAAACGGCTGGATCGATTTTGATGAAATTGTGTGTGTGTGTGTGTGTGTATATGTTTATATGTTAGGGTCCCTGGATATGTACATACGTAGATACATATATATCATCATGCCCGTTTCCTGTAGGGTCAGGCAGAGACCACAGATCTCCATCCGCTACGACCTCGGCACCCTTCCTTACCTCATCCATACTGGATATGTATTTGCGATATTTTCTACATCGTATCATATTATAATAAAATACATTTTTTTTATTATTATGGGATAGGAAAGCGACCCAAACTGTGAACATCTGCATCTATGGGCATTGCAGAAGCGCTACCTTAGATATTCTATGTTTAATTAGTAAAAGAGTCACGCTGCAGACGAATACTTTGTCAAGAATGGCATATTATTTGTCTGTGGCATGAATGGGCCGGCTCGCCCGGGGAAGTACCACACTCCCGCAGAAAACCGGCGTCTGAGTGGTAAGCGGCCTGAGTTCCGGAAGCCCAACACCCTCACCCTCCCACTCACAAAATATTACACTACTTGAAAGTCGGCAACGCTTCCGCATTGCCTATGGCACTGTGGATGTCTATGGGCGCCGTTGATTGATTTCCATCAGGGGACACGCCTGCTCGTTTGCCTTCTTATCCCATAAAAAACATCTCGTTTTTGTTTGGAAATGCCTTTGAAGGTGGCCTGTTTCACAGAATGGTAGTGCGTGAAAAGAATTTTCGAAAAAATGTGCGTGGTGCAATCACTTATCTCAATAGTGGGGGCAAATTTATTTATTATAAACCTTATATTTTCGCGATTTGTATATATAACAGTTACGTGAAATCTTTTAAAAGAGAAGGAATTTAATGCCAGCGAGATTTTCTTCTTCGTATTGCAAAGTAAAATAAAACTTTATACAATATAACGGAATTCCCATTTCTGCTTTTCCTACAAACTGACGGTAAACAATTAGCTTAAGGCTCTATATTTAGAAAAATAAAGCATTTCCGATGAAGTTGTTAAAGATGCGACGCCATAGCTGGAATTTGCAAAAACAAGCGATTTTCCTGTAATATTACGTTTGTAAAAATAACAATAAAAAATACATATAAAATATAAATATTAATTATATTTCATCCTTGTAGTTATGTATGTCTGAGAGACATCGCTATTAACAATAAGACCGCCTTTTGTATACATATAAAAATTTATTTTACAACTATAATTTTGTACTAAATAAGAATATAAACCTCTGAAAAGATGCGTTTTCATACATACATACATATCGTCACACCTGTTTCCCGTAGTGGTAGGCAGAGACCACAGATCTCCATCTGCTACGATATCGGTACACTTTCCTTACTTCCTCCTCATCACTCTTCTCATGCAAGCTCGCCGGTTAAGGGTACCCCTGACCTGGCCTTTCTTAAAAACTTCGACAATTTGGTCAAGGTATGTTTTCCTTGATCTTTCCCTACCGATCTTTCCATCCACATCCACAACGTAAATTTCTTTTGGCAGTCGTCTTTCATCCATCCTCTGTATGCGCCCAAACCATCTTAACCCTTTCAGACCTGAATTATTTTTTTGTGTCCAATGAATCTAAAAAAAATTTGAAGCTAGAGTAGAGTAAAAAGACTAAGGAAAACATTATGAAAAAAATCCTGGTTGTCAGGTTTGTGGACATATGAACACAAGCGTTCTCAATTGCACTTGTAGCGAAATAAATACCAAAATTTTTTTTATATTTTATGTGTACATTTGTGTACGCCAGGTCTGAAAGGGTTAACATCCCTTTCTCAATTTTTGTCAGGACACCTTCTTTTACTCCATATTGAATTATTAAAACAAGAGTAATACTCAAACAATATAAAACAATTTGGTCGCGTTTTCCCGTCCAATGATTGTCTATCAAATGCCTCAAACTAATTATTATACTAAATAAGAATATAAATAAAGAATGTATCTTTATTATTTATTGAGATAAGCTCCGTGCTGAGCAGAAAAAGTTAGTTAAGAAGAAATAAAAGTTGTTTTTTTTTTCATTGACCTATGTACATCAACAGTTCTTAAAATTAGTTATTTAATATAATATAATTATGTGTGTTGAGATTTATTAACTGATATATACCTGTCTATCTTGTGTGTGTATTTCAGTGTTCATTTCAAAACGAGCAGGCGTGTCACTTGATGAAAAAAAATCAACGCCGCCCATAGACATCCGCAGCGCCATAGCAGTGCGGAAGCCTTACCAGCCTTTAAAGTGTCATTATGGGTTGTAGCTTCGGAACTCAAACACTCACCGTACGGAGCGCGGTTGCTAAACTACCACTCAGACGCCTATTTTCTGCCGAAATGCGGTACTTACCCGGGCGAGCCGGCCCATTCATGCTACAGACAAATATGCAATTCTTGACAAAGTATTCGTCTGCAGCGCGACTCTACCACTAGTAAAGGAGGAAGCAAAGAAAGTGTGCCAAGATCGCAGCAGATGGAGACCTGTAGTCTCTGCCTCCCCACCTCCCCGGAAACAGGCGTGATGATATATATGTATCAATATATACGTATAAAAAATAATTGAGTTAAAAAATAAATGTCATTTGAGCATTCAAGCCTTTTTAAATTAAATATATGTATATTTAATAAATAAAAAGGTTTATTCGTCACGACCTACAGCAACCGAATTCAGAATTTCCTCAGCGAGCCATTAGCCATTCGGCTCTGTTGCAATTGCTAATTCAAATTGACACATGAGGCCAGACGAAAATAGCGCCGTCTGGCCCGCTCGAGCGGGTGGGCTGATGTGCACCCCCCTTTATCTCAGCTTGTATCCGTAAATGCAACTTGCTGTTGCGATAATGGTTTTTGACAGAATGCGATTGCCTCTTCATAAATGCAATGAAAATTCAGTTCAAAAACGAGCTCTCTCGACTTTCATTTCAAAACCATTTAGATTTTTTACAAAGGGACAAGTTTTATCGGAAGTTTTAACGAGATACTTTTTAAATATAATAGCATTATAAAATTAAGGAATTGCCAAATGAGTATAACTTTTTCGTTATTCTAATTAGAATCTTATAAGAGTCTAAGAAGTTTGCGTATTTAAAAAGGTGTATTTCCAACACTACTTAAATTGTACATAAAATTAGTCTGAATAGCTTCTTAATTCTGTCGTATTATGATAATAAAAGTGCTTATTAAAATTATGAAACTAAAGATGAAATTTATATTTATTTGTACTACAAATGTGATCTTACGTTAAAAATGGTAGAAATAAGTGTCCATTGATTTGAATCTTTTACCCTGAATGATGCCTGACTTAGGGTATCCAAGGTGTGTGTGATGTTCAAATTCTAGTTCACAACCGTTTTTTATATCGAATCGAATATAATTTGTTATATCGAAGATTTAAAGAATTTAAATTTGAAATTTTTTTTATGGGATAGGAGGGCAAACTAGCAAGCGTGGCGCCTGATGGAAAGCAATCAGCGCCGCCGATAGACTTTCGCAACGCCATAGGCAGTGCGAAAGCGTTGCCGACCTTTAAGGAAAAAGTCATTATAGGAGTGGGAGGGGGAGGGTGTTGGGCCTCTGGAACTCGGCCGATCACCGTACGAAGCGCGGTAGGTAAGCTACCACTTAGACGCCAGTTTTCTACGGGAGTGTGGTCCTTGTGGTACTTCCCCCAGACGAGCCAGCCCATTCATGCAACAGACAAATATTATGCCGTTCTTGACAAAGTATTCGTCTGCAGCGTGGCTCTACCACTATTAAAGTATTATATTAAGTATTAATGAATGAAAATTTTTAAAAATTTTAGTCATAAAGTTAAAAATATTACATAAAAACAGGCTTAAGAAGGCGCTAAATTCTTACTTCTTTAGAAGCTAGTTAAAGTAGAAATAGCGCGAAAGTGTCGCACGCGTAACCCTAGTTACGTTCCAGGGCTACGAATCGGGGAGCAAGCTCGCGCCGTAGCGGCGCTCCTGGCGCGTCCGTGATACTCTTCCCAATCAATGTATAAATAATCGTTTACCAATACGTCCGAAAGCACGCAAACCACCGGCCGTAGTACGATATTTCAGGAAGGTGTTCCCCCGTTCGTCAGACGCAGAACATCCTATTTATAAGCGTCTATGTATAAATTCACTAAAAGTTAACACAACAACACACGTAACGAATATAAACTCAGAAAAGCCACTATTAATAATCGACCGACTGACTTTGCTACCAAAAATAATAGTCTAATTGTGAAAAGTTTATGCGCGATGGGTCGTGGACCGGGGCTATCTTGGGGCGGCTAAACTTAGTGGTGCGTGTGAGCCAGATGGTAAAATTAGTGCTGAGTTCTCGAGACGCCGTCTGCTTGCTCCTCATGACGACACGGCCGTCCATTCACAGCACGCCAGCCACGGTGACGAGCGCGCAACTAACTGCCAAACTTATGAAATTCCATTTACAAAAGTGCTAATCGCCAGCCGTGGTGGCAGTTTTCAAAGAACTATTTTGTCTTCTTTTAATATCTGTCAGGTTCTGTTAAGAGTATTTTCTCCCAGTTTTTATTTGAATTCTCAATAAAGACTTTTAATAGATTTATCAATAAATAAGAAAAAGACGTATACAAACTTTCAATGGTAATTGAATATAAAAATAGCTTTATTACAGTCGTATAATTTTTTCTTTCCAACTTTTAATTTTAATGGAAGAGGTAAACAATTTTTTTATGGGATAGGAGAGCAAACGAGCAAGCAATCAACGCCGCCCATAGACAACCGCAACACCTACGGTGTCACGGAAACGTTGTCGGCCTTTTAGGCATGTGTTTTTTGAAGGTGCCAATGTCGTATCGATTCGGAAAGGCCGCCGAAGGTATCGTCCAAAAACGTTTTATCCCCATCATCCAGATGGTGGGGATAAAACGTTTTTGGACGGCAAGTTGTGAAGTTGTGGAATTTGGCAGCGGGAATAATTCCAAACAAACTTGCAAGCATGTCACCTGATATTAAGTAATCACTAGCGTATATTCTTTCTACAGCAGCAAAGAACACTGCGCTCTCTATCTAAGGGTAAGATGTGAACAATGAGAAGAGAAGAGAAAAGGGTAAAGAGTTGGGACTGAAACTTTCACCACTCACCTAATGAATACAGTAGAGGAACTACATTTCAGAAGTCTTAGGTATTCTAACGCGGAAATAGAACCCGCGATCTTTGACTCCGAAAGCGGTAACTTCAGTACTGAGCTATTTAACTCGTTTTAATTTATAGTTATGTATTATTTATTATCCAGAAGGTGATGTATGGAACATTCCAGTTATATCATTTTGTCGGCAGTTAAATTTTTATGTTGCCTTTGGCGTTATTAATGAAAATAATCGAGCGGTGAGTACTACGGACCTTTTAAATTTTAGGCCCTATTGAGTTCGACAGCTTTGAACCTTCGAAATGTGTTGAAGCGGCAAATCAAAGGCTTTCCAAGGCTTTTGTTCACCGGATGCATAGTAAGAGAATAATTACGTGACCAGTAAGGTTTCTAGAAAGGTTTTCGGAGTACTGAAATTAAATATATTCAGATACTGTTGAATAATATGTATAGGAATTTACTATTTCGATGCAAAAACGCGAAAACGTAGTAAACCCCAAAATGAAAACTTGCCATCGGAGCCAAAAAATCTTTTTTAGACTTTTGAAAAAAAATCTGTTTACTCAAAAACAGTCAGTTTCAACGCTGTATAGAATTTTCTATTAGTTGTGTAACTGTGAGACTCCGATCATTTCATGGAGTATTTTTTCTAAACCTAATATGCAATAAGTTTTTTTGACATCTGTGTCGTTTACAGCGTTTTCGCTTTTTTTACGTCAATATGTATAGGAGTTTACTATTATTACTATTACGACAAACAAAGCTCTATGAGTTAGTAATGTAAAGCGGTCATGGGGTGAAGCCGATTTTACATTCTACTCTACTCCACCGACAACCGATGGATTAGAGTAAAGTGGAAACAACGTTTCTCAAAGCTAGCTGCTTTAATATTCTATATGTAGATATGTATCTGTTCTTATCTTTTCTTTTATTTATCTACAAATGTATATATATATATATATATATATATATATATATATATATATATATATATATATATATATATATATATATATATATATATATATATATATATATCTTTTGGCAGAGACTGGATCTTTAGAGAGGTCTATGCATGGCAGAATGATGTACATGGCAGATGGTGTAACGGGCTGATTTCTGCAACTCGACGTCAGAATGATGTACATATGTTACACTATAACACTATATGTTATTTACAAAATATATACTTAATAATTTGACATACATTAGGTACACATAATATTGAAATACTTTTTAAAGAATTGCCATAAAAATTAAATAACATAAATAAATTATTTTCAATGCGATATACTATGTCACTTATTTTTGTTACATCCAGATTTCTACCAATTATTGGTCACAGTATTCGCCTTTTAAAACTTATATTATTGAATTTGTTGAGTTCGAATTATCACTTACAATTGGGCACAGGCCTTTGATTTGCCATTGGAAGTTATACAAATTAAAGAAGATATAACAAATTAAATATTTTATTATTTTTATATAATTGACATATTAATATTTATACATTTTATTACGCGGCCCGCAAAGTCTAACATATAATACGGAAATAAATAACATTTTACAGAATATTAATGTTAGTAGGTATATACATATATCAGGGGTGACCAACCTGTCGATCGCAACTATAAAAGTCTAGTCGATCGTGACAAGGCATACAAAACTATAATATTCTAAGAAAAATCTTTAATTTTGTTATTTCTCGTTTAATTAAATAATAAATCTACTTCAATACATTTTTATTTACACGTAAAATATGTGAAATAGGATTCAATAATAAATTTATGTAGAAGTACTGATTATTTAATTGGTAAATAACACATAACCTACCTAGTAAACAGTAAATCTTTGGTCTAATGAAGTTAGCTGTTCTGATACACATAATAACAGGTTGATAAAAGTATTCAAATAGACTTTTAATATTATTAAAAGGGAAAACATAAAAAGGTTAAAGATTAGTGTGAAGTAGTATTTTTAAATTATATATTTTTTTGCCACGCCACGATCGACTCGCTATTAGTTTGGCACCCCTGGTTTTATATTGCAAAAATATATAACGATCGTTTTGCCATTAGGTGAATGATGTAAATCCTTCTGCTCATATTGTAAACAGATACATAAAATATCTTCTCAAGTCATGGAGATGCCATCGAAACGTGTTTGGTGCGATGCCAACAAGGCTGCAATGACGACAGTGAATGATGCGGATGTAGAGTTATCGGCCAACTTCCGGCACATATTTCTTCTGACAATACAAAATAAGTCAATAGAATTTAATCAAAGTTTGCACTCTATAAGACCTAAACTAAAATTACTTTTACGATAGATGGCTTAAAGAATACACCCAGCGATAGGAAAGTCAAGCACGAATGTAGATTTAGTGTCAACCATGTCTCAATCAAGTGCATATTTTTTAACAGCCCTTATATGTCCCATTACTGAGCACGGGCCTCCCCATTTCTGGCGGCATTTCACGAGGCATCTTCAGGTATAGTAGACTCTACGGAAGACAACCGAAAACTTTCGGTTTTTTGACTTTTCGGTTGTCTTCCGTAGAGTCTACTATACCTAAAGATGCCTCGTGTTGGGGTGAAACACGTGTCGTTTACAAGATGGAAAAGTGATAGTGTGTGTTTAGTGTTGTGTATAGTGGTTGGTGGGTGAATTGATGGCCGATTTTCGGTAAGTTTTTGGTTTAAATTCCAAATAAATCCACATAATCCAACAGAAAAACACACATTGTTAATTTTCTGTTATTATTTTGCTTGTCGCGGATCTTAGCTAAGTAAAACTTTTGAGTGTCCAGATAGTAAAATAATTATAATACTATTAATGTATTAAGATATTTATAAAAAAATTTCGCATATTTGAGTACCTAAATATAAAGTAGACAAAAGTAGATTTCACCGACTTCACGATAATTTTAAACATTGAAAACGAAACCTAAAGAAGTAAGTTACTTGTTAATAACTTCCGAAACTTGAAGTTTTGAAAGTAAACAACGGAACATCAAAGTTTATCGGTCAATAACTTCGAAAGTTCACCGTTACCAAGTCTCCTAGTTATAAAATCTATGGAATTTTATTTGTCAAGTTGTTGCCCTTTAGCCACTTATTTTCGTCAAAAGAATACGTAAGCAGGGTTAGGACGAAATGAGAAACGCTACCAATTGCGGACCAAGTACTAGGATACATACATACATATTGTCACGCCTGTCTCTCTTAGGGGAAGGCAGAGACCACAGATCTCCATCCGCTATGATCCCGGCACACCTTCCTTGTTTCCTCCACACTCATCCATCTTTCCATCCATCCTTCCTCACACATTTATAGTAATAAAACGGCTCTCCGTTAGTCAATTCTCGCTCTCGAGTACTTAGATATATTTTTTACAGCCCATATATGTCCCACTGCTAAGCACGGGCGTTATCCAACCACGCTTATGATTGGCACGCAATGCGGATTGGGGGGTACTAAGATGATGACAATAATTCGCTGAAGAAGGTGGCTTGTTCACCTTGAAACCCCATTGTAACTATAGAAGGTATAACGAAAGCCCAAGACATTCTAGTGGCAAATCGAAAGACACTCAAGTTAAATAGAAAACTTATTTTGAACTCTACCGTAGGAAAAGGCCCCTAACGAGAATAACTTTGAAAATTTAAAACCCCAGTCTACATTTCTTTACGGGTTATGAGCGACATTTATTGTTTCCTATAAACCGACACGCTTCCTCGTTTAACTCCTTTTTCTATTAGAAAAAAATAATAACTTAAATTTTTATTACTCTTTCTTTTACTACAAATGGACAGTCAAACTTACTTTGCTAAGATCCGCGAACAGAAATCGGAAAAATAATATTGTTTGCGGAGAATTGTACAGGGCCTTAAAGGTCTAATTCTCACCGAGAAAGAGCCGTCGGCAAATCCTCCAACACTTCACCACAGTCACCATCGCCGATAATGTCAAACACAAAATACCATTTTTCATTATAAATACTATGTGAATATGAGGCATCATCAAGTATAATTAGTAGTGGTAAAGCCAAGCTGCAGACGAATACTTTGTCAAGAATGGCATATTATTTGTGCATATGTAGCATGAATGGGCCGACTCGCTCGGGGAAGTCCCACACTTCCGCAGAAAACCGGCGTCTGAGTGGTAGCTTAGCTACTGCGCTTCATCCGGTGAGGGGTTGGATTCCGAGGCACAGTTTTTTTTCCCCACCCCTCCCATAATGACACTTTCCTTAAAAGACAGCACTGCGGTTGTTTATGGGCGGCGTTGATTGTTTTCCATCAGGTGACATGCTTGCTCGTTTGCCTTCTACCTTATAAAAAATAATGGACTTAACGAAAGACAATCGTAAAAGGTACGATGTTCTTTCGAAGCCTAAAAGGATTTTAATATTTTTTATTATTATGATATTAAATATGTCCAAAATCATTTTAATAAAAAACAAATTCCATTTCCAATGTTTTTATGCGTTTTTTTTTTCATTTCCTAATCGATTTCTTATGATTAAAATATTGAAAATCGTGTTATATATTTATATAGTCCGAACTTACATACATTTAGATTCCCAAACTAAATAGATAATTTATAAATAAAAGGATGAAACCTGACCTATTAACAAAACCTTACAATCATTTTCACATTACACTACCCACGCCAATGATACAAAGTAATTAAGTCAACAGATACATATTTGAACAGCTCTACAAGGAAGGTATTTAAAATTTCAGTGAACCAACTTCACGATCGCCTACGAGTACATTTCTATCAGTGATACCGTAACACTAAGAAAATTTTTTAGACTACTAAGATAATTTTCTACTTCAAATACTTTCTTAATGACGTACATACATATATATGTAAATTGTTGACCATATAGGTCATAGAAACGACCTTTTTGACTCATTTGCGAAGTTACAGCTTTCGGAGTCAATTGTCGTGGGTTCTATTCTGATATAGTGACAGATATATTTATGGTCTATATATATTGATTCCTAGTTTAAATGTACCACCAATCTGTTTGGACATGTTAGTGGGTTTATGTCCATTCTTCTAGAAACGGTGAGGCTCGTGTCTGGCAGTGAAACATTACGTATATGGGCCGTGACAAAAATACAACAATATAGCACTATACCTTATAAAACTATGGCATGGTATATCTGCAAAAATTTCGAATGACGAAATTTACAAGTGCGTATACCGACGCAAAAGCAAGAGCGAAAACGCTGTTAACGACACAGATATCCAGAAAAAAATTAATACATTTTCGGATCAGAAATAAATACTGCGTTGAATGTTCTGAGTCTCATAGGTCTAGGCAAAATAAAAATTTTATACAGTGTTGAAACACAATATTTTTGAGTGATCAGATCAGATCAGATACAATTTTTTCAGAAAAATTGTTTGTGTCGCTTTTTTGTGTCAATATGTACATTATTCTGCCATGCATAGGTCTCTCCAAAGGTGCCCCATTTAAGCCGATCTTCGGCTTCACGCATCCAGTCTCTTTCGGCCACCCTGTGCAAATCATCGCTTCAGTCAAATTAATAAAACTATGATTAGTAACCGTAATATCCATTACTATTATTTATCCTACAATATCTATCTATTTTTACGTGGAAAATTCTCATGAATACCTGTCTCTCAATCCTAATTGTTATGTTGGACTTCTACTGACAGAAAAGTGTTTTTGTCGATGTCAACGGAAGGCATTAGCTGATGTTTCGATGACGTTACTCTACATTGATAATCTTAAAGTCAATTCGGCTGTGATGTGCGCGTCAACCCTGAAACGGAGACCGCGTTTTGGCAAACGTAGTATGGGACGTCTTCCTGGAGGGCGGCTGGCAAAAACTGGATGCGTGAAACCGAAGATCGGACTAGGTGGCGCTTCTTGGGGGAAGCCTATGTCCAGCAGTGGACTGTCGCAGGCTGTTGATTAATCAATCAGTGTGCTTGTAAACAATGAAGATATTATGAACGACTTGAATATTACTTACTACTTGACTTGAAACGCAGTGTTATTGAGATAAAATGAATAACAGCCATTAAAAATTAAATTTTATACGTCAGTTTATATCAAGTATTATAATTCACAATCCAAAGTTTTAAGTTCTCCACTAAGCCAAGCGTTCGTCCATTCTCTGGTATTTTCAATGAATATTCATATCAAGATGATTTCAAACAAATGTGAAATTGAATCAATTTTGTTGACTGCAAAGTATTCTTAGCTCGTTGTTTCTAGACAAAGTGCAAGGATGAACTGTAGCATTTATCAGTTATTCATGGGTACACGATTGCGCTCCGCAATGTAAGACTTCTCGGAACAAGTGTCAGAGCCCAGCTAGTTCGTCGGATTTCTCAATTCATGACAGTCTATACTTTAGAGTTCGCGTGTATTTATATATTTTACCTATTCTATATATTTTACTAACATTGCTACATGTGTAGGTATTATGTGAATATTGAATAATGATTTACCAATGAGTTATTTACATAGACATTTTCAAACTGTTATGATAATTGTTTTCTCTTAAAAATCTTCACCTATTATTATCTTTGTAGGACTACTGGATTTGGAATAGGCCATACATTTATTTATCCTGATTGAGGGGACAAAACCCGTGACTATTGACTTAGTAGGAGGCAGCTTCGCCAATGAGTCAATTGTTTGTCTTAGGATATATTCACGTAAGAAGTAGACAACATACATACATTTCGTCACTGCGTAGGGGTAGACAGAGATCATAGATCTCCATTCACCACGATCCCGGCACACCCTCCTTGCTTCCTCTATACTCATCCATCCTTCCTCTTATATTCATTGTAGCGAAGCGGCTCCCCGTTAGTTGCTTCTCTCCCTCATGGGAATTAGGAAGTGACGGGTGGCGAACCACGTCGCCGTCATTTTTTAAAAAATTAGTTTTATTGAAATTCGTCATAGTGAATTCCACGAGCCGCAAGGGAGGACGGAGGTTAGCCCCAGCAGAGCTCCGCATGCTGAGGAAAGGCACTATAGTACCCCGGGGAGCCCGATCCCGGGACGGTCGGCACGCATACGACTAACCTCGCCACTAGCTACACATCCATTGGTACGGCAGACAGTGGATTGGCAGAGAGGAAGGGAAAAGGATACAGAAAAAAGGAAAGAGCGGGAGAAAGGAAAGATTGATTTAGACAGGATGATAGGGATATAATACTAGCGCAACAGAGGAGTGATACGGTAGTAGTTTTGGGAGGCCGGGGTCGCATACTCGTGTACCAATACCATAACTACCGAACAGGTGGCTGAGCAAAGATACACCCTGACCTGAGAAGTAAACAAAAATATGATAATTTGTATATGATAAAACATATTTCGAAATAAGCCACTGGAGAGAAGGAAGCAGGAAGAAAATCGGTCAAGACTATAGTTTTTAAGGCCATTAAAATTTTATCATATCTCACCAGACCGTTAACAGCGCGAGAAAAAACAACTGCTATTTTATGTGTGTTTATTAAGGGCGAGGCACACAGCGCGTCTAATCTTTCGTCACAGTAAACGGCTCATTAAAATTCACCATCAAAATGGAAGATGTGGACTTGGTTCGCCGGAGATCATGGTCTATTTCAAAGAGTATGTAGCATTTTAGATGGCCAACTTACGAAAATGGTATTTTTAATAATGCAGTTTTTTAAAGATGATTATTTAGAGACACATGGCGTGTTGAATACAAGAAGTAATAGCTCAGTTAGTTAGATGGTGTCTATGTTCTTAACTCATGTGTTCGATTCTATATTTGAACTTTTGTTGTTAACTATTATATATTTTTATAGCACTATAAGCTTAGTTGGAACGATTAACAAGAATTCTATTATACCAACGTTTATAGTTAATATTTGTATATAGTTATACATATATAGTATTTTTTTATTTAATACTTTATTGTAAACAAAATATAACATACAAGAATTAAAAGGAAAGAAGATATACAAGGGCGAGCTTAACTCGTTACGTAGTAAGTTGTAAATGAAGTATTATATGTATGTATTGTACATAGTTCCGTTATATAATTTGCTTATTTATTTGAATCGACAAATCGAAGTTTGTTAAATGAAACGTTAACCTCAATGCAAATGAAACGAAGTAACGCATCTACGACAACTATTCGACGTGTCGGGGTGGCGGCGGGTAGCGGGCGAAGGCGGGCGCCGCCCAAAATAGCTCGCACGTGCCGCTCGCCGCGGCGGCTGCCCACGCGCACCCAACATGGCCGCCGTCCACGTATGTGTGCGTGTGATTTATGCAAGCGATTGTTCTCTATGCGTATACATGCACAACATTCGTGCATTATACACCGTAATGCTTTCGTTTAAGGACCATTTACAAGCAGTTCAATTGCGCACGAAACGATTTAGATTAAGCCGTTGTCGAAGGCTGCAAATATAATATTTAACGTCTTAGTATAAAGGCGATATTCCCGTACGCATTTCCGAGAGTGAAATCGGTTGCGGTGTTTGGTCGGACGTAATGCGTGCCGCGTGATTGGTAGATCGTTTTTATGGGATGGAATTTGATTTGAATAAAATGCCACGTTGTTTTCATACTGATTTTTATATTGTAGTAGTATGTATTATTTGCAGCAAGTCAACTGAATGGTAAGAAATCACAATCATCTATAAACATCTGCAATATTTAAGACACGACAAATTCGTTGTCTGTTAAGGCAAGAATTTGAATAAAAATGCATTTAATGGGAGTGGAGTTTCAACCATATCTGGGAATGACATGAAGTTACCTCAGGATGCCTTAACTTACCACTTACTGCAGTGATAGTCAAAAACTGGGGGTGTCAGGCTAGTACCATCCTGCAAACGTGGCAGGATGCAAACACTTTTCGTCAGTAGTGGAAGTAGAAGAACGAAGTAATGGGAAGGAAAGATATGAGTAAAAGAAGGGGAAAGAAGATGGGTCGTCCAGTCCTTACACTCACCGCAAGAAAGGCGGTAACACAGAAAAATGCAACGATGAATTAACATTACATTATCATCGAATTCTGAATGAAGATGATCATCATTCATCGAAATAATGTTCACGAAAATTGTATTATGAATATGTAGTTGGTACAGTGTTCAAAATTTTTAAACTAGAGAAATACAACGTTTATAAATACATATCGACGAGAAAAAGTACAAAACCGTAAAATGAAAAATTACCACCAGAGCCAAAAAACTTTTCTGAGAAGATTTCTGATAAAATTGTATCTATCAGATCACTCAAAAACAGTTAGTTTCGACGCTGTGCAACATTTTCTATTATTCGCAGACCTGTGAGACCATTCGATGCAGAATTTTTTTCCGATCCGAAAATGCTATAATTTAGTTTTAACATCTGTGTCATTAACAGCGTTTTCGCGTTTTTGAGTCGATATGTACGTTATACATAATTTTTATCTTGCTACACTCCTTTTCCATATGAACTTTAAACATGTCAAATCGCACACACTACGTGCGTTCATTTCGCTCGAAAGTACAAAGCTTTATTCTATCCTCACAGCTTTTCTTATCTCTCTTTCACTCCTGGGCTTGCTGGAAGAAAACTCAATTTTGAGTTAAGCTCGCCTTTGTACATCTTCTTACCTTTTAATTCTTGTATTTTCTGTTTTGTGTACAATAAAGTATTAAATAAAATAAATTAAATAAGCTTTTTCTTGACGTATTAATATATAAATTTTAGTATGAAATGATCAATTTTAAACATAAAATGAATAGAAATTTCAATACACCAGTAGGTATATATATGCGTTAATATAAAAATATGATGAGAATGACTCAACCCATCACCGCGTCCTGAGTATCCAGACAAATCATGCTCACATGTGGATGATTTTGAACAGTTGCACCGACATTTTTGTGAAAACCTGATAATATATGAATCACACCGCCGCACCGGCGAATTGATAAAGAACATATTTTTATCCTTTGTTCGGGTCAGAGGCGTTATTCGAACGCATGCGCGCCTTGTCCCACCGCACTGTTTTCGTTTTCAATCTTTTAATGTTGCGGATATCCGTCTGTCAAAACATAATCAACTGTAGTATTGGTAGAGTTTTGGAGCTAAAATTTAGACGTAGTCTTTTTTCTTCCCTTTGATGGCAATTAGTTATAACTACTATGTCAGTGTCAAGTAAAATACAATAATATAAAATGTATTGAAATGTAACTATTCAGCTTGTCATATTACGTCTTGATACAACTGTGGCTATTTTACCAAAACCTATGGACTTTTTCAGTCAACTAAAAAGTTACAATATATGTACGCATTTATTTAATATCTTTTCATATATACGTCTTAATCGAACTATATTATATAATACGGTAGCGTATTTTACACAATTAAACAATATAACTGATAATAAGATCATAATACGAAATTGAAATAAAAACAAAACGTCACTGATGTAAGTTGGCGGAAAAAGTCATTTAGAGGTCAAAAAGAACAAACAGGACAAACAAAACGATGAAAATGGACATATTTGTTAAAACTAGTCATTATTGAGGGCAAAATTGAAGGTAGAAGTGGACGCAGTAGAAGAAGAATTGCATGGACTAAAGATATGAAGGACTGGTTGAAGGTGAAAAGACAGAAAAATTGATTCGCATTACTAAGAAAGGGAATAAATAAAAAAAAGATAAAAATAGACAAACTATTTCCGATCTCCGGGATGGAAATGGCACATGAAGAAGAATTATTACTTCAGCGTTAACGTATCGAAATGTCCCTACGTATTTCGTAGGGATTTTTAACCACAATATTTGAATTGTTGTCGTAAAGAAAAAATTCTCCTAGCACGTGCATTCTTAGCTATCTACGTAGGAATGGCTAATAAATATTCTATATCAAATCATTGTTAGTCTTCTTTTTAATAATATCAAAACAGAATATAAATTATCTACCTACATCTCTCCCTATTCAATTTCATAACTTTCCCTTAAAATCTTTTCTAAATCTGTTAAGCCATTTCGAAATTTAGACTGAACATATGCAGAGAAGCGTAGAAAAGATCTTAAAAATGAAGAATTTAATTTTGTTGACGTAAAAATCGGCATAAATGTTTTCAATGGAAGAAACGATAACGAAGTTATGGAAAGAAAAGTCGAAATTTATTTATAATATAAATGTATGATTATTCTTTTAATAAGAAATCGTTTAGGTATGGGATGGTAAGTTTACTGCTCTCAGTTGCACAAGTCCATGTAAATCTCTGGTGTAGGTACCACGCCACCATATAACATTTAGAGCTTACACAAAGCACACACAAACACACATACAGACACACGCACAAACTGTAAAGGTGAACGTTATGCACCCGGGTGGTGACCTAATGATTTTGTATATCGAGGACAGACTGATTTCCGTTTAGCTCGCTGTGGATACAAGAACGTTTTTAATTTTTCTTTCTGTACTTCGAATACATCTGAGATTTAAAATACATTTGAGTCTACTGATGCTGAATTCCGCTTTGCCTGACGTCTAAAGTTTTGTTTTGAAAACATTGTACGATACTTTTATTATATACTCTATGCAGGTTTCGTCGCGATTCATATTTACTGAGATCTTTAAATATTTTTAGTTTAAGAAACGCGTCATTTTTCATTTTCTTGGCTCTAATTTAGATATTTTGAATTTTTGTCTACAATAGGAATATTTCTCCATTTCCCATTTCTCAATCTCGTTCAAGCCTAGTTCACTTGTCTAGCGTGTTTTTTAATGGGACAAGAAGGGGAAAGATGGTAAATGAGCAAGCGTGGTCGCCTTCACCTGATGGAAAACACTCAATGCCGTCCATAGATATATGCAAGACCAGAAGCATTGCAGATGTGTTGCTGTCCTTTGATTAATGTCCTCCACGTTTTTAAAGGTTTTAATTGTAATAAACCAATACGACATTCCAAAGTATTTTCGTAATTACCGCTGAAAATAGTCTCCAGGTTGTTAATGTATGGAAAAAAGTTTCGGGAGAAACGTTACGGAATCCGCAAATGCGATATAGCGTGGGGTTGAAGAAGAGGAATATAATTAAGTAATAATTCTGATGACGATTTGTAACGAAAAACGGGCTAGTGGTGATATTAAGTGTAAGTACACTTAAATAATGTTATAAGTATTTAACTTAATTACTTAAATATGTAATTAAGTAATCTAGAGAGGTCCACTTCCTCCTCTCGTTACGTCCTTCTTCTCCCTATTATTTCCTTCTGTCGCTTTCATTATTTTTATAACTGACTTTGTTGGCGCAGCGACCTAAAATGGATCTCGGCCACCGAACAGAATCTTACGCAACCGTGCTCTGTCCTGCGCCACCTCCTGCCAGTTGCAGACTTGAAGGTTGCGCAAGTTCTCCTCGAGTAGTTGTTCTCGATCTCATTATTTATATCGTTACCCAAAAAATAATGACGTGACTATCTAGTCATGTACCTCTAGTATTCTTGCGCGGCGGTAGTTGCTTGCCATTAGGTGATTTTTTGCTCATAGCCACACGAGCAAGAAATCACGTGATGGTACGCTTCAATAAAAAAGACTAACACTTTCATAATTGTTTATTTGTCCTTCTGTGCGTGCGATACATCTGGTCACTGTGCGCATGCGCCGCTTCGGCACACGCGTCGCGGCGCGGCGCGAGCGCTTCTAAATATAGCCACGCCTCCCGTCGAGGCGGCGGGCGACCGACGCTGGAGATTTCCAAGATTCCTTCCCTTCATTATTGTTTTTTCTCGTCGCCAAGCGACCAATTTGCATTGTAACAACACATTAGCGTTAACGTCTAGCATTTAAACCTTTTTATTGCGACTTATAATATCAGCATACAGCATGCAGGGCTCTGCTGGGGCTGACCTCCATCCTCCCTTGCGGCTCGTGGGATTCACTAAGACGAATTTAATATACGTATTTTGTTGAAAAATGACGGCGATGTGGTTCGCCACCCGTCACGTCCTGATTCTCACAAGGCGATAAGCGACCAATGGAGAGCGGTTTCGCCGCGATGAATGGTAGCGGATGGAGCTCTGTGGTCTCTGCCAACTCCAGCGGGGGAGAGGCGTGAATATGTGTGTGTATATGTATATTTAATATAATATAATAATATAAACCTCTATTGAGATAAATACATACATAATGTACTAAAATAATTTTATACATCGTCATCCTTGTTATCTATTTGTCTAGTGACAAAGGTCTCTTCCAACATTTTCCATTGACTCCTAGCCCTGGTTTTCCTTATCCACAAATTTCCTGCTGTTTCTTTTATTTCGTCGTCCCATCTTTTGTATTGTCTTCCGCTTCGCCTTTTCAGGTTTCTTGGGTACCAATCGGTAATTGTCCTACTCCATTTCCTTTCTCCTCGAAGAGTATGTCCTGTCCAATGCCATTTGTATTTCCTTGTAGTATCAGGAATATTTATAAGTTTGGTCTTGTTCCTTATGACTGAATTCTTTATCCTATCAAATATTTTTATGTTCAGCATACTTCTTTCCATTGACTTTTATCACGGCTTAATATTCCACAAAAAATATAAGAGTACTTGCTGAAATATAATTTGTTTTTATTAAATTAAGTCATCGAAAGCCGCATTATTATGTTTTATGTACAGGAAGGGATACAAACAAGCCTGTCGCCTGATGGAACGAAATCCACGCTGCCTATAGAAATCCACAACATCATAGGTAGTGCAGAAGTGTTGTCGACCTTCGAAAAATGTATAATCTTGTTTTTTGAGGATTCCAATGTCGTATCAGTTCTGAGGTTTCAAAAAAATCGCTGAAGATAGCCGGTTTCACAAGGTAGTGGTGCGTGGAAAGGAGTACCATTCATTGGGACGGTATTAAAAAAGGTATTAAAAAATTAATTTTTCGTTTAATAATTAAATAAAAATTAATGATCGCCTCACGACTAGATGATGCAATGACCCGCGCGGTATGACTGGAAGAAACTGGATGTGTGAGCCGAGGATCGGATTAGGTGGCGTATTGGTATCAGCAGTGGACTACTGCATGCTGTTGATGATTTATTTATGTGGACAGTGAGAACTTTTACTTACCTAAGATCCGCGACAAGCAAATAAAAATAGAAAAATAATAATAATGTGTGTTTTCTACTAATAGAAGTGGATTTACGGGGAAGTTAAACAAAATTTTACCGAAAAAACGGCCGATTTATGATTTATAACTATGATTTATTTATTTCTTTTACAATGTTATAAGTTTGGTACTTATATTAACTGCTGTCACTATGCTACGCCTTAGTCTTTATTACAGCAAAGCATTGTCATTCCCTTTATAGTAATTGTGTACCATAAAATATATAACACAAATTTTCATGAACTATAATGAAATTAAATGCAACTTAACTAAATTATATGATGATGAAGATGATACAATATATAAAACAACATTGTGTACAAAATAAAATTACATTGAAATATGAACGGCATTACATTGAATTTCGGTGAGCGGCTGAGTTCCGGAGACCTGAGACCTTCCTCCTCCCTCTCCCCCTTCCCCTCCCTCTCCCTTTCCCCTCCCATTCCCACTCCCATAATGACACTTCCTTTAAAGGTCGACAATACATCCGCACTGCCTATGGCGTTGCGGATGTCTATGGGCGGCGTTGAATGCTTTCCATCAGGTGACACGCTTGTTCGTTAGCCTTTCTATCCCATAAAAAAAAATGTATAAAAGTCTAAGCGAGTTTTGATTTTGTGTAATTAGTCAATCATTGATTAAGCTAGAAGCCATGAGAAAGGGTATTATTATATCATATCATAAATATTAATATCCCATAGCAGTCCAACTGAACATAAACCTCATGAAAATACAAAGGATTTGCTTATAATCATATCAATATGTAGACTTAGAATTAATGACTGGAAAGGTCTTGCTTTGCTAATCTAATAGAAATAACGGATTTAACAACCTTGTTTCAGGTATTATGGTCCTGCTTCGATAGGGGGTCAGGACCTAATCTAAAAATGAATCGTGCCGTCTGCATTGCAATATATTCGTCGTAGTTCCCTATCTATAAGGCTTCATATTCGCGAATCAATATTTAAAATAAAAGAAAAGAAAAAAAATTGTTGATAAATTTTTCATCTACCTCAAGTCGAAACACGAACGCGCTAATGATCATTCGCTACAAACGACACGGTAAAATAATTCGTGATACAGTAAATATAGTGGTCACTTTGGCGTGTGATTTGTGATGTTCTCTATAGTACGTTCAAAACGACACGTGCGTCGTGCGCAAAGTAAGCTGAGATCCTTTGGCAGCTGCGTCTCGATTGTGACGCACCTTGTGACTCACATATTGTGGTAATATTCCGTAAGAAAAATATACTTATAATTAATTGAGTTTACTACATATATACATACATATAGTCACGCCTGTCTCCCTTAAGGGTTAGGTAGACACCACAGATCTCCATCCGCTGCGATCCCGACACACTTTCCTTGCTTCCTTCACGCTAATTCATCTTTTCATCCATCCTTCCTCTTACATTCATCGTAACGAAATGGCTCTCCGTTCGTCGCTACTCGCCCTCGTTGGAATCGGGACGTGACAGATGACGAATCAGGTCGCCGTCATTTTCAACAAATTTGGTATATTAAATTCGTCTTAGTGAATCCCACGAGCCGCAAGGGAGTATGGAGGTCAACTAGAGCCCTGCATGCTGAGGTAAGGCACCATAGTACCCCGGGGAGCCCGATCCGGGGACGATCGGCACGCTTGCGACTAGGCTTGCCCCTAGCCCCGCATCCATTGGCACGGCAGACCGTGGATTGGTGGAAAGGAATCAAATCAATACCATAAATACCGGACAAGCGGCTAGGCAAAGATACTCCCTGACCTTAACTACAAGTCTTCATAAAACCAATGATGATATCAAAGGGATTGCAGAAGATGACTGCATGGTTCGAGACAGGAAAAAAGGAATTGTAGGAGGTCTATACTCGACAAGATTAATTAACAATTATGATGGATATGTGAATCTTATATTACATTCACGTTTAATTATTACAAAACTAAAGAGCTTTATAATCTTCTACTTTACTTGCACAATTACCTCTCAATAACAATATTATTAATATAAAAATACTACAAAAATAATATTATTATTAATAGCGGGATAAACCAAACAAACGAAGGATTTAGACATCCAAAGAAAGGAACCTCACGAAACTAGCCGTGCACAATATGGCTGCTTTTTGAATTAGTTTTATTATTATTATTATACTTAGGCATTACTTTTTAGGAATTCCATTATAAACATGTGAAATAAAACTTACTTTCCTAAGAACCATAAAAGCCGAGCCAAATCCATGAAATTAGAAAATTAATAAATCGAACTAATACAAATTACTAGAGAAAATTGGCCATCAGCAGTTGCTCTATTAGTTACAGTTCTTTTTTATCTTTTCTTTATTTTTTTAAAGGACACAATAAACAGCAGCACGATACACGAGTAACCTAGAATATTACAGTCTGAAACATAATCTATCGCAAACTAGATAATGATGGCTGATGAATAGACTAGACATTTGAAAAACTAGCAAAAAATTTCATGTTAATATGTAGGTGGTTGAAGAACATAATGCGCACCTAAGATAAACGTAATAAGGAAACTGAAATCACTCGCAAGAAGTGTAATCAAAAAGTAATTGATTGATTTTTTTTATCTGTCGACAGCTGTGTAAATAAAGTGCGACATTTGACCTCGTGCAATTGGATTTTTCTTAAACCCTTTAGCTAGCGCTGCGTGTCTATGAGCTTGTTGATACTCGCGTTTAAGTTTTCTAAGTGAATGTTATTATTTTTTTAATGATAGAGATGCGGGTCACGTAATAATTAATAATCGGTGCTATCGATAGACATATATTTTATCGAGTGCAGTTCAAATTTTTTGCCTACTGAATGTGTCTTATGGCATTGTGGATATGTATGGACGGCTTGATTGCTTTTCATCAGTCAACACGCCTACTCGATTGCCTTCTTATACCAAAAAAAAAATGGTAAAATGAGAACTATATGAGGGCAAGATAGAAATAATCGGAGGCTAAAAGAAAGGTTTACCTCTATTTTAACTTAATATAGTTTCTATTGTAACACTGCATACACGGTTTGTAACGGATCTAAGAGGACGTGGTACTTAAAATCTACTTTAAGTAAATATCAAAGGTATTTTTTTTCACGAACTATGTAGAACACTTTCCTTCGGTTGTACCTTTTAGAATCATCTGACCAGATTAAAGGCGGTGATAGCTCATTAATTTCAGTCACTCACGATCTAATGTCAATGTTTTCAATATAAGATCCCTCATCATAATTAAGGTTATTGTTAGTGGCGTATGCAAGAGTAGTGTATTTGGCTAGAACAGCGCCATTAGAGTTGGGTTGATCTTCCAGTCGCAAGTAAGGTAAGGCTAGAAAACGACACTAAGAAATACTTGCGATACTAAGGAAATGCTGCTTACTTAATATATACGTATGTCTCATTTTAAATTTTAAAACGGAAAAAAATATATATTATTATTAATCCATTATTTAACATTTTGTTGCTAATAAAACATCCATTTCTACTCGTCTCCCTCCAACTTTCAATTTAAAGTGCACTTGATGTATCAACGGATGTAGTTCTGACGTCAATCCCTAAATAAAGACCAGGAAGAATACTGAGTTATCGGTGAAGTCTATAGAAGGTTTTGGTAGAATGGTCATCATTTTATCAAGACCTAACGTGACGAACTGTTATTATATTGTATGATATAATGTATTATATTGTATGATACTTGATGTTATTATATTGTACTTGACACTGGAATAATAGTCATAACTAATTGCTATCAAAGAAAGAAAGAGCTATGTGACTTTGGTTCTCTAATGGATTACATATAAATGACTAATACTTTGTATGTTTAGAAAATATATTAAAGCAATAAATCTTATATGAAAGGAGTAAACTGAATTAAAACATCTTTAGAATACCAAGTTGCTTTCTCTTTTAGTAGAATGTCGGGAATGTAAGAACAAGTGACAAGTGAGACGCATCTACATAAATAACACGACGGCCAGACAGAATGCAAATTAATAGTCCCTTGAATTATACTTTATATGTACATAATGGCGTTACAATTTCTGCCAACGCACTGCACATGTAGGGTAAATGACAGGGAATGTATAATATATTATAATAATATTTCAAAACTCCTCCTATACATGATTTAATACGTCAGAGTCTAAAGACTAAAGCCTTTGAACAGTTTATTAATGGAGTCAGGCGTTACTTTGCGGAAATCGAAAAAGCAAAACAATTTTGCTTGTCGCGGATCTTAGCTAAGTAAAACTTTTGACTGTCCACCCTTTGAACGGTGCCTGCTCTTACTCGATTATGGTGTAAGATAGATGTCAATAATATATCTGTTCTAAAAGTATAAATTGCTGAAAACCGTAGCCAGGTGCACCAATAGACCGCCTGGCATATGCTGAGCACGAACCATTTTATGACACTTGTTAGATTAAAATTATTATTTTCTTTTTATTGTGTTTATTTATTTGTATATTATAATATTATTAAGGTTTTAATTTCAGTTATTCTAAAAAAAAGATTTTTCTATTTCTATTACTGTTTCTAAATTGTTGCATCTAATCATGATGGGAAAAATTAATAAATAGGTTGGTTGGAGAAGACAGTTTTGGCTGTGGACTTATATAGCGAGTGCTCCAGAACTGCTACACCTTGCGAACGATAAGGAAAGTTGTGCTGGACTGGCTGTCAACCATTGCTGGTCGAAGAGGCAGAAGAAAAAAAGCCTAAAATCGTTCACATAGACACAAGATATCCTCGAAAAAACTAAACACTCTTCGATGAAGCAAACTGATGTAGCAATGGTCTGATTATATAGGCTTGGTTGGCACATATTAGAGTGGGCAAATGGACACAGTTGGATACCTATAATTCTAAAAGAAGACTAGCAATAGTACAGTCTGAACAATAATCTATAACAATACTAGAACTCTTGTTAACTACTCCGTGTAAGCTAAAAGTAGTACTTTAGACAAAAGGGGCTTAAGAGAAAATGCTAACGATAGCTGAAACTGAACTGACAATCTTTGACCGTAAGCATAACCTCAAACAAATTGAGCTATTTTTGTTTTTTACAGGCCATATATACCCCACTGTTGTATTAAGCTTCCCAATTTCTAAAGAAATGGACATTAACGCCCCACCCTAGATCCAAGTTGGATTAGAAGGATATCCAGACTCGGAATTACCTGTAGGGTATAAATATATTTATACCGTGGCGGGAATTGAAACCGAAGCCTTTGTATCTGAAACTAACTTCGTCACTTGAGCCGATTTGGTCGTCGTATCACCGTTATTTAAATATAAAAAGATTTCAGAAATTTATATACGTTGACATATATTCTTTACAAAATAAAGTATAGCTACAACGTTGAAATCCCAGAATACCGAAATTTTTTATCCTATTCCTACTGTCAATTTCCTACTGTTGTATACATATTAAATTTACCTTTACAAAAAACTTGATCTCGTCGAAATCTTTAATCTCTATACTATGACGTCTTATAAATAAGGAATGCAATATAACACGAATCAATAAAGAATAAACAAACATCTGCACCTGACTCCTTATCCAATAAAGGAATATTCCAAACAAAACACTTGAAAACATTGAGTGGATAAAAGTAAACTATCCTAAAAGGATTGAGCGAGCCACTATATCCGACCGCCCGGTGCCTGTTGAATCGAGTAGATTTCAGTCGTAAAGACCACACCAATAAGCTAGGAATGTGTTTCAACTATGTCCTTAGTTCGTTGATCGCGTAAGCTGGGTGGGGTTTATCCTGAGCTAAACTGAAACGGATACGATAGTCGATTGTTTTATCGTGAATATCCTTACTTCAACTTTTCTTAACCTTATGTAATTTTACTCATTTGAATTTTATGTTAAACATAATTTTAATATATTTAATTTGAATAATCATTTTAGAATATTAATGAAATTTTTCGTATTTGTACAAATTATTTGATTATTTTCGATCAACATCATAGTTTACGTAGATACATTTTAGATGGACAGATATTAATATATAAATTTTAAGAAAGCATCATCATCATCTGTAGAGATTTTTCATTGCTGGATATTGGCTTTTCAAAATTGAGGTTTGTTGCTCCAATCTTTTCGTTTGGTGGGTGGGATTTGCTTCCATGATCAACAAATATCAATGGGAAGAAATGCGGTAGTTCTATCCTATGCTGGGAACATATGCCACATTTGTATAAAAAGTATGTAACGCTTTATTGAAAAAAAAAAATAGGAATTATTGCATATCTTTTTAATTTCTTGTAGTTGAATGAATGAAATAGTTGGAAAAAAATTCCTATCGCTACGTTTTCGCTTTCGACACGCTAATTACCGGCGCTGGTTAACCCGTGAGAGAGGGGGGTGATTCGGTGCGTTGGCACATTGCCAGGCGGCGTCTCTGGCTCGGAGCCAAATCGGGAGCGCACAGTGGAAAAAATGGCCGTCGCACATCTCTGATATGCGTCAGAGTGGCGCGCGCGCATACAGTTTTCATGAAATGAAAACTTCCCTTTCTCAGAGCAAAATTTAAAACATAACTAATCATGTAAAAATGGTAAACAATATAATATGAATATGGCAATTAGAGCTTACATATTTTAATTAATATAAATATATTTATTATTATAACGTGATAAGAAAAGTAATTTGTATTATAGTACATATTAAAAAGTAAAATTCATTGTTTACGTTACATATATCGCCCTACAGTTTGTCCCTACAGTTGAACAGTGAACTTCTTCTGGCTTCTATATATGATAAATTACAAGATCATTATTAGAACTGAACACTCTGTATATTAATTTCTCAGTACCTACCCAGTTCCACAAACTATCAAATACAATACGGTTAACTATGATTGATGTTAGTTGAGCAACTATCGAAGTCCTTCACGAATTATTTCAAAGAACAAAATAAGTTTCATTCTCCATTAATCTTGGCGAAGTGCGATACTACAATATTTTGTTATTAGTTCAAAATAATTAATGAATAGAACTATTATATATTATATGATAATTTTCAGGAATAATTCCTGCCGCCGAATTCCCTAACCGTACAACTCGCCGTAAAGAAAAGTTTCATCCCCACCATCTCGATGAGTGGCGATCAAGTCGGGTGCGCTTCTTCCGAAACTTCTTTTCGCGCACCACCACTCTGTGGAAACTGCTGCCTTCTGCGGTTTTTCCAAAGTGATACTACATTGGCACCTTCAAATTTCATCAGGATTCCTTCAAATTTCGGGCGGCGTTCATCAGGTGACACGCTTGCTCGACTACCCTCCTATACAATAAAAAAAAAACTATATACATTCAAATATCTATATCTTTATATATTATAATATACAGCTTTCCAAAAGAGTCATGAATTTATGTAAATATAATATATTTTTTATAAAATAATGATATATAAAATTATATATGAGGATGTTGTGTATACAAAGAACTTTTTTAATCAAAAAAGATAAATAATAATCGTCGTCGTATCGATCAAGAAATACCGCGTAGATTCCACAGAGAGTTGGTGGTTCAACATAAAACTTGTAACAAAACGACGAGGTTATAATACTAAAAGAATCATTTAGATCCCTGAAAGCACTTAAAAGTTTTATAGAACATTCTCTAACACCCGATCATGTAAAAAAAAACAAGACCGCACTGCAAAGCATTCTGGCAGCTTTCCAACGAGCAACAGGCAAGTCGCCCTACTCTAGACTGTTCATAAATGTTGGTTCTTATACCTTATTTATTTGACACAAAAAACACTGGGAACAATCTCGCTAACTTTTCTTATTATTTATTTTATTTCATTCAACCTTTTTTGATTAAATTACTTGTGTAGGACACAAAGCTAGTTGAAGTGACAATTTGCGCAGGATGGCTGGCAGGAACCGAATCCATGAATCAAAAAAAAAAACACATGGCGCACCTTCGGGGAGGCCTGAAGCAAACCGTAGTCTGGCAATGATAAATATTAAATAATGATTTTAATATGAACACAACGATTTCGGTTACAATTATTTACGTCGCTAATTATGATTTAGATTATTTTTTTTCCAAATTTCATTAAATTTGTGACACTTATTAATTTCCGCCACCTGTGGCTACAATTTGGCTTAGATATATAGATAGACTAATGTAAGTTACAACAGATCAAATATTTCAGTAAAGCGCTACGAACTTTTTGACTAAAATCTACTTTATAATGGCACGCATAAAATGTATACTGTGTTATATATGTCGCGCAAATTGTATACGGTGTTAATAATGCGTCAAATTTATATCGTGTTATATATCGCGTAAAATTTATACTGTGTCATATATCGATTCAAATTTATACTGTGTCATATATCGCTTCTAATTTATACTGTTTCATATATCGCGTCAAATTTATATTGTGCTATATATAGCATCAAATTTATACTGTGTTATATATCGCGTCAAATTAATACTGTGTTATATATCGCGTCAAATTAATACTGTGTTATATATCGCGGAAAATGCATACTGTGTCATATATCGTGTAAAATGTATACTGTTTTATATAAAGCCTTTTTTATTTCAATTATTCCGCCTTTACGATCATATAAAAAAATACAATAATAACGAGTTTTATCAGAGACACGGACAAGTGCTGGAGACCTGGCTCACGGCCAATATTACGACTGTGTATTGGTGAAAATTTACGTATGCGCTTGTAGCGAAAATGTACAGTCATTGATAATTAACTGAATATCCTATTTTCAAAAATTTTCAATTTTTACGGAAAAAAAGAAATTTAACTAAACCACTTTTTCCTAGCCATAGAAAACAAAAAAAAAATTACATAGCTTATATATGTCCTACTGCTGAACACTGGCCTCTTCACTTCTGGAGGAACGGACATTAACCCTCATCGCTCATCCAATACGGATTGACGGGGTTATCAGATTCGGAATAAAATATCTGTAGTAATTATTCCTAGCTTTATCATTATTAGGCTAGGGGTCCCGCCACTACACTAGTTGATCGTCGATTTTATTGTTAATGTGTTGATTATTATAGTGTTTGAACTCTCATCTGTGGCTTCGCCAGCCGAGGCAAAGCACCATCTGTGGCACCGCGCCGCGGCCATCCCTGGTCGTAGGGGCGTGTCAGTTCTTGTTGGATGCAGTTTCTTTCCAATAAGACTATTAAAATAAGCTAACAGTAATTAGATTTTGAATCTAGAAACACTAATTTAGTGGCATTATTAATTACAACTGCGCTGAGGACGTAATATCGTTAGAAAGAAAAAAATCGACCGCAAAATGGCATGCAAATCATAACAACCGCGCTGCGAACATGCCATAGTTTGCGGTCGTATGATCTTGCTTGCGTCGCGGTGACATCACAGACAAGAGGTTAACAGGATTCGAATTCGTCTTAACCATTTCAAGTAAGCTACAATGGAAGAAACACACTCACTATCTCAGATCGTAAGCGCGATCTTTACATATATTTATTACTATATCATTAACACCTTGTCGATTGTTTGTGAAGGCTTGGTTTTCACTCTAGCACTAGTCCACTCCAACAGTTGTCGATTTTTCTATAAATGTAATCAGTCCATTGCTAAAGATTGCTGATTAAAAAAGCTATATCTGCAACTCGTGGAAAACGTTTTAAAAACTCTACGTGCAACATATTTATATTTTTTTATATATTCACGCCTATCCCCCGCAGGAGTTGGCAGAGACCACAGAGCTCTATCCACTACTATTCATCGCAGAGAAATGGCTCTCTATTGATCGCTTCTCGCCCTCGTGAGAATCAGGACGTGACGGGTGTCGAACCACGTCGCCCTCATTTTTTAACAAATAAGGTATATTAAATTCGTCTTAGTAAATTCTACAAGTCACGAGGGAGAATGGAGGTCAGCCCCAGCGGAGCCCTGCATGCTGACGTAAGGCACCGTAGTACCCGGGGGAGCCCGATCGCGGGACGATCGGCACGCTTGCGACTAAGCTCGCCCTTAGCCATGCATCCTTTGGCACGGCAGACCGTGGATTGGCGGAGAGGAAGGAAAAGGATAGATAAGAAAGGAAAGGGCAGGAACGGAAATGGTGGATTGGAGGGGTTACCAGACTCGGAATAAATATTTATGATTCCATAAATATTTATTCCGATATATATATATATATATATATATATATATATATATATATATATATATATATATATATATATATATATATATATATATATATATATATATATATATATTTCGATGCGGGAATCGAACCCGAGACCATTGACTCCGTGGGCGGAGGGCCCCGCCACTGAGCCAATCGGTCGTCATGCAATCGGTACGTGCAACAACGTGATTTAATACAAGAAAAAAAAATTTTAAGTAAAAATAACTCAACAATTATCCGGTGTGAGTGTACTAATAAGAGACGACGACCTCGAATGCACGTCTAGCCAAATGTCGGCGTTCCGATCTTGAGTTACGAGTACGTCGTAACCGATATAATTCCAACTCACTCTGTTTGTCAGTGCTTTAAAATTTAATAAATAATATTCAAAAGGAATTTAATGATGATTGATTCTAGCTGTACAGAGTACGTAGTGTCTACATATATATCGTAAGCGTGCGTAAAAGACTGATCTGGACGTGTACAAATATGATGAAATGTCAATGATGACATCAATACCGCACGTTTCAAATCATCGATGATCAGAGCATCACAGAGTATCACAGCGGCTTAATTCTTTGTCATTACGTTTTTTTTTATGAGATAGGAAGGTAAACGAGCATGCTTGTCACCCGATGGAAAGCAATCAACGCCTCCCATGACTGGATGAAAGCGACGATTCGTACGATTAAGAAATTCAATGGCATGAACTATTCTATAAAAGATGGCGAGAAATGATTTATTCCTACGTGATTTGTGATAGTGGTAGAGCCACGCTGTAGATGAATACTTTGACAACAATGGCATATTATTTGTCTGTAGCATGAATGAGCCGGCTCACCCGGGGAAGTACCACACTCCCGCAGAAAACTGGCATCTGAGTGATAACTTAGCTACCGCGCTTCGTCCAGTGAGTTGTCCGGAGGCCCAACCCCCTCCCCGTCCTACCCCATCCTTCTCCCCTCCCATAACGACACTTTCCGGCAACGCTTCTGCACTACTTGGGGCGCTACGGATGTCTATGGGCAGCGTTGGTTACTCTCCATCAGGTGACACGCCTGCTCCTTTGCTCTCCTATCCCATAAGAAAATCATATGGAATATACAAAGAATACATTAAATAGTGGATAAAAGGTGACCTCCCCCCAGTGTTCCATGAACAATGGGAGTCACAGTATCAATCGGAATTAGTGGAAATTCTACTAAGGAGATAAACTATATGAAATATAAGACCGCAATTTACGTGGCTCCACCCATGACACTTGCACTCACACGCACCCCGGCCCTAGCCGAGCACGTAGAGTAGGAAACACTTCAACACCGGCCGCTTATATGAGATTCTCTCTTATAACCTGTCGGTTCTCACCCCCTAGACCGTAGAGTCTAGGGGACTAATGGGAACTATAGTTACTTGGGTCCAATCCTCCTCTACACGTTTAGCGTAGCGTCATGACGAAATTAAAATCGGCATACACACTGTGTGCCTCCGATACGGCATCGAGTCGATGAAGTCTTCGATTTATGCAGATTACCAAATATAGTTTACTTGCCCGCAGGTTTCGAGCCCGCTGGCCCAAAATTCGATAAAGCTGTTAAAGCCAATAGGCTACCAGCATTACCATCTTCGAATAAAACAAATTATGTTGGGTGTAGAAATCTAGGATTCAGATACCAAGCAGTTAACTTCATTATTATAAAATGTTATTAAAGACAATAAAAGTCACTTTGAAACGTGTATAATTAATAATAATAATCCGGCATACGAACGATGGTTTCAGCAATAATATTTATCTTGGCACTGCCAAGTGTTTGTAATGATCACGATGATGGAGTGTGCATATCTTGTACACATCGGCTGTGAAACTTCAAAACCTAGTAAAGGGAAACCTTTAAAAAAAATAGGTTTTTGCATTATACATTTAACTGAATGAAAACATTGAAAATGAAATAAAAACACAACGTCACTAATTTAATTTGGCGGGAAAAGTTCAGTTTTTCCTTTCATTTTTGCTTCTTTTTACAAACTGTTATTAACAATTATTCTTCATAGGCTACTGTACTGTTTTTACTACAGATTATAATAAAATTTTACTACTAGTGGTCGCCCATGTTCGAAATTCGGACGTAAATCATTATTTCTTAATTTTTTTCTTTCTACATTTCTTCTCCATTATGAACTTTTCCTGTGCTAAATCTTAAAGTTGTGTTCCCAATGTGCTTAAAAGAGGAATACATAGTATTCTCTACACGTATTTATATATAAATATAATATAATATAGTTATTTTAATCCTTTATATAACCTTAATATCTCTTTTACATTTTATTTTTATCGCTATTTTTAAATCACTAAAATTATAACTTGATAAGAAATGTAATTTGTATCATTTTTAGTATTAACATGTATTTATTTATGGCATATGAGCCATAAATAACATGTTATTAATAAAAATTCTAAATAAAATGTTCGAATGTTGGACAAAAGGCCTCCACAATTTTAGTAGAATGAATAACAACCGAACACGCTTGACAATACGTATTGGTATGCCACCTAGACTTGAAATAAGTACCTTATTACCTGTACGCTATACATCGATTTCCCGCATAGCGATATTTGATTTCGTCAAATAATACAATATGAGAATTCATTTCTTTATTTTTAGTATTCATTTCATTATTTCGTTATCTGTCAATTACAATTATTCTCCGTTTCTCTCGGGGGAAATCTCAGCGTGTTAACAGAAGAACAGAATCCCTACCTGCTGAATATTTACCGCTTTTATCACTAGCCACAGCTGCGTACATAGAACTCTGAACAACAGGTGCCGGTTCTAGAATCTATAAGACGTTTATGATATAGGTAAACCCGCCAAAACAAATAACAAGGTCAATGTTTGTTCAATTAAGTTTGTTTATCAAGCTAAATTATTAACTATATATTACGTACAATAATATAATATTATTTATTTATCAAATTAAAAATTTAGGTAAATACATGATACATACATATGTATGTATATATATATATATATATATATATATATATATATATATATATATATATATATATATATATATATATATATATATATATATATATATATATATATATATATATATATATATATATATATATATATATATATATATATATATATATATATATATATATATATATATATATACTCTTAAGGGCCGGCAACGCTACCGTAATAATACCTATGGCAGTACGGATGTGTATGGGATGTGATAATTGCTTTCCATCGTGTGAAATGCCAATTCGTTTCCTTTCCTATCCCATAAAAATATATTTTTTTTATTATATATCAAAAACAAAGTGTAAAAAGGGTGTTTTTATCGCCAATAGCGATTTCTTTCCAAATTATGTGATATTGACATGACGCCCATAATTAGCACGCAGATTGGGGATAGCAGATATGTTTTTATTACTCAGGTAGACGTTGCTCCTCCTCAATTAGTATTTGGTCGCATATTCGTCACTTACTTTATCCACAGGAAGATATGAGGTGACCTATATATGCCAGGAACCATTACAATCATGAAAATCCATGAAATCGTTAATAATGGTACATTCAAAAGACGATAATAGATAACTTTATACAGGCATTACACTAAAGAAATTTAATTATTGTTTATAATATAGAATTATATTTGATTAAACATATTATTTGTGTCAAAATCGTAGGCGATCTCCAAGATGACACAAAATTATCAACTTTGACTCAGTATCGATATGATGCACATACAAAAATAAACTAAAGAAAATTATATTACCGGATATTCACCTAAATGACTTCGTGACGTCTACGAACTGGCCTATAGAGAAAAAAAACGATTTTCAATTTAGACTTTATATCTAACAAGACACTTGTCATTTTCGCTTTCTTCGAGTGAAGTGGTGAAACAAAAAAAAATACGCATATGTAATGTAACCTTTTACTTCACCGTCACGCGCCCGCACACCGGGTGACTAACTCCCTGGCATTCGGCCAGTATCTCGACCTATATACCGGCTCTGTATCTTCCTACTAGATGCGGAGTCGCTTGACAATCGAATTGGGTTATCGTTGTATTTTATTGCTTTATATGGCATTCCGAAAACTTAGAACAAGTGTAAACGCCTGAAAAAACAATTCTAGACATCCCTAAGTTCGGCTACGCATCTGCAACGCCTTGTATGTCTATGTGCACCATTGATTGCTCTCCATCAGGCAATACTCTTGCTCGTTTTGTCTTCCTATCCCATAAAAGAGGCAATGGGCTGTTGCAAGCGGGAATAATAATATTCAACTGCAAACACAAATGTTGTTTTCTTAATAAATATTTGTATGGATATTCGTTGTTGGCCCTTGACCTTGTCCGAAGAACTTATGATGCCAGCAAGTTGAAGAATATTATTTGCTGAATCAAACAATTCATCTAAATTGTTGACAGTAAAGAAAAAAAATAATATGAAAAATTAAAATCTACCTAGATTTTAAGATATAGACAAGAAATAGTATTATACATCCGTGGTTTTCTGATGAGTCTCCTTCTCCTCATATATAATACGTAAATCATGTTTCATTGTGTTCGTACATAGGTAGTAATCTCTGAAACCATCCAACCGATGACAATGAAATTTTGTTTGTTTTTTTGGTAGATTCCAGCTGGAAAAATACAATAATTTTGCAACAAATACATGGCGCTGTCGTCGATATATAAAGTGTCTTTTTCAACGAAATAATTTGTTGAATAATGGAGTCAGGCGTTACTTTGCGGAAATCCATTGCATTCATCCAGCAGGAAAACACACATTATTAATTTTCTATTGTCGTTTGCTTGTCCTGGATTTTAGCTAAGTAAAAGTTCTAACTGTGCCTCATAGAAATTGTTTTAATTTTTTCAGATTTGCGACAGAACAACGTCCAACCAGGCCTACTAGTATATAATATTTTGCTATTGATTTTTCGCAGGGATTTATATTCTTTATCTCATGACAATTGTATCTCGCAAATATATATGTTTAAGAGGAAGTCGATCCAAGCATTACCAATTATAATTCCACTTTCGCTGTACGAACTGCACAACTGAAAGTAATAATACATTTCAGTTCAGTATAGTGTATTTCATATTGCAGTTAGCGGTAAATAACATGATCGTGTAAGACTAGATGGCGTCACGTAGCACGCACACATCGGCTGTGTGTGCGAGTGGGCGGAGCGTCGCGTCCAGCGGACAACTGAATCGCCGGCGCCCTAGGTACACTTGACGTGCAAACTGTCTCTATCAGAAAATTTTATATTTCTACTGTACATTTTCCTCTTAAGTGGATATGACGCATATATTCGTCATCAATATATTATAGTATTACTAGCTTTTGCCCGCGGCTTCGCTCGCGTGGAATTTGGTCTGCCACATTTTGTATTTCGTGACAGATCATTGTAAATATATATATATATATATATATATATATATATATATATATATATATATATATATATATATATATATATATATATATATATATATATATATATATATATATATATATATATATATATATTTATATATATATATATTTTACTTAATTTACTTAATTTTTTCCGACGTAATTGACATGTATCGTTATATTACGACCAAAATTACATAAAATGATTACAAATTGTAGCCTAAATATTATTCCGATGTATAACCTATATTACTGTAAAGTTTCATTCAAATCCGTCTAGTAGTTTTTTCGTGAAAGAGTGACAAACGTACATACTCACAAACTTTCGCATTTATAATATTAGTAGGACAAATAATTGTTTAATTCTGCTCACTTGTCACGCCTATCCCCCGCAGGGTTGGCAGAGACCACAGAGCTCCATCCGCTACGATCCCGGCACACCCTTCCCGCATCCTCCATACTCATCCATCCTTTTCATCCATTCTTCCTCTCACATACATCGCAGCGAAACGGCTCTCCATTAGACGCTTCTCGCCCTCGTGGGAATCAGGACGTGATGGGTGAGGAACCACGTCTCCGTCATTTTTCAACAAATTAGGTATATTAAATTATCTTAGGTATATTAAAGTCTTAGTGAATCCCACGAGCCGCAAGGGAGGATGGAGGTCGCTCCAGCAGAGCTCCGCATACTGAGATAAGGCACCATAGTACCCGTGGGAGCCCGATCCCGGTCGGCACGCTTGCGACAAAGCTCGCCACTTAGTCGAATGTATTCCCGAAATAAGCCATTTAATAGGTTGAATGACAATTTTTGTTTGTGAAGTAAAAGAAAATACGGCAACAAGTGCGTACGTATAAAGTAGTGATCTAATCTCTGAGCTAGAGCTTCTTAGAACCAAATCATTTCATTTGACCTACGAAGAGCGGACCGAATCGTCGGTAACCGTGTGTTAGTCCGATAAGCGGCTCGATCCATTATCAGTACGAATAGTTAAAATATAATCGTATTACAACAGATGAGCTTTTTCAACGTAAGTGTATTGTAGTTGCGCCAGCGCACGCCATATACGGGGCGCGCCGCGCCTCCCCCCGCGCGGCTACACCGCCCGCCCTCGAGCGCATTTGGCTCACGTTTCGTCATAGATTATTAAAGGCATTAAATTAAATATAATTCTATACCTAATGCCCCGTAGCAGTATTTTTGCAACTGGATGCATAGGAGCTCGACAGTATCTTGTATAACTGATCAAGGATCATACGTTTTCACTGAATTTTATCATCGACATAAATATGCGGCAGTTTACTGCTGGATATATACCTTTACCAAAACGCACCATCTCACCCTTCTTCGGCTTCTTTGGATGTTAATATATCCTTACATCCTCCTCCTATAATGATGATATTTGAAAGAAAGACAAATTGTATTTTTTAATTTAATGTTGCAATTCCAATTCATTCTTCGGAATAATTTTTACCCATCAGAGTTGTCACAAAGAAAAGTTTAATTCCTATTATGAGGATCAGTGATGATCTAATTTCCCTCTCCCTGTCTCTTGGTCTCTTCTGCTGCAAGGTACCTTTATAGATATTGCCAGCTTTGATGTCATTTATTATTTCCAAGTGTCTCGCCCCTCTAAGCCTTTGTAACAGGTGGACCTGTTGTTTGTTTCTTTACTTTCCCATCCCATAAAAAACCGGACCTAGTAACTATATTAATGCATACCTATTTTCGCGTCTGCGCGCGAGTTGTTCGTCGGCCTCGGAGTTTGTTTGTTTACCCGGCCGCCGCGCTGCATTTGTTTTTTCTCAACGCTGCGCAGTGACTTGGCGAGTGTGATGTACTCGCCTAAAAACTTTTATGCCAGTGATGAAATTTCGATTGACTGCATTTAAATCAATCGTTGAGTGATGACAGCCCTATGATCACTATGATCTATTTCGCGTAGTTATAAAGACTTATAACTACGCGAAATATATTTACGGGTTATAGTTATAACTATGAGTTTAGATATGTAGATCTTACGCCACCGTGCCCTGTCCTGCACCACCTCCTGCCAATTGCAGATCTAAAGGTTGCGCAAGTTATCCTCCACCATGTCTCTCCAGCGGTACCTGGGGCGCCCCATAAGACGTAGTCCGATTGGGCGACCCACATACGCTCTCATGACTACGCGATCCTTCCCCATCCTCTCAACGTGGTCCAGCCAACGAAGTCGGTTAGCCTTAGTCTCTCCTATTACATTGGGTTGTGCCACCAGATGCTTGATTACAGTGTTTTTTTTTAGAATTCTGGACTCCGATAATTTATCTTTCTGTACTATTTAGTCGATACAAAACACCAAGTTTATTGTTTATTGTACTTACAACTTATTCAAAAATATTACACTACAGTTTAAAAGATAGTTTTCTTTATTTTATTTTGCTGTTTTAAGGATTGATCATTACATTTTACAATACCTAGTTATATAACGTGTAAATAATTGATGAATTGTATTATTTTGAATTCCATAAAGATCTTCAGAAATAAGTGTATGGTTTATGGGGATAGAACTATTTCTATTTCTTCCCATGGGTGTAATAGGAGGTAAATTTGTGACCAAACACCATAAGATGGTAGCAGCGTTTACCTGAGAATCAAAACCAAGGCTTGTCCACTAGTAGAATTCTTATGGCTTTCGCAATATGATATTCGTAATAATCGATTCCAAATCGTTAATTATGCTATAAACAATTAATGGAATATATAACCTAGTAGGAAAAATCATATGAAATTCGCTTTATATAATATAATACATCGCATCTGCTACCAACCACTATTCATTTCGATGGTATAAAATCTCTGACTATTGAAACTTTTGTATGTCTTGCTTTTAAATTGTATCCCGTCTAGTGTATTTAGACAGAATGGAATCGTGTTATTATGATAACACAAAAACCGGTATATCGCTAACCCAGAATTGCGGAGAAACATTAATCGTTTTGTAACGTAAACTATCAGCTGGTTTGGACCAACAACGGATGTGTGTGTTCACGAGTAACGACTTTCTGACCGGCATCTATTGACGTCTAAATAAATGTAAGAAAATCTTTTGATTTGAATAGTTTTAAACCATTTATATAGTATATATATGGGGCTCTGCTGGGACTGACCTCCATCCTACCTTGCTGCTCGTGAGAGTATGACGAATTTCAATAAACCTAATTTGTTAAAAAATGACGGAATGATGATGGTTGGCCATGACTTTTCATGTCCTAAATCGATACGACATTTGAACCTTCAAAAAACAATCTTACACATATCCCAAAAGCTAGTAACCCGTCACATCCTGATTCTCACGAGGGCGAGAAGCGACTAACGGTGTGCTGTTTCGCAACCATGAATGTAAGAGTAAGAAGGTGGATGAGTATGGAGGTAAGGAAGGTGTGCTGGGATCGTAGCGGATGGAGATCTGTGCTCTCTGCCTACCCCTACGGGAAACAGGCGTGAATCGTCACGCCTATTTCCCGTAGGGGTAGGTAGAGACCACAGATCTCCATCCGCTATATAACCTAAAATAGTTTACCGCTATATATCCTATAATAGATAACCTAAAATAGTTTCATTAATGTGTATACATGTATGTATGTATACACATAAATAAACTATTTTAAATTAGATATACCTCGAAACAAAATAGTGTCGCACAATTTGTTGTTATTGCAAAAGAGATCTCGAGGTCTTGAATGAATTTTGTTTGTAACATGTGTACACCTGCGGAATATTTAACATAAAGTGATAATGACAATATTTATACGGTACCCTAAGCGAAACTTTCAAAAGCAACTGAGGGCAATCCACATCACCATGATAATTGAGATTGAGATTTTATTGAAGCGAGGGGTAAACCAGCAGACGGGTCACTTGATGGCAAATAATTATTGCCACCCATTAATATTTGCAACATCTAAAGCACTGCAAATGCGTTGCCCATCTTAAAACAAGAACTTTATTAATACGAGGAAGAAGGAGTTAGAGAGAGAAGAAGAAAATAAAGGAAGGAGAAAGGAGTTAGACCTCCCGACACTTCCATTCATCGTACAATGGACGGTAACTTATGTGATAGAAAGTAAGATTTATTTATTGTCACAGAATTCACACACACGAACATAACACAAAGGACATCTCTAATACTTTTTATTCGATATTAACTGAATAGTCTCACTTAATTTTTGCATGATTTAAATTATATGGCTCTATTTAAAAATGGAAACCACGAGTGACTTCAGGTCAATATGTATTCCGCCTCGTTAAAAAAATAAAATAGTTTCATTTTCTTAATAAAAACCTAAAACAAATTCATGCAGCCAAAAAATGTTTGTTGTCTATTATATTGTCATATTTAAGAATGTTTCAATAAATCAATTCAACAGCCTGCGGCAGTCTGTTGCTGGACATAGGTCTTCCCCAAAAAGCGCCATTTAGCCCGACTGGTTTTACGCATTCTGTTTCTGTCAGCCGCCTTGCGCAGATCGTCGCACCATCTAGCCGGTGGGCGTACCAAAGAAAAAAACAAGAAGAAAGAAAGTTTAGTATTGCATATGTAAAAAGAAATCGCTAGACGCATAAAATAATCAAATACGAATCTAATATACATCGAATCAGTTAAACTACAATGCAATATAAAACATATAAACCAATCGCAAACAACAAGAAATCAATACTTTGAGTTCCGAATCGACATATCCTTGAAACATTTAATATTTCACGTGCCTAACTACACGGCTGTATTGAAATGAAGCTATTATATGTATAAGAAAATATCCATTATTTGTGTTTAAAAATGTATATTAAAAATTAAAACATATTTTTAAATCAGTTTTTTTGTACGGCTGAATGATTTTAGAGAAGCATAGACGATAAACGTCTATGCCCTCTTAAATCATTCAGCCATTTATGATGAACATTTTTGTTGTTTTTCCGTATACGCTCGCGACGATGTCTAGCCCAAAAACATGCCGGATATTAGTACATATATTGGAGCTTGACTACTAAAAAAATAGTGTGTAGTTCCCGTCATAGAATAGGGCCATCCCAATTTTTCTCTGCAGTGTCATCTCCAGGTATTTTCTCCAATAGCTAAGATCCATCGTGACAAGCGTAATGGATTTATGTCCATTTCTCCATAAATATGGAGGCACCGTGCCTAGCAGTGAAAAATATAGGTTATATTGAAAATATTGAAATATTCATAGTTGTTTTGGCATAAAAATGGAATTGGTACTACAAAAAATTGCGAATCTTTACAAACTTCGCTAGTTCGTACCAAATAAAGTTTGAAATACACGGTTAACTTTTAAATTAAATAGTGTAACAGTAGCTAAGTGTTATTCAGTGTGTAATCTAATACTACTGAACTCACCATAAGTGGGCTCCAAGCATAAACTCATCTATTGATCACCCACGTTAAATCTAAAGATGCTTTTGATAGAACACACTCTAGTAAGAAGCTACTTGTAGATTAATCTTGTCTATAGTACAAAAGTTGTGATCTTATATGTATTTTCTTTAATGCATTTATATAAAATACGCCAAAGAAAATATATATATATATATATATATATATATATATATATATATATATATATATATATATATATATATATATATATATATATATATATTTTATCTTGATTAATGGAGTCAGGCGTTACTTAGCTAAGATCCGCGGCAAGCCTTAACGGTTATCTTCTGTAGAGTCTACTATACCTGATGACGAACACGTAACGAACACGAACACGAACATGGTTGGGAGGTGGAGTGTTGCTGACGGCCGTTTTTCGGTAACATTTAGTTTAAGTTCCTCGTAAATCCACTTCTTTCAGTATAAAAACACACATTATTATTCTTCTGTTTTTGTTTGCTTGTCGCGGATCTTAGCTAAGTAAAAGTAAAACTGTCCACATATTATTTAATCTTTTTACACAAAATGCGCAACGGGCAGATTTAATGCTTCTGGGCATTCTTTACTAGTCCACCTGCGGGGTAAACAAAGAAACTTGGTTTGCAGGTTAGTTTGTACGAAAGAAAATAACAATATAAATTTAAAAACATATACTATACACATATACACATATTTCCATACATATTGTATCTAGATAAATAATTCTTATCCCTCTCTTTATAATTTTAATTTTCTCATCTTTAACATGTTCGTCGGGCTGTATCAAAGGTTGTCCCATAGGACGGGATAAGCCACTTGCGGTACATACAGAATTATCACCATCGATTTATTACCGTGAAATAAGCATGTATATAACTGATAACTGTGTACAACATAAGAAATGAAGATATAAGAGAGCGATGTGGAGTAAAAGAAGGTGTTGTGACAAAAGTAGAAAAAGGGATGCTTAGATGGTTTGGACATATAGAGAGGATGGATGAAAGACGACTGGCAAAAGAAATTTACCTTGCGAATGTGGATGGAAGGGCCGGAAGAGGATTACCACGAAACGAAAACGTACCTTGACCAGATTGCTGAACTTTTTAAGAAAGGCCAGGTCAAGAGTGCCCTCAACCGGCGGGCTTGCATGAGGAGAATAATGAGTGTGGAGGAAGCAAGGCAAATATGCCGAGATCGTAGCAGATGGAGATCTGTGGTCTCTGCCTACCCTTACGGGAGACGGGCGTGACGATATGTATGTATGTATGTGTACAACAAATAAACATTTTATTTACAAAAGACGATTATTTCTTTTGGTGAATTTGTTTAAAATATTTTAATTTCGAATTTTCGCCAAACATAACTGGACCGGTATTGTTTTATTGAAAGTATGAAATACAATAGGGCTCCACTGAAGGGACACTAAAATCAAGCCCTCCACGACGGGGCCTGATTCAGTAACTGTTTTCAATGCTTCTCCTTCTTTAACTTCTACCCTTTCTTCTTTGTACAAGTTAAGTCTTACATGAGAACTACATAAATTACATAATAACCCGAATTAAACATAGTATAGATACTTGCCTAGTTAAAGATATTTTCACAGGGGACGTTCATAAAATATGTCACGCTAAATTTAGCCTTTTGTACCCCTACCCTACAACACACTACGTGCACGAAAGATAGAACACATCTCTGTATATGATACATGATAGAACACAAATATTAATATTTTAAAATATTATAATTTTTAAATAAATATATAAATAGATAAATAATTTGGGCATATAGAGAGGATGGATGAAAAACGATTGGCAAAAGAAATTTACCTTGCGAATGTGGATGGAAGGGTCCGACGAGGAAGACCACGAAAAACATACCTTGACCAAATTGCTGAACTTTTTAAGAAAGGCCATGTCAAGTTACCCTCAACCGACGGGCTTGCATAAGGAAAATAATGAGTGTGGAGGAAGCTAGGGAAGTATGCCGAGATCGTAGCAGACCTGTGGTCTCTGCCTACACCTACGGGAGACAGGCGTAACAATATGTATGTATGTATGTAATTTATAATCATTAAATTTAAATACCTAACCAATAAATAAATAATTATTAAATAATTTTATGTGACGAGCTGCGAACGAATCGCTTCCGTAGGACGTTCCCTTGTAAAATTTTTCCACATCAATTGATAAACCGCCTCCCCCTCTGTATGCGAACGTATTTTATGAACCGCCCCCAACCACTAGATATGAATTTCTAAAATGAGGTCAAGAAACCTATAACACTACAGTGTCGAGTAGCCACCAGGCACTTTCGTTAATCTTCGGCTCCGTATCGGGCAAAGAGGGTATAGGTCGCCGACGGTGGCGCCTGCGCATACCAGGTGTATGACCCTCTCGACTACACTTGACGCCCACTACTTACGTTGAGTAATCCTATCGAAATAGGATAACCATTTTATTGCTTTACAACGACGTTCTCTTTAGGTTTCACATCACGTGTACCTTTTGAACAACGTGGTGTATAAAAACGCGAAAAGATGGCGCATGGGGTACATTTTGTACCACCTCGATAATGACACTACATTATTTGGATCCGCCTACAACGCCAACACTCGCACGCACCCCGGCACCAGGAGAGAATAAAGAGTAGGGAATTGTTTTCGTACACTGACCGCGTGTAAGGTACATTACGTACATGGTTGACTTCACCTCCTGCATCTTAAGATACTAGTAGGGACCCAAAGGAACGTATCTATCTATGGTCTATATCCCCATGCGTTTAACGTCACTTCATGATGTGATTAGTCAACACACATATGTACCCGTGTCCTTCTGACACGGCGTTATATCGATGGAATCTACGACTCTCGTAGAATCCCGGACTTTATTATTTGCCCGCTTGCTCAGAGTCCGATAAAGATATTATGACTAAAAGGCTACCAGCATTAACATCATGGAATCTAAACCTTGTGAAAATAGGAATTGTAAGCAAAACGGCCATGTCTGCTTGAAGTATGTCTAGAAAAAAGTATGAAAATATGCAAGTATAATATCCAAGTAAAAAGACAGCAAGGTTTTAAATCAATCAACAGCCAGCGGCAGTCCACTGCTGGACATAGGCCTTCCCCAAGAAGCGTCATCCAGCCCAATCTTCATCTTCACGCATCCAGTTTCTGCCAGCGCCCTGCACATTTAGCCTGGGGGCGTCCCACACTACGTTTACCGAAACGCGGTCTCCACTCCAGCACTCGTCTGTTTCAACGATTGTCGGATCTCCGACAAACGTGACCAGCCCATTGCAACTTTAGTTAGCTAATTCGAAAGGCTATGTCGGTGACTTTAGTTATCCGGTGGATTTGTTCATTTCAAATCGTATCTACCAGAGAAACTTCGAGCATAGCTCTCTCCATAGCCCTCTGAGCGACTCTGAGCTTGTGAAGCAGACGGACCGTCAGCGTCTACGTTTCGGCGTCTTAAGAGAATGTGGGTAGGACACATAACACACACACGCAAGGTCTTACTTGTGCATAATGGGTCGTCATTTGACTTCTACATCTATACACATTATTTATGATTCTTTCGTAGTCTACTCTATCAGAAGATGCCTCGTTTTGAAGCGAAACACGTGTTGTATACGTTGTTGAAAATTAGTGTTACGTTTTTTGTTTTTGGTATAAGCGACATTGTGGTATTCCGACGACCTTTCTGACGACGTTTTTCGGTTAATAGCTTTACTATCATTCTCGAACCAGCTGACTGTGGCTGTCTAATTTTGTGACGGCGGTTTTGGGTTATATATGTGAAAATCAGTCTTATACAAATACATAAGTCCGAGCCTATGACTTAACTTTTCCGAGATTAAAACACTTAAAAATCGGTTAAGCCAAGACTACAAACGTGCATCAACACTGAATCATTGATATGTTTTTAACTAAGAGATTATTAACATACTTGTTTTCAGCACATGGATGAGTGAAGGGACTTGGGTCGGATCTCACGCGCCGTGAACAGAGGCTGTGTGGACACGCAATGATCCGTGAAACCTTTTCACGGCAATGAAACCGACACGCCTCGCGGCGTTCGTGTGAAGCCTATGCGGACGTAAAAGATTGCTTCATTATAAACTGAACTGATACTCCGTATTTTTTTTTTTATCGAGGCTTTTCATATTAACCCCTTGCCGTGCCATTTAGCTCGACGAAACTGAGCAAGTGTTATGCGTCAACGCGTGGTAAACACGTCGTACCTTCCTTTTCACTACTGTCTTCTACAATCTTTAACAATTAAATTTCAATATATAAACTACTTTGTACCAGCAATTATGAGACGGTGGCGTACTGATAGAAACTAACATTCAATCACAACCCAGGCTCGTGATATTTATGTTTGATCCGACTATCTGTACACGACCTCGGCTCGTGATGTTTACGTTTGGCCCGACTATCTATTCACAAGCATGGCTCGTCATATTCATGTTTGGGCCAAAATTTTTATCACTAGTCAGACTCGTTAAAGCACGGCAAGGCGTTAATATAATTTTTTCACATTATGCACACTTTACCCTTAGGTAGGCGATGAATATGCAATGTTCCCGGTATTGCAGATATCTACGGATGGCGGTCACTATTTAATAAATAAAAGGTAATCTGCTTGTTTGATTGTCTACCTCTTCTACGAGTATACATCATGAGTTTCCCTTGGATAATGTACTGTGTGTGTGTGGCTTCATGCATTTAGTTTCTGTAAGCTGTGGACAGTTAGAAGACCGTTAAGATTTAACGGTTGTCTTCCGTAGAGTATACTGTACCTGATGATGCCTCGTGTTGGGGCGAAACTCGTGTCGTGTGCAATGTGGAAAAGTCGTAGTGTGTGTTTGGTGTTGTTGATAGTGGTTGGGAGGTGGAAAGTTGCTGACGGCCGTTTATTCAATAAGATTTAGTTTAAGTTCCCCGTAAATCCACTTCTTCAAGTAGAAAACACATATTATTATTTTTCTGCGTTTGTTTGCTTGTCGCGGATCTTGGCTAAATAAAATTTCTAACTGTCCACATAGTAATTGATTCCCGCAAAGTAATGCCTGACTTCATTAACCTTCTGTAAGCTGCCTTGTGCAGATCGTTCTCTATCTGACCAAGGCGCATCCCACACTACCATTTTTGGAGGGCGCTCTTCACTCAAACAATCATTTAACCAATGTTGGTCGGTTCTGCGATAAACATGAGCAACCAGTTCCTTTTTGAATTTGACACAACAAAGATATATGTCGTTTGATATAACTCTCACTGATTTTTACTTCTAGATCTATACACATTATTTATGATTCTTTCGTAGAGTTTACTTTACTAGAAGATGCCTCGTGTTGTAGCAAAACACGTGTTGTATACGTTGTTAAAAACTAGTGTTGTGTTTTTTGTTTTTGGTATTTTAACATTTAGAACAATATTTTGTAATTATTATATACTGGTTCGTTAACACACAATATTATTTTTTTGAATTATTTCCGCGGATCTTAGCTATTTTAGATTCTCCATGTGAATTATGAATTTAAGTGACGCTTGATTCTATTAATTTCCATTTATAGTGTGACTTCAGAGAGGTAATGTTTTCTCACGTATCGTATCTAGAAAAGAATTATCGTACATCTATATAAAAAGTACACGTATATCTAGAATTATTTTTCAATTAGTAAGATACTACAAAGAAATAATCGTATTAACACAATAGTCTTATTTAAAAGGAATCAGTACACCCACATATGCGATTTTTTTTTATAGTGGGTACTAACGTAAAGAGACTCTTAACGAAGACAAGCATTAGATTTATAGACAATTAAAACAATAAACATTTCAATGAAATAATAACTTGATGTTTCTAGAATAACAAATCGTCGGTCCGTTCATGAATTTATGATAACGGATATTATAAATAGATACAGTGAATTAAGGCGTGGGTAGATTGGAAAACAACAAGAGATAATTCCAGTAAAGTGAAAAGTGTGAGTTCTTCCTGCCGTCTAAATCACCCTGAAGCGTTGTCATTCGATAAATGAAGTTCTGTCTGCTAAATTATGTTGGTATAACCTTCCTGCTGTTCTAATAGGAAGTGACAGTTTGAGTTTTACTTGATTCCTGGCTTAGCGGTCCACAATAGACTTGCCTTGAAAGAACCACTGCAAAAATTTTACACCCAAAAATGCCTTTTCATCAATAGTCATTAATAAAATCTTGTAATAGTTGTTATAAGATTTTATTTATGACTATTGATGGAAAGGCATTTTACGTAAGCCTCAAATTAAAAAACCAAACAAACAATGACTTAAAAAAAGTGAAGTTATTAAAATAAATTTATATAGGTCTACAACTTTTTTACATCTCATATGTGTCCCATTCAGAGCACGGGGTTTCCCATTTTTTGAAGAAAGGACATTAACCCAGCCATTATATCAGTGCGGTGCGTTTTTCTAGAAACTTCTTTCAACGCAACACTACTCTGTCGAACCAACTAACTCCAGCGGTATTTTCGAACCTTTAATAAACAAGCCTATACTTTTACATTGCATTTCGCTTCTACATTGCCTTTGGCACTGCGAATATCTATGGGCGGCTTTGATTGTTCCTTCAGATGACACGCTTGTTCGTTTGTCTTCCTATCCTATAAAAGAAAATACATGATGCGGCGAATATTATTGATATCAATGTATTTATATTGGAAGATAGATCACGACTGACAATAACCTGTGATCAAAAATTATTTATTTTTTTATTTATATATTCACGCACGGGTTGGCAGAGACCGGCTCGTCATTGGTTGCTTTTCGCCCTCGTGAGAATCAGGACGTGACGAGTGGCGAACCACGTCACCGTCATTTTCGACTAATTAGGTATATTAAATTCGTCTTAGTGAATCCCACGAGCCGCAAGAGAGGATGGAGGTCAGTCCCAGCAGAGCCCTGCATGCTGAGGTAAGGCATCAAAAATTATAAACACATAAATTGAGTGTTTAAAAAAACAATGGACGAAATAACTCGTCTTTGAGTAACAGTTAAAAGACGAGTTATTTCGTCAATTGTTTTTTTGATCTTCTTATATCAATACATTGAGATCAATGATACTCCCCGCATCGTGTATTTACAATGATGTATTTACAGTCGGAGTGTTTACAATGATGCATTTGAAGGTCTCAACTAGGGACGTAGAAAATCACCCGGGAGTTGTTGTGCACGTAACAAACAAACGCCGCACATCTAGATTACATTTAAATTTACACGTGGCCAGTAAATTATGCACATAAATATTAGAAAGATATGGCAGCCGCCTCGCCTCGCTCTGAAGGGCGTCGAGTGGATTATGGTAAACTGAATTCAATAACGACGTGAAACAGACAGGAAAACCTTTGAATTTTTTTATTAAACAAATGAAAATTGAGTTTTCAAACATTCTTTATTAATTATTATTTATATTATATTTTATATATTTATTATATATATGTATTAATTATTATATATATTGAGCTATTCTAATTAATGGATTTAAGCAGCAATATCTCAGTTGACAAGACTCCATTGTGATCTGTTAAGTCGTGAGTCGTTAGTTGGAAGGGTAAATAAGAATTCTAGTAATATTTAAAACATTGCTAGTTTTCTTTTAAAAAATCTTCTTCACCTGGTGATAAGCAACCATCTTTGTTCACGGACATCCTCATATGCGTTCGATACTGCACTGTGTTGTCTACCTCAGGGTAAGATGTGTAAAACATTATTAAAGGAATGGGTTAAGGAATCGGGTCCTTGGTTCTCAGCACCAATCGTAAGACATGCACTAATGCAGTAAAATTCTACGACTCAAGGCCTATATTCTCTGAGGGTGTGGTAATTCTGCAGTCGAGCCAGCCCATTTGTGGTACTACGGCTCTACCACTTCTTTTAAATCGTGCAGCGTTTTATATAAAATCGTATTTAAAAAGAGTGCATATACACTAGACCTTCTTATTACGTACATATATAGGTGTTCAGAATTCTAGATGCATTTCTGGATGCCCTCCAACACGCTCAGCGTTAAAAATAGAAGTGGGCTGGTCATGTAGCCCGTGCTAAGAATGAAAGATGGACCAAACGAGTTACTAAATGGGCAAGTTCAAGCGGCAGACGAGGGAAAGGTCGTCCCAGAGGAATTTGGGACCGACGAAATAATCAGCCTAGTTGTAGACGACTGGGTGAGGCAGGCATCAAACAAAAAAGGTTGGAAAGTTTTGCAGGAGGCGTATATAGTTAGTTATAATTCTTCAAAATTATTTAAAATAATATAAAGGAAATAAAGGCCTATTATTATATATTATTGTTATTATTATGTAGGTGTCCACTACTACATATAAATCAAACAGACATTATATACGAACTAAGAAACGAAAATCCGTAATTTTAAATAATAAAAAACGCTTTTCCCTCGAAGGCCTAAAGGATTTCCTGTAATGTGGATACCTTTAATATACAAAATACTAAGGACGATCATCGAGATTGAGAATAATACCCATAAGCCACACAAATATCTAAATATCCTGCTATAGGAATCGAACATACGTCCCTTGGCACAGATAATAAATATTTCACTAGAGAGCCATTTGGTCCATTGTTATTGCCGATATATTGGACGAAGATGACATATACGTACATTTTTTAACTTTTTTCTTTATTGTATGAAACGAAAATTCTACGCACAATACAAATAACATGCAGATACGTAATTTAAGCATATTTTGAACATAGTATGTTTATCGTACACATTCATTTTTTTGGGGAACAACCGAAAACAAAGTATTCATGTCTTCAATTGTCTCGCTGCAGGTATTATAAGAATCGTGAAGAACTGATAAACAAAACAGGAATTTGTCAAATATTGTTTAGTTTTGAATATTTTTTCGGTATAATAAAAATGAAAATTGCTGCTTAGCGAAATTCCTCTTCTGTTATCGATTTAATATCTCAATGTATTATATTATATCATATTAAAACGATTAAAATAGCCCCTTTAAACTCTTAACTACAGTGGTATGTAATATAAGAGACATAGAATATCCTTACGTCGAAATGAATATGTATATACAATATTTTTCGAATACAACTTCACAAACAAACAAAAGGAAAAACAACGCGACCGTGGAAATTTTCCACTCAAATTATCACAAATTACCGTCGTTAAAATTCAAGACGAGCTATTTGTTAGACGATCGCGAAACACCATCGCGGGATGTGCAATACATCATTAGGGAACAGTTCATTACGCTTCAAGAAAAGCCTTCTCACCGGGTAATTGATTGACTACCTGCTCGGCGCGTAGGTGGCGTGGGCCGGTTGCCATGGCAACGCCCACGCACCCCCTCACCCCGCCGCCCCGCTGCCACCCCGCCGCCACCCCGTGCCGGAGCTCAGCATTGACCCGGGGAACCTTGACCTTCCAGCTGATAGAGCCGCGCGTGCCGTCGGCGGCAGCCGCACAACGTTTGCAGTAACGCTCGCCTTACGCTTCCCGGGCGTATTTTCGACCGTACTAATTCCGGATTCGGTTTTTTACAGACTTAGCGGAATTCGAGCTAAGTTTAGCGGGCACATCATACAAGAGATTTATTAAATGACCGATCGACTTTCGTGTGTGGACAATGACCAATATTAACGATAATAGATAGTAACATTAGAAGACGAATAAAACATATTTTGATCGTGATTGGTTTTTTTATTTGATAGGAGGGCAAACAAGCAAGCGTGTAGACTGATGGAAAGCAATCAACGCCGCCCATAGACATCCGCGACATGTAATTTGTAGGGTCAGTTGTGCTACCAGGTTTAAAGATATATAATATTACTTAATCGTATTTCATTAGATCGGGAAACACACCACTTTTACAACAATCATTAAATATAATAGCTACATGGGGTGCTATAACATTTGTCATAGAACATACAATTTTAACAAATACTCCCCACAAGTCTTTCGATTTTTAATTTCAGTAGTTTTCAATGTATTCAGAATATATATACAATATATATTCTGTATATTTTTACATGCAGGTTTCCACACTTTCTTTCAATAGTGATTAAACGACTACCGGACAAGAGTGGGATGGGATGTAGATATATTGATATATGTACATATATCCCGATGGCAGCCGGAAATCGTTAAAACATACAGAGATAAATAATCGTTTCATTAAAGATATTACACATTTCGCCAACAACATTATTTATTCTATTATTCATGTATAATTCACATATACGTATAGGTATGTACATACATCCCATCCCACTATTAAGCGCTAATGTTTTATTATTTGTATTTGCATATGCAAATTGATTTTGTATGATTTTTAGACGTTCTAATGAAATTCACTATTGATTAATTATATGTTTTCTCTTTATGTGTAATTAGCACATATTAAGCACTAATGGTAGAACCACGCTGCAGACGAATACTTGTGTCAATAATGGCATACTATTTGTCTGTAGCATGAATGGACCGGCTCGCCCGGGGAAGTACCACACACCCGCAGTCCGCACAAACCGGCGTCTAAGTGGTAGCTTAGTTTTACCGCACTTCTAGTGGTGATCGGCCAAATTCCGGAGGCCCAACATCCTCCCCCCTCCCACTCCCTTAAAGGTCAGCCACGCTTCCGCACTGCGTATGGCGCTGTGGATGTCTATGGGCGGCGTTGATTGCTTTCTATCAGGTGACACGCCTCCTCGTTTGCCTTCCTATCCCATAAAAAAAAAAAAATTTTTGAAATGAAATAGCAATTCACACCGCACCTCGTTTCTGTGGAAATACATAATTAGTTTAAATTATTGTTCCGTGATGGGAATGTGTGCATGCATTTCCTGAAACCACTCTGATTACGCGGTTATATTGAAAGTGGGCGTACTGCTGCAATTTTTAAAATAACAATATTAAAGCAAATAATATAATTAAATATATCATAAAACACACACACACACACACACACACATATATATATATATATATATATATATATATACATATATAAATATAAATGTACTTCGTGAGTTCGTATCCTCCATTGGACTATTGATGTAAACCATTTCCTAGCACAAGCATTATAAACTTAGTTGGAATAGTTAACTAGAATTATAGTAATATCTAAAAAACAATTTCTAGTTTTCTTTTTTAAATATTTATGTATAACTTGCAGGTTTATCCTGAACCTAGATATTCACCTAGTCCGTCTTTAATAAGCTTGGTTGGGTAATATTTATTTCTCTAGATATGTAGAGGTTCCGAGCCCGGCAGTGAGACATGTACTGTAAAAAACTGGTAATTAGATGAAAGTATTGAAGAATCTGAATAAAAGTTGAGAATTAATTCTTAATTTAGATATAATTTAGGAAATAAATTTATTCAAATAATATTATAATAGTTTTAATTCACTTCAATACACTTGTCTGGTATCAAAAACCTACACTCGTCTTGTATTAAAACATTTAATCATTTAACAAATTAATATCATTCGGTTTAAAAATGCCGAAGGTGAATGTATATACTTTAATATCAAAATCATGAATAAAAATTTTGACCAAACAGTTACAGAAATGTATTTTAAAAATTGCCAAATGAAAAAGTCTGCAACAAGCGGTATTTTAATGGAAAAGAATATCCTTTCACTGGCGGCGAGAAGAAACAATATTATTCCGCTTTGTTTTCAATTGAAGGAAGAATAGGAGATTTTAAAATTTATTCCTTAACTCAAACTGATAAGGTTTAATATTTATTATAAATTTTGAACCTTAACAGAAAATGGATGAAGGCCTATGTCTAGCATTGAACTGTTGCAGACTATTTTTATAGCAGATGAGGGAGAAGAACATACAGGATACATGGTGGTAAGTGATCACCCCCGCTCATAGACATCCGCATGTCAAAGGCGTCTCAGTTACGTTGCTGGCCTTCCAAATAATGGTAATGTATGTTTGTGTCACAAATTCTCTATTTCAATTTCTTTTCTTACCACGTTACCCGCAGAAAACCGGCGTCTGAGTGGTAGCTTAGCTACTGCGCTTCGTCCGGTGCGCGGCTGAGTTCCGGAGGCCTAACCCTCCTTCCCCCTCCTCCTCTCCGTCCCTTTCCTCGGATGTTTACGGGAGGCGTTGATTGCTTTACATCAGGTGACACGCCTGCTCGTTTGCCTTCCTATCCCATAAAAAATACTCAAGCTTCAATTTTCTTATAAGTTTATATATGAAAAAAGTTAAGGATTTACTTCAATTTTTAGTTTCTACTTACATTGTCCTTCAAAATGTTTTGGCTTCAGTATTAATGAAAATTGATATTTAATAAGCCTTATAAGATACAACCTTTAACCGGCGGCCTTGCATGAGGAGAATAATGAGTGTGGAGGAAGCAAGGGAAGTATGCCGAGATCGTAGCAGATGGAGATCTGTGGTCTCTGCCTACCCCTACGGGAGACAAGCGTGACGATATGTATGTATGTATAAGATACTAGTCTTAACGACTTTTCGTAATAGAATTACGCTTTTTGGACATATAGGATACAAATGGAAAGAGCAAGCAAGGTTATAATTTATTACAGTTATCAAGTTATAGATAAAGATTTAATGATATCATCATACTCCGTAACGATATCCACATTGTTGGCACAGTGACGAAGTTATCTCGAATCTGGGTATCTTGCCAGTCCGTCCTGAAAAAGAGGTATGTATCATGCTTAATGGCCATTGGTGCAGAAATGGGAAGGCTCCAATATGGAAATTAAGTCAAGCTGAGAAATCAAATATATGTGGACTATTAGTAAAAAGTAGGTAGTTTACTAAAAAAAAAATTTTTTTTTAAGATTAAGTATTTCAACCAAGTTAGCTAGGCTTTATAGTTCTAATGGTATTTATTGTCGATAAATCTGTTGTACTCGCATATCTTACAAAGCTTAAGTATTGATTGCTTTTGTTAGATGGCCAGTAACCCACACAATAGGGAGAACCCATTGTGCAGATCTAAAGAAAATAAAAAGATAAAACAGAACTCTATTGCATTGTGCATACTACAAAGCCTGAACACAAGTCTTCAACCAGTGCGTCCTGCCTGTACTCTCTTACGGTTCCAAAACGTGGACACTGACGGTCCGTCTCCTTCATAAGCTCAAAATTGCTCAAAGGGTTATGGAGAGGGCTATGCTCGTAGTTTCCCTGGTGGATAGAATTCTAAATGACGAAATTCGCCGGAGAACCAGAGTCACCGAAAGAAGAAGCAACATTACTTTCGGATGATTCATTTGACCGAATCGAAACATATATAAAATGTTAAAAAGAGTGGTTTTCCTCAATGAGGGGTATATTAACAATCAACCTTAGAATTAACAAAGAGCATAATTAACATTCGAAATGAAGAAATTGACCGGAGAACCAGAGTCACCGACATATCGCTTCAAGTTAGCAGACCGAAGTGGCAATGGGCTGGACACGTTTATCGGAGAGCCGACAATCGTTAGAGTAGACAATTGCTGGGGTGGAGACCGCGACTCGGAAAACGTAGTTATTACATATTTATCAATAATTGTAACCGTCTCTAATTCTAGTTTATTACTAGATATATAATGTTATCATAAACAGGACATATTTGTCAATAATCCCCACGCTGGTTAAATGGATCGGTGATTGAAGAGTAGACATGGTGTAATGTTGCTGATTATCAATGTTCGATGAGGATAATACTGTTGTCAACCTTCATTCGTATAACCCTGTGTGAAACTGAAGCAGAATTACACAATGTGATATCGCGCTCTTACATCTGAAATATGTGTCTTTATGTTATTATTTATCTTATTTTCATAATGAAGTCAATCAATATCAGCTCGCGGCAGTCCACTGCTGGACATAGGCCTCACTCAAGGTGCGCCACCTAGCCCGAGCTTCGGCTGGCTACACACAAGCAGTCTCTGCCAGCTGCCCTGCGCTTATCGTAGCTTCATTTAGCAATCCCACACTACGTTTGCCGAGTCGCGGTCTCCACTCCAGCTCTCGGCTGCTCCAACCATTGTCGGTTCTTCGCAAAATTAATTATATATTATATATATATATATATATATATATATATATATATATATATATATATATATATATATATATATATATATATATATATATATATATATATATAATAACTTAGGTCCAATCCTCTCCTACACGTTTAACATAACGTCATGACAAAGTTAAAATCAATACACACACACACACACACACACGTGTACCCCCAGCACGGCGGCCTATAGAATCTGGCCAGAGCAAAATGATGGTACGAGGAACAAACTATCATTTTATCCAGGCCCAGTATTCGATAAAGCTGTCAAAGTCAATAAATAGACTACCAGCATTACTATCTCCGAATCATACAAATAAAATTAAATAAATAAAAATCATAACAATACAATTATGCTTAATTTTATTCAAAACGTGTCAAATATAATATGTTAAGTACATCAAAGAAAAAAGAACTTTCCTCTCAGCTTGTATCTAATCACGAAACTTGATTGAACAACACCTAAGAGAAACAAGACGACTAGAATACGTAAAACGAAAACGGGAGATGAAAGCGAAGAATGAAGGGAATAAAATGGAAATGTACGAATAAACGTAACAGTGGTTTCAAATGTATCTAATTTGTCAACGAATACACTAAAACACAAACATTTATTTCTTTGTATGTGCAAAAACAAATGTTCACATTTAATATGATATATTAAACATGGCGTCTTATTTTTTATGAAAGAAATAGGAATATGGTTAATCGACATCTCTTATATCAGGATAACTACAAATTCATTGCCTGGACTTAGCACTGTGTTGCATAATTGAAAGGAAAACTGCAGTGGGAGTAAAAGGAAGTGATTAGCGACTCCTTATTAAATGCAGTAGCAAAAGTACTAATGAGTTATCAATTTTTATTAGAGCGTGGTACTTCTCCAGGTTATTTATGTTGCAGACGAAATTCTTCTAATTTTTTTATAATTTAGAATATTTTTATTACAGCTCTATATCAATAAAAAACGAACGCTAGTTGGTTTAATATCTCGCATATTCTTTGTCATGTCTGTCTGAGAAATCTAATAACTGTCAAGTGCGCGTGAAAATGTTTATTGTTTTATGTGTATACGCAAACACCGAAAGCATTATGTGACATCAATGCTTGCCTTATTTATGACAGAGAACGCAATTTTAAGAGACATAATCTAAAAGAGTATATATAGAATATGAAAACTAATTTTCTACAGTGTATTATTTTTTTATTTAATTTTTTGATAAAATCCTCAGAACGTTTATAAAGAATAAAACTTAATTTAAATACTAAATATAGAGCTAATAATGTATTTTATTTTTATTACTAAATATTTTTTAACTAAAAGATTATTTCAATACTAATAATTATATCACATTGTATGTGCAAGAGTGATGTATGTGTATGAGAGGTTTCTATGTATGTGTGTAAGAATATATGCGTATATATATATATGTATGTACATAAGTTATATAAGATTTTAATCTTTCGTTTCTTGTTGCTTTGTTTTAATTTTTTTTTCTTTGATGGTAATAAGTTATATCTAAATATTATTATGCCAGTGTCAAATAAATTACAATAATATTAATTATTTTCAAATGTAACTAGTCAGTTTATCACGTTACGTCTTGATAATGTGTTATTATATATGTATGGACTTTTTTAGTCAAATTAAAAAGTCACGATACACTTCACGTGTAAACTTTAATCGAAATATATGGTAGAATACGCCACCATAATTAAACAATATAACTGATAATAATATAAGATTATAAAAATGAAATGAAAACACAATGTCACTTATGTAAATTGGCGGGAAAACTCCTATAAATTTAACATATTAAACAAATATTTTAATCTAGGTCAATGGCCGCTTTCTAGAGTTTAAATGCAAGCAAAATCGATCGTTTCTCTTGCTCACCAACTGTACTCACAAATCGGAAATAGAACAGTCTGATTGTCATGTTTGCTTATAAAAAAAGTGTAGAAAACATTTCAGTGCCGAATCAGCACATTTCGCCGCTTGTAAACATCCATAGCGTTCGTAAATGTAAGCTGTGCCCATTGCAACAGGTGGTTTCAAAACACTCCGAGCATCAAATAATTATATAATTTTATTACAGTTAAATAAATTCTTGTATGCCTACGCTGTAAAGCAAAACAACCTCACCGGTGCCAAAAAGGGAGAATAAATAAATAGGTTACAACAGAATAAAAGATTATGAATGAAGTTTATTTGAATGACGGAAACTTCTTTCAAAGTAGGGTACATCATGAATAGGACTAAACTAAATAAATGTGCTTGTTGTGTGGTTTGTCGCATAGATTAGAGCCACCTCATTTCTCCCCGTGGATACCGTACGAGGTAACTATGGGATTAAATATTAGTAAAAAGCTTGTAACGTCAAAAAATTAAAAAGTTACTTTATAATTAAATCGAGGGAACGTATTAATAAAAAAAAAAACTTCCAACGTCAATAACCTCAACTCGAACTTTCAAGGATTTCGAAACGGAGCAACCTTTAAAAAAATGTTGTACAACATTCTCCCATCGACATTTCGTTACAAACCTTATTCACAAGTCGACGAAGTCGCACAAAATGTGTTTGTAGAAAAAAATAATTTCTTCCTAACTATGAGTTTTTAGTGACGTCCATTTTTTTTAGAGCCAGTCGATGGCATAGGTTTGCCAATCTCTGAGAAAACTATAGATGATTTGACCGACACAATGCCCAACTATTACATATATCACAATGTAGTTCTCCCGTGTCATTTTAAACAGTTGCAGTGGTCGCCATTGCTGAAACCTGCATGAAATTCACACACAGAAAATACATAGAGAGTTAGAGGAGAACGACGATCTACAGTGTACATTTAATTTATTTATTTCAACGTTTTTTGCACAAATGTACAACAGGCGGACTCCATTCCATTGGGCATTTCACCAGTCAACCTGCGGGTAATAAAAAAAATTGATTTCAATTCTTTTTTTATTGAATTTTTTCTTTAGTTTTGATAAGAGTAAGCATTTTTATAGTGGTATTTTTTTTATATTCACTTATCGCAAAAATACGTAAGAAAAAAGAATTTTTATTTTTAAAAAAATATTTGTTTATCCTGGTAATCTGTGTAAACTTTACTTACTCCATTGGCTGAACGGCCCAGAGTGTGTATTGGCCTCCAAAGAACTCGTCGGATCATGGTATTGTACGTATTCAAATGGTAATACCGAATTAACTTGAAAAGAATGGCATATTTGTCTCAAGCATAAATGGGCCGGCTCGCCCGGGGAAGTACCACACTCCCGCAGAAAACCGACGTTTAAGTGATACGATATCGCGCTTCGTATCGTTTCCCCCTCCCCCTCCCACCCCTGCCCTTCCCATTCCCACTCCCTTAATGACACTCCTTAAAGGTCGACAGTGCTTCCGCATTGCCTATGGCGCTGCGAAAGTCTACGGGCGGCGTTGATTGCTTTCCATCAGGTGACACGCCTGCTCGTTTGCCTTCCTATCACAAAAAAAACCTTAACTAGTTGGAGAGGCATTAAAAGAAGAAGATATTGACAACTTTGTTCTTAGTGGTTCTGTGTTGCGTGTCTAATTAAATGTTGCGAATTTCAAATGAAAAACTATCGATATCATCTATATGCGCCCATCACTATAACTCTTGATCCGTTCGTTACATGGGCTAGGATATTTACGAAACGAAAAGCTAAAAATAAAGTTCGATTGTTACACCACTTGGGTAGGCAGTGTACATTTTAATAAAAGATATAATTTTACTTTTTCTCTCTCGATTGCTTTCTGATCTTACCGGGGAACTTGGTTAAGTAACTTTAAAGCTGTACAAATTGGTTCTTCGGGTTATGACCGCATGTTCTAGCGAGTACAAAAATAAGTTCTCACAAAAATAATTATTATATATTTAATATATCACGAAAATAATTTTATGGTAGTGGTTAGTGGTAGAGCCACGCTGCAGACGAATACTTTGTCAAGAATGGCCTGAAATGTCAGGAAAGCCAGCCCATTCATGCTACAGACAATTATTATTGTCTGTAGCATAAATGGGCTGGCTCGCCCGGGGAAGTACCACATTCCCGCAGAAAACCGGCGCAGAAAAACGGTAGGGCTTTGTAGCTTTGTAGTTTGTAGCTTTTAGTCAAGTATACTCACTGGTTAGATAGATAGATGGATAGATAGATATAAAAATGACAGATTTATTTCCTATCAGGCACATAATACAATAAAAAAATAGATCCATTATTACATTCAAAACTTAAATTAATTGAAATACATAAAATAGTATTGCAGTGTGCATACTACTGAGTGAAAATGGGCGGTAGCTCTTTTAAAACTTATACTTATCACATTATTATAATATATATTACGTAGCGCAACTAGTGAGAGATAAGGGGTGGTCTAGACTCGGAAGATGTTTTTGCTGTGAGCTTTTTGATTTTTATAGCTTTATCGGATTTTGGGCTCGAACTCGGAGTTCGAGTTTACTTGGAGACCAGCTCGGAGCCCGCAGACAATAAGGTTTTGGCTTTAATTAAAAGTGCAATATATGATCGTGAGTAGTTTTTAACACCGCGATCTAGCAATTAACACATTCTTATATTATCTTTTTACATAAAAAGGGGCTTTCCGCATTAATCATTCCAATTCCATTATAACCACTTAATAATATAATATATAGGTTTTTGTCCATATTAAGGGCATAAGCGAGTATTATTAATATTTGTTCTGTTTTTAATTATTAAAGGGGTATACAGATAAGCAAGCGTGTCACCTGATGGAAAAGTTATCACCGCTGCTTAAGAACATTACAGGCATTAAGTAGGTTGCAAGGTTATATTTGAATAATGGAGGAGGAATTAATGGGAAGGGCAATAGGGAAATAAAGGAAGGAGAACGGAATTGAAGCTCCGGCTCCACTTAAAGAGCTGATCCATTATTAATATTGAAAAAAATGCCACAAAATTTAGACGAAAATTTTGTCAAATTTTTTTTTTGAGAAATCTGTGGATTCCTTTTTTGTTATTTTATTTGTATAAAAAATATAAATGATTTTTGTTCCCTTAAGATGAGCTTTGTATTATATATAGTATCTACATTTGAAAATTGATGGATTAGTTAAGAAATTGCTTAAACAGATAGATCTTGAAGCATGATAGCTGTATGCACAGGAATTCCTTATATAATGAAAATGAACGTTGCGAAATAATTATTGAAAATGAACCCACTTACCGATGACCAATTAGCTCAGTGGCGGGGCCCATCCCCCATGGAGTCAAAGGGCGCGGGTTTAATCCCCACATTGGATTAAATATACATATGTATGTATGTATTCCCTACACATATTTATTCCGAATCTGGTAACCACACCAATCCGCACTGGACAAACTTGGTGGGTTAATGTCCATTCCTCCGCAAATGGAGAAGCATGTGCTCAGCGGTGGGACATATGTGGGCTGTGAAATAAAATCACCTTAAGGGGTTGAATAGGCGATAGAAGTCTGTATGGAAGTTCGTCACTTAGCCGCGAAGAGTCCGCTAGCTGTCTGATTATAAATATAAACGTAATTATAGTCAATTCGTATTATCGTTTACTTAATAACTAACTGCTGGTTAAAATGTCAATCTTGTCAGACTAGACCACAGTCGACCGTAAAGGGCTAAATGAACCTTGACGGCGTTGATAGAATATTCATTAGCAGTGTCCTTATGTAAGGGTCACATAATAACATCAGAGTGTGTATGTGGATACGTCTGTAGTATTCTGAATATTTTCATCATATAAATATTATTTCACTTAAAAATAATTAAACCTTTTTTAATCGAACTTTGAAAAGCAAGAAGTTTATCGTTGCTTTTTAGACTTCGATAAATCTATAACTAAGATATAAAAGAAATAATTGTAGAAGTATTTTCATTGTTTGCTTTTTATATGTATTGGAGGTTGTTAATTTTTTTTTATTTATATCATGAGGAAGATGGTATGGTCTAGCCTTTCGAATTAGCAAACTAAAGTGGCAATGGGCTGGTCATGTTTGTCGGAGATCCGACAATCATTGGAGTAAACGAGTGCGGGACGCCCCTGGTTAGATGGTGCGACGATCTGCACAGGGCGGCTGGCAATAACTAGATGCATGAAGACTAAGATCGGGCTAGGTGGCGCTTTTTGGGGGACGCCTATGTCTAGCAGTGGACTGCGGCTGACTGTTGATTGATTAAGACCTTGCTGTCTTTACATTTGAATATCATACCTGCATATTTTCAAATTTTTTTCCAGACTTCACTGTTTCAAGCTTCATGTCTACACATGGCCGTTTTGCCTTTGCTTACAATTCTGATTTTCACAAGGTCTAGATTGCATGATGTTAATCATGGTAGCCTTTTAATTATAACAGCTTAATCGGACTTTGAGCAAGTGGGCTAATAATAAATTTCGGGATTCTACGAGAGGCGCTGATTCCATCGACATAATGCCGTGTCAGATTGATGAGACACATGATTGATTGATATTTTTAATTAATATATAAATGCAAATAAAGTGATTATAATGGAGTAGATTTTAAAGCACATTAATGATGTAATAGAAAATCGCCTTTCAGTAAAACACCTTCTTGTATAATCCACGTGAAGCCAATAACGCCTGACTCATGGTAAGCTGCACGCAGCCGTGTGACCTCCATCATCCACGCGATGCATTGTGAAGTATTACGACTACATAAACAAGAGCTAGTAGTTATACGCGCAGATTTCACAGAACCAAACTGAAGTCGGAAGCTAGTATAATTGTTTTATGTTCCTTTACCTTACATAACAATTAAACATCAGTAACTTTATAGCACTTGTGAACTTCCTAGAGTTAATTACATAAATTAACTGCGACTAATTACTTAACTAGCTGTATAATGAGCCGAACGTCATCAAAAGCATCAAAATTTGACTCCTTCGTTTGGCTGGAAATTTAATACGGGTATACGAGGCTAGAGTACCTAAACGTCTACTAGACACAAAAATAGATGGTCGTAGAAGCCGCGTAAGACCTAAGCTCAAAGAGCTAGATAGATTCGAGGATGACGTAAAGGCAAAAAAGGTGTAAGGAGATGAAAAGCCAAACTAAGATCAGAATGGAAAAAATGAACCAGGCTATGGCCCACCCGCGGCTTATGATGCCTTTATGATGATGATGATGATTACTTAACTAGGTGTCATTAAGTATAGTATTTAGGTTGTCAGGTGCTAAAACATAAAGCAAATTACTTACAAAGCGCCTAAAGAATTCAATTATTTTTTAATCGTTTTTGCTATTTGAGTTGGTAAACTTAAGAGGAAATGAGCTATTCAAATCTACATATTTTTAACGGCCAGTAATATTTCTGCAATACTTATGGTACCGCGGATATCTATGGGCGACGTTGATTGCATTCCATCAGGTAACACGCCTGCTCATAAAAAATGCCTTCCTAGCCCATAAAAAAAGAGACTAAAGACTACATCTTGACACCTATAGTATAGAACAACCCTTCGGGTAAATGGAGTAACAAACTATGCAGGGCGGCTGGTACTAACTCAAAGATAAGACTAGGTGACGCTCGTAAGGAAAAGTCTATTTCCAGCAGTAAACTGCCACTGGCTGTTGATAATAATTACGATGAGTTCTTTTTATATTTTTTCGTTACATAGAGACGAGATCTCTACTACAGCTGACACATGCCAGCAAAGCGATTTTCCCTATTAATAATAAAGAATAATTCCATATTAATAATTAATAGTAAAGAATGAGAAAGTTCAAAAAGCTAATAGATAAATTAATACATGATGCTACCTCATCTATGATCTTAACGATTCGATCGGATTACCTTCTAAGAAACCTCAGTGTCAAATTTCATCGATATAAGTACTTTAATAACGAAATTTATTATAGTGCTTTGTGTGTGAGAAAAACATAAAAGACAATTTCCCGTCTAAACCCCTTTTTGTTTGTTCCATAAAGGGATATCATATTTCGATTGCAGAGGAATTCGAAAGCAGTAATATTCGAGATATAATAGAAATACACTAATTCCAATCAGAGCCTCGAAAAAAAAAATACATACATACACATATCATCACGCCTGTTTCCTTTAGGGGTAGGCAGAGACCACATATCTCCATCCACCACGATCCCGGCACACCTTCCTTGCTTCCTCCACACTAATCGTATTCCTCTCACATTAATCGTAACAAAACGTCTCTCCGTTAGTCGCTTCTCGCCCTCGTGAGAATCAGGACGTGACGGATGGCGAACCACGTCGCCGTCATTTTTTTAACAAATGAGGTTGATTAAAATTTGTCATAGTGAATCTCTACGAGCCACAAGAGAGGATGGAGGTCAGCCCCAGCAGAGCCCCACATGCTGAATTAAGGCACTATAGTACTCAGGGGAGACTGATCCCGGGACGATCGGCACGTTTGCGACTAAGCTCGCCCTAAGACGCGCAGCCATTGGTACGGCAGATCGAAAACTGATTTTTATAATTAAATTATTTTTTTAGTTTTAATTTCCGATGATTTGAAATTAGAACCGTAAATGTCATGGATGCATTTTTCTGCTTGACGTAGATAATACACTCAGTATTGCAACTGTGTGTAGTGTTTAGTTATGGCGATGCTTATTTACTCTCAGGAAATCCGCTTATTAGCTTACCTATTCCAATAAAAAATATATATAATTCATATATGATGAGCTATAAATTAAATAAATTTATTTTCAGACGATATAACGTACATTCTCACACGCTTATTGATTTGCCTCCCTATCCCATTAAAAAAATATTCATCTATTTTATAGCAAATGTATATTGCTGTAAATTTCCATTTTACAGCAAATCTTTTTTTAATCTGCTCAAGTTTGAAGCGGAAAGTTTTCGCCGAATTATTTTTCTAAGATACTACCATTTAAATTTAATTAATTTGTTTAGGAGGAAAAACCTTCCAATTACAAGGAATCCTTTAACGCCTTCACACAATTTAGGTTCGCTAATTAACAAAAAATACTTTGTTCTAGAAGAATATATTAAAAAAAATATTTGTAATTTAGTTCAAAACAGTCGTTGTGACAAAGGAAAAATATTTTTTAATCGAAAGTGGCAATTAATTTGTTCAAATAAGAAAATCTTTACGGGCTTTGGGCGTTCGCAATATTTCGAGGTCTTTTCTTGTCTTCATTTCTGGTAGGCATTCTTTTTGTAATCGGGTCACGCTAACGCTGTTGAGGGAAGGACCTCTAGTCATATCATAACATGGCCACAACACTTAAGAAAGTGTTCGGATAGCTGATTTAGTATACAAGCAACTAAAAAGCTACCGAGGATAAACTCATTTCGGATTTTATCGAGTCTTGTTACTTCTCCTAGTCGTTTCAGTATCCTTCATCATCTTTCAGTATCTAACATCGAATGAACGTCTTGATAGTTCTTTAGTTATATATACAAGGGTTACAGAACACCCTCGTTGATCAGTCGCCATTTTTGCTGGACTACTTACACATCTGAAATGAACGCAGATGTAAATAATAAATTACATCTGCGTTAATTTCAGACGTGTAAGTAAGCATCGAACCAAGTCAAATAACAAAATCATCATTTAAAAGAGTCCTACAAGACACTGGCCTAAGACGTGATTAAAGATGTGAGGAAGATATAAGTATTGGGAGGAGAAGAAAGGCATAAATTAAGGGAAAAGGAATCCTTCAAATTCTCTCCAAAAAATCTTCAAAAAACGATAACTTAAAAAAATGCTAACATTTAAGTCCGACATTTTGCGAAGTAAATATACGATATTTATTAAAACGCATAGTAAATAGCTTCGTCTGTCTGCTTGTCTACGTATACTTAGTTTTATTGCCTGTCAACGGGAGTCGGACACAGGTAATTATTGTGTTGTACGTCAATAAAGTCTACTAAAAGCTCGGTAAGAATGGAAATGGCTTTCTTAATAAATTATGAAATTTAATAATTATGATAAAAGTTACTATTACTAGCAACTAAAATTTTGTTTTATTTTAAATAAATATACCGATTTTTTTGTGGAATTCGAATTAATATTTTTTTCGAGAGTACACGTAACTGGTGATGAAGGTCACTTTTCAGTATTAAAAAACACGTTCACACAACAGAATCGACTAGAAGCGATCTAAAAGCCGCTTAAAAAGATAGGAAACTCGTCTAGGACCTTTATCGGAGATGGAGAAGCATTCTAATAAAAAAAAATTCGTTAACAAAAATACAGAATTTTTTGTATGAAGGCATCTTGTACCAATACACTGCGATTTACTACTATGTTATAATATATACCTACCCATCTTTGATTTTAGAGCGGATTTCCGACATAAGTTGCTATTCAGAGGGCCATTTCACAGTTAGCAGAATATACTATATAATGTTAAGTTGAAAATTATGGCATCAAGATATTTGCCAGAAACTGTTAATATGAGCATTAAATGTATCTTCTTAAACCTCTTAATTAGGAAGAATGAAAAATAGAAACCTTCATTGTCTTCGCAATATTTGAATAATTATTTATCATTATTATTTTTATTTTATGATGACATACATGATGACATAGTAAAATCTATGGATAACTCGGTTGTATATTGTAGTTGAAGTGTACCATGTGACTTAAAGCTAAGAAGTCGTCTTAATGTTGAAAAAGAAGTGTTGTATTTTGCGTTTTAGAAATTATAATTTTATTTCATAACTTGTTAAGAGTAATAATTTCATATTAAAAATCTGTATGCTGGTTTATGAACACCCTATATTACCTTTTCTTATTTTCGCGGATCTTAGCAAAATATGTATTTCAGCTTTTAAAAAGAATGTATCTCCATATAATTTAGCTCCGGCCACACGCACGGTCGTGGCGGGGGACGCAGCTGGGGGGACAACGTGCCGTCCCACCCCCCATGCACATCACTTGACCCCCCTTAAACCCCCCATTCGAGTGTGACCATGAAAGCTAGAGTTTACCTCGCAAATGATACCTGTATTGACAGCAACCAATAATTATACATTTTCGCTCCGCTGGGTTAGAGCCGTCGATGCGATCATGTGGCAAAGCGATTACCGCCAGAATTTTGATTTTATTCCGTGTCAAGATTATTTGTAGGGATATGTATGTTATAGACAAAGTTTTTTTTTTGTAATGAACAGTTTTATCAATACTCTGTAAATTTAAATAAAAATGAAATGTAGTAAGACTTTAAGTTTAGAACAATTTTTTGCAGCTAGTTATATGTCAATATTTTTAGAGATTTTATGTTGGATGTTATGTTTATATATATAGAAACGGAAAGACGGGGATAAAGAACACACTGTGTGTACCCTGCTACCGAGTTAATTGGTCGTCTAATTGGCTCAGTTCTCTCTCCCTGAGTCCTAAGTCCCTCTGGTGGAGCATAGGGCAGACACGACGTTTCTTCATTTCGACCTGTCAGGGGCCATATGCTTCCCTTCGCTCCAGGATAGGCCCATCTTCTGCACTTGACACTAGCAATTGGCACAGTTACGTATAGATATATTTAAGTTTTATAATTCAAATGCTATGATGCAGTTAGGCGTATTTATTTGCCAATTGTAGATTACCAAAACGATCAATTATCCTGGGACTAAATATGTAATAATATCTAGTTATATTTAAAATGTCTTTTTTAAAAGAGCACCAAATATGGATCAGAGTTTCTTGCACGATTTCTCTTTTCGAGCTCCACTTTGTTTCTGAAGTGGAGGTAGTTCATTAGTTTTAATATAAGGATATCTTTTTTGAAAAATGAAGAGTTTTATGACATTTACACACATGTAAATATACCTTATGTATATATATATATATATATATATATATATATATATATATATACATATATATATATATATATACCACTCAAGTTCAACACGAAATTTCTTTGAAGTCGTCAATTAGGTAGAAAGATAAAACAATAAAGATAAAATATATTCTGTTTTATTTTGCATTTCACATCTACTAGTAAAGATGAGGTCCATACAATAGGAAAGACAATAGACTTGTAATATAACATATATTCTTGTTAATAGCTATACGTAACATTAAACATGTATAACATACATTATTCTATTTTATCAGTTGTATTTTCAGTTATTTTATAACTGACGGTTTTCTAAGAAATTATTTATATAACACATATACATATAATTGAGCGCATATATGACATCCAATATGATTCAAATATAAGAGCACATTAGGAATGATACCTGAATATTAGTTGTATGCTAAATGCTTGCTCATTTTTTATGGTATAGGAAGGCAAATGAGCAGGCGTGTCACCTGATATAAAGCAACCAACGCCGCCCATAGACATCCGCGGCGCCACGGGTAGTGCAGAAGAGTTGCCAGATTTTAAGGGAAGTGTCGTTATGGGAGAGGGGATGGTGGGATAAGGCCTCCAGAACTCAAACGCTCATCGGACGAAGCGCGGTAGCTAAGCTACATCTAACGCCGGTTTTCTGCGGGGGCGGCGGTTTCCTCCCCGGGCGAGCCGGCTCATTCATGCTACAGACAAATAGTATGCCGTTCTTGACAAAGTGTTCGTCCTGTGCGCAATACAGTGGGGTATATCTATTATATCCTCCGAAACGGCTTGACAGATTTTTATGACATTTTTTTTCATATTTGGTAGGTCTGATAACTTTTGGTTCATTCTTATATATTAATTTAAAAACACGTATCTCTTCTTTCTCAATGTTCAGGTTATTTATAGTTTAACGTTTTTACTGTTTCAAATGAAATTGCTCCCAGTGTCTATGGTTCAAGTATAGATAACGTAGAAGATTACTCCGGTCTTCTTATAAGCTTGCGGTGCAATAAATATATTTGAATGATATTTAATATTTCAATTTTATATTTTGATTAGTCTTTTCACTTCGTTTTTTCACCGTTTTAGTGCTAAGCAGTTTTTGTGAATATATACGAAATAATATATAAAAACTGTAAAAAGTTGTTTTTAAATGTATAAATATGCACTCTCGTAACAAATTATGCGCGAGATTTTCGTCCACTACCACAAAGCACCAAAAACACACTGATGCGCGCGGCAGTTTTGCGCTGCGGCGCAATTTTCGATTCAAACTATCGCATCACTTTTGCGCCGCTTAGCACTCTAACGGTTAATTCTATAGGGCATTAAGCCGTCTTCCAATACTCCACAAATAAAAACCCATTTGTACAATACAATGAATGCGGTCTTGTAAACTTAAAAAAAATATATTTTTTTGTCTTTGGTGTCAAATAATAATAATACATATTCGAGTTCATGGACTGTTAATAAATGCCATTATCATGTAGATAGATAAAAACCAGACAGTAACATTTTTATAAATTAAGAAAAGACTAGTAACAAATCTCATGCGAGAAAAAGAAAAATACAAAATTCCAAAGTACATAACCATTAAAAATTACATTAAATCTGAATTTTGCGACGTTACAGAAGACAGATATTGTGTGTGACAGAAACGAAACTGAAGGCATCGTCCTAATAGAATACGAATTATGCTATATTAGCTTAAGCAAATGACTACTTTATCGCATATTTCCAAAATTAAACTAAATGTTGGAAAAAATGGTACGTCAGAATATCTCGAGGATACCGTTTCGCTAGTGGTAGAGCCATGCTGCAGACGAATACTTTGTCGAGAATGGCATAGTTGTCTGTAAGCGAGCCGGCCCGCCCGGGGAGGTACCACTCTCCCGCAGAAAACCGGCGTCCGAATGCTAGCTTGGCTACCGTGCTTCGTACAGTGAGCGGCTGAGTTCAGGAGGTGTTGGACCTCCGGAACTCAGCCGTTCACCTTACGGAGCCCTCCCACTCCCATAATGGCACATTCCTCAAAGATCGGCAACGCATCCGCACTGCCTATGGCGCACCGGATGTTTATGGGCGGTGTTGATTGCTTTCCATCAGGTGGCACGCCTGCTCGTTTGTCTTCTTATCCTATAAAAAAAACTAATAAACCAATCCTTCCTTTTTGATAGCTGTCAAAGCCGAGGTCGCAATCGAGACGATCCTTATGCACAAGTGTAATTAGGTCTTCATCTCCAGTCGTGCTTGAAGAGCAATTTTGTGAGACAATGCAATCACCGCTATCCCCAACTTTGCAACTAACAGCTTTCTCACGAAATTAACAAAAAAATTAGTGATTGCTAATAATTTTAATTGAAATTAAAAACACGACTCTAGCGGTTAACTAATCCTGTCGTTTATGAATTTCCACCATTGATATGTTGGTTCAGGGTTCGCACGACGAATATTACAGCGAACTCGTAAACGGCGTACAATCGCATTTTTAATAGGACGACGCCTGAAAACATCAACCCCTTCAGACCTCGTGTGCACAATTATGCACATAATGTTTAAAGCCTTATAATATTTTTATTTTATTTCATTTACTCCTCCACCATTCGTGTGTATTAGAGTGGTCCTTATTTAGGATTTGAATTTTTTCTTTCAGAACATACGTCAAGTTCAGAAAAAGCGTCTTAAATATAAAGCCTTCTTCCGTTTTTGAATCATTAATTGACGTTAAAAATAGAAAAACTCATACATTTGACTAGAACTTTGATTTTGACTTCGAATAACTTTTGAACCGTTCAAGTTAGCGAAAAATCACAAGAGACCTTTTTTGTAGAGCGTTAAATTTGCTACAAGAATTGTCATTTATCGACATGATCGGTTCATTAGTCCATGACGTAAAAAATTCCAAACTAATAACAAAACTTTTCCCGTGTTATTTCCATTTAAAACTTTGGCTATCGGGGGAGCTGGGTTAATATTAAAATTAAAAGCTAAAATTTGGCATGATTTTTTTTTATAAATTTGGAACCGATTTAGGACTATCGTGAAAAAAATTCGAACAAATCCCAAATAAAGACCACCCTAGTGTGCATAATTGCGCACGTGCTGGAAAATTCGGAACACTTAATAAATATGTATGATTTTTCACACCTTTGTTGTTATGATGTCCTTCTTACTAAAAATTAGTAAAAAAAATATTTTATTATCCATTAAAAAACATTCAGGTCTGAAGGGGTTAAATTAAATTAATTCAACAACGGAATGTAAAACAAATTTAAAATACGTAAACAAGTATACTTAACTTTTTTATTTATTTTTAAATATATAAACATTAACTAGTCAGACGCTTACGATATATGGCCGTGTGCGACGCTAAGTAGGACGGACGCACGCACGCAACAGGTTTGCTGGCGCACGCAACGGGTTTGCGGTCGCACGCAACGGGTTTGCGGTCGCAAGCAACGGGTTTGCGGGCGCACGCAACGGGTTTACGGGCGCACGCAACGGGTTTGCGGTCGCAAGCAACGGGTTTGCGGGCGCACGCAACGGGTTTACAGGCGCACGTCATTTCCTCCAAAATTTATTTGTTTTCCTGATTGAACCTGACGAAGTGTCATGCTTAACATAGCCCACGACCTAATCCTTATATAAAATTTACACATCGGAGTCCAAAAGGGATAGCCAGGTCGCGTAAAGTTAGTGCACCGTATTATTTTTTTAACAATTTTTAAACAATTACCCTTCGATTACTTTTATTAACACTACAATGTTTTAAAATAGACATTTTTTTACATTTAATAGACATTTTAAAATCTAACTTTTTACCATTTTATATATATATATATATATATATATATATATATATATATATATATATATATATATATATCGGTATAACTATTTACTCTGATTAACACATTTATACTATAATGATATACATTGTAATGTTAATTTTTCTTCTTGACATAATTTTATATCATAAACAATATCAAATTACAATTCGAGTCAAAACACTATTATTGTAATAATTTAAATGTATGTTAGAAACATTTTGCCCTGGATTATAAGACATTTTATCCCTGAACTATGTTTGACCCCAATAAATAATGAGACTGTTGACATTGTTTAAATATAAATTTATATAAGAAAAAAATGTAAATTTCGAAAATATAAGTTTTAAACATTATTCCTTAACATTTATTAAATTAACTTTGGATAAACATTAAAACTAACAGATTAATACTTTTCCATTAAGTTATATCTTAAATATTATTTTTTTAAATTATACATTTCTCAAAATATAAACATTGAGTTCTTATATTTATGAAATAAATCAATATAAATATTCATATCATAACTATATTTGTATATCTATCAGTTTTTATTTAAATTTGAGATATAATAAGTCCATATATAAAAAAAATCAATTCAGATCGAAATATGTCTTTTGTCAAGTACTTCATAATTTATTTTGACTAGAAATGTCAGAGTATGACTATTGAAATATATTTCTTTCGTTAAAAATTGTTGTTAAAAATCATTCATTACACAGTGTAATGCTTGAAATTTTACTAATTTATTACACCTTATTATATATTATTTAAGTTTACATATTAGTTTAGTATTTTCTATTAAATACAGCTGCCAAGATATGAGGATTCAAGAGTTATTACTGCATATCAATTAACCAAGTAGAAATTTAGGATACTCTTCACTTTCTCTAATATACTCCCAGCACTGTTTTATCTGTATAATAGGTGTCAGAAAGATGAAGTAATATCTGTATAATTGTAATGGAAAAAAAGCACTATAACATCATAAAAATTATTGTTACGAGTTTCAAACTGGAAGATTGTTAGCATAAATACCTAACCAATTAGGCAACTTCGAGTAGTTTAAACATTTGAGTAGTTTTAACATTCAAAAGAATCGCGGTAATAATTTATAATTTAATAAAAAAAATCAAGCTTTATGAGCTGTACGAAGAGCCAAACATCATCAAAACCATTAGAATTGGACGCCTACGTTGGGCTGGGCACGTAATACATATGGACGACGCTAGAGTACCCAAATGCTTACTCGACGGCGAACCAGATGCTCGTAGAAGCCGAGGAAGGCCTAAGCTCAGATGGCTAGATGGAGTCGAGGACGACTTAAAGGCAATCGGTGTGAGGGGCTGGAGAGAAAATGCCAAACAAATTTACTGAACCAGGCTAAGGCCCACCCGCGGCTGTTATGCCTTGATGATGAAAAAAATCAACAGACTCGCTTCTAAAGTATATCAGAGATTAAAAAAAAATCATCAAGATACATCGAATAATAATAGTGATATAAAATCTTAACAATCAGTATCGAGTTCTCATCATTGCGTATCGATATTGATTAAATTAATCTAATGTCAAATTATCATCATGTGTACAAGTAAAATGAAAGCCATTAATTTAAATGAATGAATGAATTTTCCAATAAATGTACTTTTTTGAATAGATAGTAAAAAAATATGCAGCTAAACATAAATATGAATCGAGAGATAGATATATGTATTCTTTTGATTTTTTTCACAGGAGTATGGACTTTTATTGACCAATAAGAAATTGAAATAACCATTTAATTCTGCCTGCTATTTGTTTTATAAAGAATTATATGAAATATATTTTTGTTTTTTTTTTTTTCGCAAAAATCTTTTATATTTCTTTATAAATTTATGTACATGCTACAAATGGTAGAAAAATCAAATCAGATCTCATTTGGCACTCAAAAAATTGAAGCCCAAATATGCTAATTTAAAAATATCTTTTCTATATTAAATATAGCTTCTCTATCATATATATTCGATTTATTTTAAAATATTATTATGTAAGTTAATAAATAGTCCAGTATTTTTATATAATATAAGATTAAGTTGTTTTTTATAAATATATTATTTTGATACTTTATAAGTATAAAACATATGATAATAATTTTAATTTTTGATTTTGAACATTGCGAGACTCACAAGACTGCAGAAACATTGTTATATAAGAGAAAAGCACTTAAAATATAATGTTAATATTATCTATGAATCTAATTTATATAAAGGTAAGGAATGTAATATAAAGATAATGATAATGGAAAATAGACTGGATTTATAATTAACAAAAAATCAGATCGCTTATGGCTTTAAAGTCTAAATTGCTTAACCCTGGGCGAAGCGACCTCATCTCTGTGTCGAAAAACGTAAGCAGCCGCAGCCGGGCAATTGAAGTTTTTGACATCTTATATCTTCAAAATTACAAAAAAAAAAACCCTTCTATCGTTTTTATCTTTAAATGGTGGTAAAATGAAATTTCTTTAAGTGCATAAGCCATCATATAACACAAAAAGAACTGAATGTTTCGAATATTGTTATTACGGAATATGATCGAAAACGAATGCTTTGATACAATTAGAAAATAACATTCACTCAGTAGTAATAAACTGAAATGATTTTTAATCTATCCCTACAAATTTTACAGATAAATAAAACACGCGAGGAGTTCAGGCGCAGATACCAGGGTTTTAACAATTCAGACTTTCTCAAATACATATTTCAAATTAATTATATTATATATTATATTAAATCTTAAAGTAAATTAAATGAAACATACTATCCATAATACTATTTCTTTTCATTATACTATTTCTAGCGTAAATAAATTTAAATTCGATCTATCGAATATTATGAATGTTATTTAATTAGTTCATTGTATTAAAAGATCTAATTATATATATATATATATATATATATATATATATATATATATATATATATATATATATAATATATATATATATATATATATATATATATATATATATATATATATATATATATATATATATATATATATATATATATATATATATATATATATATATATATATATATATATATATATATATATATATATATAAAATTCACAACCGAATAAAATGAGAAATAATGAGCTAAAACAAAATAATGTTTTAGTTACATTACAGATATTATAAAAAAGTCCAAAAAGTCCAAACAGTGACAAAAGTAAAAAAAAAAAATAGAATGCTACATCTCCCAATTGATTGTAAGTTGTCTATATTCCGCTCTATATACACAATCCGCAAGTGATTTCAACGCAAAAAGTCAATTTTAATCTATGGTCACTTTTAGTGATACACATAGACTATATACAAACATTTATTAGCTTTATATGCAACATTTCTCGGAGGACGAACGAGCATGGGGACGCAATTATAAATTGTTAAAAATATATGAATGAACACAATTTAGATTCATGCAAACATTAGTGTAACCATTTTTTGTATCATAATCTCAAGTAATGCTCAAACACCGCTTATAACCTAATTGGAGATAAAATAAAATGTATAAATACACGTTTTGAAGACAGTGTCGGTTATAAATAGCTGTCTCTCTCTCACACATTGATCGTACATATGCAAATGTTTACGTTTTCGGATCTGTTTTTTAACTACTCTATGCTCGTAATTCCTCTAAGAAAAAATAGTATAAGTTTATTTATTTAATTACTTAATAGTAACTTACTACCTTTTTAATATGCGTTGTCGCGTCCACCTTTTAAACATGGCTTAAATTTGCGATTTTAAGTGTTCCCCGTTAGAGTTCACATTTGTATGTTCTTACAGAGTGCTGGCATCTCGGTCCGGTATGAGATTGAAATTTTCAAGTGCGTTATTCCAGTAATAGTAAGGCGGTCCACTACTGAAGCAGTATTTCTTGTCTAAAGGAGAATCATTCTCGACCCAGTACATCAGATAGAAGTTGCACATTTCATCCTTGTTCGTGGCACTGAAAAGATTTTATTTTAAATAAGTATATTATACATACAATGTCACACATTGTTGTATCCGTCCTCCCCTTAATATGACGTAATTTATGAACGGCCCCTTACCAGATGCATGGGTATTAAAACTTAGTGAAACCCTTTAATTGATTTGATGTAATCGTATTTATATATATTTATAATAATATATAAAGATAGTCATTCATGGACAGTTGTTAGCGTTGCAAAAGAAAGAAATTCCTTTAATTTGGTTTAAGATTCTTGCAATATGACTGACTATCTGATATGATCCCTTTATACTATAATACTGAAAATCTATTAGGTTTATTTGAAACTTAAACCATATTATATGGATAAACACATACACATATTATATGGAATACAAATTATATGAAAAAAAAACAGTATACAAATATTTTTGGTAAACACTACCTTAGTACACACATATGTTTTTGCTCATCCATTGGAATTTGTTCCTTTAGTTTTATAATACTCAAGACACAGATATTATAAGTGTTTTTATTCTATTCTGGCAACGTCATCCCATTATTTAGCTTAACAATAAAATTAACGAAAGGATCATTTTACAAAAAAACACCGACGACGACTCGGTCTCTACCGTATGCTCACGGCCACGTGTAAGTCATCCTGTATAGAGTCGAGTTGAGGGGAGCGTAGCCTCAATTGAGACGACGGCTCGGTCTACGATCTTACTCCCATACACCGCGATAAGATATTGAAAAAAGTCCAGTCGCGCCATTTATATTTCTTGTCCCGAGATAATAAATTCATATGACTTACCCAATCCTCACGGGGTAATCGTGTGTGTTGTTCATAGTGCATCGAGCGGCCAGCACATCTCCCCTGTATATGGGGGTCTCACTCACAACCGGATAGAACATCTGAGGCAGCTGGGGGTTCTTTTTTCCCAACAAGGTCCAAACATCACCGCTGTCTGAACGGCGGACGACATAGCCCGAGACAACTTTACCTGAAAATCAATTTAATAAACTCTATAAATAAAAAAATAAATCATTATCAATAGAACCACAATAATTCTCTCGCCGAAAGAAGTTTCATCCCCACCGTCTGGATGAATGGCGGTGCAGTACGGCGCGCCTTTTATCTAGTTGACTTACCAAGTGAGTGTGTATGGGTCCGGAATGCGAAGGGATGTACGACTTTGTCCTCTTCAATTGTACACGCCGTCTCCATATGTTCCACTGTGTGGGATGGTATTATGCCACCAGTACCAAGCAGGATCACACCGGCTTGACGAGGCATCCTGGAAGGTGAGTCATGATATCAATTGAAGTATTCATATACTTCTTTAGAAGATAATAAACCACTGCTTTAAAAAAAGAACCCATCATAGGATGCTTGGTAGATGTGAAACATCTCAGTATGCTCACGGCCACATGTAAGTGACCCTGTATAGAGTCAAGTGGAGGGGAGCATAGCCTGAATCGAGACTATGGCTCGGTCTCTACCGTATGCTCACGGCTACATGTAAGTGACCGTGTATCAAGTCAAGTGGAGGGGAGCGTAGCCTGAATCGAGACGATGGCTCGGTCTCTACCGTATGCTCACGGCCACATGTAAGTGACCCTGTATCTATCAAGTCAAGTGGAGGGGAGCGTAGCCTGAATCGAGACGATGGCTCGGTCTCTACTGTATGCTCACGGCCATATGTAAGTGACCCTGTATAGAGTCGAATGGAGGGGACCGTAGCCTAAATCGAGACGAAGTCGCAGTCTACAATTTCACTCCCATACCCCGGGACAAGTAGTAATTAAAATACTGTTTTAAACAAATATAATCCTCATAGGATGCTTGGTAGAAGTGAAACATTGACGTCTCGGTCTCCAACCGTATGCTCACAGTCACTTGTACGTGACCCTGTATAGAGTCGAGTGGAGGGGAGCGTAGTCTGAAGAACGAGACGAAGTCTCGGTCTACTATTTCACTTCCATACACCGCTTTATGATGTTTCACGTCATAATTAGGCCTAAATTATCATGGAACTTGAAAAGCGAATGAAAGGACTCATTAAGGTGATCTTAACTGTGACTACAAGCGTTGAAGGCTGAAATTTAATGTTATTTCCATTTAGGATAATGTAAGTTACTTTTCTTGGAATTTTCCTATTTTAACCTCTTTGGTACAATGCGCCAGTATCTATAGTGGCTTTCGCGAATGTTCTCCTTTTGAACGATGCGCTACTATAGTGGCATTAGCGGATGTCATCTTCTTGAAAGATGCGTCACAATAGTGCACTCTAGTTACACACTCGGTTACCGTTCAAATTAAATAATCCTTTTCGTATATCGTTTCATGCTTGTTTTGTCTTCACATCTGCCGTATAGAGAAACAGCCCCGTGCAATATTCAGCTGTGCTGTAATGTTAATCAATCTAAGGGAATACTTACCGCTGTTTTGTGTACTTCAAGATTACACCAGAATTGTCTGTCTTGCCATCTGTAAAAGGAATGTAAAAATAGTTAAAATGTATTTTTGAGAAGGGTGTACATTTTCGCAGATGCTAGTTAGTTGCAACATTTATTATTTTATGTTTGTATATTTGAACAATAATCATATAACCCTCATATAAAACAAGTCTTCTTATACCGATTTAGGCCAAGACACATTTTGGGTGGTCACTGATGGAGCCATGATAGCACCAATGGGTCGACTTGACCACAGAAAATCGACGACATACTTCCACAGAATGTTAAGTGTAATTAATTCGGTGTTAAGTTGTAATATTTTACTGTTACTGCAGTGAAGGCGGCTGGCAGAGACTGGACGCGTGTAACCGAAGATCGGGCTAAGTGGCGCGCCTTGAGTGAGGCCTATGCAGCAGCGGCAGTCCAGCAGTGGACTGCCGCGGGCTGATATTGATTGATTGATGTTCATATATAAACTAATATAAACCTCTCTCGAATAAAAGCCTCCTACATAAGTCCCAAATTTGTCTGTTCCAAATAACTCTGGTCTAAGAATAAACATACCCGGGAATCGCATCATGTAGTGAACTTGTAGTACTAGATATTTGATGGGAGAATCGCCACCGATGAGGAAACCCACGTCACGCGGCAAATGGAGACTTGGTGCGTCGCGAGCCCATGCGTACACTACCTAGAATAAGCATTAGACTACTTTAGTAACATCTTTATACTCAAAAAAATAAGACAACTTCTTAGAAAAATCTTTTAAGATTTCTAATAGAGTCAGGCGTTATTTTGTGAAAGCCTTAACGTAAATTTACCTAAATCTGACTGTCCCTCAGAATTAGGTAAATTTACTTGGGTAAGATTCACAAATTAAGTTTCCTGTAAATCCATTTCCTCTAGTAAAAACACACATTATGCTTTTATTTTCTTATCGCGGATTTTAGCCAAGTAAGAATTCTGACTGTCCACGTAAAAATGTTTTAGTGCGAAAGAACGGAAAAAATAATGGACAGTCAAAAGTTTTACTTAGCTAAGATCCGCGACAAGCAAAACAATAACAGAACATTAACAATGTGTGTTTTTCCGTTGGGTTTAGTGGATTTATTTGGAACTTAAACCAAAAACTTACCGAAAAAACGGAAGACAACCGAAAAGTCACTTTTCGGTTGTCTTCCGTAGAGTCTACTATACCTGAAGATGCCTCGTGTTGTGGCAAAACACGTGTCGTTTACAAGGTGGAAAAGTGATAATGTGTGTTTGGTGTTGTGTATAGTGGTTGGTGAGTGGAGAGTTGATGGCCGATTTTCGGTAAGTTTTTGGTTTAAGTTCCAAATAAATCCACTAAACCCAACGGAAAAACACACATTGTTAATTTTCTGTTATTGTTTTGCTTGTCGCGGATCTTAGCTAAGTAAAACTTTTGACTGTCCATATAGTGATGGATTTCCGCAAAGTAACGCCTGACTCCATTAATAATCGGAAAAAATAATAAAAAATACCTGAGAATTGGAGCGACAAGGATTGGCAGTGTGGTAAACAGAATCGATTTCGTTGCTTTGCATCTCGCCGCAATTCCTACAATGTTAAAAATTACATAATATAGTACAAACAATTGGTGTAAAATATTTTACATTCAATCGACATATATATACATCTTGTCACACCTGTTTCCCGTAGGGGTAGGCAGAAATAGATCTCCATCCGCTAAGATCCCGGCACACCTTCCTTGATTCCTCCACACTCATCCATCTTTTCATCCATCCTTCCTCTCACATTCATTGTAACGAAACGGCTCTCCGTTAGTCGCTTCTCGCCTTCGCGGGAATCAGGACGTGACGGGTGGCGAACCACGTTACCGTCATTTTTAAAGATTAAATTCGCGTCTAGATTATTTTTTTATTTATATACATGCAACATCTTTATTATAATTAACATTCAAACGTTTGAATGAATATCTGCGCTATTCGAAAGCACCTTAACTCGAAAACGTATTGACGATTGCAGGAAAAAGGAGTTCCAAGCCCATGTGGAGTCTGCGGAACTTTTAATAAGTATTCCAACCAGTATATTTCAATACCATTTTTTATTAATTATAAATAAAATACAAAAACCTGAAGGTCGAATGTCGGAGAATACCGCGTAGGTCATAAGTGCAAAATATTTTTGTTTCACTTTATTTATTTCTTTTAGCATAAATATCTGGTTCAGTATCAGGCATTCTTCACCTTATGGGTTCAAATCCTGGTTATTATTTTTTTATTATTTATTTTATTTTATTTGTGAAAATTGACAGGTAGCATAGTAAGTCTTACTAGGCAGGCCCGTGCTGAGACCTTCCGATTTGGTCATTATTCAAGTTTGGAATACACATAAATAAGGACAAACATACATAATAAATATATATTTATAGACACATTAGGTGTGGTTGAATAGGTACAATACGCATATGGCAAAACATCATTTACACAAGCAGACAGATAAGCATCGACAAGAAACAAAGTGCCTTCTTCGTCTCATAATTGCATACAAATGACAAGAACAAAATATCCCTATTTGCTTCGTGGGGGTAAACAAGGAATGTTATTGTTTTATCGTTCTATCTTGTCGTCACGAACAAAAAAATGTATGCATTATATTTACATTAAAATTCATACGTATACTTAGATTTTAATAATGTCATTTATATATGAGAACAGGTTTTAAAAAGTAGTTTTACCGCTTCACGACAGAAAGAACAAGTACCTCGAAGATTACCTAGTCTTATCCTGTTTACCTACATATTCTGATGATGATAATGAATAGTATAAAAACTCACAATATATGACCCTTGCTCATATGATAGAGTATATGATAGATTTTTTACTTCATAGCATTCTCCGTATAACATTATACTATGAATTTATCCCATATATTTTAATTAATTTATAAGCGTTTCACATATAGTAATGGTGTATATATCCTATTATAATATTTGGAAAGTATATGGTGAATGTCATAGAAAGGTCATGTAACCTTTCTATCCAGAAAAGTCATAACACGATATGACAGCCGAAAATATCTGTTATAGGGAGGGTACGCAATAAAACAGATAAGAGGTTGTTAGGTACGTGCGTCAGTGATTTTCATGAAGAGCTTATAAGTCTATCGATCGACAATCTGACCTTCACAAAGAGGCATGACGTGATTCGCGAACTCTACAATGTTATTCCTAAAATTGTACGTAATCTAACTCATCATCTTCAATGATGTTTATGATGATAAAATATAATAAAAATATTTTTTAACGAAATATATTATTAACGCCACATTGGGTTTTTTTATAGGATAGAGAGAAAAACTAGCAAGCATAAGATATATTACCGGCCTTTGAGATATGAGTAGACTAGTTTTTTGATAATTCCAATGTCGTATCGGTTCGAAAATACCGCTGAAGGTAGCTGGTTTCATAGAGTAGTGATGCGTGAAACGCATAGATAAGTAGTAACTAACCATCGCCGTCAAGGAACTAGCCGTAACTGAAGCACTGCCATGTAAAGGTTTATGAGAAAGAGGAGGAATATAAGAGGAGAGGGATTAATATATGTGAAGAGGTTTAATGAGGCGGGGAGGTTCTACTATTGATAGAGCCACGCAGCAGACGAATACTTTGTCAAAAATTATTTGTCTAGCATGAATAGCCTGGCTCGTTCCGGGAAATACCACAGTCCCACAGAAAACCGGCGTCTGAATGATTGCTTAGCTACCGCGCTTAGTCCGGTGAGCGGTTGAATTTTGGAGGACTAACCCCCTCCCATAGTGACACTTTCCTTAAAGGCCGGCAACGCTTCTGCACTACCTATGGCATTGCGGATGTTTGTGGGCGGCGTTGATTGCTTTCCATCAGGAGACATGCCCGTTCGTTTGCCTTCCTAACCCATAAAAAAAAAGGTTGAACTCCTAAATCTCAGCCCTCACTGAACTATACTGAACAATACTTACAGTACTGGAGATATATGGCCTACCTTAGGGTAAGATCGTGAATAATGTTAGGAGGAGGTATTAGGGGAGAAGAACAAAATAAAGGAAAGGGAAAAAAGCAATGGATGGGGCTTCCGAAAACTGCACTCACAAATCGCAGTAAAACTGCTAGGTACTTAACGCCAATATTCTCTTAAGGTAAGGATAGTTCCCCAATTAAGCCAGTCTATTTCTGCTAACATGTATCTACAATTACAATGAATCTGTTCCTTTTGGTATATTTCACAGACACATTGCATATCACTGGATTCTTTCATTATACAAATGTTCATTTTGTGGATAATTTATTTATATTTAGTTTTTATTCACCAGTAATGCTTATTATGAAAAAGCATACTGTATCTATATGCCTTTTCATAGTAAGCATTACTGCTTATGTTTCACAATAGTGAAAAACATATTACTAACTAATTTCCGAAACACAAACCAGTTTACTTACCACACAGTATCATTGGACCCTGGTTCTGAACATCCATAAAGCAGCATATGATGGGCAGTATGCATCGTTGCGTTGGGTTCAAACCCGACTGAAAAAATGATATGATATTTTCGTTTATCATTATTAGCTTTCTGTAGCTAGACCTGTGTCGATCTCTGTCCAGCAATTGTTGGACTTAGATATAGCTACACACAACCTGCTTCCACTTTTTGTGTGCACAAAGTAGCTACCTTGTACATATTGTCACTCCATTTAGCTGGGCAATGTTACACACTATGTTTGCCAAGATGCAGTCTTCATAACAAGACACATCTCAAATGATTGTCAATTCTTCAACAGATTCTCATTCTTATTCCACTACAGTCTACTCAAACGGTTATCAGTTCTCTGTCACATATGTTAAGGCTATAACCATTTCAGTTTGCTAAATCAAACAGCTATGTCGGTGACATTGGTTCTCTAGTGAATTCTGAATCATATCTTTCAGCAAAACTCATAGCATAACTCTCTTCATAGTTCTCTAAATGACTTGGAGTATGTGGAGAAGATGGACTGTCAATGTTCTCATTTCTGCATTGTTACGAAGTACAGGCATGCCATACTGTTCCAAGACATTTGTGAAGAATATTCTTAATGTGTATCTTGAACAAGAGACACATTAAAAATATTTATAAAATTTATATAAAAAATGATAAAACTAGTGTATTATGTTCTCTTCTAACAATTCTATTGCATGCATAGAAATATAATTGTAATATTTTAACTATTTACTAACCTAAAAGGCAATTTACTAACCTATATAAAAATTAGATTGTGGTGAAATGCGGATTGGAGTACAAAGATAGAGTTCATCCTGCAACAGACAAATTATGATAACTATAAATCCATGTATTCTTGACACCAAATCGTTTTAATATACCAATTAAATACTCTAATAAATAATATAGTAGCAGATACTAGGTCTATGTCGTAATTTCTTAATCTACTAATGGTGAAAAACATATAAGAACTATTAATAATAAACATACAGTTTTACTCTATCTGCTCTAGACTTTTTCAATTACAAATATTAATAATATAGCACAAATTCTAGTTTTGCTCACATCATATATTACCTATCTTTATCTTCTTCCATACATCCAACAACCGATGTACTACACGTAAGATGTAACAAATAAGGCAGAATTAAGATGGTCTTAGTGTAATATTTAATTTTCCAGCTATTTTTTGACAGTGAATACTAGTTAAGTAAAGGAAGACAAAGTACTGTACAATATAAGCTGATCAATTATTATGAAAAGAACATGGTGTTATTTAGAGTATTTACTGATAAATAGTACTTTATATTAATTAAATGAATAAAAGTTTAAGGTCTTTTGTAAACTCACAGATTATGTATATTGAAATTAAAAAAATAACAAATTATAAGTTAAAACTATGAAAATGGAAGCTAACAACATAAAAAACACATTGACCAATTGAGCACTACACTGTATACACCGATTTCAAAGTAGTTAATTGAAAAAAATCCATTCAAAATGTAATTTCACACTTGATAGTTGTAGAAATTATTCAGTTGATAGTTATGGAAATTATACTAATGACATAATTTTATTTTAGTTGTATATTGATTATTATGATTTCCTGAATATGTACACGTTCCAAATCTTATTTAAAAACGAAGTAATAAATAATCCACAATAATTACCGTATGAGGCCAAACATTTGGCATTAAAAAGTCGTACGTATCTACTTCATAAGAGAAAACACTTGAGATATAAATTATTACAGACGTGGCGAGCACCGGGAATATTGTTGTGTTCATTTTTAAAAAGTAAATGTTCTTGTAAGCCAAAATTTTCACGTACACTTCGCGGTTATTCCCGGCGAATGGAAAAGTGTAAGATATGATTCTAAACGTTTATTTGACGCTTGTATTTACTAATTAGTAAGTCGTGACCAGACAAACAAATCAAAATCACACTGACGCACTACCTAAACATTGAGCGAGCGACAAATGTTTATATTTAGTTATCCCGTTGAACATCTGATCGATACTGTGGATAAGGCTTACGAACGTCATATTCTGTGTTGATACTAAATAAAAATAATGGTTGCAAAATGGGAGATTTTCTTTTTAAAATTCGTAATTCTTGTTTTAATTATAGTCATAAAATACTTTATCATTTCTAAGCTTTATTAGTATAAGATATAAAATATTTTTTGTTAGAATAAGATTTTTAGACGGTTAAATTAGATTATACAATAAATGATACATTTGTGACAAAATATTATTTTTATATCTGGTAATATTAAGACGTTCAGAAATTAATTACAAGACAAAAAAGAGACTTTTTCCGGCAGCTTACATCAACGGCGTTGTATTTTTATTTCATTTTCATATTATATTATTATCAGTTATATTGTTTAATGGTAGTGGCATAGTACACAATATAATTCGATTAAGATTTATAAGTGTGTAGTGATATGAAATAAATGCATGTATCGTGATTTTTTCAGTTGACTGAAAAAATCCATAAATAGTTTTGGTAGAAAAGCTACCATTTTATCAAGACGTAACAAAACAAGCTGACTAGACATTTCAAGAGATTTGATACTATTCCATTTTACTAGACACTAGCATAATAGTTTTAACTAAATATCATCAAAGAAAAGAAAAAGACAAAAGAAAAATACTGTAAGACTATGATTTTATATATATCAAATATAGATATCAAACAATTTATATGACATATCACTTAAAAACATAAAAATATTTATTTTACATAAAAATATTTCATTATTTTTGAAAAACTTTGATATATAAATCTTTTGACATTTTCCTTATCAGAAAATTGTTGTACACGTATTGGTACATAGATGGCGCTGAACTATAATAACAATTGTAGTATCATTGGTAGTTACTAGATGGTGGTCTTCTCAACAAAAGATATGAAATCTATACATTACATAAATAATTATTTAAATAGAAGAATTATTTACTCCAAGCGAAGTTATTTTTATTAACTTTCGTAAAAGACAATTTTTTACATACATATCGTTTCCCCCTGTTTCCCGTAGGGGTAAGCAGACACCACAGATCTCCATCTGCTATGATCTCGGCATACTTTCCAAAATATATACTATCTTACTTATAGATACTTTTTAAACATTATTTTGTTATTTTCGGAACTTGAAAAAGGTAAAAGAGGGAATGACTATATCAAAATAAATAGATTCACTTAATGTAGCCAAATGGAAGTACCTTGTAGTGATAACGTTGTCTGTCAATTCTCAAAACTATTTACTACGCTCCCCTGTTTGAAAAATTGTATTTAGTTTATCACAATAAATTGATGGTAGAGTATATAAATTGTTCACTCCCTTTGCAGTGCATAGTAGAGAAGCGTTCTTTTTTAGTAAATGAGCGTATTACTAAAAAAGAAAGTAAGTTATTTTCTTGATTTCATATTCATTCGTTAACACTTGTAACCATTAATTAGGCGTATTAAGAATGTTACGTAATTGGTCGCGTGGAGTCTTAAGATAATTTTTTTCAGATATTGATTATTTTATAATTTGATAAAAACCGAAATAAAAGAGTAAAAATTATAACCTAGTATTAATATATAACACGAACTAATATCATCCTGCGATAAGAGTACTTCAACATTAGGCCATTTTCGTGGTTGTCTATGTGAATATCTATATAAAATGATTTATATATGAATACTGATCTGTAGCTTAAATTAAAATGAAGAAAAAGCTAAAGAAAAAATAATACCTTCGGATTTTTTTCTTTTTCAAATCCGTTCAGAGAAGCTTTGTTACGAAACGATAGTAGAAGCTTGATTGTTAATTATAACACACGTTTGACAAATGAATTAGAACTTAACAAAAGTTTTGTGATTTGTATATAAATACTATTGGACATGTCTTTAAAATTGGACACATCTATTAATAAACTCTAAGTTTGAAATGGATGAATTCGAGTCAAAAAAGCTAGGAAAGCATGCAAGAGATCAAAAATGTCTTTATCTTACGGTGGGGGATACCTCTTATAATTTAATTAGATTTTTTGGTTACATGTTAATTGCACTATATTATGGTTTTTTGTGTTAAAATATATTTTGCCTTTATTTTAAGGAGACTTTGTTTATTAATGAATGTAATAGAGCCCAGGAACATTAGGAGGCAGTTTTTTACATATAATAAATATGTCATACAAATCTCATAGCTTAAAACGGCTTATGACTTTGTTATGTTAGAAAAAAATTATAATGAAGTTCTGATATTTGTGTTGTTCTGACATTGTCTTAGGGCTGGTATCCAATTTCTTTTGTCATTAAACCCAAATAAAAGTTCAAAGTGAAGTGGATATAATAAAGGGCAAGAATTCACGCTGTACTTGGGGTCGTTTGGGGAACACGGTATATTGCACCCCGAGGTTGTATCACAAATTGACGTTTTATTGACGTACGATAAATATTCTATTCACCCAACACAAAGGGGCACCTTTGTCATGCCTTACTGTGTTCTATTGAGTGTATCTATAACTTAAATGATTTGAAATGTTACGGATAACTAACATCTCAAGATCTGTTACCTCATTATTTTTCTTTTCTCTTCTTTGATGGCAATTAAATATAACTATTATGTCAATGTCAAGTAAGATAAAATAATATCAAATCTTTTGAAATGTAACTAGTCAGCTTGGCACGTTATGTCTTGATAAAATGGTGGCTATTTTACTAAAACCTTCTATGAACTTTTTCAGTCAACTTAAAAAGTCACGTTACCGCATTTATTTCATATCACTTCACTTATACACCTTAATCGAACTATATTGTATAATACGCCACCATAATTCAACACTATAACAGATAATAATATAAGATTATAAAAATGAAATATAAAACATAAACACTAATTTAATTAAGCGGGAAAAGTTCAACCTCATTATTTTACATTAATACATCAAATTGTTTATTCTTCATATACTAGTATGACGTGAAGTGTCACTAATATTTTGATTTATCTGTTTATTTCATAGTCTATAATATAATTTTGCAACTGTCATACGCTCTTGGTCGCGATGTTCGTTAGCTACCTGACACATGTTTTATTTTAATGTTAAGATAATTCATGTTTAGTATTGTATGATATTTTAATGGTGCGCTTCATGGGTGGTGTGCCCGTAGTCGCCACACTGGGCAAGTGGGTTGGCGACCGCGGAGCCAGACATTTCGCACCGCCGCTGCCCGTTGCCGGCCTGTGTCATTTGAGTCCGGCCATAATTTGTGATAGTTATACCGCCATCGATCGGTCGTCAGTGCCTCGTTCGTTGCTCAGCAGGATGCACCGCGTGTAGGTGAGGTTGACAGTTGGGGCGACATGGTGTAATTTTCGCCCCCTTACATCCTTGTCGGAGAACCGACAATCGTTGGAGTAGACGAGTGCTGGAGTGGAGACCGTGACTCGGCAAACGTAGTGTGGGACGCCTTCCTGCTAGATGCTGCTAGATGGAGCGACGATCTGCACAAGGTGGCTGGCAGAGACTGGATGCGTGTAGCCGAAGATCGGGCTAGGTGGCGCGCCTTGGGTGAGGCCTATGTCCAGCAGTGGACTACCTGGGACTGATATTGGATTGTATGATAGTCATAAATAGGTACAGAAATTGTGAAGTAAATTTCTTGGACAACAACGAACTTGGAGTTGCATTATTTATATGCACCCCTTCCGACCTAAAATAGTAGTAAATAAAATATAATAGAACATACACAGTTACTCTTTCAATGTCTCATTTTAATGTACAACAAATAAATGAACAACAAAATAATGCAAGGATTCTCTCGATATATTTGTCTCTCTTTTTAAATATGGCTATTTATTAACTATAAAAATTATCAAACGTTTAAGGAAATTTTAGGTTATTAAGAGCTTTTTTAGATCTCGTACTCGTATAAATGCGGGAAACGAATCGGCATAGATGACGTCATATCATCATCATTTATATATTTTATGTTATAAAAACAACAGGAGAGTGTTTAATTGAAAAATCCGGGGTGGATCCCCTTGAGACCTCGTGACTGTATTGATTCCTAAAAGTTCGCCGTGAAACAGAAACTTGATATATGGATTCATATCATTTTTACGATATCCGCGTGGAATTCAATAAAACTCTTTTAGGATTTGTTACAGAATTATAATATATTGAATAAGTATGATGATAGATGATACGAGATTTTATTGTTATTTAAACTTTTCTTAAATTTAGTTCATCGAGGTAAACCACGAAGTTTTGATATTTTTCTGCTGGCGTTGGCTGCTTCGATTGTTTCAGTGGGACTCGAAGGTTGAAGTGGAACCTTAAATATCCTTCTACCAACTTGTGGGCTTTCTGCTAGCGAGTTCTTTCGATGAAGTTGTAGATCCAGGTCTAATTCAACACTCGTCTACTACCCATTGATACTTTAGTTTGCTAACTCGAAGAGCTATGTCGGTGACTTTGATTCTCTGGCGTTTGATTCCATAATTTCGAATAACGTCCTTCAAAAAAAAACTTCGACGATAGCCATCTGTGTCTCATTCTCGCTAAGCTTCAACTTTCAACTTGTGCAGCAGACAGTCTGTTAGTGTCCACATTTCGGTATCGACAGAGAATGCGAGCAGTATGCATATCCTGCACACACTTCGTTGTCGTCATCTTTTATAAGTGCGTCTCATATTAGCTTCTCATTAGTGTAACTATATTTTTTATTGTAGCAAAAATAAATTGTATTTCTCTTGTTAATCATCAAACAGTGAACAAATGGGAGATGAAGAATACTGAAGAGTTTTGAAATCGAAGAGCATGTAACCGATGACACGATAATTAAAGATTCCCTAAAAAGCGCATAGGTTTCGAAAATGATGGGATAAGATCGCACGCCTTATTGAGTATGGGCTTGGGCCTCCGGAACTTGGCTGCTCACCGTACGAAGCGCGGTAGCTAAGCTACCACTCAGACTGTTTCCTGCGGGAGTGTGGTACTTCCCCGGGCGAGTCGGCTCATTCATGCTACAGATAAATATTAAGCCATTCTTGGCAAAATATTCGTCTGCAGCATGGCTCTACCACTACCAAGAAGATTGTAAAACATTATGATTTTCTGAGTGATAGTCAACTAATGACACGTCTACATTTTTAATATACGGATAATCTTTGCAATGCGTCCATTTGTACACGAATCACGTACGGGCCTTATGTATCGAGTCATGTGTCAAAGTGCTCGTAACATGATCACGTTCGTATCTTGACTTGGATTTACGTGCTACGTTATTGGGTTTGTAGGTGAAGGACCACGGATATTGGAACGGTAAAAGGTTATTGAATCATTTATAAAATTCAAAATAGTACTATCAGTTACTTACTAGCGTATGGAGTATTACTTGTAGTATTTGAACATTTAAAACAATTGAGACTTATATTATATTTTGTGTTGAGAAGTTAGGTATAGCAAATGTGTAAGTCTGTTGGGTTCTTATGTGACAGGTGACGTGTCGAACTAATTTTATTGTTGTTCTATAAAACTATTTCTTTTTTATTTTAAATTTTGAAATTACGAATTTAAAAAGTAGTAATACAATACAAAAGGTTTTAATATATTCAAATAAAAAGTTTTATTACATTAGTGATAATACAATACCGAGATTGATATACAATATTTTAGGCCCGTTAACCTTTCTGCTAATAGCAAATTAAAAAGAATACGATAAAATAATACTAAACTTCGCGTAATCCATCTGATGCCAATTGTGTTATGTAATTAGCTTTAGACGTAACACCAACATAAATTTATTTAACATAAATTAGTACAAGTTGAAGCCAATTAAGCCGGCAAGTTTGTTCCACCGGCTAATTAAGATGCACAGAGCTCTCGCTAAGTTATGAGAGCCGCTGTAAACGTATTACACTTGCCTTGTGACGTTGATGTGGATTTACTGCTGTACTGGTACGCCGATTTCTTTGTGCACGCCACTGTAGTAGCATATACGTGTTATTTTAGCGTGTAACCGTTTTAATAACGTTATTTTTTTGTAACGTTTGTGTTTCGTGAGTAAGTAATACGAAATGAAAATTCAAGAGCAAACTAAATCTGTCTATGGCAATAGCACTTTACCACTTCATTTAGTAAACCCGTAGATATATATTTGCCGTATTTATATCTCTATGGGTCTATCTGCTTATATAAATGTTATTGTCTCTTCTTCCTTTTTTAATGAGATATGAAGGCAACCAGGTAGCAAACGTATATCGTAACTTGTCGCTCGATGAAAATTAATCAACGAGGTCCATAGACTTCTGTAACCTCAAAGGCATTGCAGAGGCTTTCTCTGCCTTTGATAATTATGTAGACTTGTTTTTTGGGGTTTTCAATGTGATATCGGTTTGGAAATACCTTTAAATGTACACAGAGCGGTGGTGCGTAGAAAGAAGTTTCTGGAAAATTGTATCGTACTTGATCGCCACTGGTCCAGATGGTAGGAATAAATTTCTCATTAAATGGGATACTTGATATTGCACCTAATTTCCATCATTTCACTAAATGAACAATAAAACAAAAATATATTCTTTAGAATTGTACTTAGGTGAGAACGGATGTAAAAGAAAATGTATTTATTTATCTTCTTTGGCCTACGCGTCTATTACACGCGATTACTTTTATTTTTTTGACTTTGATTATATTATATTTTATTATTTATTATGTAAAAACAATAATAACTTGCTTATGCAAATGCACAAACACGAAGAAACGACAATAATAAAAATAATATATTACTACTAACAAACTATAAAAGTTTCGTAGTAGTACAGTAGTATAATATGTATAGTAGTAGTAACTATACTATACATATTATAAATTTGCCCGAATGAAAAGTACAATTATTATTTCCTAATTTAAGGCAAAGGATCAAGTGTCCTTGATCCTTTGATCCTCCAGCACTCATCATCATCATCAGCAGCCTGCGGCAGTCCACTGCTGGACATAGGCCTCCCCCATGGAGCGCCACCTAGCCCGATCTTCGGCTACACGCATCCAGTTTCTGCCAGCCGCCCTGCGCAGATCGTCGCACCATCTAGCCGGGGGGCGTCCCACACTACGTTTACCGAGACGCGGTCTCCACTCCAGCACTCGTCTGCTCCAACGATAGTCGGATCTCCGACAGACGTGACCAGCCCATTGCCACTTAAGTTTGCTAATTCGAAAGGCTATGTCGGTGACTTTAGTTCTCTGGCGGATTTGTTCATCCCGAAACATATCTACCAGAGAAACTCCGAGCATAGCTCTCTCCATCCTCCTCCAGCACCAATCATAATCATTTGTAGAGAAACGCTCGTAACTCCAGAGAGAGATTAAGAAGAACTTGGAACCTATAATTTTCAACGATCAATAGATGAAGCATATTTGCACAACAAAATATCAAAACTCAAACGTTATCTGAACTTTGAACTATTATACTTCCCTGGATAAGCCTTGGATATGTCGACATTTCTAGAGCGTGCCACATAAATGAATATTTTTTTTGTTTTTTTATGACATAGAGAAGCAATCGAGCAAGCGTATCACCTAACGGAAAGTAATTGCCGCCGTGCTGGCCATCTGCAACACCATAAGCATCACAAATGCATTGTGGTAAAGAACCGCAAGTCATGAGCAGGCATTGTTTTCTGAAGGTGTCAATGTCGTAACGATTAGGAAATACTCCCAAAGGCGGCTGGTTCCACAAAGTGGTGGTGTGGGACCTGCCACATGTTGACACGCTGTAGAAATTCATCGAAATATTAATTTAGCTTTATAACCTCAATATTTGACTTTTTACAAATTGAAAAGAGAAAGTAAAGAATAAGATTTTACATATTAAGGAAACGTTAAAGGAAAGGTAATAGTGGAGACAAGAAAGGAAAAAATAGAATAACCCAGCGACATGTGTTGTAAAACGTAAATAATGGATAAATTCACAATTTGGAAGTAATAAAAGCTTTTGTTGAAAATGAAAAGTTGAAAAATGCGCAGATGAAGTCGTTCGTATATTTACATAGGCAAGGGGGACGGATAAATTTTCTAGAATAAATAAAATGACCGATTATTACAGAGCGGTATTCTTTTGCAGGATACAAGATTTGTCAGGTGTTCCCGAAGGCTATAAAATTCTATCTTTCGGATCGCAGTCCAATTTATGAGAGATGGCGAATCCGTTATATTTTTCGCTTTGTGTATCAGCTTTTATATCAGATCAAAAATTAATATTATCCACATATATGTATATATTTTTCGTTTTACACTCATAGCTTCATACTACGATTCCTTATAGTGCGGTTTCCATTATTTTATATTCAAATGACAAGGGAAAGATCTCGGTAATATTACTACTCTACTACTCAGAAATAATGCTACGTCTTATATTCGTATTTATTAATTTTACACTTAAAGAGTTTAAAAGAATCACAGCTCATGCCCTGGAACACCAAAAGTACTTTACATAATTTATAATATTATACCATAATTTATAATTTCACATAATTTATAATACCTTAAATGTAATGTGGGATATGAATATATGATTGATTTTTCTAATGATATATATATATATATATATATATATATATATATATATATATATATATATATATATATATATATATATATATATATATATATATATATATATAGATATAGAGATATAGAATCCGTTATATTTTTCGCTTTGTGTATCAGCTTTTATATCAGTTCAAAAATTAATATGATCCACATATATGTATATATTTTTCGTTTTACACTCATAGCTTTATACTACGATTCCTTATAGTGCGGTTTCCATTATTTTATATTCAAACGACAAGGGAAAGATCTCGGTAATATTACTACTCTACTACTCAGAAATAATGCTACGTCTTATATTCGTATTTATTAATTTTACACTTAAAGAGTTTAAAAGAATCACAGCTCATGCCCTGGAACACCAAAAGTACTTTACATAATTTATAATATTATACCATAATTTATAATTTCACATAATTTATAATACCTTAAATGTAATGTGGGATATAAATATATGATTGATTTTTCTAATGATATATATATATATATATATATATATATATATATATATATATATATATATATATATATATATATATATATATATATATATATATATATATATATATATATATATATATATATATATTAACTTGTTCACTTGAACTGCGTATCAAGACCACCCCAAGTTAAGTCAACAGAAAAAAATCAAAATACTTCCTGATATAAAAATATCCGTAACTTGCAATCGTGTTGCATTCGCCCCTCCTTAATGCTTGAGTGGGCGGGCAGACGCTTTTTTATTAATAAAGGTAAACGTCTTCGATTCACTGTTTGGGGTGACGGTGAACGAGAAACGTATATTTTGGATACTTATATAGACATCTTGGGAAAGTAATACTAACTACATATGTTACAGCTTGTAACATTTTACTAATGCAATCAATTGGAAGATTTTTCCTGCGACTTCGCTCACGCCTAATTAACTCCAATTATTTTAAAACAGTACTCTATTTGTTTGTAAAATTATATCCGAACACTTTCAGCGGTATTTATGAACCGACGACGTTGGAACCTTTAAAAAACAAGTCTACCCTTATCTCAAAGGCTTCGACGCATTTGTCATGCTTATGTTGTTGTAGATATCTATAGGTAGCGTTAGTTGGTTTCCATTAAGCGACACACTTACTCTATGGACAGTCAAAAGTTTTACTTAGCTAAGGACCGCGACAAGCAAAACAATAACAGAAAATTAATAATGTGTGTTTTTCTGCTGGATGAAGTGGATTTATTTGGAACTTAAACCAAAAACTTACCGAAAATCGGCCATCAACTCTCCACCCACCAACCACTATACACAACGCCATACACACATTATCACTTTTCCATCTTGTAAACGACACGTGTTTCGCCCCAACACGAGGCATCTTCAGGTATAGTAAACTCTACGGAAGACAACCGAAAAGTCACTTTTCGGTTGTGGAAAAACACACATTATTAATTTTCTGTTATTGTTTTGCTTGTCGCGGATCTTAGCTAAGTAAAACTTTTGACTGTCCATATAGTGATGGATTTCCGCAAAGTAACGCCTGACTCCATTAATAAGACACATTTACTCGTTTAGCTTCCTATCCCATAAAAAGCAATGAATGGTATTTGAAAATTAACTTTTTAAGAACCGTGTCTTTTAGAGAGGAAACACGTGTTATTTGAAAACAATTAAAAATAACATCATCCATATCAACCTACGGAAGTCCATCGTTATCGCCATCTAGCCCAAGAGATCTACCGAGTAATGAAAGACACCGACATAGCTTTTTCAGACCATAAACTGCAGTGGCAATGGGGTGACCAAATTTGTCTGAGAAACAAAAACCGTTGCTATGTTATTCTAGACGGTAGCTGAAGTGGAAACCGTGCCTTATGAAACGTAGTGTGGGACGTCTCTTGAGTCTGAGATGGAGCGACGCGCAGGGATGGTGGTAGAAACTGGATGCCTGTAGCTGAAGATCAAAAGTGTATACATACTCAGATGAATGAGAATGTATATTTATGTAGAATATGGAATAAAAAAGTATTTAGTTTTAACGAAAGACTTACACTCCACTATTTTACTTAGCAACAAAACGTATTTTTACCACGCAAAGCCATATTGTCACAGATAAAGTATACAGGACGTAGTATAAAATTTTATAGAGCGTTGAAATTACTATACTGACTGTTTCCTTCCATTTTCCAAAGGATTATTTTTACGTTGGTGTGTAAGGTTTTAAAATGTGTTGGGGACAATTTACGAGTGTTTCGCGTGTTTTATGGCAATTTGCGCTGTGAAGACATCTGTCATAGGGACTTAAGTGGTAAATAGTGGGGTCAGTGGGTTAACTGCTTCATTTGGAGGTCGTTTCCTACGCTCGTTGTATACAGAGACATAATTAACTACGGTGATCTTGTTAGTATTTTTATCTCAAAGTATTTAGTAACTTCGCTGCCTCATTAACCCGATGTAGATCTTAGCCTCAGAAACGAGAGTCTTACATCTTACAATTTCATACAGGTCAATATCCACCCGATCTGGGATCTGGGTATCTATATCTGGGTCATCTAACTGGCTTGCACAGCACACGCCCTCTTCACACTTCGATCCTCTCTGAACTGAACTATATCAAAACAATTAAATGTTTATAGTATTGTTTGTAGAGTTCAGATTGGTTTTTTTTATTTCGACTTAACTGCTTTTACAGGTTTCTTATGTAAGTATTAAAAAGGAAACTGAATGCTGTACACAGCCTTTATATAATAAGTTTCCGTGGTGTAGCGGTTATCACATCTGCCTAACACGCAGAAGGCCCCCGGTTCGATCCCGGGCGGAAACATTTCTTTTATATATAATTATTTTTATTTTTCTACCGAAATATACGTGATGAAATATAGTTATTACAAATAAAAATATATAAATCCTCTTTACAGATGGTATAAGAGCAAACTACTTGCAATCAACTACAATTATTTTTTAAAGGATTATATATTTTATTTTATTTATAATTATTTTTATAAGGATTATAAAACCCCTCAAATTATCGAATTTAAAATTTTTACAGATAATAATAATAATTACATTATTTTTATTATCTGTGGATAAGAAGCAGCATCTACATGAGAAATTAAAATCAATATGAGATCACCAAACCGCGGGGGATGAATGTGGGGATTCAGGCGATGTCACTCAATTCTGAGGGATGTACATTTCAATGTGCCTTTGCTTCTCCGAGGTGTCGAGATCGTCGAGTTAAGCATTCTTCGGAATTATTCAGCTTCTGTAAAGTCTCTGTTTTTTAAAAAAAAACAATGCGAACTCTTGTATGTCACTGATGATAATTGTTATTTACAAATCAAAAAAAATAACATCTAAGTACTAATTACCACATGTCCAGTAGCTTAATGACCTCATTCTATATACTTGCGTGATGAAAGGCAATTAACAAAGGACCGTGTATGCAGAGCAGGTCGTTACTATCCTCCTGTTATCATTAGCCAGTTTTAAGAACACGTTACAGGACTTATTAGTCCATTCTTAATCATTTTTGTGTGTCCTCCAATCATCACGCTTGTTCAATACACATACAATATCGGATATTATTTATTTATGACTAGCTGACCCGGCAAACTTCTTACTGCCTCAGAAACAATAAATAATAAAGCTGAACGATAATTGCATAATGTTCCAACTTTAGTAAAAAGTGTAGTCAAAACTTAACAGGAATAAAAAGAATCGTAATCAATAAAAAATGCTCGATATGAATTAGCTTTGGTTATCATTTTTAAATAAAGATGATGTTGCTTGAAAAATTGTTATGTCACAAAGTTTACAAAATAAAGTTTGTAGTGTACGGTTCTAATTTGAAATTTGCTTACAATTTTGAAAATTTACTTACAAAAACAAAATTAATATAATATCTTTATCTCATAAAATACAACAAAGATTAAATATAGTTAATTAAGTTTTATTATTATTATATATTAAACTTGATGTTACTTAAAAATAGTCACTTCACAACGATTAGGTAAAAATAAAGTTTGCCAATAACACTGGCTATTTATTAATTTCGAACATCAAATATTTGATACGTAGGAATAGCTTCTGAGGGAAAACGAAATTGTTGCTACTATGTTCCTAATATTATTATTATTTATATTCACCCTTTAAATCTTCGCTGGATTTTTAAAAATAATTCAAAACCAAAATTAGCCAAATCGGTCCAGCCGTTCCCGAGTTTTAGCGAGAATAACGAACAGCAATTGATTTATATATATATATATATATATATATATATATATATATATATATATATATATATATATATATATATATATATATATATATATATATATATATATATATATATATATATATATATATATATATATATATATATATATATATATATATATATATATATATATATATATAGATACATTCTGTTTCTTTATATATAAAAATCAATTGCTGTCTTGTATACGTGTTTTGTGTCAATTACTGCCCGTCACCCGCCGCCAGTCGCCCGCCGCCCGCTAAGTAAAAGGAACGTCCACTTTTATTTGCGTATTGAGTCTATGGCCTTGAGAATTTTATTAGTTGAAGGAAGGAAGACTAATCCTTCAAGCAATCGAACACAAGTTTATTTAAAAAAAGACTATATGAGTGGCTAAAACATGGCAATATTAATAGTACTAAAACTTTTTTGCTTTAAAAGTTGGATCGAATATATGTAATAGATAAATGAATTATAATTTTGATGACAATATAATAGTTTAGTTATGTATTGACATCTCTGTGTATGTAATAATTAATGAAATTTGTACGCCATAAGTGGCAATTTGATGGAGCTTTTATACGTTTTCTTTCATTTTGTTTTATCTCACATCATGCAAATAAAGAATTATTATTACGGAGTGATAATTATAAATATTATAAGGATGGTATGATGAAAGTTGCGTCTTTTTTTTATAAATATTATTATTTATATGATACATATACCTTAAAGGCTGGCAACGCATTTACAAAGCCCAAGGTCTTGCAGATGTCTATGGGCGGTATTAGTTGTTTTCTATAAGGTGACACGTTAGCTCGTTTGCCTCCCTATCCCGTAAAAAAAGAGTGTCGTCTAATAGAATGCAATCAACGCCCCTCATAGACATCTGAAATATAACATTTTTCCACTTCTAAGACTCAGCCGCATACGTAAGAACATCACCACACCAGAGGAGTGCATAGTAGTAATCCAGGGGAGCCTCAAATGATTTCAAGAGCTATGGAGTGCTATCGAAGAGTAAAGTCGATTAATAAGAAATGGCCTGGCATTTAAGGATTTTATAGGCTGGTATTCTCATGCATAACACCGTCCACAGCTCTAATTGAATCGGTCTAGCGTATGGATGCATTCCACGAGGTCAATTTTTACTAAGTGTACTATAGTTAAAATTATTTTTATCTATATTATTCATTAAAATAGAAGTTCCATTTATATGAAGTTTATTCATTTTTAAACTTTATATCTCTTGTGTGAGTTTATTATATTATATGCTTAAAACTCAGACGATGTTCTGAGTGTGAGTGACTGAGTGAGTGAGTTCTGTTAATAAATCATTTTTCACAATTCGCGTTTGATATGATGAGCTTTTCTGGAAAGAAAAGGCAAGAAGATGAGGAAAAGAAAAGAAAAGATATATTTTTGATAAAAAATCAAATCAAAATATTTTAATAAAAAAATATGTGTTTCCGCCCGGGATCGAACCGGGGGCCTTCTGCGTGTTAGGCAGATGTGATAACCGCTACACCACGGAAACGATACACGAGTATACCAATTATACCATTCTCTTCGATCTCACTGTAATCATTATAATGTGGGTGAGATATATATGTGCGATGGAAGCATTCATCCCTTTTTATTTAAATTTTATATAAGTAGGTGGGCAAGAACGTAATAATATGATAACTGAATTATTTCTATATAATCTAATCAATTATATGATTTTTAGACAGAAGTTTTATTGTAGCAATTTACTATAGCTTAAACAATCTTTTTATATTTATTACGCGATAATCAAACTATTACATAGTCAACAATTTTGTAGGAACAGTATAATTATTTATATACTACAAGTTCGTTCCCACGACTTTGTCTGCGGTCATAATTTCTATGGTTTTAAGATTTCATTTTCGAATTTATACCATTAAAAAGTAACTTTATTAATTAAAAAAAGAAAACAAATTAACAAAAAGTTTATGTAACAATATACGATAAAAATACTTGTAAATTCTTCTGTAGCATTTATTTTACCATACGTATGACATTTTAATCATAAATATGTAATATTTATATTTATACTATAATTAGTACATGTTTGTCACTGAACTCCCCTAAACGGCTGGACCGATTTTGATGAAACTTTTAGTGTGTATTTGAGTTGGATGGTTTAGATTCACAATTGGACCTAGTGGATGGCGCTGCAATTGGGTACCTACTAGGTTTTTTATTTTCTGGGCAGACAACATCTGCCAGACCCACTAGTTTTGTTTTACAATAACGAAAGTGTTTGTGTAACTGTATGTTAGTGCGTTCATGGACATATATTTTTGTTTGTGTGCTTAAAATGCTTTTTGCAAAGTCTTTTTTTCTCGTCAAAATTCTAAGATTATGTCGGATAAATAGACAATTTTTGTTGAAATTATGTCTATCTATCTTTGGTTTGAAATAATTTGACGAATATCTGAATGGACGGATACTTTTACATTCCAAAATATACGTATATGAAATAACTAATGGAGTCAGGCCGTACTTGGCGAATATCTGTTACAAAGATGGACGGACAAACTTACTTTACTAAGATTCGCGAACACAAATCAATGTATGAAGTCTAATTCTCACCGAAGAACAGCCATCAATAAAACCTCACTTCAATAACGTTAGCAATGTCAAAGGTACACCACATTTTTCACTACAATCACAACGCTTTCGCCTCGATACGAAACATTCTCAAGTATAGTGGACACTAAGAAAGACAACCGTGGAGTCATATGTACATATACATATATATATATATATGTGAACATACTTTACCTCTCTGATTTTCACAGCGACCGCTTTTACTGTTAAGAATATTTGCCTAGTTTAAGTTTTGAATACATGTTTTTCGTTTTTAAAGAAGACTAGCCATATTTTGATATTATTAGTATTTTTTTGGTAGTCACTTCAATTAAATATTCACTCCACACAGACAAGCTCCTTGGATTTATATTTCAAAATACTAATATTATAGTATTTCGTAGTCGTCGTGTAGTTATACTAATTATAATACTTTGTATTACACTCTTATAAGGCCCATTCTAGAATACAACTCAATTATCTGGTCTCTATTTTACAAAGTGCATCGTGATCGCATTGAAAGTATTGAGAAGAAACTGCTCAATACGTTGTGTTAGAGAAATCATGAAAATCTGACACTTAAATCATACGAAAATATAATATGCAGTCACTACAATCGAGTCGTGATTGCCATGATTTAATTTACTTATATAAAATAATCCACTCGCATATTGACTCTCCAAAATTAGTACGCATTTGTCGCCTATACAATAATATATTAATTGACCACGGTACAGAAACGTTCAATATTTTCAATATTAAAATATACCAATTAAGGCGATCGCTCCGTGATATCTTTGGCAGCCGATAAATCACAAAATCATTGTTATCCTTCTTTTTTATATTTCTTATTTAATTTTTATCTGTTCACTTTTATTATATTTCATTTTTATATAAGTATATATACGATAAAATGTAGCTATGCTTTGCACAAATTTAAAGAGTTATAGTTCGAGAGTTGTTAAGTTTATATTATATAGTATTATTTATGACTATAACTTGTTTTTGTGCCTAATAACTAAATACATACTTATAACAACTTTCACAAAATTGTAGTTCATTGTAGTATGTATAGTTCATTAAACTAGTGACGCTATGAAACAGTTATCGCAGAGTGTATTGTCTTACATCGTTAAGCTATAAAATTCAGTACTGTTGTTCTTGAAAATCAAGCAGATAATGTTTACGGAATATGATACACTTTCCCCTTTCCAGTAACTTGCGTTGATTCACAAGATGTATTGTATTATATGTATACAAGAAAAATATATTCTGAATGATTTTTGTACAGTAATGTGTTATTTTCTCACATAAAAAAGGTTAAAAGAAACTGCAGTTGTTCTACAACTTTTTATTTTACATTTTGTTTTAAATATTTTTTTTTCTTTGATGACAATTAGTTACAACTATTATGCCAGTGTCAATTAAAATACAATAACATCAAATCTCTTGAAATGTTTTAGTCAGATTATCACGTTACGTGTTGATAAAATGGTGGCTATTCTACCAAAACATTGTATGGACTTTTTCAGTCAACTTAAGAAGTCACTATACACGCATTTATTTCATATCACTTCACTTATACGTCTTAATCTAACTATATTGTATAAATACGCCACCATAATTAAACAATATAACTGATAATAATATAAGATTATTAAAATTAAATAAAAACACAACCTCACTCATGTAAGTTGCCGGAAAAATTATTTTAATTTAAAATTCAACATTAATCACAACAGTCCGAACATATAACGTAACGTATAGGACTTCTTTAAAAGTAAAGGGACGTGTTCTGTAAGTTTTCATTTGTGGGATTTACTACGCTTTTATATTTTCGCTTTTTTGCTTCGATATACTCTATATTATACCTATCAGTGTTAGGCGTGGTGTCATCTTTATGAAAACACCACCAGAATATTCCCTCGTTATTGGCAGAAAATAATCCGTTAGCATGCGTTTACTGATTATTCGATTTATAATCTAATTCAGACGCCCTATATCAAAATGATATTTTGATATCGGGTGTCTGGCTATTGAATTATTTATTTCATAGCCAGTTGAAACATTATCACAAATATTTGCCTCTTTAGCAATTATTTACAATTAGCACCGTCATACAATATTTATTAAGCGGATGTTCTTGTTTATTATTTTGTACTGCATTGTTTTTGCTCTGTTGAAAAACATGGGTGCGAATGAGTACGAATTAATACAATTCATAATATTTTAACAATTATGTTTTATTGTTTGATACGAAGTAGTAATAATTCTGGCATATCTAGGATATTTATTTAGGCATCATAGATATTTGATGGGAGAAGTTGCCTGAAAAAGGAAAGTTGGTCGTAGAAAAAAGTCACGGTTTAGGAACATCCGAAAGTTGGCCGGAATGATAGGTGCTGCCTCAACTTTTTAGCCTCGCTTGAGAAAGAAATGTATTCAGAGCTGATTGCTAACCTTCACTAGTTAGAGAGACACACTAGGAAGAAGAAGATTAATAATTATTTTGTGTAAAGTGGCTTTTTTGATTCAAACACATTAAAAGAATTTCATCAATTACATGAATGTTGAATATGATGATTCGATGAATGTGGAGGAATGGATGTATGAAATGATGAAGAAAGTGTAGAGGAAGCAAGGAACATGTGTCGGGATCGTAGCGGATGGAGTTCTGTGGTCTCTGCACACCCCTATGGGAAATAGGCGTAACGATATGTATGTATGTATAGTCTACTGTTGCTTATAGGCCTTACTCGAAATTGAGGGATGTTTTGGGCGAATTGGGTATCGCAGATACCCACAATATACCCACAATGATTAGCTTTTCCGGTGCATTTTTCCAGAAAGTTCTTTCCACGCACCACTACCCTGTGGAACTAGCTACCTCCAGCGGTGTTTCCGAATCGATACGACATTGGAACCTAAAAAAACAAGCCTACACTTTTCTTAACGGCCGGCAACGTTTCTGTACTGCCGTGATGACACCGTGGATGTCTATAGCGGCGTTGATTGCTTGCCACCAGGTGCCACGTCTGCTCGTTTGCTCTCCTATCCCATAAGAAAAGTTTTCCATCAACTCTTCGCACGCTAGAACTAAGCAGCCTTATTCACCGTGCTACATTCGTCGTTGTCTCTAATTCATAATATGATGGGTTTCTTCCCGCGAGTCTTTCTTGCAAAATTGTTACCAGCTTACTAAAGACTAAAAGAAGATGTTGTGACAAAAGTTGAGAAAGGGACGCTTAGATGGTTTGGGCACATAGAGAGGATGGATGAATGACGACTGGTAGAAGAAATTAACGTTGCGAATGTGGATGGATGGGTCGGTAGGAAAAGACCACGGAAAACATATCTTGACCAAATTGCTGAAGTTTTTAAGAATGGCCAGATCAAGAGTACCCTTAACCGGCGGGCTTGCATGAGGAGAATAATGAGTGTGGAGGAAGCAAGGGAAGTATGCCGAGATCGTAGCAGATGGAGATCTGTGGCCTCTGTTTACACCTACGGGAGACAGGCGTGACGAACAAAAAGGACAGATTACCATGTAGTTATTATGTCTTGTATGTGAATTCAATTCAGTTAGTAGTAGTAGTTGAAAGTTAACCAGGAGCTATATTACACAAGTCTTCTCGGTGATGTGCGAGTAAAAGTAACATGTGTATCTAGTTTGAATATTAAAAGAACTACGATCAGAGAGTATTATTAAAAAACAGTCGTATCGTTTCCGTGGTGTAGCGGTTATCACATCTGCCTAACACGCAGAAGGCCCCCGGTTCGATCCCGGGCGGAAACACATTTTTTTATTTTTTATTATTTTTAGTTATTACTTTTAGCTAGAAGTAGATACACACTTCAGTTGCAGCAGTCGCGTCGCCTGATTGAAAACACTCAACGCCGCCTATAAACATACTAGTCTTGCCTTCGTTATGTGATATCTCTCTCCACCATTTCAAAGGGTTCCACCATTTCAAAATCTCCACAATTTCGTTATGTGACACAACATTCCACCATTACTGCTCTTTCATGGTCAACCAACGTTTCAAACGTTCGAGATATGAAGATTGCTCCTTCACAATCTTTGTCCCCACTTCATAACATAAGGACGATGTCGTTCCGACGAAGTTGTTATATATTAGGTATATATATCACTAGGAGAAGAAGACGAATTGGAAATTTTTTGGTGAATATTTTAGTTTAAATATATTTGTATTATTATATATTTTGAACTTGATATCATACTGAATGATATGATATAATGATAGATATAGTTTATATGTATCTAATCTATCTATTGCAACAAACCCCTTTTTAATAAAAAACAAGAGTTCCATTTATATGTACTTTCAAAGATTATATTAAGTGTTTTAATACATGATTTTATATCTTTTGCGATTCTGAAAAACGGTTAATTAATCATTTTGCATAATTAGCGTTAAATGTGCTGCCTAAAATAATATAAGATGGACAGGAGACCAAAGGATTAGGAAGACATATGATGTTTACGACAAAAATATTATATTAAATATATTAATGACAAAAATATGTTTCCGCCCGGGATCGAACCGGGGGCCTTCTGCGTGTTAGGCAGATGTGATAACCGCTACACCACGGAAACTACAATGCTAGTACATATAAACGTGCATTACAAATGTGAATGTAGACGAGTCGTTATTTTTTCTTTATCTATTTATATATCAATATCAATATTAGCCCGCGGCAGCCCACTGCTGGACATAGGCCTCACTCAAGGCGCGCCACCTAGCCTGATCTTCGGCTACACGCATCCAGTCTCTATATATAATATATAATACACATATCTATAGTCTAGTATATATCAAAGTCTCTATATATCTATATATACTACATACATATGTATTATTCATGCACTTTTTTGCTCTGGATATAAAATAATAATTATTTTAGTGAATATTTATAACTTTATCACAATATACGTATATACAATCTTTTTCACATATACGTATGTTCCACTGTTAGGTAGGCCTCCCCATTTCTGGAGGAATGGACTTTAACCCGCTTGTTCAAGACAGATTGCCGAGTCACCTAGACTTACTTTGATAGGTATATAAATAGGTATATAGCAGTATACCGTCACGTCCTGATTCCCACGATGGCGAGATCGTCTTACGGAGATCTATTTCACTACGATGATTGTGAGAGGAAGGATGGATGAAAAGATAGATGCGTGTGGAGGAAGGAAGGAAGGTGTGCCGGGATCATAGCGGATGGAGATCTGTGGTCTCTGTCTACCCCTACGTAACAGGCGTGACGATATGTATGTATTGTATATAAACATATCCCGATACACAAGTCGTTTATAAAATTTATGGCCAAAAATCGATATAATATTTTTATTCTATTTCCTTAACCATAAGAGCTTGAGGATTTTTAATGTACATAATATAATATTTAACTAAATAAAATATTATTCTTTCTTTACATATATGTCTGAGTAAAAAATATCGGACCAACTGAAATATATTATATTTTCAAAAGTTATTTGTTACTTTTATTTACGGCTATTTCTTTAGTGACGTAGTGTGACGTCACGGAAAAAACAAAAGAGTTTTGTCTCAAGGATTTATCGTCGACCGTAAAGTTAATGAGAGGAACAAGGAAAAACTTTTTGCTGGTTCATCTCATAAACTATGTTCGTTACTCGACTAAGTAATATTCTAAGTTACAATGCGAGTACATAAATAATAAAAAAAAACGCTCTTTTATCTTAATGAAGAACTATGACTTAGTTTGCGAGGGAGGTGATGAATGCTTGCTTTATTAATATGTCAGTTAAATCTGTTGAAATAACTTTAACATTTGTTAAAGTTATTTTAGCAGATTTTATATAATTAGGGATTTAGCTGTACGATTCAAACTTTACTTTTACGTTTACGTGGCTCTACCACGAGTGGTAGAGCTACGCTGCAGACGAATACTTTGTACTATCTTATATAACTTATATCTTTTATAATTTTTTTTCGGAGCTATCTCCGTGATAGAAATGACAAAAGAACTACTACGAGCATCTACTGGTTTTTGCTCCTACATTAACATCGTAACTTTATCATCAACAACATAATCATTTAAAGGCCATTATTCACCACTGCAGGGCATAGGCCCTCTTCTATAGGTACTTCTTGATTCCCTTTCTTATACTATACGTCCATAGTGTGATACTTCTCCGGGCCCATTCATGCTACAGACAAATATTATATATTCTTGACAAAGTATTCGGCTGCAGCGTGGCTCTACCACTATTAAAACACAGAAAATTGCAAGCGCCAATAACCGATCTGAGCTATCACGACTCTATATGTATAAATTCAAAATTTAAATGAATATAAACAAGACGCCGTAGTGAAATAAAGCCTTTGAAACAAGATAGGGTATACGGCCTGTCATCAAAACTAGGCATAATTGATTTACCGGCGCCCGCTTCGAAAACGAAAGTAACGCTATTATACGAGCTTTTAGCGAGACGGGACCCCGTCTAATTTTATTAAATCGCTGGAAAACTCGGAGGGATTAATATGGCGTTTTTGAATATTTAAAAATAATATTTAAGCGAATGAAAAACGTTCCGTTTATACTCATTTGCTGCCGGGAGTAAACATTGAAGTTAATTAATGTTGGGCTCGTGTAATTAAAAGGATTTTAATTGAAAACATAAATAAAAATCAAGTTTGTTAATCAAGCGAATGCATAACATAAATAGGAATGAATATGACCAATTGGCTCAGTGCCGGGCCCTGATCGTGGGTTCGATCCTCGCATCGGAATAAATATATGTATGGATTACAAATATTTATTCCGAGTCTGGTAACCCCGCCAATCCGTATTAGACAAGTGTGGTGAGTTAACGTTGGTTCCTCCAGCTTTGGAGAGGCGTGTGCTCAGCAGTGGGACATAAATGGGCTGTTATTATATATATATATATATATATATATATATATATATATATATATATATATATATATATATATATTATATATATATATATATATATTATATATATATATTTCATTTCTGATCAATAATCTAGTCAATGACATCATAGGCAAGTTTATAAATAAATTAAAAAATATATATTTCTCCTACTTTAATATGAAAATTGCTTTTTTAAAAAAACTTTTACTTTGTGATTGTTACGCTACGGTTTACCTTACAAATATTTAATAAATCATTAAACTGAATAGGAAAGATAATAATAATTGTTTGGTTGGGACAATCGAAACGCATTAGACTGATTTCATTAATGATTAGTCAAGTTTCAGAGCCCAGAATACAAGTATAATCGGAGCTTCATCAGTTTAAATCAATCCCCGCGTAATAACGCTTGCCTAGTGATTCCGAGCCAAAATTGTATTTATCTCAAGGGCCCCTCCATTATTACGAGAAGCAGGCTTTCAACAGGCACTAGACTAAACATCCTAGGGTACGTAATTAGCATCCTGCCCTGTCTGGGAGATATTTAAACACTGTCGGGGTGGACTTTTAGATAAATTGTGAATTGCGATCTGGTTTAAATTGGACCGTGTTATGCAAAAAAGTTCCATCCAAATAAATTCATATAAATTGATTGAGAGAGAATTGATTGTATTCAATAGTATTATATTCTAATAGTATTGATTCTTTTTTTGCCTTAATTTCATTCTTTTATAACTTTAAGTTAGTATATCCCATCATAAAATTATTTTTAGTCAATTCCTACTCTTTCTCACCACTGACGGTAATTATTCCTAAATTTATATTCTGCTAAATATCTTAATAAAACGGATAAATATTCTAATAAATATCAGCAACATCAATTGTATTAGTAGGCAAAGGCTGTATACAAACTTGAAAGATATTGTGTTCACAAGAAAGTAATTTCGGGTTTCTAGTGTGAAATTAGACTAAAATTTTCTATACAAAAAATGAACTTTAATCAGTCAAATATTTTCAAATCTGTTCAATGACCTTTCGCCATTTTTTTGGTAACTTCATGATCCCGCACTCACAGAATTTCTGATCCTTAATAGAAAAAAAAACTCAACTAAGTGCGATATGAGTTCATCGTTATTACTAAATTTTTACCATTTAAGAAGTTTTTGTAAACTTTGGAATAAATGATAATCCGACAGTGCAAGGTCGGGGCTGTATAGAGGATGCGAGATCACTTCCCGACCAATCTCTAATAGTTTCGTACGTATTGCTAAAGATGTGTGAGGTATCGCATTGTCGTGGTGGAACACGATTCCTTTGCGATTTGCCTATTTTGGCCTTTTCTCTTTAATTGCTTTCACAAGTTGTTTGCAGTAAACATTTGAATTGTTCGTTCGGTTGTTTGGAAGCAGCTCAAAATACACAACACCTTCGTAATCTCACCAGATTGACAAAATTATCTTTTTTTTGATGCAATTAGCTTTGATGTGGTTTGTGCCGGTTCATTATGCTTGGGCCATGATCTTTTTCGATTAAAGTCATTGTAGACGATCTATTTTTCATCGCCACTGATAACTCGTTTAAAAAAGGGTCGATTGCATTCCATTTGAAATGTGTATCACCAACAATGATTCGTTGTAATCATTGTTGGTGATACACATTTCAAATGGAATGCATATTAGGTGAATTTCTTTCAATTCGTGCGGAACCCAAATTTTGATCCCAATCTTAACGAGTTCAAGACGTCTTATTAGATTTTCAATTGTTGTGTGTGATAGATTTAACTGTTTAGCAATCTCTCGCACAGTTGTGACGATTCGGATTTCGGATGTGGAATATATTAAAACAAAAAAAAATCATTTGATTTAATCCTTACACTGTCGTGTGTACTCGCCTTTATTTGACAACGTGGTGTATAGAGCGGGCGGCGCGTTAACGCTCCTCTGGACACGTTAATTGAAAGTGGATTGGAGGTGACAGTGTAGAACGGGTTTTTGATTCAAACCCTTTTTTCCATCGTACGGGTGCTGTGTGCTTGCAATTTTAGGAAGCTTTGTGCTTCTCTCCGTCTCTACTAGATGTTTTGCGAAGCCTTAAATAACAACATTATTAATTTACAATAGTTTCAGGGATAAGGGATTTGTGCTTGTCGCTCCTGTATCGTAAGTTATAAAGTGATTACAAAACCAATCCATAACAACACGAAGGTGTAACAGATCTTGAATAATTTCTATTATTTTATGTCAATTAGTTTTTATTATTCCACGCAAATACGGGTTGCTTATCTCATATAATATAAAATTGAATACTTGTTTCTCTTTCCCTTATTCGCAACTACAGCATTCTTGCAATTGCGATAAAACAGTAAGGTATTTTTTATTTTTAAAATATGTGGCATACTAGGATATAATTTCAATTTATTTTTATGATATTTTGACATGAAATAATATATTATGGATTCATTTAGATAACCTATTACCGAAGCTACTGCTTTTTGAGCCAATGGTCGCGCGTTCGATTTCCTTCTCGGGATAAAACGGAGATATAAAATTGAATAGATTTTTCTTTAAAAGATATTTTAATCGAAACCAATTCATTTGGTCAGGTGTGGTATGTTAATCTCTATTAATTTAGAAATGGGAATCCAGTACATATATGCTGCAGAAAAAATTTGTGGATTCATCATTTATTTTTCATACTCATTTAATTGACAGAAATATAAAAATGAAGATGTATTTCTTTAATAAATAGTTTAATTTTAGCTTTAACAGGTGCTGTCACTTTGACAGGTGTGGTAGGTTAATGTCTATTCCTTGAGAAATGGAGATCTAGTACAAATACCTATAGGCTGCAGATAAAAAATATGGGTTCATCATTTATTTTTCATACTGATTTATATAACAGAAATATAAAAATGAAAAAGATTTTCTTTAATAAATATTTTAATCGAAGAAGCATCGTATTTCCTTTTCCCCCAGTGCATGGTTCTCAGAATCTACACCTATTCTGTTTGCCGCTATTCGCGCGGCAAAATGAGATATCTGTGGTTATTGAATGACGGGAGCATGGCTGTGAACGCGGTTTGAGATATGCCCTCGTATCCTTTTTTCGTTTGTAACAAAAGGGCCGGTGTATTGAAGCTTAGGATTCCGCACTGTGGATATTCGGTATTGTTAGTCGAGATAACAGATAATAAGTTTGTTCGTGATGTAACATTTGTGTATAGGTTTCTGAAAGGTTTACATTTCGAGGTTTCTTTTAGAGATTTTCAGTTACACGAAAGCTCTGTGGAACAAACTATCTTCCGAACAATAAAACGATAACGCTGCCATATACATACACATACAATTTAACTTAATTAATTTATAACTTGTTTCTTATCTTCGTTTTTTGTCTAAAACAAATAATATATCGATGCAAAAAAGCGAAAACGCTGTAAATGACATATGTCATACATATTCGGATCAGAAAAAAATACGGCGTCGAATGGTCTAAGTCTCACAGCTCTATGACCAATATAAAATTTTTTATAGTGTTAAAAGTTACTGTTTTTTTAGTGATCAGATAAAATTTTTTCAAAAAGTTTTTTAGCTCTGGTGGTAAGTTTTCATTTTGCGGTTTTCACTTTTTTGCGTCAATATGTATCCATCAATCTCCAACAATATTTTCGATCCTTAAAAAACAAAAAAAATGACATTTAAACCTTTGGAAATTATAATTAATGGAGTCAGGCGTTACTTTACGGAAATCCATTGCTATGTGGACAGTCACAACTTTTATTTAGCTAAGATTGTGGTGGACAAGCAAACAAAAATAGAAAAATAATAATGTGTGTTTTATATAAAAATAATAAAGAAGTCGATTTAAAGGTATCTCAAGCTAAATCTAACCGTAAAAACGGCCGTCAGCAACTCTCCACCTCCCAACAACGTCTCACGCTACGTTTATCGCGGAAGACACGTCGCGGATACCTTCGTCGGACAAGACACGGTCTACAATTCAACACTCGTCTACACCAGCAGTTGTTGGATATCCGATGAACTTCAGTTTATTAATTCGAAAGGATATGTTGGTGACTTATTTGTCGGAAAAATAAACGGATAAACTTTCGAAATAGAAGATGAAATATTACAATTGTAACATTATACCTTCAATGATATGGATTTGGGCAAAATATAAAACATGAAGCAAGGTTTACGTGTATCTAGGAAGTTCATAGTGTATACAATTCTGCGAGCTGTCAAAACCATTCATTCCATTGACGAGGGTCGAAAGGAGCTTGTTAGTAAGCCCGATTATTTAGTTGACCTCTCCACGTCTGATCTGTGTTAATTTATCCCCACTGAGTCTATCAAATTGCTTTTCTCTTTGAATTTTAATAGCTTTGCAGGATACGAGTAAATTAATTCATTGTTAAAGAGAATATTCCTAATTAATTATTAGTTTTTTTAACGACCTTAATGATACAATGGAGAATTGTTTGCTTTCTGAGCCAAGAATTTATGTCCAAGCATCCGCAGTGCCATGGGCGTTGCCGGCGTATAAGAAATGTGTAAGGTTGTTTTTTAAAGGTTACCCTTGATATGACATTGAAAATGTCATACCTGGTTGAGCTATGATTACAAATAGTAATTTAACTGGTGACGATGTACGTATATTATATTTCTTTATGTGAAATGTATTCATGCTTAAATTGAAGTATGCGAAGAGTGGCAATATGAACTCAGAATCATTGACTCGGAAGTTGGGTAACGTCCTAATTTATATATATATATATATATATATATATATATATATATATATATATATATATATATATATATATATATATATATATATATATATATATATATATATATATATGTATATATATATTAGGTGTTAAAAAATGACGGTGACGTGGTTCGCCACTTCTCACGTCCCGATTCCCACGAGGGCGGGAAGCGACTGTGAGAGAGCCGTTTCGCTAGGATGAATAGTAGAGGAATGGTTTCGCTAGGATGAATAGAAGAGGAAGATGGATGAGTGTGTGCCAGGATCGTAGCGGATGGAGATCTATGGTCTCTGCCTACCCCTACGGAATACATGCGTGACAATATGTATGTATGTATGTTACTAGGTAAAATGTTGTCGTATGAGAAAAACAAAAATGCAGCGTAAGCAATAACCCAATAACTTGCTCCTTTTCCATGCTTTCCCGTAATATATTACTTCGCAGTTTTCTTTACTGATTGCTAAAAAATATACGTGAACTTCCGAGCGTATTCGCACACGGCGAAAGAGTCCCGCTGAGTCAGGAAAACACAAATAAAAGCCGGTTGTAGCGTTTCAAACTAAAAACCATGATTTGGAAGCGAGCGGAAGTGGAGAGCGGATGCGGCAGTCTGTTATAGGGGGCGCTGCGAGCGTCGCGCCGAGATATCCAGCTTCCGGTGCGAGAGGGATGGATGGCGGAAATGAGTACGTCTACCGATTGAAAGATTGTATTCAATAGTCTTGAGAGTTGGTTATAGTTTGGAATTTAGTCCTTTGATAGTATAGTTCCCAAGTATGTGCATTGAATGAGTTTTCACTCAAATAGCAGTCCTTTGCGAACGTCCGCGTCTTCTATTATTTGATCGATCATTCGATATTGTGTAATAACTCATTGTGTAATAACTTACTCTCTCGAATATTCTTTCCATCAGCTATCTTTAGCTCTATTACTTAGCTGACATTGGTTTCTTTAAAAAGCAAATTTACAATGTGTTGACTTAATTATCAGAATTCGAAATTCTAAAAAGGTTTTTATGCCAACAAACAGATAGACTTAAAGCATATTTGTTGGAATTCTTCATATTTACCTCAAAAATGTAAGTAAGAATGGTTTTATAAAACATTCTTAACTTATGAAAGAAAATTAGTTTTTTGTTGTTCCTATAAAATTTAAACATGAACTCACGAATTCTGATAATTGGGCAGAGGATATTGCGTAAAAGCCAGTAACGCACAATGTCTATGGTTCGTATATATCTATTTAAGGCGTTGATTGCTTTCTATCTAGCAATATGTTTGCTTTCCTATCCCATAAAAAATCATATGCACACTGTGTATTTGTTAAATTGTGAAATTATTGTTAAAACAATTTCCATTTGATTGTTTAATGTTTTGTATAAATAATTGATCTATAAATCTTTATTTATACAAAGTAATGTACACAATAGCGTTTGGACGCATGGGCGCGAATTAATTTTATCTACCTAAATTGCAGCGATAACTTTTATCATGCGGACGAATAGCCCAATAATTTATTCGATAGTAACATATGCAGCTGATAGTTCGTTTTGTATATTTTATAGCTTGCGTGCGTATAACTAAACGTATTATTGTTATATTTTGTTAAAACTTTTTTTTGGGCTCTTCCCGCCAACTTACATCAGTGACGTTCTATTTTTTTATAATCTTATATTATGAACAGTTATATTGTTTAATTATGGTAGCATATTATACAATATGGTTCGATTAAGGCGTATAAGTGATGTCCATAGAAAGTTTTGGTAGAATAGCCACCATTTTATCAAGGCGTAACGTGATAAGCTAACTAAAACATTTCAAGAGATTTGATGTTATTGTATTTTACTTGACACTGGCATAATAGTTATGACTAATTGCCATCAAAGAAAAAGAAAAAGAACCTTTTTTTTACATGACGTTGCATAGTTGCCAGTATTAATTAATTTTTTTAGTATACATTTCTAATACTAGCAAATTAGATAGGTGTTCCATTTTTTATATAAATGTTCTTTTTTAATGCAATTTTAATTTCATCTATAGTAAGCTTTCTTTGTATAAACCTCTTATAGTAGTGTTAGTGAAATTTAATCATTTCACTATAAAATACGAAGGTTAGGCTATTGAAATGATAGTATAATTAAGTTGTTCTAGGTATACATACCTAAAACTCAAAATGGATTAATGATCTCCATACGCCTGGCAAATTTAATAGGTTTGGTGTTATGTCCACCAGTGGTTAAGTAGAGGTTGATCAAGTTATGATTAAGTCGATTAAGTTAAACTACAACAAAAAAAAACACATGAATTATTTCTTATATTAATAGTTAAAACGAAAAAAAAATTATGAAAAAATATGTTTCCGCCCGGGATCGAACCGGGGGCCTTCTGCGTGTTAGGCAGATGTGATAACCGCTACACCACGGAAACCTGACAGAGTTGCTCGAATATTACTTATACATATACACGATCGACTTACAACCGGATTAAAATTAGCTCTATAAAGTGACCTGAATAAATCGGTTACGTCGGCGACATTCATTTGTTAGTCAGCGACATGTTAGTCTCGCAAGTTATCAGTACAGTAATAAAGTTATAATGTAATAAAATTATAAATGGAAATATAAAAATAAACTATTTTTTGGTCATTATACATATGTAATGGCAATAAACGAGATGTATCTTTACTCATTTTTAGTCCAATACATACATCAAAGGTTTCTTCCTTCTGGTTCGTGAATTTTTTTTATAGCCGCCAATCAACGCGAAATTTAATTACCACTTTCCCATAAACATCCGCAGTGCCATAGGCAGTACAAAAGTGTTGCCAGCCTTTAAGGAAAGTGTCGCCCGTTTTCTGCGGGAGTGTGGTATTTCCCCGAGCGAGCCGAGTCATTCGTGCTACAGACAAATAATATGCCATTCTTGACGAAGAATTCATCTGCAGCGTGGCTCTTCCACTACAAAATTAATATTACAAATAGAATAGACACACAGATTCTATTCAAATCCGTATTGGACTATGAAATATAGAAAATATTTTGCATGTAAAACGTAATACGATACATACAGGATCATTTAGTTTACTGTCCGTATATATTCCAATGGAATGAGTAGGACCCCCTGATTTAGACCATAAGATATAATCTTACATATTTAAGTTTCAGTTGAAGAGTATTCTAATGATTATAAATCGTGGAGAAGGCCAAGACCCAAACTGAGTTGTAAGGGCAAAGGTAGAAGAATGATCATAACGTCCTTTTCAATTTTAAAAAGGTCGTCTGTTATCGTACAAGGAAACATGTCAGTGCAGTGTCAAAAAACAGGTCATTTTCGAAATTATAAACAAAGTAATTAAATGTGCATCAATATTAATATCAACCCACGGCAATCCACTGCTGGACATAGGCTTCACCCAAGGCGCGTCACCTAATCCGATCTTTGGCTGCAAGCATCCGCTTCCTGCCAGCCAATATATATATATATATATATATATATATATATATATATATATATATATATATATATATATATATATATATATATATATATATATGTATATGTATATGTATATGTATATATATATATATATATATATATATACATATATATAAAAAATTTTCTCTCATATAAAATTAAAATAAATTATTCAAATTTAATTTATTTTTTTAACAGCCCATATAATGTTCCACAGCTGAGCACGGGCCTTTCCATTTCTGGAGGAACGGTTTTTTAAAAAACAATACATATATGTATATATATAAACATATATATATATATATATATATATATATATATATATATATATATATATATATATATATATATATATATATATATATATATATATATATATATATATATATATATATATATATATATATATATATATGTATTGAATATTTAAAAATAAATATATAAATATACTGATACGTATTTATTCAAACGTTTTTCAATATAGGCTTTTAAAAATAATATTCAATACAGCATACCATTACAGATAAAAGCCTCCGCTAGAGTATACTCAGAACCCCACTAATCATGTTACGACATGATCGAGTTACGGCCCCGATTCGCGGTTGATCCGGGTGGAAGCCGGGATTGGCGGTAAACTTCAAAGGAAGGAAGTTAGCGGTTTTAAGCAAAAACATCTGTGTACTTCTTTTTTATAAAATCGCGTTCAAATCTAATTCATCGGAAGTTATTTCTAACCTAAGTGCCTCAACTACCGCTTTTAGAGGAGAATTCCATCACTGAGATAAATATATCATATTATCATCAATAATATGCCATGGTAGTCTACTGGAAGCGCTGAACCGAGCCCAGTCTTCGGCTTCACGCATCCAGTTTCTGCCAGTCCGGAAAACGTATTCAAACCAGCAGGAGAGTGGGCAAACATGTGGCCTGATGGGAAGCAATCAACGCCGTCCATGTACATTCGCGGCGCCATAGCGCACTGTAGAAGTATTCCGGCATAAACACAGCTGGTTGGAGGGAGCTAGTTTAACAAGGTAGTGGTGCGTGGAAAGAAGTTTCGGAAAAAACGCACTGTACTGAATCACCATTTATCCAGATGGTGCAAATGAGACTTTTCTTTGTGGCGAGTTGTCCATTAGAGGAATTTAGCGACCGGGATTATTCCGAAAAATGCTTTGATGCACTACCCATGGTAAAATCGAAAAAGTATGCCAACCTTTGCTTGTCAGAGATGTGACATACGAAGGAGATATAATTTTTCAATATTTTAAACATTCAATTATTTATGATAAAGAAAATGTATATCATTTAATTCAATCAGTAGCTCACATACGTAAATTTATTTCAGATATAAAGGCATATCCACCTAGTAAACAGTTTCGCAACGCTTTACCATATATCCCCGTGCAGCATTGGTGTCATTTGCAGATCTCGGATAACGAGGGTGGACGTAATTTCTGTAGTCGGACCAACGCCTCCGCTTGACAAATCCTCTTGAATTTCTCAAACGAGGGCCTTTCAGGTAGGGTAGGATACGTGATGGGGTACGAAAATTTAGAAATAATCTTATTAATGGATTTCTGCGCGGGAAGCTACGTGTGATATATATTTATTTGTTTATCATCGTTTTTGTGTAGGACGATTTATGATTCTGTAATTTCAAAGACAGTCTCTTTAAAAATAAAATTTAAGCAGATTTTGCTGTTTGAATTATATTTTGATATTGACGTTTTTGCAAAATGATTATTTGGTTATAACTATAGTAACAGATTTCAGTGTGAAAACCAATATTTTTTTCCTCGGTATAAAAGTACGTTTTTATACCAACATGTTAGGCCAGTTGTTCTTTAAGTTGCTTATTTAGGTCATATCACGAGATATGACAGGTACAAGTTGCTGCAACTGATCATGATGTAAAAATCGCGGGCAAAAGACAAGTTGGTCGAAAAAGAAAGTCTTGGCTACGTAAGATCAGGGAGTGGACCGGGATAGCAAGTGCTTCAGAACTGCTGCATCTCGCGAAGAAGGAGGAGAGTTTTGCTGAATTGGCTGCCAACACTCGCAAGTCGGAGAAGCACTCTTAGCAGAAGAAGAAGTTAGGCCAGTTTTTAAAAATTATTAGTTTATTAACAATAAGGAAAATTATTCATTAATTTTCGTAACATTATAATGTAATTTGGCTTACTTGTAGTTCTGCTTCCAATTTGAAGGATTTAATAACATATAAGACGAATTTCAGAACCGGATAACTCGCCGTGAAGAAAAGTTTTATCCCCACCATCTGGATGAGTGGCGATCCAGTACGGTGCGCTTCTCTCGAAACTTCTTTCCACGCACCACCACTTTGTGAATCCAGCTACCTTCCGTGGTACCGATACAACATTGGCACTTTTAAAAACAAGTCTACACATACTTAAAAGGTCGGCAACGCTTCGGTGACTTCTGCGGTTTCGCGGTTGTCCGTGGGCGGCGTTGATCGCTTTCCATTAGGCGACACGCTTGCTCGTTTGCTTTCCCTATCTCATAAAAAAAACTATTTTTCTGGACTTTTTTGTGTGCATTGTTAGTTCATAAATGCTACGTTCTCCATCGATCTTCTAACTTACGATAAGAATCTGTTAATTTCAATTATAAATTTCCACATACTTTGAAAAACTTTGGGTGACAAAGTCAAAGGAAATTTTCAAAACCACTTATGAAACTATAACTTCATGATTTGCTTTGATTATCATAAATAAATACATATACATATTATGATATTTATAGCTCACATATCTATGTCCCATCGATGGGTAAGGGATCTCCAGATCTCTGGAAGAATATACATTTACCCACCACATCTGTTCAAGGCAGATTGACTCGATACAGAAAACGAATCATCAACAATTGACTATGAAACTGGTAGCTGTACAACTAAGCCTACAATAATTCTAACAACACTTTATTATGGTAAATTAAATTTACAATTCTAATACATTTTATAACTACAACCTTTCAATCAATTTATACTGATTAGGAGTTCAGACCGTGTTTAGTACTAAATCAAAAACAGACAGCTTTTCAGTGCTACAGAGGAAATGCAATTTATACGCCATCAATTATTGCTAATGGAGGTACTGCGGTGACGCGGTACACGCTCTCATCCGGGGAGATAATTAAATTTTATGATCGCATCCCACGCTCGTTGCTATTTAAATTTGCCAATTAAAAACCATTTTTATTGTATTTATTGAATTCCTTGTTATTCAAAAAGTTGCATTAACAAATTTTTATCGTTCTTTTGAACATGGGATCAGGTGATTTAGTAGTGATCGGTGAAATAAAAATATAGGTGGCGCTTTTTGAGGGAGGCCTATCCAGCAGTAGACTGCCGCAAGCTGTTGATTGATTGATTAATTTGGTGAAATACAATCAACAATTAACGTATTCCAAGCTGCTATTTTTTGATAGACGCATTGGACGATATGCAATTCACACACACACACACACACACACACACACATATATATATATATATATATATATATATATATATATATATATATATATATATATATATATATATATATATATATATATATATATATATATATATGTTACTTTTGGACTATATGGCGACAAGTTCTCCGACAAATAAAAACGTGAACTTTTGCAGACCGTCAAAGGGAGAAAAGTTGATTACCTGGGTCATATAATGAGACATGGCAGGTACAAGTTGCTGCAACTGATCGTGATGGGAAAAGTTGTGGGCAAAAGACTTGTTGGTCGGAGGAGAAAGTCTTAGCTACGTAATATGAGGGAGTGAACCGGGATAGCGAGTGCTTCATAACTGCTGCACCTCGTGAAGGAGGAAGAGAGTTGTGCTGAATTGGCTGCCAACCTTTGCAAGTCGGAGAGGCGCTCTTAGAAGAAGAAAGAAATGTGATATTTCATATTTATTAAAATAATATTATGAAATGTTTAGAATACTCTACTAATATGATGCTCTTAAATAAATGCAATAGAACGGAAATGTGAAATCACATTTACTAATTATTACTGGAGTAAGTGAATTATTCAAATGTATTAGACATTTTCGTGTTCAGTGAACTTGTTGCTTGAGTAATTCGATAGCATTACTAATACGTTTCTATGCATTTAGCAATACTTCAGCTGTTAAATGATTTTAAATATTCATTTTTTGTTCACGTCCATATTTAAATGGGACGTGAATCATGTTTTAATACTTTTATTTCAGTTGAAGTACTTCTTAGAAATTCTGGAAATTTAAATATCATTGCTTCTCTTCTATTTAAAACATAATGGGTGCAAACTCTGTAAATGTGTGTTTTTTTTTTCGCGAGACGATATCAACACATCATTCAGCCACAGCACTTTCCCGTTTCTATACGAGTGAACAGTAGCCGTCATTCATTTTCAAGGTAGATTTTCGGAGCATGTAGATTATTGGTAAAAACTTATAGTTCATACAAATATTTATTCCGTTACGGGAATCTAACCAACCGCCTTTGATAATGGTAACTATGACACTAAGCCAATTAGGCGTTTTTTCGATATATATTTTATTTAATAAATGTACATATGTATGTCCACATAATTGTTAGATATAAAATACAATAGCAGTTAAAAATAAATAAAATAATTCATATTATAACAAATAATAAAATCATATTAAACATAAAAATAAAACAAAAAAATGCTTTAAAAAAATCGGAGGCAGTCTTGAGGACTGCTGACAGAAGTGATAACTTAAAATTGTATTTTGAAATTTCAAACTAATTGTAATATTATATAAGTAAATAAAAATTGTAGCCTTAATAACATATAAATAAATTAATAATAATATTAATATTGATTAGTAATATTTTTAATAAATAAATAATTTTAATAATACGCGAACCCATACCTTTTTGCCTACCCAGAGTCGTATAACGCGGCTATAGAAGTTTTCACTTCAAAAATGTCGGAAATGAAAGTTTATGCAATAGAATATCTTTAGCAATTTTCAAACACAAACCGTGTTTGAAAATTGCTAAAGATATTCTACTATTTGTACTATTTCTATTTATAAACAAAGGTCCTTTATTACAATGTAATACTTCCTAAATTGTTTTCTAATAAACACTGTTGGGCGGTGTGAAAATCAAACTGAGGAACAAAACGATAGCTATCCGAACACGGCTACAAAGTGAAACCGTTGTCCTGTGCGCTACAAAGTTTAATTAGGCAGTCTGCGACGGAAACACACTGGAGTGTTAAGGGGATCCACGTCGATTTTATTGAATAACTAGATGGCCCGGTGAACCTCTTTCCACCTACAATTTATGGTCCCCTGGATTTATGTTCTCCTGGTATGTTAGTACTTAGGTATGCAATACTTTTCGAAATTGCACAAAAAACGACAGTTTTGTATGACATCACGTCCGTTAGACGATAAAGCCGCCACGAATGCCATCTATTGAAAGTAATTGGAAGTAAAAGGAAGAAAAGTACTTTTTCACTTTTAAAATTTTTTTTAAATATTTTCCCTAATTTTTTTATTCGTAAACCTTCCTTGTATTACAGTGAATAAAATAAAAAATAATATTCAAATCCATCAAGCCGTTTTAGAGTTTTAGCGAGACTAACAAAATAGCCATTTTATATCTATATAGATAATATATATACTTATAATGAAATCCGCCAGAAAATCAAAGTCATCGACATAGTCTTACGAATTAGGAAACTAAACAGGCAATGGTCTGGTCACGTTTGTCGGAGATCCGACCATCGTAGTGAGGTAAACTGCTAGATGGTGAGACGATCTGCGCAGGGTGGTTGTCAGAAACTGAATGCGTGAAGCCGAAGATCGGCTAGGTGGCGCTTCTAATACATTAATACCTAGTATTATCAATTGTCTAATACTAAAAACGAGTGATATTGGGGTTATCATAATATATATTTGAGTCTTTTATACGTAATTTTCTTCAATTATAAGTGCTACACAAACAACAAAACACAAAATAATTAAAAAATTGAAATAGAAAAATATATTTAAATCGACAGCCTTATAATCATTTGTGGAGGGTGGTAAAATATTCTCAAGCTCACCTGGGCTGACGATCGTAGCGGTGGCATCTTGCACGAGTAACTTTTCTAATCGCCTTTTGGCTGAACTAAAACTTTGTACCTATTTAAACCACCATGTTGCGGTTCAGTTCAGTCAATCGGTTCGCTCAATCGGTTTTTAGAACCTTTTTATTAATATGAAGGCGAACATGCAATTCTTCCTCGGTGGATTGCAGTCAACGCCCTTCACATTCGCCTTTGATAAATATGAATATTAATATATTGAATGGCAGAATAAGAAATGAAGATATGAGACCTATGTGGAGTAAAAGATGTCGTGACAAAAAATGAGAAAGCGACGCTTAGATGGTTTGGGCACATAGAGAGTATGTATGAAAGACGACTGGCAAAAGAAATTTACGTTGCGAATGTGGATGGAAGGGTCGGTAGGGGACCACGGCAAACATACCTTGACCAAATTGATGAAGTTTTTAACATAGACCAGGTCAAGAGTACCCTGAATCGGCAGAGGAGAGTAATGTGTGTGGAGGAAGCAAGGAAAGTATGACGAGATCGTAGCAGATGGAGATCTGTGGTCTCTGCCTACCCCTACGGGAGATAGGCGTGACGATATATATGTATATATGTATGAATATTAATATATTTCTTTAAAGTCCCAATATCGTATTGATACGAATATACTGTTGAAGATAATGGGTTCCATGGAATGATGGTGTGTAAAAATAAGTTATAAGAAAAATCCAGCGTAATCGCCGCTCATTAAGGTAGTGGGTGTGATGTTTTTTTTTGAAGAGAGTTATGTGGTAGTGGAGTACAGCGGCAGAACCTATGCCGAATAATTTCTCTGAGCGCTTTCTTAGCTGAAAGATGCTGAAATATAAGACATCCGTAAAAGAAAAACGAAAACCATTTTTATTGAGCTGATGAATATCTGAATTTAAGATATATGAATTTGGTTTAAGGTTTTTTTTACTCGCTTTGGTACATTGCTTTATTAGCAATGGTTACTTCTGAATGTTTTGACCCAGAATATTTGACTTTTTAGCTTATTAGTTGTCATGGAAGTGCGTGGTGTAAATACATAAAGATAAGTCTCGATTAGCCTACTTTTTAATAAATGAAATATTTCGAATGAAGTAAAAACACGGTAATTTAATGAAGTTGAAATATTTTCTGAATATTAATTTATTTCCGACATTTTGTTCTGAATTTTTATTTCGTTTTCAACTTTAAAAAAAAAACTGATATAATACTATACCTATCGTAGCAATAAGAAGGAGGACACAAGAGGAGTTGAGACGGGCGTAAGAGGATGAACCAACTTCTAGGTAATAAAACCATAATGCAGAATCGCATCTGCAAATCACAAAGATTATGATGGACGACTCACGCGGAGAGGATGGACGGCGTCCAGAGCACCTAAAACGAGGACCAAATGGTTCCAAAACAGAAAAGGTAATCCAGAAGTGGTAGAAGGACTGTATAGAAGAGGACATGGTGGCAACGGAAAGACTTAGTCTATGGAGCTACGCCTCCAATAATAGGGGCGTATAGGAAATAATTCTGCTGTACAATTAATATGATTAAATTATTGTCATCATTATCAGCAGCAATCTATTAAATATATAAATCACAATTAGTAGCATTTATTTTTGAATTTCCTAAGGCGAGTTCAGAAATACGGAGCCCGATTTCTTTCTCTGTCTTTATTTTCTTTTTACCTCTCCTTAATTTTCTTCTACTCCTCCCATTATTCACATCCTTAACCTAAGGTAAACAACGCATTTCTAGTGCTTCTAGTACTATAGATGTTTATGGTGCTAGTTGCGTACTATTAGGTAAACCGCTTGCTCGTCTTTTCTTAAAAAAAAACTTATTATTCTTATTTATCCTTGAATATAGAGTATCCTTGTTCTTGTGAGCAATAAATTAGGCTGAGTTTTAGACCGGAAAAATATTGTGTTTCTATTTGGATATTTATAAATTTTAAAAATGACAAGCGGATAAAATCACTGCTCAGAGACGTGCATCGTAACAATAATGTTACAATATGACGTGGCTTCTCCTTAACACTGGGGGAACATGTAACACATGGCGAGTATGACTAAGTTTCCATTATTTTGTGTTGTGTCCCGTCTGTCGAGTTATATACAGTATCCGTTGATTTACTTTGATTATGTTGTATAATTATGTTTAATTTTCTATACAGTAAGCTTCATATCGTTCGGTTATAACGTTGATACATTACTGAACACCGCGTATTTTTGCTTGTTACAGTTATACGTTGTCCGGATATTCTCTTAGTTATTGATTGATACCAAAAATCCCTACTTTATATTACTACTTTTTTCAGTATTTTATTTTATAAGAAAATAAGTCAAACATACGACATAAAAAACAAACAATCTAACATAGAAATGAGTGAACCCATCGGAGGACACAAGAAAACCAACACAGAATATATGTAATAGAAAGACAAATAGTAGGACTTACTATAGCGTTACTAAAGTAATTATTTGAGCGTCAAAAGACTAGCAATTGATTGGAGTTCATCACTACTTATTTTAGCCCTGAAATAACTCAAACTGTATTGTGTGAAGACACTAGTATTTATTATTATTTATTTTTTTATATATTCACGCCTATCCCCCGCAGGGGTTGGCAGAGATCACAGAGCTCCATCCGCTGCCATTCAACGCAGCGAAACGGCTCGTCATTGGTCGCTTCTCGCCCTCGTGAGAATCAGGACGTGACGGGTAGCGAACCACCTCGCCGTCATTTTCGACAAATTAGGTATATTAAATTCGCTTTTTAGTGAATCCCACGCACCGCAAGGGAAGATGGAGATCAGCCCCAGTAGAGACCTGCATGCTGATGTAAGGCACCACAGTACCCCGGGGAGCCCGATCCCGGGACGGTCAGACGGCCAGGCTTGCAACTAAGCTTGCCCCTAGCCACGCATCCATTGGCACGGCAGACCGTAGATTGGCGGAGAGGAATAGAGAAAGGATAGAGAAGAAAGGAAAGAGCAGGAAAGGAAATGCGGATTGCTACCAGACTCGGAATAAATATTTATAAATCCATACATATATATCAATTCCGATGCGGGGATCGCACTGAGTCCGCGGGCGAAGGGCCCTACCACTGAGTAAATCGGTCGTCGTCGTATTTATTATATATCCAAAAAAAACTCGTATACTTACGAATATATACGTAAATTAATATGAAATACTTTTCCATATACGCTTGATGTCACAGTATATGTTTTTGTCGTAAATATTAAAAAGTTGCTCGCTCCGCCTCAGCAAAATATGATGAAATTGTGGCCGACGTCCAAAATCCTTGCAAATAAGTGCGGCACGGACACTTGCGAAATTTTGCACGCTTCACTTTTAAATTATTATCTGCAGCATTTTTAAAAATAACGTTGCAGTAAATTGAGTAAATGAAGATTCGTGCGATCATCTTTTATTTAAATTTAAGAAATAAAAATAATATAATATCAAAGAAGAAAGAATCATCGTGAATGATGCTGGCAATGCGATGCTTGTAATATCTCTAGTGATATCTATAGACAACAGTTATTATGTACTATTTTATTTCCTGACTGGTAAAGTAGAAACGAAAACTTTTGTAAATCTTAAAAAAATGATACAATTTCCGCATGGGGATAAATATATGTATGGCTTGCGAGAATTCAATCCAAGTCTGAGTTCTCCACTAATTCGTCGTGGACGAACGTGGTGGGTATCATCCATTCATCTATGAATGCAGAAGAGGGATGTACATACCTATGTGTATATGCTATACGCATAAGTATATTTTATTCAGAAAAAATAATTTTTCGTTTTATAACTTCAACATCTGCACAAACTTGTATCCGTAAATGATAAGCCCCTATATTTTTTTGGTTGAGAATTTCTTTATATTTTTCACGAGTTCACTCGCTCACTTCTTATTTGTCTTATTTTTGCTCACAGGAACTGGATGCGTACAGACAAAGATCGAGCTCGTTGCCGCACCTTGGGTGAGTTCTATGTCTAGTATAGACTGCCACTTGATGATAATAATGATGATGATAAAAATAAATCTTTTATCTTTATTTAAAACGATTTAGAGATTTGTGTTACATTTATGACAAATATATTAATATTATAGTTATACATATGTGTTACAGTCACTTTTGATTTTTCTTTTTTAATTTGTTCCTCATTACTGAGGATCGTGATTACTAGAACCCCTTGAACGGACAATTTATCTCCATTGGTTTCTGATCAAAGTAACCCTTATTACTTGTTGAAATTTGGAATTTGGCTTCCTTCACTTGATCGGACCATCTTGTTGATGATCGTCCTCGCGCTTTCTTCCCTTCGGTATTACCAACAATAACCAGCTTTTCCAGGATACCATCTCCGCTTAGCAATATAAATGATAAATATTCTTAATCTGCAATGAAAAGAGCCGTTAAAAGACAAACAGTTAAAGTGGATACTTAATCAAGTATCCGCTAGCAAAAAACAGGGGTAAAATATAAAAGTGATGTGGTTATGCGGTGAAAAATTAACTTTAATTAAGCGACATGAAAATATTCATAACCAAGTTTAAAATAATATCTGTTGCAAAAGTTACGCTTCGTACACAATACGTATCTGACGGAAACGTATGACGCGAGAACAGATAAAAAAAATTAAAAATAAAATTTTATAGGGTTCAGTACGAAGTATTGCCGTTTTTGTAACAGTTATTTTAGTATTATCATTATTGTCAATACTGTAAATGATATTACATGACAATTTATGGGATAGGAAGACAAACAAGCAAGCGTGTAACCTGATAGAAAGCAATCAACGCCGCCCATAAATATTGCAGAATCGTTGCCGGCCTTTAAGAAATATTTTTGCTGGTTTTTTGAAGTTTCCAATGTCGTATCGGTTTGGAAACCGCTAGGGGTGGCTGGTTCAACTTTATGATGGCCGTTTCGCGGTATGTAATCCACTATACACTTGCTCGCAAACGCATAATATTATTTTTCTGATTTTCTATTTTCCGAAAGATTTTGCAGTTATTTTAACACTATATATAAATAATTCGATTAAACAATGTCTCTTATTTCGGTGTGCCTTACATCATAGGCCTCTTCCAACTCTTTCCACTGGTGTCTGTCTGCCGCCACTCTTATCCAAAGGGGTCCGTAATGACGTTTTCAGGTCGACTTCCCAACTTCTTGCTTTGCGACCTCAGCTTCTAGCGCCATCCCTTGGGTTACCTTTTACCAAACTGTTACCTGTTTGCACCATTTCTCCTTTTTACAGCGGAGCATGTGCCCAGTCCACCTCTATTTAAGTTTATCAATTCGTGTCAGGATATCGGTTAATTTCGTTTTTTGTCTGATATCTATACTATATGATTACTACTATGTGATTACTAATATATGATTCTAACTTTGTCTTTTAATTTCGAACCTAGCATACTCCTCTCCATCCCTGTTTTTTTTTGATGGAATAGGAAGGCAAACGACCAGGCGTGTCACCTGATGGAAAGCAATCAACGCCGCCCATAGACTTTCGCAGCGCCATAGGCAGTGCGGAAGCGTTGCCGACCCTTAAGGACTTTTCTATAAGTTATTATGGGAGTGAGAATTGTAGGGGGAGGGGAGGGGAAGATGGAGGGGGAGGGTGTTGAGCCTCAGGAACTCGGCCGCTCACCGTACGAAGCGCGATAGCTAAGTTACCAAACAGACGCCGATTTTCTGCGGGATTGTAGTACTTACCCGGGCGAGCCGGCCCATTCATGCTACAGACGAATATTATGCCATTCTTGACAAAGTATTCGTCTGCAGCGTGGTTCTACCACTATTGAACTCTCTGGCACCGTGCAAGTTTCTTTTGCAAAGTGCAAGTAGGTTTTGGATACTTTGCATCAAATATTTATTATTACAAACATTCAACGCGGAACCCTAACACACGAGCTTTAAAGAGCTTCGTTTGAAGCGCGCGCCATCCAGCTCGTTGCGAACTATAAACTGGTCGTGCCGCCGTTCTGTAGGAGCAGCGTCCGTTTCAAACGGGCCTCGCGTCACAATTATAAACGGGCACGCGTTCGCTCGCAGATCGCAATTTAAACTTGTTTGATCGTTTTTCTAATTTTTCTTTTTTTTTTGCCGCTAGCCGATGTTGTTTTCGGGGAAATTCATGTTGAGCGTTTTTTTTTACCGTAGACTATCATGTACGGATTCGAGTTTGCGCAGTTGTTGAATTTATGAAACGTAAAATGAGTTTTTCCGAAAAATATATTTTATTTTATTTATTACATAGAGCATATGTGATAAATAAAATATGGTCTATGTATGCTGTTGCTGTTTAAAATTAAGTATTTTTTTTAGTATTTTATTTATTTTTAGTAAATTATTCATTTTGTTTAGTTTAAGTTTTTTTATGACTTCAATAGACAGCGCTAAAATCATATAAGATCTCGTAGGGTTTCGTAAGCGGAAAATTGTGTGTCTTCATTCCATAAATAATTCATGTTCGAGAGCTTGGTTTTAATAATCAAGTGCAGTGCGTTGATAAATAATAGTGAATTCGTAAAGAAATTAATATCAAAATACCACGTTTGTCCATTATTTCGAATTAGTGGGCATTAGACTTGGATTAAATATGTATATAGGTATATATATATATATATATATATATATATATATATATATATATATATATATATATATATATATACATAGTTGTCGACATGAGTTGATTAAATTTTGTTTTTTAAGGTTTGTAAAAGTTGTCTTGTTTTTACTTTACCAATCGATACATAAAATAGTAAGCAGTTACCGTCGCCTGTAGATGTCACTAGAAGCATTGCAACCGATTTATTGTCAACGTTCACGATGGTTCTTTGTTCTTTGATGGCAATTAGTTATAACTATTATGCCAGCGTCAAGTAAAATTATATCAAATATCTTTCTATTATATTAATTGACACTGGCAGCTTTCCACGATACGTCTTAATAAAATATTGGCCGTTCTACCAAAACTTGCATGGACTTTTTCAGTCAAGTTAAAAAAAAAACACGATATATTAATTTATTTCACTTTAGTTGGACATATTAATCAAACTATATTGAGTAATGACCCACCAGAATTATACAATAACACTGTTAATAAAATGATAATATAGAAATGAAATAAAAATCTAAGGTCACTGATGTAACTTAGCGGGAAAAGTCCTTCATGATGGTTAAACCGCCTTCAGGTTCTCTTTGTTAGTTATGTGTACATATATAATATGTAGTAAGGTACACCGCGTGCATAAGGATGAACAGTTAATTTACAAAACCTGATCCGTTACGTCTTTTTTTTAATTTTTATTTTACATAAAATATATTTTGTATGCTGTAACAAGTCAACTTGAAAAATGCCGAAAAACATACACCGCATTCCTAGTTCCGTGCGTGGTGAGATAACGAAATGTCCCAAGCGTGCCACTCCACCCAGATACTTAGCCTATTTTTGTAAATAGGGGTTATCTTATAAAAAGGTCCGGAGCTTCGTTGTATATATTATATAACAACTAACTATACTTGACTTGTTATATTTATTATCTCAATAGATCTACATATTAAAAATAAAGAAAAAAAAAACAGTTTATGTGGTATACCGTTTATAGGCGTCGAAACGTGCACGCTGACAATCCATCTGCTTCACAACCTCAGAGTCGCTCAGAGAGCTATGCTCCGAGTTTCTCTGGTAGATATGATTCGTATTGAACAAATCCGCCAGAGAACTAATGTCACCGACGTAGCCTTTCGAATTAGCAAACTAAAGTAGGCTGGTCACATGTGTCAGAGTTTCGACAATTGTTGGAGTAGACGAGTGCTGGATTGGAGACCACGTCACGATAAACGCAGTGTCGGACGTCCCCCGGCTAGATGGTGCGCAGGGCGGCTGGCAGAAACTGGATGCGTAAAGCCGAAGATCGGGCTAGGTGATGCTTCATGGGGGAGGTATATGTCCAGCAGTGGACTGCCGCAGGCTGTTGATATAGTATACTAATTTAATTCAATGTCAACACCATGCACAGTTTTTTCTCATAGTTGTAAATAATTTCTGAGTTTATCTTGAGACAGAAAAATAAGATTACGACTTGTGACTTTTCTATTACTACAATCTTGGTTTATTTAACGATACAATTTTTGATCGTTAAAAGAAGTGACATACTTTGCTTCCTTTTGCTTACTATACTCGTACATTTACTTACTGTACTTAGTTCTGGAAGACAATGGTAGTTCAGCGGTAAACTGCCTTAAGATGATGATTTGATATAGTGGTAGAGCCACGCTGCACACGATTATTTTGTTAAGAACTATTTGTTAAGGCACATTATTTTTAATTACTTTGTTAAGGCATAATATGTGTCTGCAGCATGAATGGGCCGGCTGGCCCAGAAAAGTACCACACTCCCGCAGAAAACCAGCGTCTGAGTGGTAGCTTAGCTTTCGTACCACCGCGTTTCGTACGGTGAGTTTCTGAGGCCCAACAATCCCCCCTCCCCCTCTCCCTCCCATTCTTATAATGACACTTTTCTTAAAGGTCGGCAACGCTTCCGCATTGCCTATGGCGCTGCAGATATGTATGAGTGGCGTTGATTGCTTTCCATCGGGTGACACGCCTGCTCGATTGCTTGCTTCCTATCTCATAAAAAAACGAGATTGACTTTTAAATTTATTAAAAAGTCTAGAATTGCATGAAAATATTCAAAATGAGCTGTGACAGGCTGCTACCGTCGCTCAGCTGTCTCATTTTCAACTTCACCGGGAATTTAATTCTCAACGTGCATTTCACATCGTGTGTGAAGGGGTGACTAATAAGGTAAAAGATGATATTTTTATGTTCGAGCTAGAAAACGGAAAAATGTTCATGTTGACTACATTTCGTTATTTTTTGGCAGTTTTTTAGTCGAGAGAAACCTTAATACGAAATGGTGATAGAAGCTTAATTATTAGTTTATTAATGGAGTCAGGCGTTACATTGCGGAAATCCATCACTATGTGGACAGTCAAAAGTTTTACTTAGCGTCCAAAACAAACTTGGCGGCGTACTGTGACGGCCGATGTGCAGAAGATGGGTCTATCCTGGAGCGAAGTGAAGCGTATGGCCTTCGACAGGTCGAGATGGAGAAACGTCGTGTCTGCCCTATGCCGCAACAGGGGGACTTAGGACTCAGAGGGAGAGAAATCACTGAAAGGCGATGGTTGTCATATATGATACATCAACTCGTGAACAGGCCAGCCTGTTCGGTCATGTTTGCATTTTTTTATTTTCTCTTCTTCTAATTAAATTATGTTATAATAAATTGTACGTAAGCGAGGGATTGTTCTTTATTGTCGATGGAACTACATATATATAAAAGGATAGTATTTGTCTATGAATTGCTGCATTATAACAAGAAAAAAAAAACTAAAAACATCTGCCGAGTTTCAGTCGTTATTTCTTCTTCGACCAGAGAAATCTAAAAATATTGATAGAAAGTTAAACGGTGACGTGGTTCGCCACCCGTCACGTCCTGATTCCCACGAGGGCGAGAAACGACTAACGGAGAACCGTTTCGCTACGATGAATGTGAGAGGAAGAATGGATGAAAAGATGGATGAGTGTGGAGGAAGAAAAGGTGTGCCGGGATAGTAGCGAATGGAGATCTGTGGTCTCTGCCTACCCCTACGGGAAACAGGCGTGACGATATGTATGTATGTATGTATGTATGAAACTTAAATTGTTAACTCGCTGACGTTTGATAAATTAAATGTATATTAATTTACTTATGATGAATAAAAAATGTATTTATATATTGTATTATATAGTATATTATGTCTACCAGAAATGTATAATATATTTATAATATTACGATAATTTATATTTATAGGGGGTCAATTGGAATGTTATAATAATATATATTATTTTTCAGTGACGCTGTCAACAATAAAAATATTTTTCAATGACTCATTGTGGCTGCTACATTTTTTATTACCAAAATATAATTTTTTTACGAAAAAACTATGCCTTTTTACCCTGGAGACTTATCAAGCATTACTCGGTAATAAAAAATTCATACCGTTTTCTCAGTAAATAAAAAAATACTAATAAATTCAATCCCTACTGGGCGTTTCGCTGACACTGTTTGTTACACTTCATTAAACGCAGTCGTAAACTATTAGCTTTATTGTTAACAGCAGCTTTCATAATAATAAAGCAGTGTTATTGCCCAGGAAAGCCTTTTATCGGCGGTTACATGTACATTTTATTTGTTTCCACTTTTCGATATTGCTTGATCAGGTTTATTTTTCATTATGAAACTAAATGAACTGGTAACATTTGTTGGAGAACCAAAAAGTAGACTGTGCTGAAATGGAGAACTTGTCTTTTGAACGTAGTATAGACGGGACACCTTTCGACTAGATAGGGTGACTTTTTATATAATCTATAAGCGTAAAGCCAAAGATCGGGCTGGTTGGAACGTTCGACGAGAATGTTATGTACTTCAGTGGATGGCAGGCGGTTAATGTTTTTGATTTATTAATGTTTGTACATCAAGATAAGATGATTGATTTGTCAACTACTTAAGAGTAACTTTGAAAGACTACCCCCAAAAAATTTGCACAACTGCTACCAAAAAAGCTGTGAACCACTGATATGGAGAACAAAATGTGTGAATGTGCACACATCACAATGTACCTACATCAAGATAATATGATTGATATACAAACTACTTAAGAGTAACTGTAAAAGACTACCTCCAAAAATTTGCACAACTGCTAGCAAAACTTAAAGGGCTCTGGCCCTCGAGTGTACTTGAGTGACGCCTGTCGTTGATCGAGATCAGGGACGATCCCTTTTTTTTGTAAATAAATCAGGGCTGTGAGCTTATATACAAATAACATGCGCGTGGAACAATTTTGATGGCTTTATCATCACTACTTAGTGTAAAATAAGAATATTACTTACTTAAAAACACCTAATTGAATTTATTAATTGGCTCAATGGCAAACACACCGCTTACGAAGTTAATGGTACTAAATGGTATTACGTACAGGTTCAGGACTTCAGGTATTTATTCCGAGTCTGGTTGCCCTGCCTGTAGACAAGCGTGGTGGATTAACGTCTATTTGTCCAGATGGGGACGTGTCTTCTCAACTGTGGGGCATACATATATTGGTAGTAAAAATAAAATAAAACGATTCTACCAAACAACTGACGATAAAGCGTTTGTTAAAACAGATTTCACAGGCATCAAAATCGTCGGAAAATACTAAATTTATTTTGCAATAATGCACCGACATAACTGATCTGCGGTATAGCATGAGCTAGATAATAAATTGATAGAATGTGAGAGATCTTTATAAATCGGGCAACGATCATCTGCAGGATTTTCGAGGAAGAAATATGAAGACAAAATTTGGCTCGTGTTCCGCCAGTTTTTGTTAAGCTGAAACTGAAGATGAAGCTTTTCAATAAGGCGGAGATGAAGACGTAAATGCAATCCATTTTTTAAAGAACAATGAGACCAGTTTATAAATATTAACCTTTTTTATATACTTTTGGTAAAACATTTATTTTCTTATGCCTACTAATGAGATATATCTGAGACGTCTCCGGTGTTGTAAGTGTCTATGGGCGGAGGTGATCACTTACCACCTGGATGGCCCGAATGCTCGTTTGCCTGTACCGGTAAAAAAACTTTTTTCCAGCCTACGACGAAGCTTTTCAATGAGGCAGAGATAAAGACGTAAATACAGCATTTATACAAGAAAAATGATGACATTTTGTAGTGGTAGAGCCAACTTTGTCAAGAATGGCATATTATTTGTCTGTAACATGAATGGGCTGACTTGCCCGGGGAAGTACCATACTCTCGCAGAAAACCGGCGTCTGAGTGGTGGCATAGCTACCGCGCTTCGTCCGGTGAGCGGTTGAGTTTCGGAGTTCTGGGCATAGGCTTCCCCTAAAAAGCGTTATCTACCCCGATCTTCGGCTTCACACATCCAGTTTCTGGAAACCGCCCTGCATAGATCGTCGCACCATCTAGATGGAGGACTTCCCACACTACGTTTACTGAGACGAGATCTACACTTTAACACTCGTCTACTACAGCGATTGTCGAATCTCCGACAAAGGTGATCAAACTATTGCCACTGCAGTTCGCTAATTAAGACTATGTCGTGATGTGATGATCGTGATTTTCATACTCTAGCGATAGTAAAGAACTTCACTTTCAAATCATATCCACCAGAGAAACTCTAAGTTACTCTACCAAAACCTATTAAACGTCATTACTATAAGGAATTCAGACGATCAACTACGTCGTTATATGTAAAGGAAATACCACGAAGCACGTTAAAATCCCGTCAACTACAGCGGCGACAACTAATAAACTAACTTCATTAAATAACGCGCTACAAACTCGTCCAGCGAGGATGTTAAGGCATAAGGAAGGCATGAAGTTGCCTTGAGTGGATACGATAGTAAAATTGCATGATTTCCACGTCGTTGCAGCGATTTGTTTGTTTAAAAAAAATGTTAAGCCTTAAATATATTCGTGTCACCTTTAATGAAAAGTATAAAAGTTCTTTAAAAATGGTAGAGCCACGTTAGCACGAATAAGCCGGCCCTTACCCAATTACCAATTACCCTTTTTACCCAATAACCCTTTGCCTCCTCATTTATTTCCTTCTCTCCTTCTTATTACTTCCATTTTCCCCTTTTATTGCTTCGTTCTTCCTTTCTCTTCTACATCTTGGATTATTGCCAGGCTTTGCAAAATAAGGTGGCTCGTTATTTGAAGATTTGAATGTCGCATCATTTCAGAAATATCTCTGAAAGGTTCTGCGAAAGTACTGTGAAATTACTTCAAAAATACTTATCTTTACACCTAAAGTAAAAATGGTTTTATAAAAATTTCTCAAACTATGAAATAAAATCAAGTTTTTGTTTTTCTTCTGGAATTGCTTCGTGCGAAATCTTATAATTAGTCAATCGATACCTTTTTTTTTAACAGTCCATATATGTCCCACTCCTGAGCCTGCCTCTCCATTTCTGGAGGAACGGACGTTAACCCATCACGCTTGTCCAATGCGGATTTGCGGGGTTACCAGACTCGAAATAATTATTTGTAATCCATACATATATTTATTCCGATGCGGGGATCGAACCTGCGACCACTGACTCCGTGGGCGGAGAGCCCTGCCACTGTGCCAATTGGCCGTGGTGATATTTATTCAAATTACCTCCTTCGTACTTTCAAACAATTGCTTACTACATCCTAGATTGTCATAGTATGTAGTGTGGGAACGACGTCACCTGAAGTTGGAAAGTTTAGCGCGGTGTTAATATGAACCAACTTCACGGGAAAATTGAATTTTATGAATACATTGAATTTCATTGTAATACTCGCTAAGCAGTTCGCTGTTTTAGAACGAATATACGATCTTAGTGGTAGAGCTATTGTAGCACGTATGTGACGGCTCGGTTAGTGAAAGACCACTCCTTAGGGATGTGTGACATTTAAAATACACATCGATGCTTTTTTTATTTATATATTCACGCCTATCCCCCGCAGGGGTTGGCAGAGACCACAGAGCTCCATCCGCTACCATTCATCGCAGTGAAACGGCTCTCCATTGGTCGCTTCTTGCCCTCGTGAGAATCAGGACGTGACGGGTGGCGAACCACGTCCCCGTCATATCAGGACTTGACGGGTGGCGAACCACGTCGCCGTCATCGATGTTTTCATATGGATATCATGCAATATGAAACGTAAAAGTTGCATCGATGTTTTTCAATACGTCGAAATGAAACCTCGATGTTTTCGATGAATTGATAAGAACATCGATTAATTTAAGAATGAATTATAGGACTTTTCCCGACAACTTACATCAGTGATGTTATGTTTTTAATTTTGTTTTCAAAATGTTTTATTATTATTTTATTTTTGTTTCATTTAGGTATTATGCTACCTAAATGAAACAATATATTATGTTATATTGTTTCATTTAGGTAGCGTATTAAGTAATATAGTTCGACTGAGTTGACTTTTTAAGTTAACTGAAAAAGTCCATAGAAGGTTTTGGTAAAATAGCCACCATTTTATCAAAATGTAACGTGACAAGCTGTCTAGTTACATTTCAAGAGATTTGATATTATTGTATTTTACTTGACACTGGCATGATAGTTATAACTAATCACAATGAAAAATAAAAAGAAACAGAATGAGTTACAGATTTTGATACTTCAAATAATAGGATAAGATATAAAATTAGTGAAATGAGATGCCGTTTAAAATTTAATTTTTTTTTATTTTTATTTATTTTTTTTTCTAATTATCACGAGGGCGAAAAGCGACCAATGACGAGCTGTTTCGCTGCGATGAATGGCAGCGGATGGAGCTCTGTGGTCACTGCCAACCCCTGCGGGGCATAGGCGTGAATATATAAAAAATATTTTTCTTTGATATATATAACAACCCTACCACAACCATTCAAAATATTTCCGTTAAGTGCTAGCAGTAAGTGTTACCGCATTTCGTATGGCAAATATAAGAGTCTAGAGGTTCAATTCCTTTCACCATCTTTCATTTCTGTCTTTCCCTTCCACTGTACCCGTATTACTATATATGTTTAGGAATGGCGATATCTGCTTACCATCAGGTAATTTGCTTGTGAGTTTTCCATAACAAAATAGACCAGTAGAAGGTGGAGGAAGGTTGAAGAGCTTGTTACTGATATATATTTCGCCACATAGACTCTTTTTACAGTAATAAGTGATCACAGTCGCCCATAGACATCGATAACACCGGAAGCGTCTCAGATACGGTGCCGCCCTTGTGACCAGTCCGCAGAGTTAGTATTTTTTTTTACAGCGCATATATGTCCTACTGTTACTAATAACGGGCCTCTCCATTTCTGGAGAAATGGACGTTAAACCCACCACGCTTGTCCAATGTGGATTGGCGGGTTTACCAGACTCGGAATAAATATTTGTACTCCATTGAATATATTTATTCCAATACGGGGATCGAACCCGTGACCATTGACTCCGCGGGCGGAGGACCCCGCCACTGAGCCAATTGATCGTCGCAGAGTTAGTATTTAAATATATAAAAATTAAAGAAATGGCCAAATCAAAAACAATGCAGACAGAGAAGCCGCGTATCAACATATAGTATTATATCAATTTCAAATAAGCTTTATAAGCTGTCTAGTCAAAATATAAAAATGGTATCTCCTACGTATTGAAGCCAAGAAATAAATTTTATTTCGATTTGTAATGTCCCCGTCGAAGTAAATCCTTCGTGTAAGCTGGTTTGATCGCGGCTCCGGGGTTCGGTGTATAGAAAATTGCATTCGAAGATCCTTTTCACGATCTGTATTATTAGTTAGTTTTATATTCATGAAACGGTGAACTTCAATCAATTTACATACAAAGATATATTTTTCTCTAAAAGTTATATTATATTATTTGATTATTATATGCCTAAAAGTTTTATAATAATAATAATAATAATATATTCACGCTTATCCCCCGCAGGGGTTGGCAGAGACCACAGAGCTCCATCCGCTGCCATTCATCGCAGCGAAACGGCTCGTCATTGGTCGCTTTTCGCCCTCGTGAGAATCAGGACGTGACGGGTGGCGAACCACGTCGCCGTCATTTTTTTCGACAAATTAGGTATATTAAATTCGTCTTAGTGAATCCCACGAGTCGTAAGGGAGGATGGAGGTCAGCCCCAGCAGAGCCCTGCATGCTGAGGTAAGGCACCATAGTACCCGGGGGATCCCGATCCCGGGACGATCGGCACGCTTGCCACTAGGCTCGCCCCTCCATCCATTGGCACGGCAGTCCGTGGATTGGCGAAAAGGAAAGGAAGGACAGAGAAGAAAGGAAGGGGCAGGAAAGGAAATGCGGATTGGGGGGGTTACCAGACTCGGAATAAACATTTATAAATCCATATAAATATTTATTCCGATGCGGGAATCGAACCCGCGACCATTGACTCCGTGGGCGGAGGGCCCCGCCACTGAGCCAATCAGTCGGTCATAAAAGTTTTATTTTACCCCTTATCCTACACGACATTTGCCAATTGCGAACAGCTAAAGTAAACAAGTACGTCAGTCTCGCGCCATACTACTACTATTCAGCCGTGTACCCAAACTGGCGCAAAATGTATACTTATCATAAAATAATAAAAAAAATTGTAGGTACAAATAGTAATTTTATTAATTAAATATAAATAGTAATTTTTTAATTCTTTACCACTAGTCAGACTCGTGGTTTTCGCTTATGGCATAAGTTCTTTACCGCGAATCAGACTCGTGGTTTCCGCTTATGGCACAAATTCTTTACCGCGAATCAGGCTCGTGGTTTTCGCTTATGACACAAATTCTTTACCACGAGTCAGACTCGTAGTTAAAGACCAAAGGGTTAAGTAGCAAAAGCTCAGTCGGTGAGCCTCGGACTTACGATCTGAACGTCGTGGGTTCGTATCTTCCACTGGACTATTGATGTGAACTATATCCTAACACAAGCATTATAGTTGGAATGTTTAACAAGAATTCTTGTAATATTTAAAAAAATACATTGCTAGTATTCTTTAAAAAGAAAATCATTAAAAAAATCGGATAATATTGTCATGTCATATTGTATTTCTTTTTCATGCTATCCCGTAATGCCTAATAGCGGCTCTAATTGATCTTTCCTTTTATTAGCTGTTTCTTTTTTAATGACAATTAGTTATAACTAATACGTCAGTGTCAAACAAAATTATAACAAGTAATATCTATAAATGTAAATTCAGCTTGTCATGACAGGTACGTCTTGATATGTATGGCGCTTCTACCAAAATTTACATGGACTTTTGCAGTCAATTTAAAAAATATACCTTTTTATGTATTTTTACTTTACCTATATGCCTTAGTCGAACTATATTGTATTCTACGCCACCAAAATGAAACAATATAACTGAAAATAGCAAGATTACGAAAATGAAATAAAAACAATAAAAATTGGCGGGAAAGCCTAATTGATTTTTTGTCAACCATTTTATCGTGGTTTATAATTTAATATAATTAGAAAAATGTACATTGATATTAGATACTAAGATTGATATTAGATAAGCCTTATATGAAACAAATTGTATCAAATCGTATCTCAAATATTTCTCTGTACGCATAAAATAAAATATGGAAATATCATAATTTTGCACACGAATTGGAATTTCTGAGTGTCGAAAATTAGCTTGGGCATTGCTACAATCCGTCCCCGAATTGCTTATTTACGAATCAAAACATATTCAACTGGAAGTCCTTTAAATGTGCAACTGCGAAAACTGTGAACTTTAGAATATTATCATATTTATAAGTATTCAATTATATTCCCGTATCAATACGGATCGTAGTTTGACAATCATTACATATTGTCATTACATAGAAAAACTCTATTCAATATTTTTTTACATAAATATCAATCAGCCTGTAAGTTAATCATGAGCGAGAGAGGTATAGAAAGAAAGAGACATATAATATCTAGAATTAGCACACAATATGAGCTCTCATTTCTTGCTATAATGCTGAATGGAATACTTATAATTAAATAATTAGATATTTAGCATCGGAATTACTCGTATTTAGCATCGGAATTACTTATTGTGTTATTATTAAATTTTACCCCGTCAATCGGTACATGGTATATGATGCAATGGCGGGTTGCGAGTCTATGTACTGAATACAGATAAATATTTTATTTGTAAAACTTACATTCCTAGTTTGAATTTTTATGAGGGTTTTTAAAAAACCATGATATTTTTTTACTTAAATTAAGCATAAATTAACATTATTAATGGAGTCAGGCGTTACTTTGCGGATATCCATCACTATATGGACAGTCAAAAGTTTTACTTAGCTAAGATCCGCGACAAGCAAAACAATAACAGAAAATTAATAATGTGTGTTTTTCCGTTGGGTTTAGTGGATTATTTGGAACTTTAAACCAAAAACTTACCGAAAATCGGCCATCAACTCTCCACCCACCAACCACTATACACAACGCCAAACACACACTATCACTTTTCCATCTTGTACACGACACGTGTTTCGCCCCAACACGAGGCATCTTCAGGTATAGTAGACTCTACGGAAGACTTTATATAGACGTAAACTTTTCGGTTGTCTTCCGTAGAGTCTACTATACCTGAAGATGCCTCGTGTTGGGGCGAAACACGTGTCGTGTACAAGATGGAAAAGTGATAGTGTGTGTTTGGCGTTGTGTATAGTGGTTGGTGGGTGGAGAGTTGATGGCCGATTTTCGGTAAGTTTTTGGTTTAAAGTTCCAAATAATCCACTAAACCCAACGGAAAAACACACATTATTAATTTTCTGTTATTGTTTTGCTTGTCGCGGATCTTAGCTAAGTAAAACTTTTGACTGTCCATATAAATTAACATAACTAAAGATCTAATATGTTAGGAAACCATAATTCATTCTTTAATTTAACTTCTTTACACATTTAGTTAAGAGGTAACTTCTGAGTGAATGATTCAAATCTCGATCAAACATTTAAAATTATTCAAAAGAATGATAATTTCGATTTCGGGGGAATAAAATCGGTTCATCGTATAAAGAAAGATTCAAACGAGAGAGTGCCTCCTGTTTGTACATTCATTTAGGATACTTAAATAAATACTCTGTCCTATTGACGCTTCTGGGATTTCCCAGAAGAGGTCAGGATCATAAACTCATTTAAATATGTTTTTATACAAATTGGTGAAGTTCCTTGTTATTGTAACTGCACCCACACTCGAGTACTGTTCCAAGAGGGTTCCGGTACAAAATGCAATTTCCTTTGTAAAGGCCCTCAGGTCTTGAGATCCGAATATACGCGTGATTGGAGTGTTTGACCGTTACAAGTGTTTGCTATGTATTTTAATACCAAAATGTTTTATAGATTGTTTGAAATTAAACATGAATATTATATTTCCAAATAATTTTCATACGCAATATACAATACTTTCTTGAGTATTGCGAGTGGTTTAAGCAGGTTAAGTTATATACGTAAATTACGAATTGCGTGTTCATTACTTTAAATGTTTATTTTTCATTTAATTTTAATATGACTGTTGTCGAACTATTTTCTGTGAATTTGATTGTCTTAGTGATGAAGTCAACTCTTTCGGAGTCAATAGTCACAGGTTCAATTCAAGCATTATACGTATATGTATTTTTGTACCTATACGCATATATTCCGAAACAAGGTATTCCGCCAATCCGCTATAAACAAAGCGTAGTTTGTTTATGTCTAAGCCTCCGGAAATTAGGAAGACCGCGTTTAGCGGCGAAATACATATCGACGCAAAAAAAAGCGAAATCTTGAAGTAAATCGAAAAATGAAAACTAACCAGAGTCAGGAAAAACTTTTAAGATTTCTGAAAAAATTGAATCTAATCTTTCAAAATCAATCAGTTTCAATGCTGTAGAAAATTTTCTATTAATTGTAGAGCTGTGAGATTCAGACCATTCGACTCAGATCAGTCACATTTACAGCGTTTTCGTTTTTTTCGCTTCGATATAAAAGTTTGGTCATATCTCGTATGTTAATAATGCGATGTACATACATACATATTTAGTGAACGAAAATATCGTCGCTTATGAATATTAAAAGCGAAAAATTAAGCAATTTCCTTTATAAGAACCGTTGCTTGATTTAACATGACAGGCGAAATTTTACCACCGCGTGTGTACAGCGCTCGATTAAAATCGTTCGTCACCTACCTAACGTCGGCTATCCCTCAATAAAGGCAATCAGCGGTTATTGAACCCCAGTGGGAGGGCCGTGATCAATATTTCGGCTTTTCATTCCAATTGACAGTCACCTCCTATGGGTTATGGGTCACCACAAATGACGGTTCGCTATTCGATATTTTATGGAGCAAATTGATGATCTAAATCGATTATGTATACTCGTATTCAATCAAAATATCGATGCAAAAAGCGAAAACGTTTTAAATAATAAAGAACTTAAAAAAATTAATATTCTATATTCGGATCAGAAAAAAACACTGCGTCGAATAATCTGAGTCTCACAACTTTACGATATAACATTTTGTACAGCATTGAAACTGACAGCTTTTGAGTGATCAGATACAATTTTTTCAGAAATGCTTAAAACTTTTTACTGACTCTGGTGGTAAGTTTTCATTTTGCGGTTTACTACGTTTATCTTTTTTATGTATAATGAGATATTTAAATTTAATTGAAATTTAAATTTATTTTTTCGATAACAAATTACATTACATTTGTGGAACGTCAGTCCGTCAATAATCAAGCGCTTATCATGTTCCCATGGACAGAGAAGAAACTCCGTAGTTTTCTTCTTCTCGAATAGACTCCAGTTTTGAAACTCTAAGCTAAAACGGCTTTCAAGGTTCACGATTTTTTCACAGCCCATACATGTGCTGATCACGGGTTTCCTCATTTCTAAAGGCCATTCCTTTTTCATGGACATATCTTCAGATAGACTCATCACGTTTTTCTTAAAGACCGGCAACGCTTCTGTGATGCCAATGGCACCGCGGATATCTATGGGCAGCGGTGAGCAATCACCATCAGGTGACACGCTTGGTCGTTTGCCTTACTGATGATTAGATTACTGTAGCGTTTCAGCCATGACGGCTGGCACTAACGGCTTACGGCAACACACGGGATCTTTAGGGGGTTTTATCTTCGATGTAACTGAAATTCTTCCAAGTGAAATTAACACAAAGGTGACATGTCTATCGAAAGACGTCAGCCGTACTAATGTTTTTTTTATATAAAACAATTTTTTTTTTATTTTAAATTTTAAAATTACGAATTTAAAAAGCAATATATTAATATAAAAGTTTTTTATATATTTAAATAAAAAGTTATTACATTAGTGATACATTTATCAATGTATCATACATTATTAGGATTAGCGGGACATGCGGATTTGTATACGTATATTTATTGTGAATCGAACTCGCTATCTTTTTCTCCTAAAGCGGCAACTTCGCCGCTGTATCAATTAGGCAGTTTATGTTTTAAACTTAATAAATTAGTCAGGTAATGAAAAGTTCTGTTTGTTTTGAAATGAAATGGGATTTTAATTACGGTAAAAGTTTTGCTAAAGCAGCATAAGCATTAAAATTTCAAACAAAACCAGAAGTACAAACGAAATAAAAACGCGTAGAGTAACTCGTGTACCGTCGAAACTACGGTACAATTAAGGCAATTACTTAAAACTTGGACTTGGGTTCGATCATTAATTGTGTTTTAAGATTATACAAGCAATTTACATACATAGGTATAAAACAATCTTCTCCTCATAGTTTCCACATTTATAGTACTTTGTTTTTGTTGGGTATATGTATATTTATTATCTTTTGTGGTTTAATGGAAAAAGATTTCCTTACTTATAACTTCCTCCAGTTGAAAACATACATTATTATTTTTGTTTTCTTGTCGCAGATCTTAGCCAAGTAAAAGTTCTAACTGTTCGCGTGACAAAATTAGATATTTTAATCTATGGTTCCCACTTTTAGTGAACACGCTATATTTTTTGCGAAAAATGTATATTTCCGGGCAACTTCAATCGCTGGTTCAAATAATAATAGGCGGCAATGTATGCATAAATTAATCACCAGTAGTCAGACTCGTGATTTTCGCTTATGGCTAAGGATTGCAATCCCACAAAACGGGATTCCGCTGCTTTTATTAATCTGCTGCACCTTCAATGCGTGGATCCGCTGATGCCGCAAATTAAAAATTTGACGCTAAATCTTTGGCGTACATCACGAGTAGCTCTATCTAAGAGTAAGTTGTGATTTGATTCTTAGTCATTATATGAATAAGACTGAATTAAAAATTTAAAACTGTTGTTAAGACTCAGGTAAAATTAAACAATACTATTAAACAAACTATGCCAAATATTTAAAGATGAATCTAAGAAACCAGATTACTAATTCTAAATTTAGAAAATAAATAATTTCTGCTGCTTAATGTAAAAAATGTTCAATAAAAGTTGACTTTTACACAAAAATTTGTAGTTTTAATTTGATTTTATAACATACTTTAAAACATGCGGAATCGCACGTGAGATTGAGTAATCCCTTATATTAATCCCGCGGGATTAAATGCGCTACGGGATTGCAATCCCTAGATATGGCACAAATTCCTCGCTATGACTCATACTCGTGGTTTTCGCTTATGGCACAAATTCCTTACCACGAGTCTTACTCGTGGTTATCGGCCAAGTTGATAAAATTCTGCGATCTCCAATCCGTTTGCCAAGCTTGAGGTTTACGAGGCCAATGTCCAGTAGTGGACCGTTACGGCTGCATTGTGTTTTAATAGTACTCTAATGTTAAAACTACCCCAACGCTATTTCGAGAGTGCATGGTGTTTACCATCCATATTTTATGACGACGACACAAAGTGTTCGTGTAAATTCACTACATACTAATTTTCCATGTTGTTGAAAGGATGCTAATAACTCCTGTATTCCGTTTGTAATTTACGGTAATTCAGTGTTCCTACCTATCCTTTGTTGTTCATATTTGTCGTGACAAGCGTGTCATATTAGACTTTGGAAATATATATTATTCTGTACTGCATCAAACAGCAATAGCTAAATTCTTAAACTTAAACGGGTGTCTTCCGTAGAGTCTACTATACCTGATGACGCCTCGTGTTGAGGCGAAACACGTGTCGTGAGCAATCTGTAAAAGTGGTAATGTGTGTTTGGTGTTGTTGATAGTGGTTGGGAGGTGAAGAGTTGCTGACGGCCGTTTTTTCGGTAAAATTTATTAAGTTTATTTTTCCCGCAAATACCTTCTACCTACACAAGCATTATAAACTTATTTGGAATGGTTAATAAGAATTCTAGTAACATTATAAACATTACTAGTCTTCTTTAAGGAAAATATTTCAATATTTATCAAATATACTTTTTAAAGATTTAGCTATCAGTCATATAAGATTTCTTGTTAATAATTTTAGAAATATACCGGAAATCGTTTTCCGTTATATTTCTAAAAATTCTCGATAAAGTTCTTCAAGTTAGTAAACTGAAACTGCAATGGTCATTGATTTGTAAAGTATAATTATTTCCAATGTTGTCATGAGCATATTTGTCTTCTTCTTCTTCTATATTCTATTATTATAATAACAATTAGCTATAACTGTTACGCCAGTGTCAAGTAAAACAATAACAAGTGTTTTGAAATGTAAAATCAGCTTGTCACGATACGTCTTTACAAAATGGCAGCCTTTCTATCAAGTTATAATGACAAGATACAGGCATTTATTACATTTCACTTCACTTGTACGCTTTAATCGAGCCATATTGAGTAATAAGACGGCAGTATCAAAGAACATAACTGAAAAGTAAGATGAAATTATGAAAACGAAATAAGAAAATGACGTCACTCATGTAATTTGGTGAGAAAAGTCCATATTGATGTCTCATAATTATTATAATCAATTTCCTCTTTATTTTTGGTTTGTATGTCACCATTTTAAGAAAAGCTGGTAAAAACTGGATCACCAAAGCAAAAGACAGACAGATGTGGAGCAAAATGGCGGAGGCCTTTACCTGTAGAGGGGTCCAAAATGATTTATGATTTATAAAAATGAATTTTGATTTTGATTCTTTTTAATTTATTTATCATTTATAATTTATATACATTGAAATTATTTATTATGATTGGAATTTAAATTTAATGATTATTAATAGTAATATTTTATTTTTTAATGCATGCACATATTATGTAATAATTAATCATATGATATACTTGTTTAATATATTATTCATTATGGAAATAAAGAGGCTATAATAATAATAATAATTTCACCATTTATATCATAAAAAGACTGCGGTAGTCCTATGCTGGACACTGCCAGTCGCCCTACACAGATCGTCACTCCATTCTGGCCGTAGAGCGTCCCACACTACGTTTGTCAAAACGGTCTCCACTCCAGCACTGTCGGTTCTTCGAAACTGTAATTAGCCTGTTGTCATTTCAGTTTGCTATGTAGAAGAACTAGAGGACACTTGTTCTTAGGTACATTTATTTTATGTAAATACTTTTTTATGCACGTAAAATGAATTTATTTAATAGTTTGATTTTAGTAGATAAATAATCCGAGAAATACCGGCGATCTACACACACTCCAAGAGAAACTGGATGTTTACTTGTTTGGTTTGGAAATCGAAGTCGTGATTGCAGAATCGGATCCAGTTTAAGAAAAAAACGTAAGCACACGTTATCGAGCTAAGTGCGTCCGTAAATATTGCCTTAACACACACTTTTCTTGGATATCAAACAAGTCTAGACATGACCAATATACTGTGAACTCTCTCTTTCCATTAATTGCATCCTTTTGGTAGCAACAGTAAAAGAAATTTGGAGACTTGGAGCGGTCAATCGTATCTGGTCGGGCCGGCGACAAGGGTGCATCCAGATTAACGCAGAGATCGACAAAGAAATGCAATTAAATGTAAAATAGGGGCTGTTTCACACGACTGTTGACACGGCGTGACGAATGGGGAACGGGAAGGTTCTGTCACTTCCTTTTTTGTGATTTTAAATTTGTTTAACGGTATGCCGCCATTTGGAATTAATTTATTTTTTATTTAAAATACATACTAGAGTATGTATTTTAAATAAAAAATAAATTAATAAAATATACAAGGTATGAGCGAGAGGAAAATAAGAAAATAGAGTGTTGAAAGAAGATATTTAGGGTATGCAGTAGTATTGTGTTACGATGTTTTTTTTGTCGCAATCCACATATGTCGTATTACTGGCCACGGGACTCCCCATCTTTGGAGGAACGGACATTAACCCCATCACGCTTGTCCAATACGAGCCAATTGTTCGCCAACGTTATTTATATTGGGGATTAATTCATATTATTAAAAAAAAGAAGTAATCAACCACGCTTGTAATTCATACGTTACGAGCCAATTTTTCGTCAACGTTATTTTTCTTAAGGTTTAATTCAAATTATTAAAAACAAGTAAATAGAAAGGAAAATTAAAGAAGAATCGTGTCACTTTTCAATCCTATATACATAACACCAGTTTTTCCCTTAAAAGCCTATTTGATCATGTCTTATAATCAATACGTACAGTACAGAGGGTGTACCATTCTCTTGTTGGGCGTATTATATAAAATGAAGCAAGGCATTTGTAAATCTACGTAAGCTCCTGATTCTCTAAAGAGTCAAAGTGCACCTAAACGAAGATATAAATTAAGAGTACAACAGCGTTCCGGCTATTTGTAATCTAATAATATTCAACCGACCATACAATGATGTATAAAAACTGGAAGACCGAATGATTTTAAAAGTTTATGTGCTTTTGTCTCTCTGATTACGCTCTTTTGACACCGCTTCTTTATTCGTTGGGTATAAATAAACAATTTCTTTTCATTTTATAAATATTTCTTTAATATTTATAAAATGAAAAGAAATTTTATTAATATTTTTTACCTAAAAGGGCGGCAACGCTTCCGCGGCTCTTGCGGTGTCGCGGTTGTCCATGGGCGGCGTTGATTGCTTTCCATCAGGCGACACGCTTGCTCGTTTGCCCTCCTATCCCATAAAAAAATCTTAATTGCTATTAGCATTCGTTTCTTTTGTAAATATAATAATAATAAACATATACTTTTTATGATTTTGGTAATATGAAACCTAAAAGAAGCGAAATCCCTTTATGTAATTGCTATATTTATTTAAGTGTATAATAATTGTTATTCTTAAAGAAATAACAACTCATTTTTTATGGGAAACGAGCAAGCGTATCACCTGATGGAAAGTAATCAACGCCCATAGATAATCGCGATACCACAGGAGTTACCGTTGCCGGCCTTTTAGGTATGTATAAGCTTGTTTGAAGGTGCCAATCTCGTATTCGGAAAAACCTCCAGGATAGACTAGTGTTTAGTTGGGTGAAGATCGGACTTGGCAAATGTGTTGGTTGTTCCTCGGGCAGATAGAGCGGCTGTATATCGGAGTAGGTGATGCATTTTGGAGGAGACTATGTCGCTGAGACTACCACTGGCCGCTGCTAATGGTGATGGCGATGAAGTTTTGAATCCCGGAGTGATATGAAGTGGGAGTAGCTGAGGATTGGTTTATTTTTCTATTCCAGTCTATCTATGTGTATATCTTTGTTCGGTATCATATCTCCTGTGATTAGCTATTCACAAAACGGAAAGTTGAATCCCGAGGGAATCCAGTTAGCGGATGAACTGAGTTGCGGAGATTTATGCATTTTCAAATACTCGCACACCTGAAACATTGCGGCTGCTTTAAATACACAATATTAATACAATATCTAAAATATATTTCGTAGTGTAGTTTAATTTTCTATTTAGAAAATAAGATTTATCAAGAAAAATAAATGAAATGGAAAAAACTTCATTTTTTTGCCTTTCGCTATTATTCACTATCTTCTAATATATCAACTATTTTCTAGTTTACAAGGGATGGAAAATGTGAAGATGACATTGAAAATCTAGCGAAACCTTGTAATCAGGTTAATAGAGCCCTGCACTCCTTTGTGAATGGTCAGAACGTGTCTAAAACGGCCAGACTGGCGGTTCATAAGGGAGTGCTTGTTCCGACTCCTATGTCGGTACGGTAGTGAAAATTGGGCTTGGCAGAAAATCATGAAAGTAGACTGGATGCGGTGGAATATCTTATATAATAATCCGTTATATTTTTTAATTGTGGTGACGTGTTATGCATATAGTTCGATTAACGCGTATAAGTGAAGTGATATGAAATAAATGCGTGTATCGTGACTTTCTAAGTTAACTGAAAAAGTCCATAGAATGCCAACAAGGTAAAACATTCCAAGATATTTGATATTATTATATTTTACTTGACACTAGCATAGAAGTTATAACTAATTGCCATCAAAGAATACAAAACTTGTTAATAAATGTTATCACCGGCGCACAAACAGTTTTTTTTATTAATATTTAAGAAAAGTTTCTTCGTTATCAGATATAAGTCCACGCGTATATAACTGAAGACTTACTCGTTACAGTTTTATTCAATTTCCCAATAAGTTAATGTAAGGGCTGATGGAAGATCCGATGTGGCGCAGGTCGCGTCCGTCGGCCACACAGCATCAGTCTTCCGGGAGACATGTCATCAATCACTGACCACTGCGTATTCGCTAGTCTTACATTATGTATTTCCTTGTGGTCTGTATATTAGTTTTTTTTTATCTCATTGGCTAGATAAACTAATTGTTTTTTTTCTAATTATAGTATATTCACTTAAAGTATATTTAATAAAAAGATAATGGAAATAAGTTAATGGAGAGCTCGCCTTGTACATCTTTTTTTCCTTTTAATTCTTGTATTTCCTATTTTGTGTACAATAAAGTATTAAATAAAAAATAAATAAGTTAATGGAGTCATTCACCTTTTTAGACACAGAGAGTATGGATGAAAGACGAATGACAAAAGAAATTTACGTTGCGGATGTGGACGGCGGGGTTGGTAGAGGAAGATCAAGAAGAACATAGCTAGACCAAATCGCGGATGTTCTCAAGAAGAGTCAGGTCAAAAGTACCCTCAACCGACGGGCTTGTATGAAGAGAGTGATGAGTGTGGATGAGGCAAAAAAATGCGCCGGGATCATAAAAGATGGAGGTCCGTGGTTTCTGCGTACCCCTACGGGAAACAGGCGTGATTGTATGTATAATATAATGTATGTATAATATGTATTAAAATATAATACGCTTAATTTTACAGATATTTCTATACTGATTTCTACATTGAAATCACTTTAAATTAGTATATTGAAAGTATACGATTTCAAATAGGGCTTCAAAATATAACAAAGCTTTAAAAGTAGGTGGCCTACGAAGGTCAGTTCTAAAATTATTGCTTTATAAATTTATTTATATTAAATTCCAGCGTGGATAAATAAGTGTATGGTCTAAATGTATTTATTCCAAGACTGGGTATCCAGCATTTCCACTTTGGACAAGCGTGCTCGGTGGATTTCCATTCCTCTAGATTCATTAGACTATTCTCGATATGAAAAACTAATGTGAAATTTTTTCTTATTATAATATGTAATTTATTTTATAAAACGCTTTTTATTTATAACCCTACACTAGGACTTCTTTTGTCATGAGTGTACATATCACACATACTTAAGTGCTACACAAACACAAACATGGAATAAATAGCCTTAAGCCGTATTCAATACATAACGTTATTTTCCGACCTATATATATTTATTTATACGACGTATATAGAAACCTAAGAACATTATTTTTCTACGAACTGATATCGTTGTTTTTATTTCAATTAAATTGTCTTTGAAGATCAGTTTCCCCGTCGAAGACATTTCAGTCGTGTTGAAAGAAAAGTAATTAAAATGCGAATTTTAAGGTGTATTTTCACAGAGGAAGTGATTTCACTTTGTAAAAAGATCCCTCCCTCCAACCCAGGTGCACCCCTTGTTTCGCAAGGTTGATATTAAGCGGAGTGGAACCGAGAAAACGATATCAAACATGGATAAGACATTGATTAAAATAAATATTATTGTTTTATTTGTGTTTTATAAGATCATTAATAAATAGGTATCAGTAATATATATCAATAATAAATAGGATTGTTGCTCATGAATAGATTCCCGGACAGGCTAGAAAAAGCTCTAGCGAGAAGATATCAAATATAAGTGATGATTAATGGAGTCAGGCGTTACTTTGCGGAAATCCATCTTCCATCTTCATCTTCCATCTATGTGGACAGTTAGAAATTTTACTTAGCTAAGATCCGCGAAAAGTAAACAAAAGCAGAAAAATGATATTGTGTGTTTTTGGTTCGGTTCTTTGACGAATCACCGGCCAGTCGTTGTCGATTTGTTGGACAATTTAATAGTGGTCCATTCATGCAGACAAAACTCTCTTGAATTTACGATTTGGTGAACGCATTTCAGTAATTTTTCCGGTGACCCAATTAGTGTAGCTACTGCCTTCATAGTTAATGGTCGCTTCCGATTCCCGCATTGGGAAACATTCAGATATTTATTCCGAGTCTAGGTCCACTAGCCAATTAATTTCTATCGAAATTGAAAGGTGCGTGCCCATTGCTAAATGGGGCATACATATGTGGATTGTAAAAAAAAAATAATATAGTCTTATCCACAATAATTTATCCCACAGCTGCTACGTAATGCGGCCAGAATGACAGTTTGATTCACTTAGCTAGTGTTACACAGAATAAACGTGCCATCAAACATCGGGGCTGAGCTGGGGTTGTTTTGTAAGCGGGGTGGAACTTTTTTTAAGCTCTCTGCGAACGTACGGGTTGTGTACGTGGAAATTGTTAACGGTGTGCGGCTGCGATGAATTGCCACATGTGTGAAAGATTTCCTTTTCATTTATTTCGTCGGTTCATAGTTTGGTAAATTGTATACAACATTATAAATAAATTTAAAAAAAAAACTATCATGATGCCGTTTCTAAGAGTCGCTTAGGGAGCTATAGAGCTGCATTCGAAGTTTTTTTGATGGATATAGTACGTAAATAAAAGAACCCACTGGAAAATCAAAGTCAACTGCATAGCTTTTCTTACTTAGCAAACTAAAATGATAATAGGCTAGTGAGGTCTGTGGAGTAGAGACTACGTCTTGGCAAATGGGGTGTAGGACGTGTTCCACACCTAGTTTTCCAGGTGGGTCGCTCCATCTGTAGGTAAGCTGACAGCAACTGGATATGCATAGCTAAATATCGAGACCGATGACCGTGAAGGATGTCCAAAACTGCACTGACACTCAGGCTGATGATGATGATTTGGACTCTATTACCATATAAAGCTTGTAGCTGTAAATATAGTTGTAGAAAAAAATTAATAGTTTGTCACAATTAAAATTAAAAAGTATAATTAAATTGTCCAATGTAATCCAAAAGATTCATTGTTATTTAATAATTGAAATGTTTACGATCTGAGATCATGAGTTCGTATCTTCCATTGACCCATTGTTGTGAACCATTTCTTAGAGTAAACATTTTTAGTTTAGTTGGAATGGCTAACAAGAATTTTAGTAATGCTAAAAATATTTAATTTATTTATTTCAACTTTTTGCACAAAATGTACAACAGTCGGACTTAATGCTATTTGACATTCTATAACAGTCAACCTGTGGGCGAAACTTGATTTGGAGGTGGTGCAGCTGGTACAAAAGAAAAAATTAAAAATTAATTATATAAATTTAAATACATACAATACGTATATACTAACATATACATACATAAGTATATAACTAATAAGTAGTTATTGATAGTATCCTTTAAAAATAAACTGCTTGGGACATTAGTTGAAGTGTACTCGAATAGGAACCTACCTACACCTTCACTAAATCATGAACAATCGGCTAAGTAGCAGGGCTGCAGCATATGGAGTCAATGGTCGCGGGGTCGATCCTCGCATCGGAGCAAATACTAATATCAAGCGAAATAGATTAATTTTCATTTCTTTCATAAATGCGCAAGTACGCGCCTAGCGGTAGGACGTATGGGTCGTGAATAATACCCGAATAACTTCTCAACAAATATCCGTAGTAACATAGTAAATGTTTATTTATGATTCGAGCAGAACTAATTTTGTTTGTTCGAAACATAATACCGCTGCATCAAGTGTATGCATTGTTTCTCTGCCCGTTCTATAAGTTTAGCCACAATATTGGCACGGACACGAGTGCGGGGGGAAAGCGGCGGGAGGCGCCGCGCGGTTTCGCAATTTCGCCCGAACAGTCCGCGTTGTCCGCAGGCAACGTTCGAATGGGTTTCTACTACGTATTTTGTTATTGCTATGAAATGATAGCATCTGCTATTTACTTTTTCCGTTATTTTTCAGATGTAAGGTAGGGAAAATCTGAAGAGATCCGGGATCACAACCTAACAAGGTAGTCTGAGGCTAGACAAAAAATCTTTTAGACCCTGTACCAAGCTGAGGATTTTTAGAAATGAATAGAGATTCATGGCTATGTATTATAACATCGGGAGTTTCATGAAGCACAGCAATGAGCAAACTGTCCGAGGAGAAGGAAGGAGGTGTCAATCTCACCTGCACCTCTTGCATTCTGCTATACAGAGAGGCTTAAATATCTGTCTGCTGTGATAATGAGTCCGTCTATCCGATGTGGTTGGTGTTTCTGGACAAATCCTTCCCATAGACTTCTCCTAAGATACGCCTCCTAGCCCACATTATTTGGCTTCACGAAACCAGTTTCTGCCAGCCCTACTGGTGTTGTTTAAATATATCATCGCTCTATCTGGCAGCGCGACTTTTCGTACTATGTATACAAAGACGCAGTCTACACCCCATCGCCCGTTTATACAAACGTTTGTTGGTTTGTCACCGAAAGGTGACCTAGTCTATATATAAAGTTTGAGAAAGCTGAAATTTACCTTGAGAGTTTTTAAAATTTGATGTATATATAAATTAAAATCCAACTACTTTTGAAGTGTAATATTAATTGATATATTATTAATGCAAGAACTGATTCGATAAGAGTAGAGATACTAGATATTGATATTTAATTTTAATAGATATTTGTCCAAACTTGTCCAAGCTTGTCCAAAGTTGTTCAAACTTGTCCAATCTTGTCCAAGCTCGTTTAAAACAGATTGGTAGATAATTACTTTATTTTGTGCGTATTGGCTATTATAAATAAATGTTGTAGATACGTAATGGGAACGTCAGTCAGCGTGTCCGCAGGCGTGGATCGCTGAAATCCGTCAACCGTAAAATCCTTTGGCTTAAAACGCTTAAGCATCGCCTCATCACGGCTGGCGGTCGCACATCGCTTTTATCTGTTGCGATTTTTCCGATGTGTTCCGCAATTAAATTTCTATTCGACCCTTTCGGGATTTTGCTCATAAATCAAATTAGAATTCGATTATTAACGTGAGAATTGTTTTGCGCTCATTTCAACCTTTCCGTTAAAATTTTTGGATCGGATATAATTCTGTTAACCCTTTGACAATTTCTACTCAAATAACTAAATTTAGTATTTGTTTTAGAGAACATTAGTATTATGTTAAGTACATGGTCAATATTATATAATAGTATTAAAATTTTTGAGGTTATCCATGGAACATTATTTTTATAATAATACTAAAGTACAATAAAAAGTAACCAAAAAGAGGATACATTAAAGTTTTTTCGCTATTTCTTGTCCAAGCAGAGAACAAAATGAATGTGAATTTTAAGAAACAGTAATGAAACTTTAAAAAGACAATATAAATGTAATTGTTTCTATTGGAAAAAGTAAGGGATTTGCATAAATTAATTAAAATTATCGATAACTAATTTATTGGTGGGACTGGAAGTGTGATTGGAGCGCAAACCTTAATTATTGAGGCTGTCTGTCGCCTTGGTAATACATATATCCGTATTATACACGAACATATATCGACAACTACACCGTCTGAACTGCAGTAGCATATGTTTGCAATAGACCCCACAAAGCCTACAGACGGTTGCATATAACGTAATTTATGATTCACTTACTTGCCTATATACTGAGTAATTATGGTGCGGCTGTTATGTATTGTAATTTGTCAATTTCCTATGCCAATGTTCTGATAAATAGTTTAAGTTTACAAAAAAAAAACAAATATATAGACACTTTAGTGGTACAGCTCTAAAGGAACCACTAGCTTTAAAGGAAGCATTACCTTGACAGGGCGGAGGAGAAGGATGACGGAGGGGAGGGGAGGGGAGGGGATTGGAGAGGGAAGAGGAGGGGTAGTTGGTATGGGAGGGAGGAACCTCGCACAGAACAGTTAACTCGTAGTATTTTAGTACACCACTCGTCCATCTCAGCATCTTCATTTCGCTGGTATGTACTTTTTGTTAATGCGTGTTATGTATATTTCATTGTTATGAATAGAATTATATCAATATCAATATCAATATCAGCCCGCGGCAGTCCACTGCTGGACATAGGCCTCACCCAAGGCGCGCCACCTAGCCCGATCTTCGGCTACACGCATCCAGTCTCTGCCAGCCGCCTTGCGCAGATCGTCGCTCCATCTAGCAGGAGGGCGTCCCACACTACGTTTGCCGAGTCGCGGTCTCCACTCCAGCATTCGTCTACTCCAACGATTGTCGGTTCTCCGACAAACGTGTCCAGCCCATTGCCACTTCAGTCTGCTAACTTGAAGAGCAATGTCGGTGACTCTGGTTTTATATGTTTATATTATAGAATTATATGTTTGATATTATATAGAAAACCACTGAACAGTAGCATCTCAACGCATCTCCAACGTCTATGCTATTTCATATGTCTATAGGCGGCGTTGATTGCTTTCCATCAAGTGACATGCTTGCTTATTTGCCGTCCTATCCCATAAAAAAAAAACAGCAAGCAAATTAGCGGGTTTTAATTACCCAGATTTAGTATATATTGATTTCGACGATTGACTGCGACCATTGATTCTGAAAGCAGTAACTTCACCAGTAAGTCAAAAGAATTAATAGCTTGGATTCACTCTTTATACCACTTTAGAAACTTACTTAAAATTTCCTACTCATCCACTAAGTGCCTGTTACGCATGAACTATAAGTTGTTAAGGGATCTCGAATTTCCTAACTTGCAGTAATTATGTAATGTGGAAGAAGTTTACAGCTCTTTCCTGAGTCTACGATACGCTGTTGCTAAACGAGTTTAGATACTTTAACGGGAATTATTAATTATCGGAATAAGAAAGATCAATTTATTATGATAATTTTCTATGATCAATATTATAATAACTAAATAAACATCAATTTATTATAATAATTTTATATGATCAATATTATAATAATTAAATAAACATCAATTTATTCTAATAATTTTGTATGATCAATATTTTAATAATTAAATAAACATCAATTAATTATAATACTTTTATTAATGGAGTCAGGCGTTACTTTGCGGAAATCCATCACTATGTGGATAGTCAAAAGTTTTACTTAGCTAAGATCCGCGACAAGCAAAACAATAACAGACAATAAAAAAGACAATCGAAAAGTTTTGGTTTTCTTCCGTAGAGTCTACTATACCTGAAGATGCCTCGTGTTGAGGCGAAACACGTGTCGTTTACAAGATGGAAAAGTGGTAATGTGTGTTTGGTATTGTGTATAGTGGTTGGTGGTTGGAGAATCGATGGCTGATTTTCGGTAAGTTTTTGGTTTAAGTTCCAAATAAATCCACTTCATCCAGCACAAAAAACATTATTAATTTTCTGTTATTGTTTTGCTTGTCGCGGATCTTAGCTAAGTAAAACTTTTGACTATCCACATATAATAGTTTTGTATGATAATTATAATTTTTTATTTACGAGTGATATCATATACTTTGTTGTTACATTTTTAATTGTAATTGAACTTTTAAACATCTTACATAGATCTCATCTGCGTCTCAAAGGTCAACAACTATTTTGTAACATCTATGGTGATGTTGGGGGAGTAAGGGGTGAACGCTAATAAAAAAACCATGTGAAACTGCAGATAAATCTAAATAGATTAATTTGGAATATATATTCCAGCTTAGTAGACACCACCACATTTGCTAATAGAAGCAAATATTCTTTTCCTCATCAAAATAATGAATGTCAAATATAATATTTTATTAGGTGATGGTAATTCTAATTCGACTATGCTTGTAATGGAGACAGATAAAACTATTGTTTTCGTCCTTTGAATTCGTAATCCTTCCATCCTTCGATTCAAATTTTATTTATGCAATTCCTGAGTACGATTTTTTCGTTTTAACGTCGATATTGTTTGGTATGTAAGCATGAGAAACCACAGGTTGACGAAACAAAATGTATTCCCGCTAAACAGACACCATCGCATTTGCCGTAGAAGCGAATATTCCATAGAATGTCAAAGTATTTGAATAGAGTTAACCCTCTTCCGGCGCGTGATGGAACGATGATTGATTTCTGTTTGCACTGAGGGCGGTTTGCAATTTAATATCTCATTGTTAATCGCGAGGCGGCCCGATGTTGATTCAGACGACGGAGTTTGAGTTTCGGCTTCGCTGTTAATTATTGTAAACGGCGACTGTTGTGTTTGGTCAATTTGAATTATAGATTCGAACTATGACCTTCCAATTAAACTTACTCAATGAATACATATTGGTCAGGGAGTATCTTTGCCTAGCCGCCTGTCCGGTAATTATGGTATTGGTACACGGGTACGCAAACCTGGCCTCCCGAGCTACTACCTTATCACTCCTTGTCTTCCGTTGCGGTAGTATTATGGTAGTATATGTCCGTATCATTCTGTATAAATTCATTTTGCCTTTCCCCTGCCCTTTCCTTTCTTCTCTACAGCAGTCTGCCGTGCCAAGCGTGGGTGGCTAGGGGCGATATTAGTCACAAGCGTGCCGATCGTCCCGGGATCGGGCTCCCTGGGTACTATTGTGCCTTACCCCAGCATGCGGGGCTCTGCTGGCACTGACCTCCATCCTCCCTCACAGCTCGTGGGATTCACTAAGACGAATTTTAATACACCTAATTTGCTAAAAAATGACGGCGACGTGGTTCGCCACCCATTACGTCCTGATTCCCACGAGGGCGGGAAGCAACTAACGTTACGCTACTATGAACGTGAGAGAAAGGATGGATGAAAAGATGGCTGAGTGTGGAGGAAGCAGGGAGGGCGTGCCGGGATCGTAGCGGATGGAGTTCTGTGGTCTCTGCCAACGCCTACGGGAGATAGGCATGAAGATATGTATGTATGTATGTGTATGTATAGAGATCCCTATCCTTTTGAGATCAAAAGATGAGACGAAGGAAGTACTCCTGAATATTGATTTATATTATATTATTATATCTAATAATAATATTTAATTATTTATAATACTATAAACTGAAGAATCCAATTTTAGAAGCAATATATCGTCCTCAGATTATTTTAATTTTGATTCACTTCGCTTCATTTAATTTTTGATCCTTTACTCAAAAAGAAACAACAATCGAACGGATTTAATAAAAATATCGTAACGAAAATGACCACAATATTTTATGTCATTATAAATTCTATCATTGATACAGGCATGTAGCAGTCTAGGGTTGAATGTAAGCCGTTTTATGAGGTTTTTCTTACTAGGTTTTGGTAATTCATTTCACAAATTCTGAAAACCTATACTGTAACCACAGAACCGAGGGGCCGCCTAATACACTCGTAACAATACTGAAGTCATTAATATTGTAATGTGGATAGTCAAAAATTTTACTTGGCTAAGATCCGCGACAAGCAAAACAAAAACAGAAAATTAATAATTTGTGTTTTTTGTGCTGGATGAAGTGGATTTATTTGGAACTTAAACCAAAAACTTACCAAAAATCGGCCATCAATTTTCCACTCACCAACCACTATACTCAACACCAAACACACATTATCACTTTTCCATCTTGTAAACGACACGTGTTTCGCCCCAACACGAGGCATCCTCAGGTATGTGAAACTTTTTGGTTGTCTTCCGTAGAGTCTACTACATATATATCCAAATAAATCCACTTCATCCAGCACAAAAACACACATTATTAATTTTCTGTTATTGTTTTGCTTGTCGCGGATCTTAGCTAAGTAAAACTTTTGACTATCCACATAGTGATGGATTTCCGCAAAGTAACGCCTGACTCCATTAATAATTAATATTGCATATATAAGTGACACATCAAACTGATTCGGTAATCCCATTATGTTGATTTGCTTAGAGTCATCAATCTTTATTTCACTTAGTTGATACAAAATTGGAATTCAGACGTTCATCTTTAAACTACAAACTTTCCCATTTCACTGACTGGCGTTATGACATCGAACCTTTAGTTGCGACATGTCTATACCAGACTTATTTATACGGGATATACTAGCTTCTAGTTTGTAAAACATTAAGGTTAATAAAAGGACTGCATCATTTCTTGCATAAATAATAAGCATATAGCGTAACTACGATTTAGCACCATGCCACGTGTGCTATTTTTCTAAATATATTAATTTTAAAATTAAGTTTATTACAAATAATCATATGAGATACTAATGTATAATTATTATTATATATCATATTATTTTACATTATTAGTAATTTTTTTATTTATAAACTAAATATTTATTATTTTTAAAGTGGTAGAGCCACGCTGCAGATGAAGACTTTGTCAAGAGTGACATATTATTTGTTTGTACCATGAATGGGTCAGCTCGTCCGGAAAAGTATCACACTCCTGCAGAAAACCGGCGTCTGAGTGGTAGCTTAACAACCACGCTTCTTCCGGTCAGCGGTTGATCTTCTCCCCTCTCCCATAACGACACTTTCCTTAAAAGCCGGCAACGCTTCAGCACTGCCTGTGGCACTGCGGATGTCTATCGTTGATTGCTTTCCATCAAGTGACACTCCTGCTCGTTTCCATCCTATCCCATAAAAAATAAAATTTGTTGTAACATGCCAAAAAATTATGTATATTGCGGCATTTTTGTTTAATAACTAATAAATAAAATAAACCGAAAAAATGATTCCTTCTTTCTTGTATACAGCACTATCCAAATTATTAAAACCGCAAAATGAAATCCTACCAAAAAAATCAAAACTATTATACTTTTCAGATTTTTGAAAATGTTGTATCTGATCATCCAAAAACCGCAGCCATAGAGCCACACGACTCAGACCGTTTGTCGCAGTATATTTCCTCATTTCGAAATGCAATCATTTTGACATCTGGGTCATACAACGTCTTAGTATTTTGCGTCGATATATATTTATATTATATCGAAATATCATATGCATTAAGCAATTATTATTATTGTTCATGTCATTTTGCTCTTTTAATTACAATAGCATTGAGATCATTTTCTTCTTCTCATTTATGTATAATTTAATTGTTTGTTGTTTCATTTTTTTAACTCTCTAGTACTCTTGTGAAAGTTATCATGGTGCGAGTTTTTTTTTCTATAGCTTTATTTTTTATTTTTTCACTTTTTATTTGATTGTGTGACTCCCATGATTGACTTGACACTGGCAGAATTCACTGATAGTTGCTATAAACAAAGAATTGAATTGAATTATATCGAAATAAATAAATATATTTATGTCAGATTTAGGACAAAAATCGGCAGCGAAAATCTTGTGTGCTCAGAAATCGGATATGTTTTTTATTAGACAAAGGAAGCAGCCGTATGTGTTGTGCGCAAAGAAATAATCACATTAGTGTAATTGCAATGCAAGGCGGAAAGTTTGTCCATTAGAGCATTATTGATGGGTTTTAAATTGCATCCAGCCTATTGGGACCAAACCCTATGTCATGACGTTAGGGGGACACGTATCATATTTTTTTTATATTGTTATTATCGATCGATAATCGCAATCAGATTTAGGAACGTTAAAAGAAATCGTTCGTTATATTCTTCGACGAAAAAAAAAAAAAAAACTTTATTTATGACACTTCAAACACAACAATAAAGTATTCTTTAAAAAAATAAACCATCTTGTTTAAACTACACCAATGGACATATTTAGAGCAATATGTGCAAAATATTACTATTAATTAATTGGTTCTGTTAAAGAAATTTTGATTTTGATGAATTTTCAAGAAAGTTTATTCGTTCCTTTTTTGGCGTTCCATATGTATGTATTCATATGTCCATGAGTGTATTTAATTAATTATTATCTTATTATATTAAAAATGTGACATATTCATTAGGGGTTTTTAATTTTTTTATTTTTAAAAAGCTGCATTTCACGAAGCTGAAAGCGTTTCAAAGACATAATTTGAAATCAACGAATACTACTCTCATATATTTCATGAAAGCTTTCTTTAAAATGGGATATGGAATACTTTAATATACAGATTTTGATTTAACAGATGGAAGTTTCGCGAAGCAGTAACATCGTATTTTTGACTCGTAAACCTAACTTATCTTTTAGATTTTCGAACTCGACCTGCGGCCATGTTATTTATATTTGAACCGATGCCAAGTTCCGCAATCACACTCTTATATAGGCCAAGGGGCTGCAGTATTGCACTGGGCTCTCGCTTTTCATAAACAAACCAGCCACTATGCGACAATTTTAATGATCCCTGCTAACCTGGCTGGAAACAGACACGAACTTATCGAAAGTGAAAATGGACTATGCTCGTATCGGATAACTTTTATTAACTCTGAATTAAATTTAAATCTCTCTCTCTCTCTCTCTCTCTGGTGATCCTTTATGTTTGAAGATAGCAACCATCAGACTTCACCCAGCACTTCGTTAGCCTGTTCCGTTTATTACGATCGGCAGCCAGTTGGACCACTTATTCTGCTTCAGTTAGTCGGACCATGTCATCGGGATCTACCACCCCTTGATCTTTTCCTCCCCTCATTTACACAGACAATCATATTTCAAGTTTCTTCTTCTCACATTCTCCAAGTTTTCATCTTAGCGGCGAATAATGTGTCAAAAATGACTGAGGATACGGCGACGGCATATCGTGGTCTTTTATTCCAAGTTCTTTAAGGATAGACACAAAAGTTAAAACTAATTGTAGATTATTTTGTCGGGCTTTTTATTTACCCTAATCTATTTAAATTAACGACCTATTGGCTCAGTAGCGGTGTCTCCGTTTACAGAGTCAATGGTCGCGGGTTCGATCTTCGTATTGGAATAAATATTGTATGTTACAGTTATTTTGCGTGATAGGTTAACATACATTCATCTAAAGATGGGGACGCCCGTACCCAGCATTAAATATATATATATATATATATATATATATATATATATATATATATATATATATATATATATATATATATATATATATATATATATATATATATATATATATATATATATATATATATATATATATATATATATATATATATATATATATATATATATATATATATATATATATATATATATATATATATGGCATCTATTCGAAACTTCCGAGTTTTCCGGAAAAGTCCAGCGTAGCCTAGTCGATTTGGATAACATTATTATATTTATAGTCCTATACACGTTTTTATAACATAAATATCTAAATTCTTTTTCGTATTTCATATTTCTAGCAATAATGTATACGGCCAGCTTTATTGACGCAGTGTACGAGAATTCTTAGAGGGTCTAAGAGCACCAAAGCCTTTTTTATTCTTATATTTGTCGGCAAACCTGTCTCGCCGATCAAACAACATATCCGATGGAATATTTGCTCGTGTCGTACGACATTCTAGTTGTCAGATGGTCCAAGTCACGAGCGTATCAATGACAAAAAATAATGATGCAAAAAAAGAAGTTATTTTTAACGATAATATTGTAATTGATGGAGTCAGGCGTTACTTGGCGGAAATCCTTCACAAAGATGGATAGTTAAACTTACTTTCCTAAGATCCGCGAATATTTAATCCGCGTATTATATGATTATATTATACGCAAAGTATTATAAGTTAGACCATCTGTTTTTCTTAACAATATTATAGCATATATAAGTAATCTCAAAATAACCAGAAAAAAGTTCTTCATTTTAAATTTTGAAATTTAAAATCTGTCACTAATTTATCTCCAATAGCGGAACAGTCTCAAATATTAGGAATGTTCTGGAATTAGTAGCTCCTTCCCTGTATTGTCCTACTGTAATATGTTTTCCATAAATTGAATGACGTCATAGGACGTCATCGGCTTCGAATCTTTATCGTTGTCGTTGTCTTTAACTCACAGTTTGGGAGACTTCTGTTCTTAAGTTCTTCTGATCAAATCTCAGAGCTAGTAAAGGCTCTAAAGATATGATTGAGAAAGAATATATATAAAAAATTGTAAAATAATTGTTTGTTCTGTAGTGATTACAAAATTGATAATATTTGTTTTAATTATAATGAATTTTGAGACGTCATCACAAATATATTTGATCCTTACCACTCAAGAACTAATTAAAGCACCAATAATGTTGATAGCAATTATTGTATACACACATTAAGTTAAAACAGAATATTAACAAAATAGGTAAATTACAATAAAACAGAAGACAATCGTAAAAAAATATTACATTTTTTTTAACATAACACTGACAGGTTGAGGAAAGAAACTTGAAAATATATAAGTATTTTTCTACTTAGCGGTTTGCGACGCATAATATCATCTCCGCGATCCGCTTATGACTTGTAAACAAATAAGAACCGAGTGTAGTGTTCAGAATGTTTTCACTTTTCTACGCCGTTGAACCGAATGCCATGAATACATACGGAAAACTTAAAATGTGGAAGTCATCTGGGAGACGGTGCTTAGAAATTTTAACATTGCATACCGTAGCACACGCTTGTAGAAAGCATCTATATATTTTTTTTTACATTTCTCCATTCAAATATAAGTTTTATAGAAATTCGTAATATTATTGTTAAGTTGAAATTATATGGACAGTCAAAAGTTTTACTTAGCTAAGATCCGCGACAAGCAAAACAATAACAGAAAATTAATAATGTGTGTTCTTCCGTTGGGTTTAGTGGATTTATTTGGAACTTAAACCAAAAACTTACCGAAAATCGGCCATCAACTCTCCACCCACCAACCACTATACACAACGCCAAACACACACTATCACTGTTCCATCTTGTACACGACACGTGTTTCGCCCCAACACGAGGCATCTTCAGGTATAGTAGACTCTACGGAAGACAACCGAAAAGTCTTAAAACAGAAAACTGTCCATATAGTGATGGATTTCCGCAAAGTAACGCCTGACTCCATTAATAAGTAGAAATTCTTAAAATGATTAAAACATTGAATATTACTCTTCTTCTTCCTTTGGCGCTGCAACCTGGTGGCTTTCTCCACAATTTGTCCCCAGCCATCGCTGTTTATGGCAACGCGCTTCCAATCCGTTTTTTTCTTTAGGATACGAGCCAGGTGTTCCTGGGTGCAGTTGGAACGCTTCCTAAGTCTACCGCGTGATATTTTCTGCTGGGGTGTCCAGTTTGTAATGATTTTAAAGAGTCTAAAATCAGCCATTTTCTCGACATGACGCACCCATCGCAGCCTTTGCGCCTTGCAAAATCGAACAATGGTTTAATTGTCTATCAGGCGATTCAGTTCGTGGTTCATACGGATGCGATATACTCCATCATTTTCACATACATCAACATTTAATATTAATATAGCATAAAAATTATTTACTAAAAGTATAATAAAATAATAGTTTATAGGGTATTTTATTTTTTTCTTCTTAATGGTCGTGAAAAGGTTGGTTACGGTTTTTGTGAGACTTCTCCATATTTTTCTATTCGTGCTAAATGTGCTCATATAATCAGTAAGAGAACACTTAGTAAACGATTAAATGATGTCTATCTATCTCGTGTATGATCGGCTACGAGAAGTTTGACCTACTCTTTCTTGTACCATTAATGATTCCAGTGAGCTAAAAGATCATAAAAAATGTGCTGAAAAGTGTAGAACTTTTCAACATATTTTTTATGATCTTTTAGGACCTTTTAGGACTGGGATTAGCCTAATTTGATATTTCCAATATATGTATCTTTTAATATATCGCTCCTATACATCATTAGTTATTCAACATAAATTTAACTTTCTACTCTCTGTTTTGATCATTAATTTTTAACAATAACTACACACACATACACACACACAAACACACGTACGCACACACACACGTGCACCTAATTTACAACTCTCGCATAACATCTTGCGGGGAGCGACTAAAAATCAGCGCTACAGGGCCAAGCTGAGCCACTGGATAAGATTATATATATATATATATATATATATATATATATATATATATATATATATATATATATATATATATATATATATATATATATATATATATATATATATATATATATATATATATATATATATATATATATATATATATATATATATATATATATATATATATATATATATATATATATATATATATAATCTAGCTTATAAGGTTTTATGAATAAATAGTTAAATAAATATAAGTTTAATATAAAGCTATTTTGTTCTCTTATTCGGGTAGGTAAAATCTTTTTATTTATATTTAATTTTTTAATTATCAACATCTACACATATCATCATTAATAATCCATTGCTGGAAATTGCCCTCCCTCAAAATAGAGTTGCAGTAAACGTCATACCTGGTAAGAGCAGGCGTGTCACCTGATGGAAAGCAATCAACGCCGCCCATAGACATCCACTGTGCCATAGGCAGTGCAGAAGCGTTGCCGACCTTTAAGGAAAGTGGGATTGGGATGGGGGAGGGGAGGGCGAGGGTGTTGGTCTCCGGAATTCAGCCGCTCACCGTATTAAGTGCAGTAGCTAAGCTACCACTCAGACGCCGTTTTACTGCGGGAGTGTGGTACTTCCTCGGGCGAGCTGACCCATTCATGCTACAGACAAATATAACGATAAGGAATTTGGTATGACTGTAAAATGTTTCCACTTCATATGTTATTTAGTAGGCGGTATTTTTTTCCTAATTAAGCCGGTTCTTTCGTACTATCAGTGCTCCTTTTAACTCTAAGGAATACGTTATTTGAGTATTATATTGTTTTATGGTAATAAATATTTTAGTGTTTGGTAACATTGGATGCACTTGAAAGGAAGAAAATTCGCATTTCAAATAAAACGTACAGTATCTTCCCTCACGGGCCAATTCTCACACTTTCCAATTAAACTACAAAGGAAGGAAATCTCAACGCTTTGCACATAACAAAGGGTGGTAGTCTCTATCTTTCTCTATTCCGGCCACTTAGTCCCCGCTCACTTTGTACCGCATTTTAAAATTCCACCTTTGGACACACAATCACACCGTAGTGTAATCGCAATAAATGTTATGAAGTTTAATATTAATTTTATTTATATTAAACTAAATACAATCCTAATAAGTAACCATTGCTTTTGTTTAGAACAATGGATCATAATTTTAGTGCAAAGAAACAATGAATTCACGTTAGATTTTAGCCCCTAACCAATAAATATATGTATAAGAATAATACCTAAAACGAGATACTCACTAAATGATTTACGATATCAGTTGATCAGTATCGTTCACAATATTTGTGCCCTACATTAAGAAGAATCCTGATAAGAACTGTTTCTTTCACAAACAATAGGAATATTTCATATATTTATCAGTTCTCTTACCTTTTTCTTTTTTATGTAACACACATACCTAAAGTATGCTAATGAGCAAGCGGCTTACTTGATGCTAAGCAAGAACACGGTTACGTTCTACGTTAGATAAAAGGATTTATTGGAAGGAAAAGAAGAATTTAAAAGAAAGGAGAAAAAATTGGGCGTTCTATAACTACTTTGATTAATAGCGTGTTGTGCTTAGTGTGAGGGCCGCGTTGCGTCTGCCAAGGCGGAAGGCGCCTGGCAACGACGGAATTCCCATCACTGTACTGGAGCAGTTGCCCAGGCTAACAGAAGTCGCACGCGTGACGCGACTTTTCAACAGGGTGCTCGGGACGGCGCACTTCCCGGCCATGTGGAAAACCGGGAAGGTCATAGTCCTGCCTAAACCTGGAAAGGATCGCGGTAACACAGAAAATGTTATCACTTAATACTAATCTAATGTGATGAGTCTGTCCATTATTAAAATACACCATATATGTCTTTTAATGATAGTTATTTTGTCTGTTTCTTGGTTATATTTAAATTATCGTGACATCGCTGTCGAATTTTCTTGGAGAACATTTGTCTGAACAAAATCTCGTTTGAGTTAAACGTTTCGGTGTGAGATACAGCTCGAGCGTTGAAAGTGCAGCGGTGCGTCTCTACTGTAGCAATTATTTTAGTTTAGACCCGGTGGAGTGGAAAACTTCACGGATTGGGAAAGTTTCAGTATCGTTTGAAGATGACGGTGAATGGACGGGCGATATTATTCCGTTTGTTTGCCCGAAGAGCTGTAGAACATGGTTTAAAATGTCGACAAGGTTGCTTCGAAATTGTTATAAGTGTTTATTTTGTACGCGAATGACTCTGGTTGTCATATATAGCGGCTTTAAAGGCAAACACTAATAGGTAGGCATTAGTGTTTACCTGAGTAATAGAAACCAATCTTAGATCCTTAATAGGTTCCATCCCCATCACCTAGATGGCTGACCGTTTTTTATTGGTTAAGAAGGTAAACAAGCGGGCGTGTCGCCTGATGGAAAGCAAGCAACGCCACCCATAGACATTCGCAGCGGTATAGACAGTGAGGAAGCGTTGCCAGCCTTTAAGGAAAGTGTCATTATAGGAGGGATGGGGGTAGGAGGGTAGGAGGAGGTAACTCCCGGGTGGGGCGTAGTGGCTAAGGTACCACTCAGACGCCGGTTTTCTGCGGGAGTGTGGTACTTCCCCAGGCAAGCCGGTTCATTCATACTACAGACAAATATGCCATTCTCGACAAAGTATTCGTGTGCAGCGTCGCTCTACCACTAGTATAACCGTTCACCACCATCTAATTTCATCGCGGTTTTTTTTCCACGAACTTTACAGATGTGGATCAATTTGTCATATCCGGTGTTTCCACGTAAATTCTATACAGGGACATTCAAGAGACGAGCGTGTATTCGTAAAAGCATAGCAACGCATCTGCGACGCCTGTGGTGTTGTGGCTGTCTATGGGCGACCGTGATTTCATCCTCACTATCTGGATGAGTGGCGTTCTACTACGGTCCGCTTCTCTCGACACTTCTTTCCACGCATCACCATTCTTTGGAATCAGCCTCGACGGTCGATCACCTTCGACGGTCTTTCCGAACCGATACGACATTGGCACCTTCAAAAAACAAGACTATACATACCTAAAAGGCCGGCAACGCTTCTGTGACTGCTACGGTGTCGCGGTTGTCTATGGGCGGCGTTGGTCGCTTTACATCAGGCGGCACGCTCGCTCGTTTGCTCTCCCATCCTATAAAAAGATCGTGCATATTTGTTTGCCTATATCTATAAAATATAACTACAACAACTCTAAATTTTGAAGGAGACCTAACCATATCGACCTATTAATGGAGTCACAAACAAATAAATCACAAACAAGTTTAAACAAGTTTACAAGGTGGAAAAGTGGTAGTGTGTGTTTGGTGTTGTGTATAGTGGTTGGTGGGTGGATGGCCGATTTTCGGTAAGTTTTTGGTTTAAGTTCCAAATAAATCCACTTCATCCAGCAGAATAACACACATTATTAATTTTCTGTTATTATTTTGCTTGTCGCGGATCTTAGCTAAGTAAAACTTTTGACTGTCCACCTATCGACCTATCTAGTAGTAGATAATTATGATTTCATAAGTTTCTTTTATAACTTTTTTTAATATGGTATGAGCAAAATCTCATTTTTTTGTGACATAGCCACGCTGTGACTAACTTTTGCTGTTGTATGGACACGAGGGCAAACCTGTGGAAGAATTCTTAGATCATCTAGATCTCATTAAGAAAAAATCGGTTGTGGTATAGTTATATTTTTGCTTTCTTGTCTCTGTGATGATTACGAGATCTGTTATAACTCCTTCACTTTTTCACTTCTTATAAGCCTACATTTTAAGCGTCAACGTCATTGTCGTTAAATTAGCAGCTTCCCACTGTTGAACTTTCCCTCTCATACATTTCACAACTTAACCCGATCTTTGGCTTACGCATATAGATTTCCTACCCAGCTGGGGGGTGTCCAATAAGAAGCAATGAAACGGTCTCCACTTCAGTATTTGTCTACTACAACCGATTTTTGAACACTGACATCGACATCATCGCTTAATTAAATTTAAGCAAAATGTTAACAAAGCGTTATTAGACATTAGAATTTTATGACTATTTTAATTGTTGTTTTATATATTTTAATACTTAATAAACTGATTACAATGTCTGCTAAAATATTGTGCAAACCGGTAAGTGAATAAAACTTTAATTTGAAAGAATCTTTCAATTGTAAATTTTCTTTTATGTACTTATTCTTTTTTTTTCTTTGATGGCTATTAGTTATAACTATTATGCCAGTGTCAAGTAAAATACGATAACATCAAATCTTTTAAAATATAACCAGTTAACTTACACATAACACGTTACGCCTTGATAACACGGTTATTCTACCAAAACCTTCAATGAACTTTTTTAGTCAACTTAAAAAATTACGATACATGCATTTATTTCATATCACTTCACTTCACTTATACGACTTAATCAAACTATATTGTACAATATAATAAACCACAACAATTAAACGATATAACTGATAATAATATAAGATTATGAAAATTAAATAAAAAGGACGTCACTGATGTAAGTTGGTGGGAAAATTCCCATTTATGTACTTAGTTGGTTTTCCTTTGATAAATAAATGAATGAAGTTCTTTTATTTATTATGCTGCAGAAAAAAGTTCTTTACCCCAGTGTTATTTATTTTATGAAATATTATTAATTACTGTGTGTTAAATGTTATTAAATATCCGATAGCTAAGTTGTATGACTGGAAGGCTTATGTTAGCACATCATGCTACGGTCACAACTCGCATGACTGAGCGCCGTTTAATTTTAAGCTTTGTTTGTGGTACAATTCATAAGCTCCGTGATTTTAACAATTAACCTACCACACTTTACTAGGGCAAGTCAGTATCAATCAATCAATATCAGCCCGCGGCAGTCCACTGCGGGACATAGGCTTCACTCAAGGCACGCCACCTCACCCGATATTCGGCTACACGCATCCAGTCTCTGCCAGCCGCCTTGCGCAGATCGTCGCTCCACTCGTACAAGTATTAGGTTAGTTGTTAAAACTAAGTTTATTAAATATATCGTTGGTCTTACAATCAGAATTCATAACTAAGTTAAAAAGATATTAATAAAATTATGTAATATTATTAGTAATTTTTAATATCGAACTATCTTGGAAGTATGTACTCGAGTAGAAAAATAACTCTAAACTAATAAAAACCTAATTATTCTATATTTGAAAGGATTAAAAGTAGTACGTCAATATTTAGTGTAATTTTAATATTTTTTTTATATATTCACGCTTATCCCCCGCAGGGGTTGGCAGAGACCAGAGAGCTCCATCCGCTACCATTTATCGCAGCGAAACGGCTCTCCATTGGTCGCTTCTCGCCCTCGTGAGAATCAGAATAAAATATGGATTATTTAATAAAACAAATAATTATACTATTATTTAATAAAATAAATATATTCAAATACTTTACCAATTCATGATGTACATATAATTGTATTTTATTTACTCATATATTCGTGTTTTAATGAAATTAATACTAAAATAAAGCATGCACTATTTTATTGAGATGATTGTACAAAAGCTCACAAATTGCACCCCGCGGCCATTTCAATATTAACGAGAACTTTCTAGGTTTACGACTTTATAACGACGCGCTAAGCAGTGAATTATGTGTTAGTAAATGTGTCGCATGATTATTTAATTTCCAGTACATAAAAATAACGCAGAAATATGTGTATATACATATATTCATAAATAAATTTACCAAATGATTTTTCTTAAGTCATAAGTTATTTTGTTTGAAAATATACTATAACATATAAATCATTATGTGACACACATAGACACTAGCTATACTCTTTTACGACGCTGAAACGTGGACGCTGACAGTCCGTCTGTTTCACAAGCTCACAGTCGCTCAGAGAGCTATGCTTGGAGTTTCTCTGGTAGATATTATACGGAATGAATAAATCCGCCATTCGAATTAGCAAACTGAAGTGAAAATGAGCTGGTCACGTTTGTCGGAGATCCGAAAATCGCTGGAGTGGAAACCGCGTCTCGGTAAACGTAGTGTGGGACGCCCCCGGCTAGATGGTGCGATCTGTGCAGGGCGAGCAGAAAATGGATGCGTGTAGCCCAAGATCGGGCTAGGTGGCGCTCAATGGGGGAGGCCTATGTCCAGCAGTGGACTGCCACAGGCTGTTTATAATGATGATCGTGTCTATATCAGAGGAGTTTCGGGTGAAACTTTAATTTTTATGATGTGTTTCCATCTACATTTCGTAAAATATTATAACAAATAACTTTAGCGAGAGTAACGTCCAAAGTGCAGTCTCCAGTTACGGACTTATTTTGAAATATGACTTTCGTAATACAGCACACACTCCCTTAACACGGAAACTGCATCCGAGAAGTCCACTTTAACACCGATATCAGCCAGCCACCGGGTCGTGATATGTACCAGTTTACGGCACTAAGTTCCAAGTCAACTATCGCGCCCCCACACCACTGTTGTAGAACGGTATTAAGCAAACTTCAGGAAACTTTTGCACTTAGAAGCTATGGAGTTAAGAAATTCTTATATGAAGATGAGGATAACGAGGAAAAAAAGACGGTTTTTCATTTTAGTTTGGAATAATTCCCGCCGCCGAATTCCACAACCGCACAATTCGCCGTAAAGGAATATTTCATCACCACCATCTGGATGAGTGGCGATCTACTACGGTGCGTTTTTCTCGTAACTTCTTTCCACGCACCACCAGTTTGTGGAACCAGCTACCCTCGGCTGTCTTTCCGAACCGATACGACATTGGAACTTTCAAAAAAGAAGCCTATACATACCTAAAAGGCCGGTAACGCTTCCGCAACTCCTGCGGTGTCGCGGTTGTCTATGGGTGGCGTTAAATTACGTTTTAAAAATATCTATGTATTGTATATACATATATATATGGATATTGTTTAATTTCAAGCTAAGAATTGTTCATGAATTAACGGCGGTTGTATGTCACCGAATAAGATCGTTGTTGTTGGTAACGAATTAAAAAAGAAGACTGCTGATTCAGATGTTGTCGCACGTACAACAGAGCAAGCGTGTCGCCTGATGGAAAGCAATCAATGCCGCTCATAGTCATCCGCAGTGCCATACACATTGAAGCGTTGCCGGCCTTAAATATGTAGGCTAGTTTTTGTATTTGTGTGTGTAGTTATCCGACTTCCATTTCAGTTTCGACGTATATATATATATATATATATAAAGAACTGGTGTCTATTATGTAAATTCATCACTCACTGTGTTAAACAGCCTTAGCTTCAGTGGAAAAATGACCCGATGGGACACATTTATATGCCGATTGTACTGTTCCATATACTTGAATCGCTTCAAATGTAGCGCTAGAATGAGGGGCAGTTTCTTCACGCGCATGCGCTTCTGCGCCTCTTGGTAGCTACTGCACTTGTCGCATTTGAACTTGTTGTCGTTGCAAAGCGTCTCCGTGTCGCTGAAACACTTCAGGCAGTGGGTGATGCTCGTGTTCTGACCTACGTCGACCTAAAAGTATTCAATCATCATTTAACGGCGTTGGACTGATCAAGTTTGTCTGAGAACCGCCAGTCTGTGGAGTAGAATGCATGAAGTTTATGTATACTGTATAATGTAAAAAGAAAAAAATATATAATAAATAATAATAAAAATAAAAACTCAGTACTGGATGTTGAACCTCCTTCATAATTGAGTGGTGTATCGTCATTTCATTTCATATATCTATATCTACCCTTTCAAAACCTTTACAAAATGTTATATTTGTTTTAGAAAGGGTAGGCTAGCTAAGAAGAGGAGAAAGATTGTTAGTAATACTGAAAGGGAGAGGCCGGTAAGCAATTAAAACTACCCATAGACATATGCGACACCATAGATATTACGGAAGTGTTTCCCGTCCTTAAGATATGTGTAGCCTTGTTTTTTGAGAGTGCCAATGCAGACAATATACTACCGATGGCAGTATTAAGGTTTTTCATTTTATATATTCTTTATGTATATTTTATTAAAAATAACCGGAATCCACGTTGTGGTGGACAAAGTCGGTAAGAGAAGATCAAGGAAAACATAACTTGATCAAATTACTGAAGTTCTCAAGACAGGCCATGTCAAAACTACCCTTAACCGGTTAGCTTGTATGAAGAGAGTGATGAGTGTGGATGAGGCAAAAAAATTGTACCGAGATCGTAGCAGATGGACATTTATGGTCTTTGCCTACCTCTATAAATAGGGTTGATCATGTCATACATATGTATAATATTATATAGAAAGGTAGACGAGTAAAACATAGTTCACTGTTTAAAATTAAGTTAAATTTCAGAGCGGTAAACGGTTAGCGACAACGGCAAACCGAGTCTCGGTAACGGGCCGTCACCGACACACCTTGCGGTTACCTAATTCTGATTGCATTTTGCGGCGGTGTGTGCTCCGAACAAACGTTAAACTAGCTTTCACAGTTTACGCTTAACTGCATGCTTAGCGTTAAAAATACATTAATGTTCTTTGTAACTTAATTTGATTAGCTATCCCTCTTCTTTAATTGATCCCTCATTACTGAGGATCGTGGTCACTAGAACCCCTCAAACGTACGATCTGTCTCCATCGGTTCCAGTCCAAAGTAGCCCTCACCACCGGCTGAAATTTGGATTCCTTCCCTTGTTGTTGGCAGCCGTCCTCGCGCTCTCTTTCTTTCTTTGGTATTACCAACTATGACTAGCTTTGGTTCTTGCTCAAAACCAGTTACTTTTCGGAAATTCATCATTATGTGGACAGTCAAAAGTTTTACTTAGCTAAGATCCGCGACAAGCAAAACAATAACGGAAAATTAATAATGTGCAGCACAAAAAAACACACATTTGACTGTTCACAAAAATTAATTATTTTATAAAGGTGTCATAAATAATGGTCGCAGGTTATTATCTACAATTCTTACCTATGCTAGCCTTTCTTAAAAAAATAACAATTTTACAAGAGGATATGTGTTATATACGTCCGTCATTTTATTGACGGCGCACCCCTCAATTTCGAAAGAGGTTTAATATCCAGTACTGAGTTATACGTCAAAACTGAAACGGAAGTTGGCTTACTACACACAAGCATAAAAACATGCAATCTCTATGGCACTGCGTATGTCTATTGGCGGCGTTAATTGCTTTTCATCAGGTGACACGCCTGCTGTTGTGCTTTCCTATCCAATAAAAAAGCACACCTCAAAGATTAAATTAGAAGAATAGCTAACTCTCTCTGAATCCAAGAAACAGAGGAATGAGGCAAATAGAGATTTTTGATTAGCGCTTTTATCTAGGAGCTCAGGTTGAAATACATATTATAGGTATTATATAAATAGCAAGGTTATCAGACTCGGAATAAACATCAAGGTAGTAAATCCGTTTAATAAAGTTTTTATTCATTATTTATTTATGGACACAGATTATCGATACATAATAAAACTATATATATATATATATATATATATATATATATATATATATATATATATATATATATATATATATATATATATATATATATATATATATATATATACACATACACATTATCCTTTGCTTTGGCAACAGTGAAACGGTAAACAAAACTTTCATTCAAAATTTAAACAAAAAGATACTGAATTAAATTTAATCATAAAATTGAACTGTATTTACTTATTCCTACGCTCTCCCATCAAGCGGGACTAGCACGTAAATATTATTCGAGTTCGGCGATATTGCAATCCAAATACATTATCTCATATTTCGGGCCGTAGCCCGGGTAAATATTGGTCCTTGAAGCCCTAAATCTCTTGTTACCCGGATACTCGGAGTGAGGCTCTAGTTACTCAAGTGTGCAAACCAATCTTTGAGGACATGGAGAAGAATGGTAACTTAGAGGTTTGTATTACAAATAATTCTTTTTCTTGGTTATAGTATGTTTATTTCGAGGTTGTTACACGGATCAAAAAGATTAAATCAGCATATTTTGAACATATTTCTCTAAGCGAAAAATACAATTTATTAAAAGAAATTATTTTATTTATTAATAAATATGTAGAAGAAGAAGAATTTTATGGATTAATAATATAATTGAGTGGTTGAAGGTTGAAAGCACAGAGAATGTTATTACCAGTTCTAAGTATAGTATTAAATACTTATTAATAATTATGTGTGTGTATATATCCAAATCATTTTCGTCACTGTGGTCCGCGATCAAACCACATTGCTTCTCGCTGAAAACCAGCGACAGGTGCTTCAATACTGCGCCTGGCATACGCTGAGAAAGAACCATTTTGTAGCACATTATAGATTTTAATTTTTTTGTTTCCTCTCTTTTTTATATAAATAATATAATATTAGTTTTAATTTTAGCGTTAAATTTTTGCATTATATTAACATTACTAGAATTTTTGTTCATCATATAGCCACCGATAGTCAACTACTGGTTATAAAGTAGACAGTCAGAATTTTATGAAGGGAGGAACTTAACGTTAGTTTTCCCTAGAGTCTATTATACATGAATAGTATTGTGTGTTCAACTTTATTTATGTTAATGACAATAATTAAGGCGTGGAGGTTTTTTTTGAAGGCCATTTTGTCGCTAAGAATTTATAATTCTATATATTATTTTCTACATACATACATACATAGACTGTAAATATTTTATTACACGCTGTACACACACACACACACACACATATACATACACTGTAATTATTTTTCAAACGCACAATATTATTTTTTCTACGTTTTTTTCGCAGATCTGAGCAAATTAAATTTTGACTGCCCATCTAAATAATGTATTTTTATTGATATGACCCAAAGCACATAGAAAACATTACAAAAGTATTAGCGTATCTTATTGTTAATAACGGTTTTACATAATAAAAATAGGATTTAAATTTAATTAAATGAAAAGTTGGATATTAACCTAAATCAGACGATAGTTATACTTAAATTTCAAGCTTGCATTATATATATATAAATTAATGAATGGTAGAATGTATGTGCGTGTGTGTATGTGTATTATATACTTATATATTTGGTTATGGCCATTATTCTTGTTTATTAATATTTTTTGTTCATTTTCAACCTACATTAAATTATTTTTTTAACATTGTGTCCATCCTACGGATGTCCGGAAGAAATCGCTATTAGCAATTAAACCGCCATTTGTATATAAATGTTACAATGAATAATTGTATAACTTTGTTTTTGGTGTACAATAAAGAATATATCTATCTATTTATATTTATCTATATATACAAACACATATTAATGTATTCTACCATCCGGTGTCAAAGATGTTCTTGTATCTGCGAAGATTATCATAAAGTATCTTTGAAAACAACCCATTTGATATTGTAACAGATCGCTTAATGTTTGGTTAAGCCAAGTAAACGCCTCCAGCTTGTGGGCTAAACAAATTTTCGAGAAAGACGGAATAGACTACGGGTGAGTCACTTCTGAGTCAATATTCCCCGATTGTATTCGTTATAATAATGTACATAGGAAAGAAATGTTTTGATTAAGATATTTATAGTGTTATATATAAGAAAATATTTCTTTCCTGCGTGTCTGCCAAATTTGTTTATATAAATATACGTTTAAATTTAAATATTAAAAAAGTATAAAAGAAATATATTTGTGAAAAAAAATCTATTATAACAACTTAATAGCCATCTTATATATATATATAACAAAAATAGGCAAATAAATTAAAAAGTTTTATAAACGTATTATAATACATACTTTTTTGTATTTTAAGTTCTAGTTTGTTTTTTCACCAAGTATTATGTGGGACTTGTCAAAACCAATCAAATGTGTCCAACTTCGAGGTGGTTACTAGTTACAGTAGAATTCTTCTACTTTAACTAGAACACCATCACTGTCAACTCCTTAACAAACCCTCGTTATCAAGTTGCAACGATAATAATGTAAAGGGACCTTAAGGTGTACAAAGTTTCTTAAGAAACGGTTTGTTAGAATTAGTTGAAAAAACCGTAGTAAGATTTGAAGCACACAAAAATCGAAATCAAGATAAATACAACCGTTTAAAAATGAATGTTTCTTTGTATGTTTTTCCTCTGTGCAGACTTTAAAATGCATGAGTAGTCCGGTGCGATCGGGAAACTATCACACCCTCACTAGACTCTAATATTAGCGCTAAGCGGTAGTTTTTTATTGTATTACCGCATTCCATATGTAGAGTGTAGCGATACAGAGGTTCAACTCCTTTTATTTTTCTTCTTCTCCTATTAAATATTTCTTATCCTCCTATTATTAACATTCCTACTCTATGCCAAACAATGTATCTGCAGTATCCTTAATGTCATAGATTTCCACGAGTGGCGGTGATTGCTTACCATTAGATGACCGACTAACTCGTTTGCCTTCCCCTTCTATAGAAAAGTAGTGTTTACTAAAATTACGACTGCGAGGAAGTTATGACGAATAGTCTATAATATTTTTTCATTCAATAGATTACATAACGAAGTTAAACGATTTGCAGCGGAGATTCACGCAGTTTCGGATTATTGTCGGTGCGAATAAAAAAGCAGCGAACATATTGAACAAAACAAAGCCGCAAACCCGAACAATTTGCTTTTGCAAACGTTATTCCGTTCAATATTGTGTCTGCCTTACTTTTGTGCGCAACGATACAATTTCTGTTTCGCACGTGTACATTATTCGACTTTGAAACCGTATTTTTAAATGTGTAAATATTTTTGTTGCAGTGTTTCTATAAATATTAAATAAGAGACAACTCACTATTGTTAACAACGTGTCTCTGTTAGAGACTCTCTCCTATAGTCGTTCAATGAAATATAGTATCAGCCTCACTTTTGTGCACAATGATACGATTTGTGTTCTTTACGTGGGTATTATTTGACTTTATTTTTAGCGCAGTGTTTAATATTGTTTTGATAAGTGAACATCTAGTATTACCTTATGAAGTATTAAATAATTTTATATGTCTCTTATAATCAGCGTACTACCCACTACTGGCCTGTGTCTATCAATTACTAAGCTTGTTTTCAAGATAGTTATAACGCCCTTTCTAAACTTCTGGTCTATGCATAGAATAGGGCCACCCAATTTCTTCCAATGGGTGTGGTATGTCAACAATGGGATCAAATACCAGATAATATCAGTAATAAACCCATCTGCAAGTCTAGGGATTATAGCAACACCCCTCATCTTTCAGGGAAGCCACTATGAAACAATGCACTTAGCTTACCTAAAACTTCTTAATGAGGACTACACAGATGTTTTAATTCCTTCAAATGTATTAAATATTGAGGACCCAGTACTTAAGATCATACCATAACTTAATATATAAAAATAGTAATTAAAGAACGCAATATATATCAATACAAAATTTTGGAAAACAATACAAAATATAATTTCAAAATTATTTACTTACAACAAATAAGTTTCGACAGCAAGCATATGGCTGAACTTCATTATTCACGAGACATTCCTTTTTTGAAATTAAAAAAAAAATAAACGCGAACGGAAAGTTCGCTCCGACATGCATACTCTCGAGCGGGAGTTTCTGGAATTTTCCACAAGAGCGCGCTTGAAAATGTTCGTAGGTGCATCCTACACGATGTCTGGGAATACATAATGCAAATGATGATAATTATTATGCAGACAGCAGCGATATGTGTTATTTCAACGATTTGCGAACGGTAAGTGGAATAAAATTAAAAATTAATAACCATATAGAATAATCATATTTTGTACAAAGTTGGGCAAACGAGTCAACGTGTCGCTTGATGGAAACCAATCATAGACATCTACAATAATATAGACAATACAGCAAATATAGACGTTGCCAGCTTCTTTAGATTTGATTTTAGAAGACTCCAATATTGTATCGGATCGTAAATACCGCTGGATAGGAGTGGGTGGCAAGAAGTTTCGGAATAAACGCACCGCACGCTATCATTCATATTGTGGCGATGAAATTTTTCTTTGCGCCGAGTTGTACGTTAAGAAAAGTGATAAAAGTTTTCAATTAAGTTATTACTTACAAAAAAAAATACCTTAACACTCACAACCGGGATAATGTGAACTTGGATTTTCTTTATCATAGTTTCCCTTAGTACGAATACAATTTTGTTTTATGGTATAGGAAGGCAAATGAGCAGGCGTGTCACCTGATGGTAAGCAATCAACGCCGCCCATAGACATCGGCAGTGCAGAAGCTTGCCGGCCTTTAAGAAAGTAGCTAAGCTACCACTCAGACGCCCGTTTTCAGCGGGAGTGTGGTACTTCCCCAGGCGAGCCGGCTCATTCATGCTACAGACATAATATGCCATTCTTGACAAAGTATTCGTCTGAAGCGTGGCTCCACCACTTCTAAATTAAACAATAAACGGAAATTTTTGAATTTCATAGAAATATTTATAGCAATGTTGGGAACATACAACCATATCCATCACACGCACACATATGTATGTCATCTTGTTTGTTGTAACACTGCTCATATAACGTCTCGTTTAATCTTATTCTGATTCCGCTCTCAATGTCGAATTGATATATTGCCACCCTTAAGAATAAATTATAGAAGAAGGGTTAGGTTAGCCATGGCTGACAATTCATTTTTGTTGATCAATACTCGTCAAACGTCAAGAAACTCGTCAGGAAATATTATTGTAAAATCACATATTGATATCTGTATATATATATATTGATATAGTTTAAGTAGTTAGAAATATAGTAATGTGTGAAAGAAAAAAGTGGAAAAAAATATAAATTTTCATTTATTTATTTAAAACATTAAATTAAAATTTGGAAATACAAAATGTTTAATAGAACATATTGTATTAAACAAATTTTCTAAAAATCTATCTTTACTTACACAAGTTGTTGGTATTTATTTTTCTTAATACCTTCACGAGACGGAGTGATTCATTGTTTTCCAATAAAAACCCTCATATCTCTTTTTTCTGCTTACATAAGTGGGATGTTATTCTAAAATGAATGATCGAATGATTACATTTTAACGTAATACTATAGACGACGAGTTAGCTCAACAGCGAGGCTGCCTGCCGCCTACGAAATTGGTATTGCGGGTTCGATTCTCGTATCCGTTAAATACACATATACATACGTACCTATCGTCATATGTACATACACCTGTCTCCCACAGGGGTAGGCAGAGACCACAGATCTCCATCAGCTACGATCTCGGCATACTTTATTTGTTTCCTCCACACTCATCACTGTCTTTATGCAACTTCATCAATTAAGAGTACTCTTGTTTGGAAAAACAAAAATCTAATCTTATTCTATAAAGTCATCTAATACAATAATTTATCCAATTTGGGCCACATTAAGTTGTTGGTACTCGAGCCTTACCCATTGGAATCATAAACCATAAGCATGATAATTATCAATTTTACATTCTAAAAATTCACTCAATTGCGATGCGTTTATTAAAAACAAAAATAAACTACGTGTGCTGGTTATTCAGTTTCACAGAAAACATAATGTTTTATGTGATATGTTACCTTCACTAAGTTGAAAGTTGTAAAAAAATATTTTTTTTTTATGGGATAGGAGGGCAAACGAGCAAGCGTGTCGTCTGATGGAAAGCAATCAACGCCGCAATCAATAAATAATTATTAGTGCGAAACCATAACGGTATACATTATTATACAAAAGTTCTGTATAAAAGAAGTCTCAAAATATTTCTATCTCCTATGTATTTCATCAGTAGAAAAAAAATTATTCTACTTATAGTAAGAGAAATGACTAATGCTCAAATTACATTCTTTTCTTTTCTTTGATGGCAATTAGTTATAACTATTATGCCAGTGTCAACTAAAATTCGATAACGTCAAATAACTTGTAATATAACTAGTCAACTTATCACGTGACGTCTTAATAAAATGGTGGCTATTCTACCAAAACCTACTATAGACTTTTACAATGAACTTAAAAAGTCACAATACACGCATTAATGTCATATCACTACACTTCTACACCTTAATCGAACTATATTTTAGAATAAACCACCACAATTCTACAATATAACTGATAATAATATAAGATTATAAAAATGAAATAAAAACACACCGTCGCTGATGTAAGTTGGCGGGAAAAGTCCAAGTACGTTATTGTTCCTTTTTCAATTTGAATTTTTTTATTTATTTTAAGTACAAGTGATAACCCTGTAACACACATTGCTGACAGCATCATAGACGATGCCATATTACTTGGTAGTTTTGCTGTGGTTATACTGTATATTTTAATAGCTAAAACAACGTCACTGTATACTAAATAGGTCAATCTATCAACTCGGTATGTTAGACGCGATTACTTATACATTCTCCACGAGCTGTGTTACAGGAGTAAATAACGTGTGCTGGGAACAACTGCGCCATTTTGATGAATCGCTGGGAAAATATATAATATACAAAGATATTCTTATTTTCTTTATTATTTTTCTTTTGTTTTCTTTGGTGGCAATTAGTTAAAACTATTATGCCAGTATCAAGTAAAATGGAGTAATATCAAATGTCTTGACATTTCAAGAGCAAGTTAGCTTGTCTAGTTACGTCTTGAATGTCATTTATTGTAATTGCGCCATTTCTTAAATTTAATCGTAACTTATTAAGAAATGGACGACCAATTGGCTCAGTGGCGGAGCCTTCCACCCGCGGAGTTAATGGTCGCGGGTTCGATCCCCGCATCGGAATAAATATATGTATGGATTACAAATATTTGTTCCGAGTCTGGTAACCCCAGCCCAGCCAATCCACATTGGACAAGTGTGGTGTGTTACGTGGTACGTCCGTTCCTCCAGAAATGGAGAGGCCAGTGCTCAGTAGTGGGACATATATGGGCTGCTAAAAAAAATAAAAAAAAATTAGGAATTGTAAAATGTGTTTTAAATTTTATTTACATGAATAAATTAATATCAATAGAGGTGACACAAACACATTAATATTTTGCGTGTGGAATATAAAGAATACATAAAAAAATCTAAGTGAAACTAAAAATGATGCCGAAAGAAAAATCTTCAGTGAAAATTCTGTTTCATGTATCAACAATTTATATTATCCATCAAATATCATTTTATTTTCGTATTCATTCATGTATTTCACTTTGCGTTTTGCTTGCTTCATCGGTTTATTAGTTTAAACTAAATTTAGACTTTAAGTACTCCATAAAAGAGAACATAATTCCATTAGCAGGCCGTGAACTGCCCTAATGCAAAACGGAAACGCCTCTCCCTTGAGACAAACTCAATTAATTCATCTTACAACACAGGTCTCTCTCTCGGTGAAAGCCTTTTAATTTTTTAACACATTTCTAGTGAAAAAGCTTCTTCTATATACAATTACGTTTCTAAATCTTGAACAAAACCGAAGTCATATTGTTAATTTTTACATGTTTTTTTTTAAAGAAAAAGTATCTCTATTATTAAGTTTTAGTTACGGGTATGTATTTTGTATAGCCTTTACATGTTTTACATCTGGAAATGGGCATTCCTGTTATTAAAGGAATATAAATACTAAAACTATTCTTGTCCAAAATTAATTTGCAGGCCACATAGACTATATATATATATATATATATATATATATATATATATATATATATATATATATATATATATATATATATATATATATATATATATATATTTATATATTTATATATTATTAATGGAGTCAGGCGTTACTTTGCGGAAATCCATCACTATATGGATAGTCAAAAGTTTTACTAAGCTAAGATCCGCGACAAGTAAAACAATAACAGAAAATTAATAATGTGTGTTTTTCCGTTGGGTTTAGTGGACTACTCTCCACCCACCAACCATTATACACAACGCCAAACACACACTATCACTTTTCCATCTTGTACACGACACGTGTTTCGCCCCAACACGTACACACATATTGTTTTATTTGTCGCGGATCTTAGCTAAGTAAAACTTTTGACTGTTCATATATATATATATATATATATATATATATATATATATATATATATATATTATATATATATATATATATATATATATATATATATATATATATATATATATATATATATATATCGATGCGGGAATGGAAACCGCAACCATTTACATTTTTTTAAAAAAATTTCATCTCATGGATCAACTTTCTAACATCAACGCCGTCTAAAGTCATCCACAAAGCCATAGGCATTGCAGAAACGTTGCCGGCCTTTAAAAAATGTATAGGCCTGTATTTAGAAAGCTAGTCACAGCTTCGGCATTGATTCAAACAATTTCTTATATAGTATAGTGGTATATATTATAAATATAATAGTTCGGTGCGTTCATTTGTTATAAAAAAGTCTTGTATATAAAGTTAGTGTAGCCGGCCTTTAAGAATTGTGTAGGCTTCATTAAAGGTAAGCGAAAGCTTCCTCATGAAGTCAATTAGGTTTTATTTACTATAGTCTTATATATAATAAATATAATACATAGTGCGTGAATTTTCATAAAAAGTGCTGTATAAAAAGTTAGTGTTTCCGGCCTTGCAAGCCTGTATTTTGAAGTTATGGTAAGCGAAAGCTTAGCCACTGATTCAATTAGATTCAGTACAATCATATTTATGATAAATATCGATAGTTCTTTGCGTTAATTTCTCATAAAAAAGTTGGTGTTTCCGGCATTTTGGTTTTGAATTATTTCTGGACGTCTAGGGAAGGTTTAAAAGGTTAGTAAATATAACAAACATATTAGGAATATAGTAAAAGCAACATATAAAACCTAATACAAAACTTAAACAATAATAAAACCTAATTCTATTGAGCATTTTTTATTGATTACGATGTTGTTTGTGTGACTTTTTGTTCCTGTTAAGTTTTGACCACATTTATTTACTAAAGTTGAAATATTATGCAATTATCGTTCAGCTTTTTTATTTATTGATTCTGAGGCGGTACGAAGTTTGCCGGGTCAGCTAGTATTTATGATAAATATCAATAGTTCTTTGCTTTAATTTGTCATAAAAAGTCTTGTATAAAAAGTTAGTGTAGGGTTAGGGCGCAGTGCGCATGTACGCGAATAACTTGTTGGTCCGCCTAGCTTATAACACGGCAGTGCGCTGTAGAGACGCGGGCGGGCGCGTGTGCCGCCATTTTCCCGACCGCCTCTGAAAACAATTTTCGTAGTTCTACCACAATTCCAAAGCAGGTTTTATACATTCACGTTGAAATGGTTGTTTCTGTTTATTTATTTTCTTTAGATAAGTACGATTTAATTTTCCTTTTATAACAGCTTGTTAATCTCGTTTGAAATGTATGTTAATTTATTATAATTTATGGGCATATTTCACAATTTTGGGTTTAAGTGAAGTCCATGAAAATATTTATTTTGAAACGAAGTTTTATGTGGGTCATGAAAAAAGTTTATACATAATTTATTGTTTCAACTTCGTGCGAATGGTCAAATATTTTTTGTTTTCATTTTTTTTGTAGAGTTTTTCAATAAGTTTTCTAATGGCGAATCATCCAATGGAACTTTCAAAGTCATGTGAAAATGAATTTTTAAAGTGAAATCGAAATGATTATGGAGTGAACCATTTTGACGCGTGATGGCGGCCAGACGGCTTCTTATCGCATGGACGGTCTGGTTTGCGTTGCCATTGGCAACCGGCCATCTCAACGTGCTGATCAGTCAGGCCGAGGTGAAGAAGCTGTTAGGTAAGTGTTTATATAATTTATCTTGTCGACTTTGTCTTCTATTTTGTTGCTTTTATTCCAACTTTTTGGATTAAGAACAACACCAACTAGTTTATTATATTATAAAAATAAATATTTTTAATGAGTTAATTTTATTTACATATTCATATAGTTAATAATATTTCATAATTAGTAATAATTTTTCAAAGAGTTAAAAATCTTTTTTTTTCATTCTTATATTGCGATGACATAATTAGCTAAGTTGCGAACCCACCGTTTTCGGAATCAATGGCGGGTTCGAGTTCTATTCCCAAGGTGGGATATGTATTCATGTCCGATATCCGAGTCCGTTTGGAGATTGGGTGTCCCGCCAAACAGTTTTAGACAGGTGTAGTGGGTTAATATCCATTCCTTCATAATTATGGAGACCTAGTATCCATCTATGGGACATATATGGGTTATGAAACAAACAATGTTGAAATATTTTCCCATAAGAGATTCAAGCATTGGAGCTCTTCTATTAGTATTTATGGTTGCCGTTGCGCTTTAGTCATTAACCCTGATTCTGTAACTGCCAACGCGTCTGGAAAATTTGGCAAATAACTGTCGATATATTGTTGTATGCAAAACGGCGATGTTAAATCTGGGAGAAAGCAATTTGGTGGCAGTAGATATAGTTTTAACATGGTTTGCTTATACGGTTTGAATGGACGGCTTATAAATTAGAAATCACTATAAGTTCGTGTTTTAAATTTTTTTCCTTTTGTTGTGTGATGACCGGCATATGATATGGCCTCCCCATTCTTTCCTTTCCTTTTATTTTCTTTTAGATTAAGAAGAGAAAAGACCAGTAGATTACCCATCTATGATTTGCCATGTCTGGTTTGGTAATACAAAATGAGTAATAAAACATATTTTGTGATTTCCAATCTGCACATCAAGCGTGGGGGCAAAAGGTGATCTCCTCAACGTTGGCTTAAGCTAATGTCCAGTCCAATAAAAAGCGAAGCTATCGCTTCAGTGGCGAAGTTATTGCTTTTCGAGTCAATTGTCGCTGGTTCGATCCCCGCCTGTGAATTGGTTTTTTTTTATTTATTTACAGTAAACTTAAATTTTCACAGACAATACTAAGGCCGCGCTACGAAAATCTCGCGGTTTAGCTAAGCATCGGCGAACCCTTTTATTTAATTTTTTTATATATTTCTTCATTGACAGGAATAACATTCATTATACATAGTCAAAATAGTTTTGAAAACATACTAAAATGATGAAAAAATACCTTATTAAAGACGGACACCAAATGACAAACAAGGAAAGCAGACAGATCAAATATTATATATAAACTTAAATGTTAGATTTAATACGGTGCGTGAATTGTACCACACTGTCGTAGAGAATGTCTAAAGCGTTGTTTCTTTTCATGTATTTGTGGTACAGTTCACACAACGATCGAAGCGGGGCATTGGACCCAAAAACGCTCTTTTTCGTTTCATTATAAAATAAACTAAATTTTTATACTAAAATATGTGGACTTTCAATGTTAAGACTGTATATGATGTATGTTATTTAATTTTATAATGAAATCACTGATTCTATGTACAAGTAAAGTAAGATGAGAGTGCGTTCCACTTGTGACGCTGGACGTAAGACGAAGTGATGACTCGGCGCACCCGCCGGATCTGCCTGCTGCCACGCTGTACCAAGACACGGTTCCCAACAGTCAATATTATTATGTTATGCAAGTTAATTTTTAGAAACAAATTTCTTTTTTTATTAAAAATTAATGACTTATTTATTTTATCAATTAAATTGGACACCGTCGTTGCGCTGGTCACGTAATACGGATGGACTAGTCTAGAGTAAAATAATCAATCAGCGCGTACACTTTACAAGCACGAGCTTTATGAGCTGTACATTGAAGTACAATTTACAACCACGAGCTTTTTGAGCTGTATAATAAATTACACTTTACAACCACGAACTTTATGAGCTGTACAATGAGCCGAACATCATCAAAACTATTAAATTTGGACGTCTTCGTCAGGCTCGTCCCGTAATATGGATGGACTAGTCTAGGGTACCCAAATGTCTACTGGACGGCAAACCAGATGGTCGTAGAAGCCGTGGAAGGCTTAAGCTCAGATGGCTAGATGGAGTCGAGGACGACTTAAAGGCAATCGGTGTGAAGGGCTGGAGAGAAAAAGCCAAACTAAGATCCGACTGGAAAAATTAGTGAACCAGGCTAGAGTCCACCCGCGGCTGCAATGCCTTGATGATTATGATGATTTATTTTATAAGCGTATAAAGTGTAATATAAATGAAGCGTAGCAAGCGGGGTTATCGACAAACGTTGTGCGTTAATGTCCATTTCTAGACAAATGAAGGGCCTCCGTGATTTGTAGTGAGATATATGTATATGGTGTTTATAAAAAAATCCAGTAGTTTTCTTTTAAAGACAACTTTTCGGTTGTCTACCGTAGAGTCTACTATACCTGAAGATGCCTCGTATTGGGGCGAAACACGTGTCGTTTACAAGATGGAAAAGTGATAATGTGTGTTTGGTGTTGTGTATAGTGGTTAGTGGGTGGAGAGTTGATGGCCGATTTTCGGTAAGTTTTTGGTTTAAGTTCCAAATAAATCCACTAAACCCAATGGAAAAAACACACATTATTAATTCTCTGTTATTGTTTTGCTTGTCGCGGATCTTAGCTAAGTAAAACTTTTGACTGTCCATATAGTGAAAGATTTCCGCAAAGTAACGCCTGACTCCATTATTAATCTTAATAAATCCAGTAGTGAAATGCCACGACTGCATATATTTATTTATTAAGCACAAAACAAGTTACAGTCTAAAGAATAATATATAGTATAAACTTAACAACGCCCGGATTATATCTCTTTAAATTTGCGCACGGCATGGCTACATTTTGACAATAGGGCTACTTATATTTTTATAATAATGAAATAATATAAAAATAAAGAGATAAAATTAAATAAAAAAATATTAAATTTAAACAATAGAAGGATAATAATTTCGCGATCTATTGGCTGCCAAAGATATTACGGAGCGATAGTTTTAATTGGTGCATTTTGATGTCGAAAATATCGAATGTACCGTAGGCAATCAATATATTGTTGTATAAGCGACAAATTCGTACCAAGGGATTATTATGAGATATATTATTTGGATAAGATCTAACACTAAACATTTTATGGGAGTTTCGTATTCTGATGTAGGTGTTAAAATTGATAAGCTAACGTAGAAATCTTAAAATTCGTTTAATAGTGGTAGAGCCACGCTGCAGACGAATATTTTGTCAAGAAGGCCGGCTCGCCGGGGGAAGTACCACACTCCCGCAATAAACCGGCGTCTGAGCGGTAGCTTAGCTACCGCACTTCGTACGGTGAGCGGCAAAGTTCCACAAGTTCCGGAGGCCCAACATCCTCCCCCTCCCTCTTCCCTCCCATTTCCACTCCCATAATGACACTTTCCTTAAAGGTCGGCAACGCTTCTGCACAGCCTATGGCGCTGCGGATGTCTATGGGCGGCGTTGATTGCTTTCCATCAGGTGACACGCCTGCTCGTTTGCCTTACTATCCCATAAAAAAACCAGCTAACAACTTTCTAAATATTCGAACGGATTGACTTTGCAGCTATACATATAAGAGTCGAACAAAATATATTTATTGCAATAATGGTCAAATGTTTCATTCGAGTTTGCAACTACAAACTAAAGCTACACGTTTATCGAGTGTATTCTGCTGTGTTGCGGTTTATATGGGTTTCCATTTCTCGAGAAAGCATCGCGAAGTTTTGCTTTCCTGAGGGAACAACTTCAATATCAACGTACAGCTCGCTGTGGAGATAACAAATTTGATACAAGTGCTCACGTAGGTCGAAGTTTAAACTATCCAAGTGAATTTTGCTACAAAGAATACACCTTTGAGTTCCTGTAATAATCAATTTGATTTTTTTTTATGGAATAGGAGGGAAAATGAGCAAACGTATCGCCTGATGGAAAGCAATCAACGCCGCCCATAGACAACCGCGACACCGTAGGAGTCGCGGAAGCGTTGCCGGCCTTTTAGGTATGTGTAGGCTTGTTTTTTTTAAGACGCCGATGTCGTATCGGTTCGGAAAGACCGAAGTCGAAGGTAGTTGGTTCCACAGAGTGGTGGTGCGTGGAAAGAAGCTATTAGGAAACATTGGTTTTCTTTGTTTTTCTAAGGAAAAGAGAACAAACGAGTAAGTTGGTCAATTGGTGTTACGAAATCACAAATACCCATCTAGACATCTGCAGCACCAAAGGCATAGCAGAAAGAATGTGAACAAAGAAAGGAAAAGAAGGACGTTTAAGGTGTTTCCGAACTGATATTCCGAATATTGGATGTGTGGCTAGGGGTGAGCTTAGTCGCAAGTGTGCCGACCGTTTCGGGATCAGGATCCCACGGGTAACTATAGTGCCTTGCCTCAGCATGCGGGGCTCTGCTGGGGCTGACCTCCATCCTTCCTTGTGGCTCGTGGGATTCACTTTGACGGATTATAACTAATTCGTTAAAAAATGACGGCGACATGGTTCGCCACCTTCACGTACTGAATCCCACGAGGCGAGGACGCAATCTCCAGTGCAGCACTCGTCTCCTCTAACGATTATCGATTTCTTCGACAAACGTGTCCAGCCCATTGCCACTTTAGTATGCTAATTTGAAGAGCTATGTTGGTGACTCTGGTTCTCCGGTTAATTTATTCATTTCGAATGCTAGCATAGCCCTCTCCATAGTCCTCTAAGCGACTTTGAACTTGTGAAAGAGACGGACCTTCAGGATCCACGGTTCAACACCATAAGAGAGTACAGGCAGAATGCACTGGTTGAAGAGGCAACCAGTCCGTCCTGCTGCGTCCAGGACATAATGATATAGGTTTATTTATTTTAATAATTTATTAGATTATTTATTATACAGTATCAAAAAAGAAGGAGTTAAGTAAACTTTGTGGATTCTTTGTTTTTAATTAAAAAGTACAAAAGAACTTTTCTTCAGTTCGGTTTATATTTATAAGCCCCTGTACAAAAATTATGTTTAAAATGAAGTTTTTGGTAAGACTTTTTATGAGGCGGGCGTGATACTTAATTAAGAACAAAAATAAATCAAATTTTTTTCGGAATCGCAAGTGTGATAAATGTTAGTTATTTAACGTAATAACTTCTGAGATTTACGTGGGAATTCGTTGGTATTAATGTTTTTTTAACTTCATTCAGTGATATTTATGATATTTGTTTTTTTTATAATGTAGAATTTTTAATAAAAAGTAAACCATAGTAATTCTTATTTTCGAAATCAGATAAGCCTCTAAAATAATGTATTTCGCAATCAAGATACAGATTACTTGTTATGGTAACTTTGTTACGATTACTAGCAACACAATTTCATTTTTTTTTTAAAGCAGAGCAGGCAAACGAGCATGCAGGTCATCTATTGGTAAGCGGTCACTGCCGCCCATAAACATCCGCGGATGCGTTTTTATAAAAGGTATTTTTATTAATAAATAATTCCAAATATACACAAGTCAGATGAAGAGGTATGCAAACCAGAAACGGTTTGCAAGATGGTAAGTAAACCCCGTCGCTCATGACCATCTATAATACAAAGGGCATTGCAGATCTAAAAAGAAGTGGATTATGAAAGTAGATGGATGTAATGGCTAAAGAAGATAGAAGAAATGGAAGAGGAAAAGAGTAGGGCTTCCGGAGCTTAAGTATTTCTGGGAAATATACCAATATTTCACACATATCACATACTTTTTTATTCAGCTTAATATTCCTTTAGATACGTTTGCTGCTTATATACTTGAAATCAGTTCTTAAAGGCGGCGTTAATTCGCTATAGGTCTATTTGTAAGAAACATATTCTGATTTTCTAGTATTTCTCAGATTTCAATTGTCTGTTATATTTATGTAGGTTTTTGTCATCGCTCATTCTTTCGGCTGACAATGTGTCCAGATTTTTTGGATTTAAGGTTTGTTATTAACCATCGATAATTTTGACTTGTTTAAATTTCTGGATTTTGATATTTAATATTTTTACTTTGCACACAAGTTTCTTATCATAACCGTACAGCTATTTGCTTACCTACGACATGTTCTATTATTTGTTCTTTCATGGATATCATATCTTTGACACTATCAAAACACCTCCGATACAAAAACTTTACGCCTCCGCAACACTAAAGTCTTCCCCCGTTCCCGAAGATCAAAAACATGTAATTATCTACCCCCGATCTACCCTCAACCATTTATATTTGTTCTACAAATTCGACGTATTTCGTATACGCAATTGGGCATGGCACCAATATTACATTCGATACGTCATACGACAACTATTCTTTTGAATGTGTGACTTTTAATGACGTATTTCTTTATCTCAACTTATGAAAGAAATGTGGATTTTAAGTAGGCTGTTGTCTATGCCTTCCTTTGAGACACTGTCATAGCTTCCATCTAGTAAACTGAAGTGTCAATAGACTGGTCATTGCTGTCGAAGAATTGATCACTATCAAAATAAAGTTCAATTTTTGGAGGCATCCAACCTTTGCGAATCGCCTTTTGTAGATCGTAATTTTCTAGTTATAGGGTGAAATTCACGTTTGATAAGATGCGGCTTCGTCTATTCACGTTATATACATAAGTGGTAATCGATTTCAGACAATCGCCGTCATTCTACTAATAAAATCGAGGAACTGCGTTGATGACTGGTTCTTTTAGTTCAGCCGTGACTTCTGACCGTACTTCCTAGACTAACCGTAAGCTTGTAAAAGCTTGCTCCATCAAACTTCACCTGTTAATTGTCGTAAATAAATTTTAAAATATTATCGACAATATTCAGTCTTGGTTTAGACCACATTTTAAAAAAAAGATACTATTTATTTTAAAACTATATAATTATGAGTTGGTTTAGTCAACATTTAAAAAAAATTGGATAATATATATCTAAAATTATAAAGTAGGTAATATAAAGTAAATATTAAAAGAATTTATGTATCTCTCAAAATATCTCGTTGTTGTTTCAACAATGGAAACAGACAAAAACGTACAACTAGTAGTTTATTACTTTAGGGAACACGCGACGTATGACGATACGAATTGGGATCCCATTTAAGATAAAGAAACTTGCCATCACAGAATGCATACAGATGAAATTGGGGCGTAGTAGGTAACAATGCTGTCAAGGGCAAATAAATTTATGGAAATAAAAGTAATGACACACACGCATACAATGTATGAAATAATAATGGAAAATGTATGGGTAACGGGCATCATAAAAAAATGCCATAGAAATTTCTTTAATGACTTACTAACAATCAATTGGTTTAGTAGCGGGGGCTTCCAGCCCACAGAGTCACGGGTTCAATTCCTGCATTGAAATAAATATATTTATGGAGTCTGGTAACCCTGCCAATCCATATTGAACAAGCGTGGTGGGTAATACATGTAAATACATGGAACACTGAGAAATACATGGACTGTGAAAAAAATAGACATCTTTAGCACCAGAGGTTTTGAAGAAGCATTTTCGGCCTTAATGAAAAGTTTTTCTGTGTGGAATAAAGATAGAAAAGCCTTAATTTTTCGTTATCTTTTCTAACTAGTCTTCTATTTATATAGTACAGAATGATAACCGAAATCGCTTTGGACAAGCGTGGTGGGTAAATGTTCGTTCCTCCAGAAATTAGGAGGCCCGTGCTTAGCAGTGGGACATTTATAACTTTTACAAATTATTGTCCAACATACGTTAGAACACATATGACATAATAATAAACGTGTATCACAATATAATTTTTTTCATTATAAATAACCGAACCTACCAAAATAACCGAACTGTAAACAAGGAAATATGTAATTGCCGTCTTTCATAGGAGATGTCAATAAAATTTGTCGAACTTCATCGTTTTGTTCAACTCAGTCATTCGATTGAGCGTCACCACGAAAAAATAAATCATTCTAACGACAAATGACAGTTGTATATGTCAAAAATAATAGACAAAAGCGACATCTGTCCGACGGGGGAATTAATGATAGTTCAAACATCAATTTGGACGAGGTCTTATCGCCCCGCGCCACTCCACCGAGGGGTGGTGGCTGTTGCTACTTGCATGAGTAACTTAATGCCTGCATACGGTGGGTGAGATAATTGAGAGCTTTTTGTTACTATAGATAGTGAAGGATTCGTAGCTCTACGTTTACTTAGAACGTAGACCGTTTCATCCGTAGCTAATATCAATGAGGAATCTTATCCAAGTGTTGTTAATTGATGATATTCGTAATGTTGGGAAATAAGATGTCTGAAAGACCCAAAATGTGTCTTGTACTCCGATATGAGAACTCGCTTTTAGTCACGGTCTTGTTTCGGCAGTTGTTACCTTTAAGACTTGATTAAATATAAGGTCACAGCGACGCTCTTACGATCGGAAAGTATTTCCTGGTATGGCCTATTGGCAGTGCGATCTTCTCGGACCCTTTGTACGAATTAAATAAATCTATATTCCATTTTTTCTCTGATTATTTGAACCAAATTGAAATAATAATAATAATATATTTATTGATCGTTAACAAGTTTACGTAATTTTGTTTCACTGACTGCCGAACTAGGGTGACCCCTGTACTACGGCAGACAGTTCCCTTCTATGACACATTTACTATATTATATTACTTCTATGACATATTGCATATATTATTCTACTTGATATACTTAATCACAATAATATCATAAAAGACTGAAACAAAGAATTAAAAACTATAAACTAAATTATAAAAGATTCCATTTTTTTAGAAACATTTTTTTTTAGAAATTCGAAACATGTATATTTATATCGATGCAAAAAGGCGAAAACGTAGTAAGCCGCAAAATGAAAACTTACCATGAGACCCAAAAAAACTTTTAACATTTCTGAAAAAATTGTATCTGATCACTCAAAAACAGTCTGTTTCAACGCTGTACACAATTTTCTCACTCAGACTATTAGATGGAGTATGTTTTTCTGATATATATACCATAAATATCTGATATATATACCGAATATACCATAAATATTTTTGACATCTGCATCATTTACAGAAATCCTGTTATCTATCTAGCGTTAATAATTAAAATTTTATATCGTATGTTATTCGTGAAGTATGAGAATTATCCTCGTGTTAATTACAAATTAAATACATGTAATACATTCTAGTATTTGTTGTAATTTAAAATCTTATAACCTACTATTAGTTATGAGTAAAATCACTTGTTTCTTATATCGTATATTTTGCAAGTAGCGCAAGGGCACGAAGTGTTAAAATGATGGATGTTTTTCATAAACTTTTATTCCTTCTGCCGTTCCATTCCACTAGTATTCAGAATACATATTATTCTATATATAGAATTAGATATTATCTTTCTTATCTATGAAAGATTGTACATGTAATATGTTGAAAAGAATTCTATTTTATGCAATAAATTTTTACAAATTCATAATATACTTTATGTATTTGATATAAGGTTTGATTTTGTTATTTTCTCTTTTTATTGTTAGACTTCATAATTTGGATATTAACTAATGTTGTATAAATTAGGTATTCAAATAATGTTTCAAAATTACAACGTGCACACAAACACTCAATGATAGTAAATAAAAAAAATAAAGATTAATATTACGTATAAGTAATAAAGTTATATTTGGACAACGTTGTATTTTGGATTGACAAACAAAACTACTTACATCAATTCATAAATAAGAATATTTGTGGACTAATTGCATTAATTTCAAAGCAATAAAAAATTTAAAAGTATACTTATCGAATACTTTTTAAAAACTTTTGAGTTGCTTTGCCCCCTTTTAATAATTATTGCAATCGTGTTTAAAAACAAATTCCGTAATATAATGTAAAAGTATATATTTTTTTTAAATTAACATGATTAGAAATAAATATATAACATTTATTATCTAACTTAATCCGTTTTTCATATTTTTATTTTATTATATATTCCTACTAGTGCTTTTATATACACTGGTGTTTTTAATTTTTTTCGCTTCTGTTTTGATATTTGTGTTATTACATTGTATTATTTACAAAGGGCAAAAGCCTAGTTTCCCAGGGGATGCTAGTGTGGGATCTAGAGTCCTGTAACATATGTTAACATTTTGAAAATAAAGTTCTTATTATTATAAAAAAAAATACATCAGCAGTAGTAAAATAAATTAGTATTTCAAAATATACAGTACAAAGGAATGGTGATTAGGAGAAAAAATAATTATCATTTCAAAAATGTAATGCGAGAGCATTTAGTATTATGTTGTGACAAATATGGATACACGGGGAACTTACTTTCGAAACGTTCGGTTAGTATAGAGTTACTTTTTAATTGGATTGATCGTCTCCTGTCATATTGGAACCGTAACAGATTCCTTTAGTCATTCATCACGACGTATGATTGAGTGGGTGCACCGTCGAAACAAATTGGTGTGGTTTCTATACTATGGTGGAAGATTCACATATCTTATAACACTTAACAATGATTTAAAGCTTCGTGTATTTATTTGTGAATTTTCTTTGAATATATTTTTTTTTTATATATTCACGCCTATCCCCCGCAGGGGTTGGCAGAGACCACAGAGCTCCATCCGCTGCCATTCATCGCAGCGAAACGGCTCGTCATTGGTCGCTTTTCGCCCTTCGTGAGAATCAAGACGTGACGGGTGGCGAACCACGTCGCCGTCATTTTCGACAAATTAGGTATATTAAATTCGTCTTTAGTGAATCCCACGAGCCGCAAGGGAGGATGGAGGTCAGCCCCAGCAGAGCCCTGCATGCTGAGGTAAGGCACCATAGTCATAAAAATATATTTTTTAATACAATAAATACAAAAGGTTGTTTTATTACAATAGTTAGATAGTTATGTTCCTTCAACCACTTAGGATTGTGTGATGCAGTCACAGTAACAAGTCATTCACGGGCCGGACTGTATTTTTAAACAAACCCGTCATGCCACTGTATTGTCCTTATCGATCGGCTTGTGTGCTCTTCATTGAAATGTCTGCGACCCAGTCATGGGTTGGACTGTATTAACAACAAACCCGCTATGCCACTTTCTTGTTATCCACAATTTCTTGTTATATACATACATACATGTACACAGTAGGTATAGAATGCTTTCTTTCTATCACTAATATCTATAAGTAAGAATATTAAATTCCCTTTATAAATTATACTTAAATGTTGGTGACATGCAATGTATTTTAGCAATCGGTGCAACGAACGATAATATCCCCAAAGGTCCGTCGTTAAATGTACGAAGGTAAAGTGAGGCTATAAACCATATTGCTTATCGTTTTTGGCTCGTATTTGGTTCGTATCATCGGGGAGTCATTTTATTTAGCAGCGACATGTATATCCATACAAGTATATATACAAGTATATCTTGATACTGGTAGAGCCAAGCTGCAGACGAATACTTTGTCAAGAATGGTATAATATTTGTCTGTAGTATGAATAGGACGGCTCGCCCGGGGAAATACCACACTTTGCAGAAAACCGGTGTCTGAGTAGTAGCTTGGCTACCGCGCTTCATACGGTGAGCAACTGAGTTACGGAGTACTAACGCCCCCTCTCCCCGCTCAAACCCTCCCCCTCCCCCTCCCACTTCCATAATGACAGTTTCCTTAAAGGCCGGCAACGCAAGTGCCTATGACGCTGCGGATGTCTATGGGCGGCGTTGATTGCTTTCCATCAGGTGACACGACTGCTTTCCTATCCCATAAAAAAAATCTATATTTCGATAATCTTTTGTTCTCAGATAGCGAGTGCTCACCGAATTGTTTTGCCTTGTTAAGAACAGAGATGATTATGCTGAATTAACTGCCTACTTTTCCTAGCCGGAAGTAGTTGAAGAAGATATTTTTTAAAAATAACGGATAAATACCATGCGGAGGATAATATCACCATCTAAAATAGGCGGATCGATCTAGCTAACGCAACATCAATTCTGACACTGTAAGAAGAATTCGACATTTTGTACAAAGTATGGTTAACCTTGTTGTAGTTTATGAACGGTATGGACGTATATTGCTATTCCTGTCTCGAGCGCAGCTCTTATGTGACGCCACAGAAATGATCACTTGGTTGTTTAACGCCGACCAAGTGACACGTCTCTATATTGGATTGACGAGTTGACATGGTCCTCTATAGATAAATATGTGTATTCATGTAAGTGTAGTTTTATATACATAGGCGCTGCAATTCAGGATGATTATAGCGCATTTCGATCATTAAATCTTCGTCTTTTATACAGCAGAATGCACCGTTTACAAACAAAGTTACCTGTTAAAGTAGGCAAGATCAAATTGCTACCTTTCGGTAGTTTTATATATTTTATACTTTATTTTTATACAAAATGAAACATTTTCAACTTTGAAAAAAATGCTCTCTTTAGTCATTAAAACAATGAAATAGATGTATGTAGAACTGTAAATAAATATCCTGCTTGGCTCAGTCCCCTTTAATTATAAGTTTGCTTTGAGAGTTTGTAAATTGAATTTATTGATTATAGACTACGTCAACATTTCTTTGGACTTCATAACTGATTTTGATCCTTCACTTAGAGGCCTAAGATATATAATCGATTGTATATTTACAACACTGGTTGGATTGATGTTACACTAAAGACTCGTTCAATAGAATTAACGTCAAGTTACTTTAGACTGTCACTACACAGGGCTGTCTACCACTATTAATGTGAATTATTTATAAGTCATTGTGTATTACTCCATAACTATGAAAAACGTATGACATAGTTTGGGCTGTTCCCGGTGTAGGTCTGCGCAAGGTGTCTGGTCGTAACTGGAAGCGTATGAGTCTTCGCCTTCACCAACAAGAGTCGCCACTTGGACCGATCTTGCGCCTGCGTCTGCCAGTTCTCGACTTGGAGCTCCTTTAGGTCTTTCTCTACGGCATCATTCCAACAGTATCTAGGACGAGCGCTACATACATCGATATATAGTAGTAGCAGCAGCACTAGTAACTTTGTGATATTCATTTTTAAAAAAATACTAAAGAAACTATACTAAAGAAAATATTTAATTTAAATTAAAGAATAAATTTAACTACCCTCAAATAAAAAGGACGACTTGCAGCGGTAGTTCGATCGAAAGATAGCAACAACAAGTGGCGTTCAAAACTTTCGGATTACATAAATAATTCTGTCTCTCTCTCCAAACGGACTGCAATTTCTTTTTCTTTGAGTCAACGTTTAAGATCAACAAAACAAAAAGTTGCCAGTGCGCGAACTTATTCTAACATTTTCTTTACTGTTGAAACTTTTTTACACGCTTTTACAAAAACAACACACTGTTGAAAGTAATATTTCTACTCCTTCATTGACGGCAATATCTGCTATTTTGTAATATCAAAAACAAAATTATACTTTTACAAAGGTTGGTAACGCTTGGACGCTCCTGCGACGTGTCTGGTTCTGGAGATGGCGTGGATTGAGAAGGCGGTAAGTGAAATTTGAGAAAGTATTCTCGATTTTCACTTACCGCCTTCTTCATAAGCTCGAAGCAACTCAAAGAGCTATGAAGAAGAGTACGCTTTGAGTGTTTCTGGTGGCTGTAAGTATTCGGAATGAAGAAATTAGCCAGAGAACCAAAGTCACCTTCTTCGAATTATGTAAATGAAGAGGCAATGTGATCGCATTCATAGAAGTACCGTCAATTGCTGGAGTAGATGTAGAGTCACCTTTTTCGAATTAGGTAAATCAAGAGGCAATGTGATCGAGTTCATTGAAGGACCGTCAATTGCTGGAGTAGATGAATGCTGGACTGGAGATCGCGTTTTGTCAGATGAACAGGTGGTATGATATTAATCCTGGTACTTTGCGGGAGAGATAGGGATCGCAAATTACTTTTCTCAGACATATGGGTATCGCAAATTACTGAGGTAGGTGAAATTACCAATCTACTCATATTTGCTGATGTAAATGTCTCGTGCGAAAGCCATAAAAAGAAATAGGGTAACCTTTTTTTAAGGGAAACCACACAACTATATAACTAAATATTTCTTAGTATAACAATGGTAATTCCATTAAATAAAAAGAAAAATAAACTGACAAAAATATTTTAAATAAAAAGAAAACAAAAATAAATACAGAATACACAACATAATGAAACTATTCTATTTTAAATTGTCATCAAAATAAAATGTATATTAGTGTTGTTTACTCTTAAAGATCTCTAGTTTTAGTATCGTGTTTATACAACTGAAAGATGTTGCGTAACAATGGAAGCGCGAATAAATTAAAAGAAAAATAAATACAAGGAGCCATCACCATTGTAAACAAGCAATAACTCCATCAAGCATGAGCACTTTGGGACAACTTAAGTGTACACTCTTCACGCACAGTGCCCACTAGGTGCACGGAAAGTAAACATTTCGCGGTTCGTTTACGTTTATTTTTTCGAGGCCAGCTGAGATTGTTACGTTAGTTAATAACTAGCTTTTGCCCGCGGCTTCGCTTGCGTGGAATTTGGTCTGCTACATTAAGTTTCGTGACAGATCATTTTAAATAAATATATATTATTTTTTACTTAATTTATGGTTCACAATTTTGGTCATAGTAGCATTAAAGGGTATATGCTGTTGTGGACTTTTTTAGAAACTTTTTTTTTTCGAACTATTAAAGACAAACAATCCTACGGTACATCATCTTTGTGTAACTCCGATTGCTTAGGCAGCGTACGCCAAGATAGCTCTGAGGCCAGATTTTTTTCTGACTTAATTGACATGTATCGTTATATTACGACCAAAATTACATAAAATCATAACAAATTGTGAACTATATGTTATTCCGATGTATAACCTATATTACTGTAAAGTTTCATCCAAATCCGTCCAGTAGTTTTTTCGTGAAACAGTAACAAACATACATCCATACTCACAAACATTCGCATTTATAATATTAGTAGGAGTAGTAGGATATTCTCGCTTTTTTTTTCCTTAGAATAAAAATGATATGGATATGTTTTTTGAATGTGTTTTTACTTTATAACAATCAATGTTATATCAAACTAACACTATAAGTGACCTATGTATACAATAAAATATTGATTAACCATAGTACAAAAAATTCGATATTTTCGATATTAAAATACACCAATTAAAACGATCGCTCCGAGATATCTTTGGCAATCGATAGATTAAAGAGATTATTATTATCCTAATTTTCATTAATTAATCCTGTTTAATTTTATTGTATTTCATTATAATATAATATTAAATTTGCGCACAGCATGGCTACATTTTAACAATAACCCTATTGTTAAAATGTAGCCATGCTGTGCGCAAATTTAAATAGTTATAATCCAGGTATTATTAAGTTTATATTATATATTTCATATTATTATTTATTATATTAATCTTTAAGACTGCAACTTGTTTTTGTACCTAATAAATAAATAAATAAATAAAACTCCATTACCACCATTCACAGACTCACTCACTGACATGTTAGAGAAATAATTGGAGAAACTTTAAGAGATAGGTGGTAAGTTCGTTCTGAGGAAATGTTCGGGTGGGGCTCGAGGCAGAGGAGTTATATTCAAACGTTAAGGATCTGAAGCTAGTAAATAAAATGATCGACAGCCCACCCGAACCGTTATACCTACAGGGGTTACTCTCGAAAAAAAAATGGTCAAAAGTGCAAGTACACGGGTGGGGCAGAAAAACAAAGCTGAAAACAAGATGGCCGCTATACAAAGTGACAATCGCCATTTATGGGCTGATTATTTTTTTTTGTTTGTGTTCAAATCATTATATACCTAAAAAATCAATAGTGAACAAATATTGTTCTTTTTTAATCTTCTGAAGTATAAAAACTTCATAGAGGAAATTATATGGTAAAAGCGAAATACCCGATTGTCATATTATTACCAAATGCTCAACGTATTTTTCGGGGGAAAAGAAGATTTATTTAGTTTGTCTCTATTCTTGGCCACTTGTTGCGAATCTGTCATACGTGCGTGGCAAATTCATTTAACCCTGAAATAATGCCATTGTGGTCCCCAGTGCCGGGGTATTTTGCGACCTTTTATGAGGAAATTAACCGGAAATCCGATAGAGTACTGACATTGGGTAATATAAAATATACTCGTATTATTTTGGAACATTGTAAGTATAAGTTGTTTTTTCTTCAAATGTATTACAAAAAGAGTAAAGTTAATTTGATACATGTTTTTCCTGTATTACATTAAATCTATTCTTTATCAACTTACTGAGGGACTTTTCCCGTCAACTTACATCAGTGACGCTGTGTTTTTATTTCATTTTCATAATCTTATATTATTATCAGTTATATTGTTTAAATGTGATTGTGTATTATGATACAATATAGTTCGATGAAGGCGTATAAGTAAAGTTATATAAAATAGAGGTTTTAAGTTGACTGAAAAGTCCATGAAGGTTTTGGTGGAATAGCCACCATTTTATCGAGACGTAACGTGATAAGTTTAGTGGTTATATTTCACGAGATTTCATGTTATCGTATTTGACACTGGCATAATAGTTACAACTACGTGCCACCAAAGAAAAGAAAAAAAACTTACTGAGATGTAGAATAGAAGAATCAAACTCACTTTACTAAGATCCGTGAATGCAAATCAGAAAATTAATATTGTGTGTTTGAGAAGAATCAAGTGTTAAGAGAACTACTTATCCCTTTGGCCTCTGTCATTTTAAGCTAACCATATCAAAAGCTACTCCCGTCAACTATCTGTATCTATATATGAGTAGCCTTATATTTAATAGCCATCAATTGTCAAAGCCTATTTAGATGAAAGTTGAGATAAGATGAAGATTGTTTCCGGTATATTAGAAGAAACTTTTATATGTCTAACACGTGTAAATTTCTAAACCATTCACCCTGTCGCATTTTTGTTGGAAATCTTGGGCAGGTTCTTGGATTAGTAAATACAAATATAGTTCAATAGGTAGATTCCAAAGTGGTAAAGCCACGCCGCAGACGAATACTTTGTCAAGAATGGCATATTATTTGTAAGTATGAATTGGCCTGCTCGCCAGGGAAGTACTACACTCCCGCAGAAAACCGGCGTCTGAGTGGTAGCTTAGCTACCGCGCTTTGTCCGGTGAGCGGTTGAGTTCCGGAGACCCAACCCCCCTTCCGTTCTCCTCCCTTTCCCATGACACTTTCCTTAAAGATCGGCAACGCTTCTGCACTATCTATGGCACTGTGGATGCATGTGTAGATTACGGGCGGTATTGGTTGTTTTCAATCAGATGACAAACCTGCTCGTTTGTCTTCCTAAATCATAAAAAAGGTTACGCGGGAGCTCGTAAGTAGTTTACGGGCAATTAATGTTTTCTCGTATGAGCACAAAACTTTAACAAGCGTTGCAACGCATATTGGATCATATCTAGGTTTTCATACGATGAAAATATCGATCACGTCGGGCTCACTAAAATGTCTTATCGTGAATAAGGCGGTTGACAGCATTGGACGGGGAGAACACGAAAGACGTATTGTCGTTCATTCTAGTCTTTTAATTCGCCAAAGGCTTGGTTGGCGTTGGGCAGACAAAAAATTAAAGTCGTGGTATATTTAATGTCTTATTCGGAAAAGGCTTGATCTTATGTTAGTATAATGCTCGTATAGTGAGGAAAAAAGTGTTATCAACGCCATCTATTCCTCTATAGAACCCTCGCATAAGGGATAACTAACAATATCGATTTGTTGTTTAGTAATATGAAGTAGAGGAGATAGATGGCGCTATTATACATAATAACGTTACATGAGTATGAACGAAATTTCTTTAAAATACCTGCGCTTCAACAAGCGCACCCAGGCAGCGAAGACTCTGAGGAGCCGATGACTGTGAGTCAGCTCATCGCCTGTTTCGTGAAGGTCATCGCTGCAGTCAGTTCCGGCGTCGACCACAGGACGGCGTTGCGCCACGTCTTCGGCCCCACCCTGTTCGCCCAATGTGGAGAAGAGCGGGTTTAGTTTGTGGCCGAATTTAAGAACCCCCAAAAGCCACAGGTAACGGCGGCGCAAAAACCGGGAAGCGGTCGCTTCCTCGAGCAGATGTCCGAGTAGTGGGGTTCAACCCCGAGGCTCGCTCCTTCACCCCTAACAGGGTGTAGATGTCCCCCGATTGACAAAATTTCTTCAATCTCGATCGCACCAATTTATCTCCTTTGCGTCTCCTCCATTCCACGTGACATTGGCGAAATCATCCGTGCTATTTTGGCACTATTTAAAGTTACATGAATTATATTTTAATGTATTTCTCTTTTGAACTCGTAAAATATATACAAGCAGCTATAGCAGAATCAAGTTTCGCACAAGCAAGAGATACCTGGTTCCTTGTTCACTGTGTCAGGCCGATAATAAGTGATACGCAGTGAAAGTGTTAATTGAAATGAATGAATAAATGAACGATGAATCTTCGACGCTTATAAGTAAGCATGTGAAAAGTATATTTAATAAATGGTTTTATTAACCCGGTTAAGTTACAACTATTTAAGGAAATGCTATAATAGTATTTGGAGCGCGCGTGTTCATTCACTGTTAACAGGACGTAATAAAAACTAAAGACGTCATAAATTATTCAACGCCGACCGAAACGTTTATGCTTGATCCAACATTTAATTTATTTACCCGCAAACAATTCCATACTTAAGACGGGGTACTAATACTGTTTTCGCTCGGTCACAAGATTTGACTAATGGCTGCGTTGTCGTGAACACTCCCGCCTTCCCACGGGCTCTTTGTACGCCATTGCAACCCTGGAAGCAATTTAATGCGGCCACGTTGAAACCTGTATTACGTGCTTTTGAAGTGTACACGCCGTCTGTAATTTTACATTTGTATTAATTTAGGTGTGTAGTCCTTTTGGTCATGTTTTCTTAGACCAAAAGGACAACACGCCTAAAGTCGCCACGGGAAACATACCTTGACCAAATTGCTGAAGTTTTTTAAGAAACGCTAGGTTATGAGTGCCCTCAACCGGCGGGCTTGCATAAGGAGAGTAATGATTGTAGAGGAAGCAAGGAAAGTATGCCGAGATCGTAGCAGATGGAGATCTGTGGTCTCAGCCTACACCTACGGGAAACAGGCGTGACGATATGTATGTATGTATGATATGTTTAAATGTATGTATTGTCCTTTATTTGTTTCTTGTACCCTACATTCGGTGTTACGAAACTAGCTTTGGCCACTATCATCACCATAGATACGTCTGTGATGAGTCCATAACTAGATATTGGCTTCAATCAATATTGAAGGGGTATTACTCTAATCACCACGCTTAGTGGATGGATTTGGGGAAGGTGGATTACCTTGTCTTTATTTTCAAGTACACATACCTTCTTATGCTATTTGCTCCTATAGTTGCCTCTTACGACACCCAGGGGAAGAAGTAGAGTCGCTATATTCTATGCCGTGAAGAACACGGCGTAGACTTAGTCCAGTAACAAATCAATATATATGTACGTGAACAAATAAATATGTACCAAAAAATTTTTTTTTTGTGGGAGGCAAACCAGCAATAGTTTGATGGAAAGCAATCAACACCGTTCATAGACATTTGAAAGTCTCTGAGTTATGTATAGACTTAGTTTTTGAATGATCTAATGCCGTATCGGTACGGAAATACCACTTAAGTCACATCCTATGGTACTGTAGAAGTTTATGGGCGGCGTTGATTGCTTTACATGAGGTGACGCGCCTGCTCGTTTGCCTTCCTATCCCATAAAAAATGTTCTATAGAATGGTAGAGCGTGGAATGAAATTAAAAATAATGAATTATGGTCGAATTTCGTTCACAGGGCGACCGCTAGTGTCTACATACATAAATGTTATTTATGTGGACAGTTAGAACTTTTACTTAGCTAAGATCCGCGACAAGCAAACAAAAACAGAAAAATAATAATGTTTTCTACTGGAAGAAGTGGATTTACGGGGAGCTTAAAATAAAACTAATGTTACTTATATATTGAATTAACTTTTATAATGTTCATGAGTGTCAGAAGCCTTACTGAAAATCAGTATCGAGCGTCTAATCGAATATCTCAGCACATGCTGAATATTTATATAACCGTTTAGATAAAAGGTTTTTATTTAGCTTTGATAAAGCTTTTTTAGCGCCATAACAAGTTGCTTTAATTTTATACATCATCATCGATGTCATTTTCCTACATCACGTGTATATAAGCACTCCCAAGACGCGCCATCTAACCTGATCTTCGGCTACACGCATCCAGGCTCTGCTAGTCGCATCGCGCAAATCGTCATTTCATCTAGCCGGAAGCGCCCCACACTAAGTGATTTTGTTTAGATAATACCTAATAAGAATTAATAATTGTGGAAAGCAGTAAATATATCATGTACAATACTAATTTAATTATAATGGAGATTATAAATGCAATCAGTACATATTTTTTTATTATAAATATTTAATTAAAATAGAAATATTATTTATTTAAAATAGAGAGCGTTGCAGTAGGTTGAGTACAATTTTCCTTCATGCCCAGTCCTTAGCCTCGTTAGCGCAATTATTTTAAAAGTATATTAGTTTTATTTTTTATTCCATTTGTTAAACAATTTCTCTCTCTCATTAAATTTGAGAAGAAAAACTTGGTTGTTTTAAATACTTTTAGTTTTTGTAGGCATGTAGTGAAGAAAGTTTTAATAGCTTTTTGAACTAATAACTTTTGATTATTTTGTTTGGTAAGGCGAAACTCTGTGGGAACTAACATATTTCAAAGAATTATTATTTGATTTACCATTTAAAACTTTTTAATTAGTCTTTGAGCTTATTAAGCTTTTATATATCATATATTAAAAAAAATGGTTTTTTTTTGAGTGCATAGTACAGAAAAGAGTCTCTTTATGATGCCACAAAGTTACATATATAGGTTAGAATATAGGGAGAAAACACTACACATGTGGCGGGCTAGTGCCTGAACTAGGGGTGAGGTCACTAGCCTTCCACACTTTTTTACTAAATCTATGAAGAAATACATATAAAACCTCAAGTTTATGTGTGCGTGTATGTGTGTGGGTACGTATGTGTGTGTGTATGTATGTTTAAATGTTTTTGTCTGTAATGTGCATTCAATTGTTATTAAATATGGACGTCTGCCAGTACTTTAAACAATATCGTAGCAATCATTTGTGTGATGTTCATTTGATTATAGAATAGAATAGAAATACTTTATTTATGACACCTTTTTTACAATAACTAAAATTAAATCCTTAATAATATTATATATATATAAATAAACACACAAAACAAAAATAATATAATTTTAATCTAACGAGTGTCTTAAAATGGTTCTTGCTCAGCACATATTACGTTTTTTTTTTATGGGATAGGAGGGCAAACGATAATGTGGACTTTTCCTGCCATGTTGCATCTTACTGATGCGTAACATGGCGGGAAAAGTCCACCTTATTTAGTGGTATTTTGCGACCTTTTATGAGGATTAAACGGAAATCCGATAGAGTTTCGAACTGACATTGGGTAATATTAACATACTCGTATTATTTAGAAACATTGTAAGTATAAGTTGTTTAACTTCAAATTTATTACTGCCATAAAAAAGTAAGTTAACTTAATATATATTTTTCTTTAATATATCAAATCTATTCTTGATCATTATTATTATTAATGGTCAGGCGTTACTTTGCGGAAATCCATCAAAAGTTTTACTTAGCTAAGATCCGCGACAAGCAAAACAATAACAGAAAACCAGTAATGTGTGTTTCTTCTGCTGGATGAAGTGGATTTAATTGGAACTTAAACCAAAAACTTACCCAAAATCGGCTATCAATTCTCCACCCACCAACCACTATACACAACACCAAACACACACTACCACTTTTCCATCTTGTAAACGACACGTGTTTCGCCCCAACACGAAGCATCTTCAGGTATAGTAGACTCTACGGACTCTACGGAAGACAATTAGCTTTTCGGTTGTCTTCCGTAGAGTCTACTATACCTGAAGACGCCACACATTACTGGTTTTCTGTTATTGTTTTGCTTGTCGCGGATCTTAGCTAAGTAAAACTTTTGACTGTCCACATATTCTTGATCAACTTACTAAGGGGATTTTTCCGCCCACTTACATGAGTGACGTTGAGTTTTTATTTCATTTTTATAATCTCATATCATTATCAGTTATATCGTTTAGTTCTGATGGCTACTCAATATAGTGTGATTACGGTGTATAAGTGAAGTAAAATGAAATAAATGCACGTATCGTTTCATCTTAACTTGACTGAAAAGTTCATGGAAGTTTTGATACCATTTTATCAAGACGTATCGTGAAGAGCTGAATGTACATTTGGAAATACTTGATAGTAGTGCAGAGGAGGTATATTGTCCCAGCTTTCTGTTGCCTATTATTGTCAAAAGGATTATTATTTTGAAAACTTTTAGTATTTAAAAACGCTGAATATTTTAAAAAAAATTATTATTTTAAAAGCAATATCGAAGTAACTTACCTCAGCAAAATGTAAATGATTGACTATCATTCGTTGAGTCATTTCAAAAATGAAAATAAAACTTGGAAATACACCACGTAACGAGGTTCCATGAAATATTCATAATAATGCCGACTGCACCCGCCGAACTCAACACCTTGGAAGGCTTCTTGCATAAATTATTGACATGTCACGTAGGCTATAATTTTTTTTAAATAGCGATCCATTTTAACGTGCATGCCGTTTTATGTTATCGTCTTGAACGTGTTATTATTAGACTAATTAGACATGTACCACCGTATTTTTTAATTCCTATTAATTCACACTCTTTCTATAAATTTATTTATGTATACTCATATATCTTATTCAAATTTTCAAACGTTGATAAAATACTTTTTTATTTGTCCAGTCAAGTTCCAATACATTTTTTAAAACTTATAGTGGATGACACTTTATAGTGGTAAAGCCATATTTGTCTGCGGCATGAATGGGCCGGCTCGTTCGGGGAAGTACCACACTCCCGCAGAAATCCGGCGTCTGAGTGGTAGCTTACCTACCGCGCTTTGTAGGGTAAGCGGCTGAGTTCCGGAGACTCAACACCCTCCCTCTCCGAATCCCTCTCCCATAATGACACTTTTTTCAAAGGTCGGCAACGTTTTCGCACTGCCTATGGTGCTGCGGATGTCTATGGGCGGCGTTGATTGCTTTCCATCAGGTGACACGACTGCTCATTTGCCTTCCTATCCCAAAAAAAAGTTAACTTTAGTTTTATATATTAACTTTAAAAAATTAACATTAATTTAATCAATTAACTTTAGTTTTATATGGAAGAAAAAATCTTTTATATCTAATAATTAATCTTTTATAAAAATCTTTTATAAGAAATTTAGCACGATACAAAAGTAAATAAAGGCCTGTAAAACGCAATAAAAATTATCTTATAAATTCAAGGTGCATCTTATCGTACACATATTATAAGACAATTTTTAGAAAAAAAAATATTTTAATGTTACTATGGGACCATACGCCACACTCTAAATTTGACTTCATTTTCTATCTAAAAAGGTCCAAATAATAAGTCCAAAAAATAAGGTAAATGTTTTAAAGATATTATTTTAGTTATATAACAACTTTATCATTTCAGTTATATAATGAATGAACATGTAATTTATCATGTAATTCATACAGTTGTAAAGCCATTCATAGGTATTAGCTTCCCTCAAAATTGAGGGGTGTAGTGGTAATCCCTACGCTTGGGAGGCGAATTGGCGATCAGAGATTGGTTTTATTACTTGTTCAGATAGATAGATATATTCTTTATTATACACAAAAGCAGAAGTATAGAGTAGTTGATTATATATAATATATACAAGGGATATTCTTCTCGTCTCCCATACCACAAAGTCTGAAGACTCTGATCGTACTCTCTTAAGGTGCCGAGACGTGGAAACTGGCAGTCCGTCTCCTCGCCAAGTTCAAAGTCGCTCAGAGGGCTATGTGGAGAGCTATGCTCGGGGTTTCTTTGGTGAACAGAATTCGAAATGAAGAAATTCGCCGGAGAACCAGAGTCACATACAGATTGCTCTTCAAGTTAGCAGACTGAAGTGGCAATGGGCTGGACACGTTTGTTGGAGAAACGACAATCGTTGGAGTAGACGAGTACTGGAGTTCTTCTCCTAGATGGAGCGACGATCTGCGCAAGGCGGCTGGCAGAGACTGGATGCGTGTAGCCGAAGATCGGGCTAGGTGGCGCGCCTTGGGTGAGGCCTATGTCCAGCAGTGGACTGCCGATTTAGCTGTATCATAAGGCGCCAGTTGAATCTAGCAACAACGGTTTTCATTATAGTCCTGAAGCTATCCAAATATATACAAAGGGTTTTATCGCTAATAGTGATTTCTTCCAGGCAACCGGTGGATGGACACAATGTTAATTATTTGATTTGGGCTGGTGACACAATATTGATGTGGATGATACAAATTATTCACTTGTTTTGCCTCTCTAGTCCATTAAAAATACCCTAAAATATATGGTCCTTAAAATTAAGTTTAATGATGTAAATAAATACTGTCTTTACCCACCGAACACTGAAACAAGGAGAAAAACTCAATTAAAACACTTGATAAGGTTGTTAAAATGATCAAAGAAATGTTTCCACAAGGAAAAAGTGATAATTTGAAAAGAAACTTTAACGAGACGAGGCAAATTTAATTGTATTCGCTGTTCATTATCGTTTCTTTGGTCATTTTTGTAAGAAAAAAATATGCAAATTGCTATGAAAATAATAAAAAAAAAATATAAAAATATCATCATAATTTACCTTTATTAAATTACATTTATTTTCAATTCTCAATGTGCTGTAAGAAAATAAAAGGGACGGTATAATTGGGCATTTGGTTCGGCATAACAATTTTTAAGATACAATAGAGGAAAAAGCTAGCAGGAGAACAAAAAGAGAAATACTGAGAAGAAATTTTACAGACCAATTAAAAAAAGCAAATGCAGAGACTCATTGAGAATAGAAGGAACTAGTCTTGGAGAGGGGAAAATGAAAATTGTTACAAGCGAGTTATGGCTTGATGGATAAAATTGTGATATTGAATAATTTCCTTTGTTGTGAAGTTACTGACATTGAATTAAACCACGTCATTTCTCCCCGCGTGACGGACACCTAAGCTCAGATATCTAGATGGAGTCGAGGACGACTTAAAAGCGATCGGTGTGAGGGGCTGGAGAGAAAAAGCCAAACAGAGATCCGAATGGAAAAATTTACTGAACCAGGCTAAAGCCCACCTGTGGCTGTAATGCCTTGATGATGATGATTTCAACTCACGTAGGACTTATAAGGCAACTATGAGGGCAAATATCAGTAAATGGGCAGAAGTGTCTACCTGACAATAAAAATCAATATGATATACCCAGTCCACCCGCCTAGTGTGAGAATTATGTATTGACATGGGGACGTAGGCTACCCTCCATTTTGAGAGAGAGTACCGATTAATTATTAAATAAGTACCTTGATGCAAAATGTTCCACAATATTTGCAAATAGACTAACGAGTTACAATGGGTATTTGGTTGTCTTTTATCTAAAATATGGGTTCGCTTTAACAAACGTATTATGAGAACACCCCTAACAAGTTGAACCGAATATTTATACAAGGCGGTTGGCAGTAGCTGGAAACGTCAAGCTGAAGATCGAAGAGAGAAATGTATATCCAACATAGGACTGACATATAATGAGTGACCAAGTTTTCAACATTTTATGCTATAATATTCAAATCAAATTTGTTCAACTAGAACACATATACGCAGATATGTTTTATAGTTATATGTGTATACTCTATTTATTTACTTTTGCATATTGCACATTAACTTTTGCATATTAAATAATGACGCGAACAACACCATTATAATAAGAAATCTAATGTTTCCGCGCCATCTATTGGACAAGATAGAACTATATTCAGCTTAAGTAGAATTGAATTTATAGAGAAAATACTAAATCTGCGTAAGAATAATAAATTTAAATATACTCCTAACGGCTATTCTATAATCCGTAACGGGAATTATGAGTCATAAATTTCGTTTCACGTAATTACCTTTAAGAGAAATTGGAAGGCAGCCACCTGGCCGGAAGAAGGTAGTGTGAATTGGTAACCTACGTTTGTTATTTAATATGAAATTTGAGTAGTTCCACTGAATAACAAACGAAAGGAAATAACTGCTACTAACATTTTTGTTAGATTAAAAATATGTTCCGATGATAATGCAGCAGTTCCAAGAATCACTTAGAAACAAGTATTCTATAAATAAATATTTCTTTTCTCCTGTTAACTCCTACGAGTAGCTGAAGATATTGATAGTAAGAAATATAAGGTTCACGTCAAGAGCTCAATGAATAAATCGAAGTGAAGATACGAATACTTTCAAGGGCGAATACTTTGTCAAGAATGATATAATGTTTGTCTGTAGCATGAATGGGCCGGCTTGCCCGGCGAAGTACCACGCACCCGCAGCAAATCAGCGTCTGAGTGGTGGCTTAGCTACCCCGCTTCGTAAGTTGAGCAGCTGAGTTCCGGAGGCCCAACACTCTCCACCCTCCCCCTCCCTCTCCCACTCCCATAATGTCACTTTCCTTAAAGGTCGGCAACGCACTACCTGCCTATGGCGCTGCGGATATCTATGAGTGGTGTTGATTGCTTTCCATCACGTGGCACGTATACTTGTTTGCCTTCTTATTCAATAAAAAAAACCAGGTCTGAAAACACAACCAACATTTAACTAATTGAATTATAACTTTTTAAATAGGAGAGCAAGTAAACGAGAATGCGAGTTTCCTGATGATAAGTGATCATCGTCGCCTGTAAATATTCACAATGTTAAAATCATTACATTGCCTTCCTGCAACGTGGTTCGCCACCCGTCACGTTCTGATTCCCACGAAGACGAGAAGCAACTAACGAAAAGCCGTTTCGCTACGATGAATGTGAGATGGAGGATGGACGAAAAGATGTGAGTGTGGAGGAAGCAAGGAAAATATGACTATATCGTAGCGGATGGATACTTGTCTCTGCCTACCCCTACGGGAAACAGGCTTGATAATATGTATGTATGTGATAAAGAAAGTGAAATACAAATTGATTGTTCATTCAATTAGTAAAATAGACAAAGTCAAGAGTATGAAGTATAACCTCACAAAATGGGTTTTCGTTGTAACTCTCAATTAAAGCCGAAACCATGAAGTTTCCAAAATATAATAAGTATTTTCTCTAGCGTGAAAACGGGGCCGCAAACAAATTCAAATTTATTGCGGCGATAACACAACTTCGAAGAGGCGGCATAAATTTCCGCCACTGGGTATTACATTTTAGCTTCTTAGTATTATTTCTAAATACACACAACTCGAACGGCATGCTTGTTGAATAAACAATGGGCAGTTGCAAAAATTAATGTCGTTTATTTTTTTCTGTTAAAATATTTTTTGACTTCTAAATTTAACGTACATGAATTTTTAATGGTATAGGAAGGCAAACGAACAAGCGTTGCACCTAATGGAAAGCAATTTACGCCGCTGATAGACATCCGCAGTGCCATCGGCATTGTAGAAGGGAATAAATAAAACGAAAGCGTAAAAAAGATCGCTGAATTCCACTACCGTTCAACTCGCCCCAAAAGTTTCATCCCCACTATCTAGATGAGTGGCGACCTAGTACGGTGCGTTTATTCTGAAAGCTCATTCCATGCACCACCATACCAACTACCTTCAGCGGTCTTTCCGAACTAATACGACATTGGAACCCTTTTTTTAATGGGATAGGAAGACAAACGAGCAGGCCTTTCACCTGATAGAAAGCAGTCAACGTTGCCCATTGATATCTGCATGCCATAGGTGTCGCAGAAGCGTTGCCGGTCTTTAAGAATTTTGTAGGCTTGTTTTTTGAAGGTTCCAATGTCGTATCGGTTCGGAAATACTGCTGGACGCTGCTTACACGAGTTAGTGGTACGCGGTATGGAAAAGGCTTCCGTGTTGAGTGGAAAAAGTTGACTTTGACTTTGACTTTCTGTCCCATTAAAAAAAGGGCATGACGAACATTTCTATTGTTAGTTTCGTAAATATGGTTCTAGTTAAAACAACATTTGTCACCAACGATCCGAAACACCGAGTCACAAAGCGGTATTGTCTCGCAAATCTATGCGCGCCAATTCCCTTGGAATGCCCTAAAGCAATGAATATGCATCGAACACTAAATTAGGCGCCCACATAGGAGCCATAATGCTTTCCTATCTAGTCGTCGTACGGGAAATTCTCAAGATAAAACTTAAGTGTCGGTCTAGTTTATATTCCGAGGAGGTTCTATGCGCATTTATTAAAATGGCGATAAAGGCGTATTTATCGCCTTGTTAGTTTCGTCGTGCACACGCGAGCGACATTCTTTCTTAGATTTGGCGTTTTCTTTTCTACATTTAGACAATCGTTTGCCTTATCCTATTGTAATTTCGGGAGAAATAATATGCTTTTACCTTAAATGTTTCTTTTGTTTTGTAATTTCGTCGTTTGCCTTAAAGCGTTTACAGCATCGTCCGAAGGAAATGCGGGAAACGGGTCCAACAGTTTTAGAGCGAATTGAGAAAAATAACTATGAAAACTCGTCTGATGTCAAACTGTCCATGAAATGCAGTCCATGCATAACAGTCATATTACGACAACTAGTACGGGATAGTATATATACAAAAATCCCTCAGGTGAGATCAAAACCTCCGCTTGAATCTATCGCACAGTGAGGCTTAGATATCTCCTCCTTGAGAATAGAAAAGAAATATCCAAACCACAGATACAAGACTATTGTTATTCTTTAATTAGCTCTTTCTCACGATTTAAATTTTGTTTTTCAATTTTTTATGGAAATTTCAAATTAAAATGATAATATAAAATTATATTTTGTGAGTTATATATGTAGTCATACTTAATTATATTTTCTCGTCAAGCTTTTATGAAAATCGGTTGAGTCATTTTTTACACGAGTTCAGACAAACTTAAATAAAAAAATAAATACGACATGGGGGCATAAGAGATGATCGTATGTGCTCACAAAAGGCCGGCAACGCATCTGAGACGCCTCCGGCGTTGCCATGTCTATGGGCGGCGGTGATCACATACCAGGTGAACTGCATGCTCGTATGCCTGCTTTGCAATAAAAATAAATTAAAAATCGAATATTGGTTTAATAAAAATATACATAGCGAGCCTAGTCGCAAGCGTGCCGACCGTCCCGAGATCGGGCTCCCCCGGGTACTATGGTGCTTTATCTTAGCATGCAGGGCTCTGCTGGGGCTGACCCCCATATCCTCCCTTGCGGCTCGTGGGATTCACTAAGACGAATTTAATATACCTAATTTGTTGAAAATGACGACGACGTGGTTCGCCACCCGTCACGTCCTGATTCTCACGAGAGCGAAAAGCGACTAATGAATAGCCGTTTCGCTGCAATGACTGGTAGCGGATGGAGCTCTGTGGTGTCTGCCAACATATATATATATATAAATATAAAAAAATATACATAATGAAAACGAACCATAGACTTTTAGATTACTTTACCTTACTTAAAGTGGAAAGTTTTCTATAAAATTTTATATGTAGACGAATATCAAATTATTTACTATAAGGCGGTATATTATACTTAACTCTAATCTGCTATTTTCGTCGACGATTTATTTAAGTTTGTTTTGTAATAACAGGTTGCTTGGACAGCGATGTAATCTGATCTTATTATTAAAGGTATTGCTGAAAACAGCTTTCGTACCTACGTTAATAAATCAAAATTACGGTCTCGCTTTCAGATAATTAAGTCGAAACGTGTCATTACGCCTTGAAACTGGAGAACACAATGTACCCTTTCACTAATATTTATAAAGGGATATTACTAGATAGAAGGAGAAAGTTCTTTTATTAGTAGTAGAGTCACGCTGCAGACAAATATTATAGTTTTTCAAGAATGGCATATTATTTATCTGTAGCATGAAGAGGCCGGCTCGTCCAGGGAAATACTATATTACGCAGAGAAACGGCGTCAGTGGTAGCTTAGCTACCGCGCTTTGTACGGTAAGCGGCTGAGTTCCGGAGGGCCAATCCCCCTTTCCCCTCTCCTTCCCCTTCCCCTTTCCCCTCTCCGTCCCCTTCCTTTCTCCCATAATGACAGTTTCCTTAAAGGCCGGTAACTCTTCTAGTCAGTCTATGGTACTGCGGATGTTTATGGGCGGCGTTGATTGCTTTACATCAGGTGACACGCCTGCTCGTTTGCCTTCCTATCCCATTAAATAAAAAGGCCGCATAATTTCATAGCGTTGGACCAACCAATTGAAGGACGCACTGGTCCGATAAATGTGTGCACGTGGGAGACATCAACGGGATAAGAATGGAGAAGGAGAATAAAGCAAGCCATCACTAGAAGTGATGACCACGACCACTCTGACAACAGTGTAAACGACTGAAAAGGAGAAGATTATCAAGATATACAGGTCAGGGAGTATATTTGCCTAGCCGCCTGTTTGGTAGTTATGGTATTAGTATATGGGTACGCGATTTCGACTTCCCGAGCTAATAACGTATCATTCCTTGTATTCCGTTGCGGTAATATTATATCCCTATCATCCTGTCTAAATCAATCTTTCAATTCCCCTTCTTTCCCTTCCCCGTTTCCTTTCTTCTCTATCCCTATATATAATTTTTTTAACTATTAAATTGTAAAATCACGAACGTTAAGAAAAGTAAATGTATCAAAAAAGGTTTTGTTTTATAAATAAAAAGGTTTTATTATATATATGGTATACCTAATATTTAAATATATTAGACAATGTATCACTACCTACCTAACACTTTTTAAGTCTTTGTTATTTGATGATTTATTGCAAAACATATCCCGGTCTCTCTTACCGGTGATGATAAGTTCAAACATTAATTTTATAGAAGACATAGGCAAATGGGTCTACTTTTCAGCTGAGTATAGATGTAGTTTATATCTAGTTAAGAGTAAAAAGAAAAAATAATAGAAGGGGAAGAAAAATGTAAAAGGACAGGTTAGATTTCAGATTCTTTGTCTTTGTCAGAGTCTACTGAACAAAGTGCAATAACAAAGCTATTATACGGAAATCGGTTTACTGCAAGACTGGTATCTCGGATAAGCCAACCGATTATGTCTTTTACTATACACTCTAAGCTTATGATGATGATATTCATGACATTGAATAGTAGAAAATCCTCCTCCGCAAAGAATGAACGACTGAGATTCATTCTTTGCGGAGTATTCGTAGTCTTGGATAGTTTCATAAGACGGTAGCGGCTTTAACAAGCTTCTCCGCCTCTTTCTATTTCTGCACTGCAAGTACAGTCAGTAAAGAAATCTTGTGGGTCATCGGTATAAAGAGGATGGATGAAAGATGACTGGCAAAATAAATTTACGTTGTCAATGTGGATGAAATGGTCGATAGGGGAAGACAGAGGAAAATATACTTTGAACAAATCGCCGAAGTGTTTAGGAAAGGCTAGGTCAAGAGTACCCATAACCGGCGGGCTTGGATGAGTTCAATGATGAGTGTGCAAGCAAGGAAAGTATGCCGAGATCGTAGCAGAGGGAAACAGGCGTGACGATATGTACGTAATTGGCCACAAGAACGTTGTCGTTCTACTCATACAAATAATAGACAAATGTTTGGAACAATTTGAATTTTACAGCAACACAAAACACTTCCCCTTTAACGACGAAAGTTTCTCTAATCATCAGTCCTCTAACTATCACTTTCATGAAAATTTAAGGCTAGCACCTGCATAGCAAAGGGTTGCACGTCGCCTTTGTTGATTACTGTTGTAAAGGTAGGTTCACATTAACACAAAGAAATTGCCGAGAGGCATTACTCGGCTCGCAAACTGCAAAGGCTATGTTACTATTATATAAGTGAACAGCATTACTTTGACAGATGTACATATATTTGTCAGATATTCACTTAATATTCAACTCATAAGAGAAATATAACAAAAGTAAATGCGTCACCAACAGTAAAGACCTCATTACGTGTAGAAATATTATTGCTATATGAAAGTATTGAAACTATCATATAACTTTTATATTTATATGTATTATATATTCGAAATGAAGAAATTCGCCGGAGAATCAGAGTCACCGACATTGCTCTTCAAGTTAGCAGACTGAAGTGGCCATGGGCTGGACACGTTTGTCGGAGAACCGACAATCGTTGGAGTAGACGAGTGCTGGAGTGGAGACCGTGACTCGGCAAGCGTAGTGTGGGACGCCCTCCTGCTAGATAGAGCGACGATCTGCGCAAGGCGGCTGGCAGAGACTGGATGTGTGTAGCCGAAGATCGGGCTAGGTGGCGCGCCTTGGGTGAGGCCTATGTCCAGCAGTGGACTGCCGCGGGCTGATATTGATATACAAGAACGTTATTGTGGTAAAACCAAGACATTCAAATTTTTTGCCTCCAGGATGAAAAGGTTGTCGTTTACTGCAAAGTAGTACTACTCTCTCACAGAAGACAAATGGATGATAGTCTATGGGCGGCGTTGATTGCTTTTCTTTAGCTGATACGCCTATTCGTTTGCCTTTCTCTCCCATAAAAAAGCATATTTGCTTCTGTACGTTGTCTAATAGTCATAATAGTTGCAGAATCAAGTTCCCCTTTTTATGTGTTTTTATTCTACTTTTGATATCATGATACCATTCTGGTCGACATATCATTTGAAGTTTCCCTTGTGTTTAACAATATGTACTATGATTTGGATTATGGATTTCGATGATTTGAATTACACTGTGTTTTTTTTTTCATACTGCTTACGGATCGAATATTAATTAAATATATTATTTCGTTAACATTGAACATATGTCATTTCAACCTTCATAAAACAAACCTTCATTCATTTGTATAGTACGTCTTCCACCTAAATTATTCCTGCCTAACCTCGATCTTGCTAAAGTTTGTTTTAATTAAGTCTTAAAAATAGCTTTTAGTTTAAAATATTAGTTATTGACTTTCCAATCCCCATTTCCGTTCCTGCTTTTTCCTTTCTTCCCTATCCTTTCCTTTCGTCTCCGCCAATCCACGGTCTGCCGTGCCAAAGGATGCGTGGCTAAGGGCGAGCTTAGTCGCAAGCGTGCCGACAGTCCCGGGATCGGGCTCTCCCGGGTACTATGGTGCCTTACCTCAACATGCAAGGCTCTTCTGGGGCTGACCTCCAACCTCCCTTGCGGCTCGTGAGATTCACTAACACGAATTTAATATACCTAACTTGTTGAAAAATGACGGCGACGTGGTTCGTCACCTGTCACGTCCTGATTCTCACGAGGGCGAGAAGCGACCAATGGAGAGCCGTTTCGCTGCGATGAATGGTAGCGGATGGAGCTCTGTGGTCTCTGCCAACCTCTGCGGGGGATAGGCGTGAATATATAATAATAATAATAATTTTCCCGCCAACTTACATCATTAACGTTTTGTTTTATTTCATTTTCATAATCTTATATTATTATCTTATTATTATTATCTTATCTTATATTATATATCTTATATTGCTTTTAATGGGGTTGGTGTATTATACAATAGAGTTCGATTTAGTTTTATAATTGAAGTGATATGGAATAAATGCATATATAAAACTTTTTAATTTGACTGAAAAAGTCCATAGAAGGTTTTGGTAGAATAGCCACTATTTTATCAAGACGTAACGTGACAAGCTGACTAGACGTTTCAAGAGATTTGATATTATTCCATTTTACTTGACACTGGCATATTAGTTTTAACTAATTGCCATCTAAGAAAAGAAGAACATAACTTCTTAAAATACATTGTGTAGTAAATCGCTAACACTTTTCGGACATGGCGTACTCGCAGCAATATTTGCGATATTTACCATAAGTTAAAAAAAATTGTGTTTTTTTATGGCTTATTTCAAATACGAAATTTTTAGTGGGTAATTTGTAAGAAAATCTTCATTGTATAAATATTCTGTGAAAGTTTACTATTTTTTTATTAACTAAGAAAATTATTTATAGAAAATAACTGATAACACCGTGCAGAAATCGTGAAACATGTTCAACTCTTTGTTATAAAGAATATTGTAGATGATAAAGTGCCACATTTTCTTTGCGTAATACTTACGCAAACTTGAGCAGATAAAATATCGCGACGCATTAAGTACAAAGTAGCTCCCGGGCGATTTCTATAGGGTGTCTGAAGTATAGGGGTGCCGAGGTACCTACATGTAGCTTGCACAAAGTGGGGGTAGTGATTCATCAATTGTGCAAAGTGCCACTTCATATTCAGTCCGTTTCACTGTCGCGTACGCTTTGCCGCCTCCAAATGAACGCTGATTGGATGATCCACCATTTTAATTTTTACTTTTTTTTCCCGTCCGATAGGCTTTTAGTAATTTCGAAACGGACTCGCGATTTAATATTCGACAAGTGCTTAGGTATTAAAAGGGGATTTCGTGGATACATTTGTAATTGATTCTCCGTTTTCATTGCCATAAAATAAATGTATTCCCTTTGTTTTTACAATAAGGAATGTTTTTCATAAGTTATTTTATGATATTTATTATTTTAAAAAACAGACTAGCAATGTTTTTTAGTATAAATAAAATTATTTTTAACCATTCCAACTAAGCTTATAATGTTTGTGCTAGCATATGGTTCACATTAATAGTCCAATAGATAGTCCAGAAGATACGACTTCACAACGTACTTTATTTATTTATTATAAGCCCGTGCTTTCCCAACTGAGATATTGCCGTCTTGTTATCAAAATATTGTCACCTTTATCATCATCATAAAAACAGCAGTAACATTCCTTTCTTATGATAAATAAATAAAGTACTACTGGACTAATGTCTCGTCGTAATAAGAGGTTATACCTTAATCCCCACGCTAGACAGATCCACAGTCGCCTTATATGACATCTATGGGAAGAAATCCTGTAATTCTATTTTATGTCCGGGAATCATGAAGGGATTTTTTTTTTATGTAGGATTTATGTATGATTGTTTTATGTTCGTTAGTTTAAATTAAATATTAGACTACTGAATATTGTGTTCATGGTTTATTTTGTTGTTATGGTTTAATATAAACGTGTTTATTAAGAAATAATATTTTTAATTAAAAATACTGTTAACTTTTTATCAACGTGTAAATTTTCTAGAACTTCCATTGCGAGCATTAGTAAATATCAAAATTTAATGGCACACTGCACTCTAAAACTTTTCTTTTTGCCAAAGCAAATGGAGTTATTTGGATAATTTGACATCGCAGTCTGCCCCAGGGGATAAAACTAACAGCTGGGGTGTAGTAACGCGTAAGGATCTTATGCTACATTTTGTGTTTAAATTGGAATTAGAATAATGAGATTTTTTTTATTTACTAAGGAATATTTACGCAAGGGTAGATAGGTTTTTACAATGTAGGCTATGGAATTTGTAACCATTGAAAATAGAAAAAATTCCACATCTGGAAGAATTTTAAATAAGGGAAAATGATATTTATGAAAAAGAGAAACAATGAAGCAAGTCGTCTGATTGTTATTTATTACCCATGGGCATGTTAACACCAGGGATACCGTAAATGTGTTTTCTACTTTATATTAAGCACAAATAAAATAATACAAGGGGAGAATAATAGGACGAAAACGATGAGGACAAAGGTGGAATAGAAGTTGGGCTTCCAGATACCTGCAATTTCTACACGAAAGGCGGTTTCACATTAAAATACTCCCTCTTATCGCCTATATTGTGTTATACTTCTCACGTCGAGTTGGCTCATTCATGGCGTATCATGGCTTGATTACTATGACACATATATACTTGTTCTCTAAGCCCATTTTTGTGTGAGAGGCAGACATATTATCAATCAATCGGGGACGTCTACACCCCGCGCAGAGGTGTGGGATCGAGCCTCGGGGATGACCCCACTGCTCGTGCAGCAACTCAATGGGGCAACCGCCCCCCGGTCTTAGGTGCCGCTATTCCTAGCGGCTTTTGGGCGTCCTTTAACGACTTCGCGTCGTCGAGATATGGCTGAAACTATTCCTACGTTGGGTCCGTCGCTGGCCCTCTTCCCTCGCGGGAGCCGGGAGGCGACAGGAGGATTTCGCGTGGGAGTGGACGTCCCTCAGGTGGGCGAGCGTGAAGGGGAGCAAAATTATTAAGGTGTGGGTGTGGTCCATTGTCGGCTCGGTCGAACATCTTCCGAGTCAACCGGACCACAAACTCATGGATACTCTCCACCTTGAGGTCCCTCGCTATAACGTCGTTACGCACATAGCGAGCCGCCCCCACGATGGCGCGCAGAGACAGATTCTGCTGGATCTGAACGCGTTTGCGCTGGGTTGCTGATATCAAAGACCACCAGGCCGGCGCAGCATAGGTCAGTCGGGAGCGAAGCAGACATATTAGAAATGATAGTGTAATGTGGCTTATTATAATAGCGCCATCTATTGAAATTGAAGGTAACTACTTGAAATACGATTTAATTTTGTCCGTGAAACTCGTTTGTATTAGTGAGCTAGAAATTTTCATTAAGCGAAATACTCCCCTTTAAACATAGTAAAATCAATAAAAAGAAATTCTATTTAATAGAAATAGATTCTATTAACGGTCCAATTTGAACGCCTACGTGCTTTAATAATTGCTTTTAAAGCCTATAGAAACATAAACGATGTTTCTTATTTTTGTTCAGCCTAACTATTGCTTTTGAAATTATTTCTTTACAATATGTAGCAGTTTTATTGAAAATGAAAGTTTAAAAGCATCAAACAGAATAAAAAATAAGGAGTCGATTATTTTTTTTAAATTTAATGAGTATTTTATGCGGTTAGTCTATTCTTTAGTAATTTGCAATTATTCAATAGTCTAACTAAATTATTTTCTACACAATGTACACATGCACAAATGTACTACATTATTCCCAAAATACTCTCGATACCTTATCCTGTGTAAGCTTTGCTATGACATTCCGACTGGTGAACAATAACAGTTGAAGTCTAACCTTTGTTTATCCTCACGTCTCTTCATATCGCAATAAACGTGTAATACCTACTCGGTTTACGAAAGTACAAGATACACACACAAGTTTACACAATAAACATTTTACAATAATTCTTGCTTTCTAGGTAGTGGACTTTTCCGTAGAGTCTACTATACATGATGATGCCTCGTATTGCGGGGAAACACGTGTCGTGTGCAATGTGGAAAAGTGATGGTGAGTCTTTGGTATTGGTTGGTTTGGGAAGTAGAGAGTTGTTGATGGCCGTTTTTTCGGTAAGATTTGGTTTATGTTTCCCGCAAGACCACTTGTTCCATTAAAACAAACACATAGGAAGGCAAACGAGCAAGTGTATTGCCTGATAAAAGCAACCAATAGACATCTGCAATTATGCCTATTCATGGGTATTCATTCCTATATCGTTAAAAACTCATAGGATAAAAGAGGTGGCCCTGCTTCGTGCCGGAATCCATATAAAACCTTATCTGTACACTTGTATTTTGTTTCAGGTCTAAACGCGGAGCTGTATTATGTCCGCGATGGCGTGGTCAATACATACGCGACGAGTTTCATCGTGCCAGTCCCGGCCCATATGACGGATTTGGAATTCATGTGGCAAGCGCTCGGGCGAAGACCGGTGTGTAGATAGATAACAGATACGGTTCCTGTACTTCCTTCTTCCCCCTATCATTATTGATTTTCTTAGCTTAAGTAGGCAATTCATACCCTTAGTCTGCCGGATATCCCCGCTCGCTCGTATACCTACAAACAATCTGATAAATTTTGTAATTATATTACTTGTAGTAAGTACATGTATGGCCGACAGGTATTTATTTATTCCGAGTCTTGGATTTCCACCAATCCGTTTCGTGTAAGTGTGATGGATTGATGTTTATTCCTCGCGAAATGGTTAGTAGAAGAAAAAGAAGAATTAAAAGATGTGTGCAGTGTAAAAAAGTAAGAGTAAATTGTAGTTACCTTTCTTCCCTTCAAATACAATAGTTTCTTCGACGATTATATTACGTGTATGTATGTGTGTCTAAATATGTATGTTATGTATGTATGTACGTACTTATTTATGTGCATTTATATATGTATTCCTAATTTGAATAATCACCGAATCGGAAGGTCTCAGCACGGGTTTGCCTAGTGAGATCTACTATGCTCTATCCAACTTCACTATAAATTATCAGTAATAAAATTAAATAAATAAAAAAATATAAAAAATAAAAAATAAAAAAACGTTATTACTTTTAAACGTCACGAGCTGAACATTTGTTCAGTAGACATCGATGTACTCATACCCACTGTTTCTATGAAATTTGTTTTCAAACAGCGGTTCAATTACGCGGACAGTAATTGCAGCCACTGCTATTCCCGCACTTTCCAATTTGGCCCCGAGGCGATTTAATTTTTACAAACAAAAGATCGGAATTAAGTTCACGTTATTTTTTTCAGCCGACGAAAGAACTCCATTTACGAGATTAGTTTGTGAAATTTCGTCTACGTTGCCGAGTTATATAAATACAAAATCGAATCACAAACATACATATGTATATATAGGGTGTTCGGTGGGAGAATTAGATTTTTAAACAGAAATAATTAAAAAATCTACAAAGAATATAAATAAAATTCAATAGCTTTCAAACCGTCCAAACCGTCTAAGTTTTGATCGCCACGTCGGACAAACTCTTTGAATTTAGACACAGTATTTTGTATATGGACAGTCAAAAGTTTTACTTAGCTAAGATCCGCGACAAGCAAAACAATAACAGAAAATTAATAATGTGTGTTTTTCCGCTGGGTTTAGTGGATTTATTTGGCACTTAAACCAAAAACTTACCGATAATCGGCCATCAATCATACCTGAGGATGCCTCGTGTTGGGGCGAAACACGTGTTGTGTACAAGATGGAAAAGTGATAGTGTGTGTTTGGCGTTGTGTATAGTGGTTGGTGGGTGGAGAATTGATGTCCGATTTTCGGTAATTTTTTGGTTTAAGTTCCAAATAAATCCACTAAACCCAGCGGAAAAACACACATTATTAATTTTCTCTTATTGTTTTGCTTGTCGCGGATCTTAGCTAAGTAAAACTTTTGACTGTCCATATAGTGATGGATTTCCGCAAAGTAACGCCTGACTCCATTAATAACAGTATGTTGTACCAATCTCTAAAGTGAGTCGAGATTCCGTTGACGTCGCGGACGATATTTTCTTTAAGTAACGTGATGGTTATCGAGTTTCTTTCATAAAAAGTCTATGGGGGTCTTTTTTCTGTGGGGGTACTTTCGAGGTACAGAAATAAGTCCATAGGGGTGAGATCCGGTGACCTGGGTGACCATGGGATATCGTCGAATCACCTTCTGAATTTTTTAGGGAATAAATCACGGAGAAACACTCTATGGTCTCTCTAGCAGTGTGCCGTCTTATAGATGCCATGTGCATAAAGTGAAGACAGGGTGTTGGCAGAAAATAATCAGTGAGCATGCGTTTACTAATTATTCAACCTAAATATACCTCATACTGATACCGGACATCCTGTATTTCTCTTAGCCGATTCTTTGCAAAATCTCGAAAGCTTCAACATATTGCAGCAATTTAGATACAGGCAGAATCTTAAAGTAAGAATAGACATAATATATTCATTATACACAGCTTACTACAGATATAGACCACCCCAACCAAATCTACATTCATGTATCCAGTTTTATGACAGCAAATGGTACGAACCTACGAGGTCTACGTGAACTGCTACGGACTCCTACAGATCGTAATGACGAATCTTTTATTTTATTCAATATCTGTCAAAACGTACAAGCTCTTTTTTATTCCACAATGTTCCTTCACTGCCATTTGCATATATTTTTCCATTTCCAATCCATCCACCATCGAAATACATAATGTTGATGAGAGCTATTTTTGTACGTGATTCATTGAGCAGTCAGAATGGAGTCGGGTACAGATTATGCACGCACCAGAGAGCAGTGTAACCGTTGTTTATTATTCCGCACAGTTGCCGTACGTGATGGGTGTAGACTACGAGAGCAGAGGCGCCATGCTGCCGCCTCAGGTCAATATATCCGAACGAGGCTTCGTTCCAACCACACTGCAGACGTTTAGGTAAGAGTATCGTCTTTTAAAGTAATAAATTATTAAAATACATTTTTTTTATTTTAAATAGCATTTTAAATAGCTGACATATAACAATAAAGAAAATTTTCGTTTCCAAGATATTTTTTTTGTAACATTCACTCTACTATTGTAGATTTTCTTATTATAATTACAATCTAGCCATGAGTAATTTATTTTTAATTTAGTTTGCTAATTAGAGTATATATAATAATGTATCCATTAGTTCTTTTCTTATAGTCTCTAGTAGGAGGAAGACATTATGATCTTGTGCTACATTTAGTAAAATATTTATTTCACTTTACTACACTAGGATTACACTACACTAACTCAAAGGGTTTAGTTCTCTTGAGTTTTCTTACTAAGTTCATGTTATGTGGACAGTTAGAATTTTTACTTACCTAAGATCCGTGACAAGCAAACAAATATTAACACATTAAACAACATTGAAGTTTAAACACAAACATTACACACAAACAAAGGGAGAAATGTAAAATTTATCTCATTGTACTTTTATTAAATGTTAAAATAGGGCATATACAATTTTGAAGGGTATAAACAATGAATTGGATTACCAATAAAAATATAAATAGGGTTGATCTTTGTTTGCGTTAATAGAGCAAATACAGCAGGTACTATTTATTATAATTATAAAATATTTCTAATATAAATTATTATATTAATAATAATAACCTTTATTTCAGACATTTATTTCCATATTCCATAGACCCGTACATTTTACATTTTTGTGTTAGTAATTATGTACACCTTAAAAATTATGTTAGTGAATCATTTACATTGAAGTATATGAATAATGTGCCATAAGGCGCGAGTTGAAACTAGAAACAACGGTTTTCATAATAGAGTTGGAGCTTTCCCGTATTCTGTGAAGCAACGAGGCTGTTCGCTTTCGTAAAATGGCCCTAAAGCCCATCGTTGCGGGCATATGAACGATGGCTTTAACATACCTGATGCACTGCAGAAACAGGGCAAACCCCGACAATATTCTGAAACCGTTGTTATATTGAACCCGCAGAGCGTTGATGGTTCGCTGCGTGTAAACACGCTGCACGTGTAGAAAACTTGGCAGTACGCTTGAAACAAAGCTTATTTTAGCTTTTTCACAAAAAAACAGGTTTTTAATTATTTTTACTGTTAATAAAGAATTATTATTATTAGAATTATTTTTTATATCTTGATAAAAGTTACATGATATTTTTGGCATATAATGGCATTTCCTTCGCATAAATAAACCTTTCATTTTTAAAGGACAAAATATACTTTGTATACAGGGTTCGACTACCATGCACCGGTGTTAGAAGTGCTGAAATTTTAGTAACTATGCAGCTAAATATATCGGCACCAGATCGCGCACACAAGGACGTCCGGTTACTCTTCAAGAGGAATAAAATTTGCTTAAAAGGCTAGTAAATACCTTTTTTTCTTTTTCGTAACCCATATATGTCCCATTGGTAATCACGGGCCTCCCCATTTATGGAGTAATGGACGTTAACCCACGACGCTTGTTCAATGCGGATTGGCAGGGTTGCCATATATTTATTCCGATGTTGGGATCGAACCCGTGATCATTAACTCCGTGAGCAGGAGCCCCCGGCACTGCGCGTCGTAAACCTATTTTTCCCCAGGCTCCCCCGGGTACTATGGTGCCTTACCTCAGCATGCAGAGCTCTGCTGGGGCTGACCTCCATCCTCCCTTACGGCTCATGGGATTCACTAACACGAATTTAATATACCTAATTTGTTGAAAAATGACGGCGACGTGGTTTGCCACCCGTCACGTCCTGATTCTCACGAGGGCGAGAAGCGATCAATGGAGAGCTGTGATGAACGGTAACGGATGGAGCTCTGTGGTCTCTGCCAACCCCTGCGGGGGATAGGCGTGAACATATAAAAATATATTATATGTATGTCCCACTGAGAATCATCAGGCTGCGCCATTGGTAGAGAAATGAGCAATTAATCCACTATGCTTGTTCAAGGCCGATTGGCGGAGTATCTAAATTCGGGATACATGTGAGCCATTCATACATACATATGAATATCTATTTATCTCAATAATACAATCGAATTCGCAGCCATTCCGAAAGCGGTAATTTTACCTATAAACAATATTACTATTGTATAATATTGTCTATGTCAGTGATTCTCAACCTTTTTTTGCCGCGGCATATTTTTAACGATTTAAAAATTTGGCGACACACAAAGAGCTTGACACGTGTGAGCCGATTTGAGACATAAAAATCTGTTTATGATTCTAAGAAAAAACGCGTTACAAAACAAGTAAAATTTTTTTTATAGATTTAATTTCTGATAATTCCTGTTAAAATAATTTGTACATGTTCTTTTTAAATTATATTATTTTATAATTTTAACTTCCATATAAATATAATATAAGTACTTTTTTTTAATTTAAACTACTCGTAATAAAATAAAACCATATCTTTCCTATATACATTTCTAAAGTTTAGAGGCACACTTTGAGAATTTGACAATACACAAAAGTGTCGCGGCACAGAGGTTGAGAATCACTGGTCTATGTAAAACATGTTAAATACAGAAATATGCGTAGAGCCTAACACGCGAGAGGATATCTCGTTTTAAGAGGAAACATCATCATCAATCTAATTATACAGTCGAAAAACTTCATTATTGGACGTCGATCTTTCTCAACAAATGGCATATTGTCGTATTCCATTGCATTTGGCAGGCGAATATATTCTGAAAGAGCTAAAAATTTTGGCATAAGCACATGTATGTTCGCGCAAACTTTAATTGTTTTTATGTTTTTTTAGTTCTCATTATTATTTTAATGCATTAAATTATATAGATTAGTATACATAACAGAATTATGTATACTAATCTATATAAGCGAAAATTTGTTTATTGTTATCTATTTATTATCACTGTGGTCTGTGATTTAGCTACATTGATTCTTTTGAAAACCAGCGTTAGATGCTCTAATAGAGCGCCTGGCTTACGCTGAGTAAGAACCATTTTGTGGCACATCTTGGGTTAAGTTTTATTTTATTTCCAATGTTAATTTGTATTTAGATTTGTTAGTATTTAAGTTCTTGTAAAAAAAGGTGCTTCACAAATAAATGTTGTTCTATTTTTAAAACTTTATATCTCAAGTCCTTTACATTAGAACAACGTATACCAAAAGAAAAGCAAAGAATTTTAATTATTTTTAAAGATACGTATATATACGTACAAATTTTTACGTCTATGTACACGTACTTACATATGCATATATAACAAGTACGTATCGTTTTTTCTTAAGGTCGATAATCTGTGAGGCTGCGCTACTCTCCCGGCTGAGCCTGAAAGACTGAGTTATACACACAGTCGTTATATACATTATTAAGCTCCCCGCATTTTTATTTTAGTGTTTAATTAAAACCATTTAACTTAAAAGTATGTTCGCCTTTTTTATTTTTCTAGCTTTAAGCTTGTCTTTTTAACCATTATAATTTATGAGATACCTGTTAAAACCGATCAAATGAGGTCAACCTCGAGGAGGTTAATAGTAACAGTCGAAGAGTTCCATTTTTCACACTGTTACAGGTCTTCGCTAGACGGCATGTCATATTATTTGTCTGTACCATGAATGGACCGGCTCGCTCGGGGAAGTATCACACTCCCGCAGAAAAGCGGTGTCTGAGTAGCTAAGCTACCGCGCTTTGTCCGGCGTTAAGTGGCAACATCCTCTCCATCTCTTCGTTCCTGTGTTTACTTTTACTCCATGACTCACATTCTTATCTTAAGATCGGTGACGTCTCTGTAGTACACAAAGTATTGTGGATTTCCATAAGCGGTGCTGGCTTACCATCAGATGAACCGCTTTCTCATTTGCCTATGTATTCCACAAAAACATATCATTTTGCAAAGTGAATAAGTATTGATCTTTTCAGTTTTTGCGTTACCGTAACATGCCATTAGGAGTAAAGATAAAAACTCGCTTACACGGACTCATAAATCATGTTAGGTTGTTTTTTTTTAATCAATCAACTTGCTTCAGTGTATCGTTGATGGATACTATTATGTTCCATGGAATTAATTAACTTCAAAATCGTTATGGTATGTACGCTCGTTGAATGGAGAAAATATGGTAAAAAGTACGAATCAAATTTTGAGTTATCAACTCATTGCCAGCATTTTTATTTATTAAAAGTTGTGTTGTATATTATACAGTACCACACTTAATTTCATCCGTATCATCTGGATGAATGATGATTCAGTACGGTGCATTTTCTCGAAACTTCTTTCGACGTAACACTTCCCCGTGGAATCAGCTACCATCAACGGTGCGTCCGAACCGATCCATCCAGATGGTGGGGATGAAAGCTTTCAGCAAGTTGTGCGGTTGTGTAATTCGGCGGCAGGAATTATTTCAAACAATTCCTCGGAACACTCCCCGTGGTAAAAGTGGTAAAAAATGCTGAGCGATGAGATATGAGATAGAGAGAGATGGGATTGCTAGTTTGCTTATCGTTTTTATAGAAAAAAATACCTGTTGTTGCAGTCGTACTTGATGACATCAAAGAAAAACGAACAAAGTTTTCTTCGCTTTCATACCCCTCGATAAATCTCTCCGTAACAACCAATTGGTACACTAAAAACGCATAAAGCAATAAAAGAGGAACTGCTCTTACAAACACTTTGTCTGGCAATAATAATAACAATAAATTCCCAACTCTGCCGACTAGCGTTCCCGAATGGGGGTGTTTCCATCACTGAAGCGCTTATTCAGAATAGCTTACGACACTTGGGTCGTGTCATATCTGATTCAAATTATCCGATATCGTTTCTCGAATGACTTTTATTTCATATTTCCGTTAAAATTTATTAATATATAACATAATTTATTATATGGACAGTCAAAAGTTTTACTTAGCTAAGATCCGCGACAAGCAAAACAATAACAGAAAATTAATAATGTGTGTTTTTTTCCGTTGGGTTAAGTGGATTTATTTGGAACTTAAACCAAAAACTTACCGAAAATTGGCCATCAATTCTCCACCCACTAACCACTACACACAACACAGATTTTCGGTAAGTTTTCGGTAAGTTTTAAGTTCCAAATAAATCCACTTAACCCAACGGAAAAACACACATTATTAATTTTTTGTTATTGTTTTGCTTGTCGCGGATCTTAGCTAAGTAAAACTTTTGACTGTCCATATAGTGATAGATTTCCGCAAAGTAACGCCTGACTCCATTAATAATCATAATTTATTATATTAATACAAATATCATTTTTTTATAAAACATAACATATTGACATCTCAAAATCCTGGTTAATGAAGTTTTACAATTTAATTACGTCCGTCAATGCGTGACAAGACCAATTAAAAGTTTTACTTAGCTAAGATCCGCGACAAGCAAAACAATAACAGAAAATTAATAATGTGTGTCTATTCGTTGGGTTTAGTGGATTTATTTGGAACTTAAACCAAAAACTTACCGAAAATCGGCCATCAACTCTCCTTCCACCAACCACTATACACAACGCCAAACACATACTATCACTTTTCCATCTTGTAAACGACACGTGTTTCGCTCCAACACGAGGCATCTTCAGGTATCTCTACGGAAGACAACCGAAAAGTCTTCCGTGGAAAAGTGATAGTGTGTATTTGGCGTTGTGTATAGTGGTTGGTGGGTGGAGAGTTAATGGCCGATTTTCGGTAAATTTTTGGTTTAAGTTCCAAATAAATCCATTAAACCCAACGAAAAGACACACATTATTAATTTTCTGTTATTGTTTTGCTTGTCGCGGATCTTAGCTAACTAAAACTTTTGACTGTCCATATAGTGATGGATTTCCGCAAAGTAACGCCTGACTCCATTAATAAGACCAATTAATAGAAAATTGCTGCGCGCGAAAAAGAGACAGGACGATTTAGGTTTTCTGAAAATCTTGTCGCATAATTAAATTGTTTAGAAAAATTTTAAAAAGTAAGTAAAAAATATGATAAAAGATATTTTCCAGAAATGAAAGTATACGTACAATTTAACTCACTCCACAAATCACCCCCAGTATTCTTTATTAGCATGTAGACGATTCTGTAGACGCAACAGGATATTTTGCGAGGGATGAAGACGAATTATGAAGGGCGCCTGCGGAGGCGTACACAGTCCCCTATTTAATGTGTTTACAAGGAAGTATCGATTGTTCTATTGTTCTTTTATTTGACTTGGAAATTTCACGTTCCCTTCACGAGCTTCAAGTTTATTGTGCGTTTTATCAAATTTTCACTTTGACTGTAGAGTGCAATTGGCTAAAGATTGGATAAAATTTAAATAAAAATGTAAATTACTTTTGAATGCTCTGATTTTTTGTGCCAAAATGTTAATTGAAATAATTTATATGAAGAGACCAATAATTGAAATTTTGAATTGAATTGAATTACTATGTGGACAGTCAGAATTTCTACTTAGCTAAGATCCGCGACAAGCAAATAAAAATAGAAGAACAATAATTTTTGAATAATATTCTTCTTCTATTTTTGTTTGCTTGTCGCTGATCTTAGCTAAGTAGAAATCCTGACTGTCCACATAGTAATGGATTTCAACAAAGTAACACTTGACGCAATTAATCATCTAAAATATTTAAATATTAATGAAAGAAATTATAGAAAAATGAAAATGCTAATAAAAATAGAATGTTCTAACTTTTTTAATCAGCGTTAAGAATATGGAAATTTATTACTTCAATCAATCAAACAGTACAGTCTTAAAATCCACTTCTAAACATTGTCACAAATAAGGGGCATTTTGCCTTAATTCATGCATTTTTATCAAAGGTTCTCTGTCAAAATGCTCTGCAAAATAAAACAAAGGATGTACGTTCAAAGCGATAAAGGTGTTAAGTTCATTAATTTTCACCGTCAAATCGATAATTCATCATGACGCCCATAGCTGTCCACTACTGAAAATAGACCTCTCTCAAACTGAAACATGCAAGGATATTTTTTGTAATGATTTGAACTTAAAATTGCAAAACAGTAAAATACTGCATTCAATTTCTAGTTTTCGTAAATTTCAGAAATTTACTAAATATTATGGGATAGGAGGGCAAACGAGCAAGCGTATCGCCTGATGGAAAGTATTCAACGCCACTCATAGACCACTGCGACACCGCAGGAGTCGCGGAAGCATTGCCGGCCTTCTAGGTATGTGTAGGCTTGTTTTTTGAAGGTGCCTATGTCGTATCGGTTTGGAAAGACCGCCGAAGGTCGCTGGTTCCACGGAGTGATGGTGGTTATTAATACGATGGAATTTTGTCTGGATATTATTGCCGAATATTATTAATGCCGAAACCAATTGATTTCCACACGGCTATATTTAAATATTTTGAAAATATTATTTCCAGTTTTGCATTCAGAGCAGCTAGTACTTTGAAATTCTCGAATACTTTTGTTTGTCAAATCTGCCGTCTGTATTTTAATCGCGACAACTCATAATACCTTCCGCTTCAAGTCACTCTAAAGCAGGTAATGGGAGGGTGGGTATTTAATGAAACGTTGACTCCGTACCTGCGTTTATTGCTGTTACACCACCGCTTTCTTCCCCCGCATTTGGAGAAAGTTTTTCTATTATCCCTAATATTTCATTTAGTGGGTTTCATCTAATATCATTACGTGTAGGGAGGCTTTCGGCAAATTCTTTAAAAGCTGCATTGTTATTACGGTTGGTGGGAGACGTGATGAATTTTTGAAATGGAACCGTTTTGTGTTCATTCGTTCCTGTTCCGAGAGATTACGTTTTACATGGGGAGCTGAGGCTTGAGACTATTCTATACGTAACACGGTATGTGCAGAAACTTTATCGTCTGCAAGCGTTTTGTATGCAAACATGTTAAACAAAGAATGTGCTACCATTTCAAATTCGGGTAATTTTTAAAAATTTATTTTATAACATGATCTGACAAAGACTCCACCAAATAACAGATTTCACAACTTATAACGTATTTATAAAATAATATTTTGATATAACAATGAATATAATATAAGCAGTGATCCGAGTTCGTCAGATCGTATCCTCCATGGGACTGTTGATGTCCTGGAATAATTAACAAGAATTTTAGTAATATCAAAATATATCTAGTTTTCTGTTAAAAAAATATTTTTTATAGTGGTAGAGCCACGCTGTAGACGTATACTTTGTCAATAATGGGCCGGCTCACCAGGGGAAGTATCACACTCCGGCAGAAAACTAGCGTCTGAGTGGTAGCTTAGCTACCGCACTTCGTATGGCCAGCGACCGAGTTCCGGAGGCCCAAAACCCTCCCCCAGCCCTCTACCCCTCCCTCCATTCCCATTCCCATAATGACACTTTCCTTAAAGGTCGGCAACGCTTCCGCACTGCCTTAGCGCTGCGGAAGTCTATGGGTGGCGTTGATTGCTTTCCATCAGGTGACACGCCTGCTCATTAGCCTTCCTTTGCCATAAAAAATATGTATATGTACATATCTGTGGTATACAAAAATGGCCTAAATACTTATCAAAACCAGAAAGAGAAATACTACATCATGACATAGATAACGTGTTATTCTCGTTGACGCAATAATCATTTTATGTCACGTGAGTATCAGGCTTCATCAGCAGGCTGCAGCAACTCATTGCTGAATATTGGCCTCCTCCAAGATGTGCAAACTAGCCAGATAATAAGCTACACGCATCTAGTTATCATGTGAACCACTCTCCACACAGTCGCACTATCTGGCCAGGGGATTTGTACTACGTTTGCCAAGACCCGGCCTCCACTCCAGCAGTCGTTGGATCTCCGACAAACGTGACCAGCTCATTGCCACTTCAGTTTGCTGACTCAGAGAACTATGTCAGTGACTTTGGTACTCAGCTTGTTATCCATATATTCTGTTTGTAACCAGGTTTATCAACAGTTGTGACGCATAACGAAACGGCAAGACTGGCGGGAGATGCCTCCCGAAGTTCCGGTGGGGTGCTGTTTGCGGCAGGAGGATGCGCCGCTGCGGCGTTGGCTCTGCTGGCTGGGGCGGCTGCAGCTGGGACTCTGTACAGGCGAGGGAACAAGGCGAGACACCATGATTCTATACAGTAAGTCATAACAAAACAAATGTTGTGTATATTTATAAATCTTGTCTTAAAGGTAATAAAATTGTGAAGAGCAAAAAACAATGAAAATTAGGAATTTCCAAATTATTTCCAATTAGATCGGTAATGATTCTGCAATGCCTATGGCACTGTGAATGTCTATAGGTGTCGTTAATTGCTTTCCATCAGGTAGTTCGCTAGCTCGTTTGCCTTTCTATCTCATAAAACAAATTCTGAATTTAAAATATATTATTTTGTAATATTAAAGTTTTATTTTTAATAAGCATTGAAAATAAATTATTATTCTAGCAAAAAAATATGAAAACAATTTCAGAGAAATGTAAAAGACTCAATTATACTTATTCATCTATTCTTAAACTGTTTTAAGAGCAATTTTGTTCAAATTCACACCGTCAAAAGTTTCTGAAATTTGTAATTATTATGAAATAATCACAATTCTTTGTCTAAGAAGAAACTTGATTAAACGAAAAAGGATATTTGATTTTGATTCGAGTCGTGACGTTATTATTAAGTTTTGACAATTACTCTGAAAATATTTATTAAATAATTTTATTACTTGCACTCCTTACTCTTTGCACTCCTCTTTGAGTCTCACTTACCACTCTATCCGTGCGTCAACTCCGACGGTGAGTTTTACCTACCATTTTATTTTACATTAATTTCAACTCTCTCTCTCACTTTCCTTTACCAACGTAATGTTATATCAACATCAAAAAAATTAAATATCTGAAACTATAGTGTAACCAAATTAGCATGATGGGTTAACATCCTTTCCTGCATAAATGGGAAAGCTCACGTTCAGCAGTGGGACATATATTATGGGCTGTGAAAGAAATAGGAAAGTTTCCTCCCCAATAGCCAGCCAACTTGGTTGATCTTTGCCTACACGCATTCTGTTTCTGCCAGCCGACCTGTGCAAATAGAAATAAATGAAGTATACAATGTGTGTCTTACCTATACTCTTTTACGGCACCGAAATATGGAAACTAATATTCCTTCAACTTAAGAAGCCCAGAGTTACTCAGAGAGCTATAGAGAGAGCTATGCTTGGACTTTCTCTGGTAGATATGATTCGGAATGAAGAAATCCGCCAGAGAACCAAACTCACCGACATAGTCTTTCGAATTAGCAAACTAAAGTGGCAATCCGCGGGTCACGTTTGTCGAAGATCTGACAATCTTTGGAATAGATGAGTGCTGAAGTGGAGCCCGCATCTTGGCAAATGTAGTGTGGGACGCCCCCAAATAAATGATGCGACGATCTGTGCAGGGTGGCTGGCAGAAACTGGATGCGTGGAACCGAAGGTTGGGTTAGGTGACGCTTCTTCGCGGAGGCCTATGTCGAACAGCGGGCTGCCGCGGTCTGTTGATGATGATGAAGTATAAAACGTTTTCCTCTCAAGAAATGTGTGTATCAATTTTCTTGAAATATTTAATTTTCGACGTGTTAAAAACTCGCTACATGTCGCTTGCGTGCAACGTGAAATGAATAGCAGTCGTATGGCGAGGTTGATGGATGATCGCTGCGCAGGGTTTATCGATAGATAATAAATGACTCGGCTTGGTTTAATTGCGGCCAGCTTTTAAATTTTCTTTTAAAGACTGGCAATGTTTCGATAGTATAATATTTCTTGTTTACCATTCCAACTAAGCTAATAGTTCTTGTGTTATGAATATAAATGGTTCACATCGATAGTCCAATCCTAGAATCGAACTTGTACCTCATTGTTCTTCTTCGATCGTCAGTCTAACCTTTACCAATTGAGTTACTGCTGTTGAAAAATATTATAAGTATAATTGAATGACTGCTCTTTAGGTTAATGAATAATATACAGCTTGATTGACAACCTTAAAGGCAGAGTAATGAAATATCAATGATTTTGGGTTCAAATCTTGCATCAGGATAAATATTTATACTGTTTTCTACATATAAACACATATGTATTTCTGCTGGGCCTACCCATTTCTGGAGGAATTAACATTAACCCATGACGCTTGTTCAATGCGGATTTACAGGGTAACCAGACTCGATAAAAATAATATATACCGTTGCGGGGATCGAACCCGCGACCATTGACTCCGTAGGCGGCAACTCCACCACAGCCAATTGATTGTCAAATTAAAAATATTTATGTTGACCGTTAGAAGTTTTACTTAGCTAAGATCCGCGACAAGCAAACAAAAACAGAAAATTTATAATGTGTTTTTTTTTGTCGCGGATGTTAGCTAAGTAAAAGTTCTAACTGTCCACATACTTGGATTTCCAATCCAATTGATTTCCGCAAAGTAACGCCTGACTCCAATATTTATATTGCTTTACAGGTATTTATTTGGAGTTTTGGTATTTGTCGTTGTATATTTTAATATTAAATTAATAACCCCATCCTCCTCCCTGAGTCTTCTGATCTTTTGGAGAATAGCTTTATCTTTCAGCGCTTATTCATGGTGGATTAGGATATTATACATACGTAATATATGTAATACATTACATATATTTATCCCGTTGCAAGACGAAAATCGAAACCACTACCATTGACTTTAAAAGTGGCAGCTTTGCCATTGAGTCATTAAGGGTGTTCTTTTCATTTTTGTATATCATATGATAACCACATAACCCTAGTATGGGATTACGAGTGTAGAGGTATTTTTTGGCAAACATGGCGTTTGCCTATTCCGCTCATTACTTACAATTTATTATTATGTATGTTCGAAAGAATTTATTTTTACAAAGTAATAAGTTTGGTACTTTTATTAGCCACTGTCGTTGTGCAAGGCCTTAGCCTGTATTACAGCAAAACATTGCCGGTCACTATATAGTATTTATGTACAACAAAATATACAAATTTTGATGATATACAAATTAAAATTGGATTCTCTTTACTTCCTCCTCCTGTCCCCTTAATCCTACATTTATACTAAAGCCAAGCGAAGCATTTGTGATTCCCTCAATGATGCAAACATCTATGGGCAGCCGCATTTATTTACCAACTGGTGACCCGCTGTTATGTTGCCTCTTCTTCTTGGACGAAATATTTTACATTTTAACAGTGATTTAGCTACACTATTACGCCTTCATAGTTATTGACGTCAATTGGTAGAATTTTGCTATGTTACCGCGTTTTATACGATGAGTGCAGGGATTCGGAGGTCAAATTCCTCCTCCCTTACTTTACTTTCTCTTCTCCCTCTCTCATTACTTCCTTCTTCCCCTTCCCATTTTTCACATGGTCAGATGTTTATGTACGAATATGGTTTACTTTCTATAAGGTGATGTACTTCCTAATTTACCTAGGGCTACCATTAAAAATATTGCCTACGTATAAAAACAAGATTTCAATATAAAAGTGTCTTCGTTGTAGCACATCTTATACGACGGCTGCATATGGCAGCCATCAGAACGTGTTGCTGCGTCTTGACACACTCGGCCGTCCACCTAGTTCCACCGGATCCTACGCCACGATAGCAAGTTTACATAAATTCCCATTTGGTAAGTTATATCGGTGAGTTTATTCTAGTATCGCTTAAAGTATTTGAACCCTTTCACTAAAAGTTATGTGAAAAAGAAAATTCGTAAATTATTGTATTTTATATACTAAACTGCACACAATACACGTGTAGAAAGATGGTCGTTAGCTGACTGCTGAATTTGAATGAGAAGTATACGGAGGGGCTGCTTTTCGAAAAAATAAATAAACACGCGAAAACACACACACAGGGAGAGAGAGAGAGACAGGCGGACGGTCAGACAGACAGACAGATAGATAGATAGACACACACACACATACAATTATTGATAAAGTTATACAATTATTGATTGTAATATTTATATAACAATGGCGGTCGTATCGCTAAAAGGGAATAAATTCCAAACAACCGTAGGATGGACACAATGTTAAAAAGATAATTTCGTGTAGGTTGGTGATACATTATCGTTATGACGATAAAAAGAGAGAAAAAAATATAATAAACAGGGATAATATCCATAAGCAATACAAGTTAACCGTAAATAATAAACGAATACATATAAAGATACAAAGATATTAATAAAGATAGATTAGTGATTTTGACAAGCTTTTTGAAAATTGGGAGAGACTTCGCTTGTCTCACTTCCAGTCACAACAAATTCCATAATCGAACAGCCTGTACTATGTGTGAATATTGGCCAAAGAATTCGGTATGAGTAGCAAGCATTTTTAATACAATTGTAAACTTTGATAACTATCGATGTAAGTACATTATTGAAATGATAAATAGAAAAGTATTATCAAGTGCAAATACTTTTTGCATGTGAACGAATTCAACGTATTAAATTATAACTTCGCAGGCAGTCGTCGCTCACCGTCTCCATACGCCACAACGCATATTGGAGAGCATGTGTACGCAAAGCCTGATTCTCGAGTGTCGTACTACGCTGCCTCGAACCTTACACACGTTTCACAGGTAAATATTGTGTATATAATTTTTCCCGCATATTCACATCAGTTTTATTGTTTTTATTTCATTTTCATAATCTTATGTTATTGTCGGTAATATTGTTTAATTGTGTAATACGCCACTATTATGCAATATAGTTCGATTACGGCGTAATAAGTAAAGCGGTATAGAATAAATGTATGAATGTGTGTTGCGCTTCTTATCCCTTAGCTCTTATATATAATATCTTTGATAGTGGTAGTACATTTTCTGCACTTGTATATTTACATTTCCTTTATATATTTCCTGTTTTTATATATTTAGTGGTAGAGCCACGCTACAGACGAATACTTTGTCAAGAATGGCATTACATTTGTGTGTAGCGTGAATGGGCCGGCTCGCCCGAAAAAGTACCACACTCCCGCAGAAAACCGGCGTCTGAATGGTAGCTTACCTACCGCGCTTGGTACGGTGAGCGGCCGAGTTCCTTGGTACGGTGAGCGGCCGAGTTCCGGAGGCCCAACACCCTCCCCCTCCCTCTACCCCTCCCACTCCCATAATGGCACTTTCCTTAAAGGTTGGCAACGCTTCCACAATGCTTATGGCGCTGTGGATGTCTATGACCGGCGTTGATTGCTTTCCATCAGGTTATACGACTGCTTGTTTGCTTTCCTATCCCATAAAAATTCATATCCCCCTTGTTGATACGATACTAAATAAATTAATTTTTTAAAACATATATTTATTACATATACCTACAAAGTTTGTTACATCAATAATAAAAGGGAGATAGAAAGAGGATGAGAACTCGGTATTAGTCATAAAAAAGCCCGGTATAATTTAATAAAAGTTCGTCGACTCTCTCCTAGTTTTCTTCCTTCACGGTTCAATGCTCATGAAGTGAGCCCTTTAGCTCGTTAGAGATCCAATTTGAGTCGCACTGCAACACCCCTTCAGGTGATACAAACGTAATGCAATTAGCGATTCCTTCTTCTACTTAGAGTCAACTTAAATTGGATAAGACAGGCCCAAGAATTCTACCGAAAAATAAATGAAAAAAAAATACTTTATAAAAATATCACAACAATTTCATGGAACACAAATAAATACTCAACAGTTACATAACTCTTATTACAAGGAAGAACTCATTTATTTTTCAAAAATAAATTGGATGAGACAGGCCCAAGAATTCTACCGAAAAAGGAATGAAAAAAAGAAATACTTTATAAAAATATCACACCAATTTCATGGAACACAAATAAATACTCAACAGTTATATAACTCTTATTACAAGGAAGAACTCATTTATTTGTCAAAGATTAATTGGATAAGACAGGCCCAAGAATTATACCAAAAAATAAATGAAAAAAAAAAAATACTTTATACAAATATCACACCAATGTCATGGAACACAAATAAATACTCAACAGTTACATAACCCTAGTTAGAAGGAAGAACTCATTTATTTGTCAAAGTTAACTATAATATACTTTCATTTTTATATTGCCTACTTCTTAAATGTATAAAAATAAAGTCTTTTTGATTTCAAATGATACTCAAATAGTGACACAATAGGAAGGGAAAAAATAAAACCGAATAAAACTATTTATAGGTCCAGAGTAGTGATCCTTTTAAGAGACTAGTGGTAGAGCCACGTTGCAGATGAATCCTTTGTCAAGAATGGTATATTTGTCTGTAGCATGAATGGGTCGGCTCGCCCCGGGAAATACCACACTCCCGCAGAAATCCGGCGCCTGATAGGTAGTTTAGCTACCGCGCTCCATACGGTGAGCGGTTGAATTCCGAAGGCCCAAGCCCCTTTTCATAATCTTTCCTTAAAGGCCGGCAACGCTTCTGCACTGTCTATGGTGCTGCGGATGTCTATGTACGGCGTCGATTACTGTCCATCAGGCGACACGCCTGCTCGTTTGTCTTCCTATCCCATAAAAAAAGAGATACTTTTCCTGTGACGTACCAACAATTTTCCTAAAATATTTCAATATCTAAAATCTAGATTCCAAGATGTTAATTTTGGTAGCTCATTGTCTTCAATATCTTAATACTGGGCCCTGTAAAATAAATCTAAGATTAAAATAAAAAAAACCATATGGTACATAAGCACGATCTTGACACCGTGATTAAGAAACTACTCGGTACAACGCAATCTATCGACTTAATCAAACAACAATCATCACAAACATTAATTATCAATGAATAATGTCGAGTACATACAAATACAATTTTTAGAAAAATTACCAGTTTATATAATTCGCTTAGATACAATTAAAAAAATAGTTTTAAAAAGAAGTAATAATTCTTAAAACAATTAATTTAATTCAATCACATTTAGTTCAAGATTTACATAAACATACATATTTCTTTTTTTAACAGCCCATATATGTATGTCCTACTGCTGAGCACGGGCCTCTCCATTTCTGGAGGAACGGACTTTAACTCACCACGCTTGTCCAATGTGGATTGGCGGGTTAGCAGACTCGGAATAAATATTTGTAATCCATACATATATTTATTCTGATGAGATTCTGAGATCGAACCCGCGATCATTGACTCCGCGGGCGGAGGGGCCCGCCACTGCGACAATTGGTCATATACTCAACATACATATACCCCACGTTTATTACACTTCGCATCGCACGGTCTTTTTAATTTGTATCCCCCTTTCGTACATAAATTTTGCGGGCCGTTGGAAATCTCAAGAAGGAATTATAAATTGTTCTTCTCCACAAGGGAGTTTTACTAACGGATGTTCGAAGGTTTATTAGGTAGGCTTTGTTTATTTTTAGGAGGTACAAGACAAGGGGATAGTAAGTAAATATGTTTTTATAGGTTATTAAATCTCTTGTTTAGTGGCTCCATCCTATACCTACAACCATATATAATCTGCGTAATAATTTCATTAAAAATCTCGATTTTAAAACATACGAGAAAAATTTACTGTGTCTGAACTAATATTTGAAACAGCAGAATCGATTCCGATAGACGATTACGAGAAGCTAAAAAACTCAAATTATGCTACATTATGTATCGATAATAATCGTTTTTCTAAATAAAAGTGAAAGTTGAAACTTTTTAAAAATGTGAATCCGATTTCAAATATAAAAAAGCGAAAATCTGTGTATTTATCTAAAGTAGAGCTAGTCAGAGTATATTTTTACATTCAATACAAGTTTAAAACGCAATTTTGCATGAGAACTCGATTAACGATATCATTTTCCATCGCTCGGATGGTCCAATTCAATTAGGTGCTCTCGCACCTGGTTGTTAAATAAAGCTAAAATGAACGCGAGATACGGAACGCGAATGGAGAATAGTAATAAGTGAGACTCGTTCGTTCTCCTGAACTTTTCACGTTATTAAAATTCCCTATACATATTCAGATTTCGTTTGTTGCTTTTGTATTTAAGGTTAAGAGGATAGGTAGAGATGTGAGAAGAATATTTTGTATATTTACAATAAATAAATAAGTTTAAATAATTGATGAAGTTAGATGGGCGCCATTGAATCCTCAGGTAAACCTGGCTGCTCAAATACTGGTCTTGCTGCTATAGTCGCTGTTACACATAGTAACAACGACTATGATTATCTATTTCCTCCGCTTTGTATTACTAAATCATCAATTGGGGATGTCCACACCCCATACAGGGGTGAGACCCAGCCTCGGGGATTAACCCCACTGCTCGTGCAGCAACTCAATGGGGCAACTGCCCCCCGGTCCTAGATGTTCCTAGCGGCTTTTGGGCGTCCTTTAACGACTTCGCGTCTTCGAGATATGGCTGAACCTACACCTACGTTGGATTCGTAGCTGGACCTCCTCCCTCGCGGGAGTCGGTCGGCGAAAGGACGATTTCGCGTGAGAGCGGACGTCCCTTAGGTGGGCGAGCGTGAAGAGGAGCAAAATGAAAAAATGGGATGGCCCTATTCTATGGCGGAAAGCACACGGAAAATGCTTTGCACTTTTCTTTCCTTTGTTGGCAATTAGTTATAACTATTATGCCAGTATTAAGTAAAATACAATGATATCCAATCTTTTGATATGTAACTAGTCAGTCAGTTTGTCACATTATGCCTTGATAAAATGGTGGCCATTTACCAACCAAAACTTTCTATGGATTTTTTCAGTCAACTTAAAAAGATACACGCATTTATTTCATATCACTTATACGCCTTAATCGAACTGTATTGTATAATAATACACCACCACAATTGAACAATGTAACTGATAATAATTTAAGATTATGAAAATGAAATTAAAACACAACGTCACTGATGTAAGTTGGCGGGAAAAGTGCTTTGCACTTTATAACGCTTTATTTTATGTTAATAGCAAACTACCAAGGATCGAATCACGGATCCAGCCGAACAGCTTCGTTATCTGAGCACTCCTCGATCCAACATACGTTTGGAGATCCTCGTACACGAAGGGACGTTTGGCAGGGTCTACAAAGGTGTTTTTAAGCGCGGAGATACATACGAGGAAGTTATAGTCAAAACTGTCTCAGGTAATTTCTTAATCTGAATAATATTGAGTATCTTTGTCTGTTATTTGGTGATTACTTAATAACTATTATTTGTAGTATAATAATTTAAAAGTGCCGATCTGTCTTAATTGATATTTTATAGAGATGTGCATTAATCGGGAAGAGGCAGCTATTATAGGTAAATTTCTATTATAGATACATTTAAAAATAATCCTAAAATTTCATTTATATTTTGAAACATTTTTCCTACGGGGAAGTACCACACTCTTACAGACAACCGACTTGAGGTTGGAAGGGCCAAATCGTTCTCCTTTAGTTCCTTCTTCTACCCTCATTATTCTATATCTCACTTTAAGGAAGACAACGCATCGGCAATGCCCTTGATATTTATTACACGTTCTCCTTTCACTGCTATTAATAACCAATAGGTTTACCTTAGTTTTCCTAAAAACATACATAAATACATACATACAAATCTTTATCCAGATAATTGCTTTTACCCACCAGGGGAGTATTGATTTGGACTATTTTTCGAAACACAATTTATTTATATATTTATTTGATTGCTCAGAAGCGGCATCGGCTATGCAAGCTGCTTTACTCGTTGCTGAAGGCTTGAGGCTGTGCGGATTGGCGCATACAAATGTCCTCTCCCCAATGGCAGCCTGCGCGGAAGAAGCACGGAAGCCCTTATTAGTATATTGCTGTGTATCACATTCGTCTAATCTTAAGAGGTAAGTTTTAACATTAGTTCTGCATACATATAGCATATATATATTTATATGAACCCATACATACATACATACCGACACGCCTGTCTCCCGTAGGGGTAGGCAGAGACCACAGATCTCCATCTGCTACGATCTCGGCATACTTTCCTTGCTTCTTCCACACTCATTACTCTCCTCATGCAAGCCCGCCGGTTAAGGGTAACCACACACATTTTAATGAAGGTTTGTTTATTTTCGTTTTCTTCCCCACATCCTCCTCGGGTCTAAAGCTCATCGTTGAGTGTCGTGATGCTTTCGAACGTGTATTATCGGCGATAGATCTGCTTCTAAATCTAACCATTTTCAGTCTAATATATCACGCCAGAGAGTTTCATGTCTAGCGTTTTTACCATCTTCTTGAATCGTACCTTCTGGGTCTCTTTTCTTCCACATTTTCACCACAATCTAATTGACTAAGAGCTTCTCCAGGCAGTCAAAAATCTAAGCTCCTTTAAGATTCATATATTTTTTCCACCCAACATCCAGTTCCACATTTCAATAGTGTCACTGCGGTGTCAGTCAGCTACTGAAACTCTGCATCCTATAGAAAAATGAGAAATACTAGCGTTCTAGCTATGTTTTATTTTTTTATTATGTTACGATAATTTCATAATTTAATACTTTTCTTATCTGTATTCCAATGGAACAAATAAGTTCTTAAATCATTCGTCAAACTGTCAAATCTTTGGTGCGATAGTGGATTTCTGCGACCGTCAATTTCAGTTAGTTTTCAAATACAGTGTGTTGTGTACACCTTTAGGTTTCTGTCTTCGTGTCGACTGGGTCAGCAAGCGGCACCAGCTACAAGAGAACTAGTGGAGTTGGGTGCGCAGGCAGCCTGCGGCCTGGCCTATTTACACGTCCAGCGTGTCATTCATGCTGACGTCGCTGCCAGGAACTGCATGTGAGTACATTTTACTATCAACAGACTATCCAGCCCATTGCTTGACATAGGTCTTACCCTAGTTACAAAAAACTGCCAGGTGTTACCACACTAAACTGGTGATTGGCGATCACAGAGCCTTTATCATAGGGACTGCTCCAAGGAATTGTTTATAATTCAACTATTAAAAAAAGTTTCATTTCTAAATCTGTATGAATGGTGATCCGATATGGTGCGTTTTTCTCGAAACTTTATTCCACAAGCCTCCAATTTATAGAACCAGCTACCTTCAGTGGTATTATGAAAACGATACGACATTATAGCCTTAATAAGTCTATCCCTTTCTCAAAGGCCGACAATATATCTGGTGTTAAGGTAATTTACGTTCACATCCCATATAAGTGGGGTCCTTGGTTTTAAGAGTGTTTTTGTTGCTATGTGTCGGTTGTCAGAATTTCGTTTGCAAATTTGGATGCATACCGTACAGACTTGGTGGACTACTGATGCGTCAAGACGGTGTCGATCTCCATTTTATATTAAAGCAATATTATTAATTCATTTGTTATTAATTTATTTATTGTTTGGGCATATCATCGCAGCGAAAACTCACTGGAAAGTTTAGTGGCACACGGGAGAGTAGAAGAACAATGTTCTTGTAGGTGATTGATTATCTACAAGATGGACAGACTTCATTAAAGCTTATACTAAGTTTTCCTTTACCCACTGTACACGCAATGCCACCCATAGAAAGAGATGCAGAAGCCTAGCGTTAACTGCTGCTATTTTATTAGAGTATCAATATATACTATATAACACTTCTGGTGAAATGATCACGATCATTTCACCAGAAGTGTATAATTGAGGATGAGGAATTTATATATCATATTACAATTTATATCCAGTTCTGCCTGTATTTAAAATAGATTGAAGGATTACATAGGTGCTTAATTTTATCGCCCATGTTAAAGAGCTTACAATGCCTTTTTAATGCACAGTTTTATAACTAAAGAATCTCCAGGAAAACTCTTGAAGACAGATGGTAAATGAATTAAAGTATTTGAATTTAGTTTTCAAAGCTTTATTTGAGTATCTACAATAATTATAATTATATTACTTTTGTATGCGATAGAAAGGACAATGTGTCATCTGATAGAAAGCAATTTAAGCCGAAAAACCAAATATAGATACTTGAAATACCAGAGGTATTGCAAAAGCGTTGCCAGCTGTTTCGAAATGTTTGAATTTATTTATTTAAAGGTTACAATGTCGTATCAGTCGAAAAACATTGCTGATAATAGTTGGTTCCAGAGAGTGATGAATTTCGAATTTATTAATTTGAATTTTATATGAAATTTACATGACCCATTTTTATCTTATTCTTTTATTCAATTGTTATATCTAGAGTGGATGAGAAATTGAGACTGAAAGTGACAGACAACGGTTTGGCAAGAGACTTGTTCCCTGATGACTATCATTGTCTTGGTGATAATGAGAACCGACCTGTAAAATGGATGGCACCGGAGACGCTTTTACAGAATCAATACACCACAGCTTCTGACGTGGTAAGTATTGTAACATTAAAACTCTGGAAATATTTAAAAATGTTTCTCATTTACTCTCATGATCCAATTTCAATTAGACCTTTATTTCCTAAAATAAAACAAAAATTAGTTAATAATATATCCATACATATATTATATACCATGTAACAATTCTGAAATTTATTAAAGAGCGTCTATTGTATTAATATACTTTTTTTATGAGATAGGAAGGCAAACGAGCAGACGTATCACCTGGTGGAAAGCGATCAACGCCACCTATAAACATCCGCATTGCCATATTTGTCGGCATTTGTTGCAGTAGTCATTATGGGAGGGGAGGATTAGTCATATGGGCCTCCGGAACTTAACCGCTCACCGGACGAAGCGCGGTAGCTAAGCTACCACTCAGACGCCGGTTTTCTGCGGGAATGTGGTACTTCCCCGGGCGAACAGGCCCATTCATGCTACAGAAAAACAATATGCCATTCTTAACAAAGTATTCGTCTGCAGCGTGGCTCTATCAGTACTCTATCTAGTGACAAAAAAGTTAAAACTACCTATTTTGATAGTATAATAGTGTGCTAAAATTAAAATGCTTCTTGCTATAAAATTGCTAAATAAATATTTTTTTACAGTGGTCGTTAGGTATAACTTTATGGGAACTGACAACATTAGGTAACTCGCCGTTGGCTGAACTCGATGCAGCAGATGTAGGCGCCTTCCTCAGCGGCGGCTACCGCCCGTCACAACCACATAACTGTCCTGATGAATTGTAAGTTACACTTTCCTTTAAGTATAATTACAAATATTATAATAATTAGCACATTCCACACTTCCACAATACCTAATTAGTCGAAAATGACGGCGACGTGGTTCGCCACCCGTCACGTCCTGATTCTCACGAGGGCGAAAAGCGACCAATGACGAGCCGTTTCGCTGCGATGAATGGCAGCGGATGGAGCTCTGTGGTCTCTGCCAACCCCTACGGGGGATAGGCGTGAATATAAAAAAAAAAAAAACACATTCGCGACGGGGCCTGAATTCACTGGTTGTATCGTAGAGCCGGCCTGTTTTTGTGCTCGTATGAACACCGTCATAGAAATAGTATTCTTATGTTTATTACATAAGAGAACTATTTCTATGACGGTGGTTATTTTACATATCACCCTATGTAAAATAATTAACTTTTTATTAGATTGACACCAGCATGTTCCACCGATGGCTCATCCCACCCGATGGGACATTTCTGTATGTACCACCGGTGGTGCGTCCACCATACCGTCGCGAACGTGTTAATAATTCCATATTTTTATAGTAATATATCAAATAAACATAGGGTGTCCGGAATTCCGTTAATCTCACAGACGATATTTTCTTTTAGCGCTGAGATGGTCGTCGAATTTGTTACATAGAGTTTACTTTTAAGGTATCTCAGAAATAAGTTCATAGGGGTGAGATCCGGTGACTTGGGTAGCTAGGGGGGATATTGCCGAAACGGCTTATTAATTTGCTAGGGTAGAAATTACGAAAAAGTTCCATGGCAATGTGAGGCGTGGCGACATCTTGTTGAAACCATGTTCTCATAATATTGGCAGAAAATAATCACTAAGCATGAGTTCACTGATTATTCAACTATTTTTGACACCGGACATCTATAGTATTAACCAGAGGACAATTTTTATGCTCTGTTTAGCATAACATTTTCTTATAATATAATATTTATATTGAGAAGAAAATCTTATACAAGTTCGAGAAGGATAGATTGGTACGTACATGCTGTCCCAACGTGTTATTATTATTCAAGAATTAGATCAGAAGCTTAGTGTTCGCAGGCTTTAGTATTCACTGCGACACAACGAGGACCGCATGTTCGAGCTATCGAGCTTATAATACATTTGTCTCTGTTTAATATATACCTGGAAAGTTACATAGAATGTATTTAAAAAATATATATTATTTCAATATTCAGTTTTTGCTCAATCAATAAAAACATTTAGTTCTATTTTTCTTGATATATTTCATTTTTGACGATTCTATGATTGTTTTTTGAATGAATCGATATTTTTTTTTATTAATTAAACGAAACGCAAGTAAGGTGCGCAAGAAGTAAGAGCTTAGTTAATATAAATAAATCAAATAAATTATTAAAATAAGGATTTGTAACTTGATAACATAAATACTTATGTTATCGAAAAATACTGAGTTATAAGAAAAATAATTTTAAAACAATAAGAGAATACTTATTTTTAATGTAATATAATTTCTAATTTTACTTTTTGATCCCACGCAAGATCGAAGATATTTCTTCGTGAAATGAGCAATGCCTTTGTATTATTCTTCTTCAGATATATTCTTTTTTATTTACGTACATAAAAAAAAGAATAAAATCTCTTTTGGCACACGATGAGTGTCGTCCTTCTAGCATACAATGAATGAGTATCGAATGCGTATTTTTCAACAGGTACGGACTCATGTCGTGGTGTTGGACACTGTCTCCATCAGCGCGCCCAACTGCTCCTCAACTTCTTGCAGCTCTTCATGATTTCAGACAAGCGCTTAGCACTTATATCTAAATGGTCGGGTTCCTTTTCTATAGTGTTAACATGTTTCTCTCTTTAAAAATATTTGACTGCGACCACATCGGATTACGTTGTACTGCCAATTTTTAAAGCGTGTGAGTGTTCAGATTTATACGAAGAGGAATGCAAACTGTTTTACTAACTATTCAGCCTATTTATTGCTTCCGAGCCGACATTATTTGTTCAGTGCGGACGCCATTTGTCGCATAATGCTCGCTGACTGCTAACACAGGCACGTTATTGCCTATAAGCGTTTGAATTTTAGCTGCAGTGAAACTATAATATACTGGTGATTTGAACGTTGAATTTGCGCTGCTTTAAAGTTTACTTTTTTTATAGATATTAAGCTGTGACCATATTGGGTTACTTTATTTTTCTTTTAGAGAGCAAATGAGAAATTAAATTTATATGAACCGGAATGCAAACTCTGGTACCAGCAATTTCGGTGATATCAGCAATTTCTGGTAAGCTATCAATTATATACCATGTGAAACTGCTTACGGGTTGTACACTATTCGTTCAGTGGGCACACCATTTGTCCCATAATGCTCGCTGACTCCACGGTAAGGCACGCTATTGCCTATTAGCGTTTGAATTTGAGTTTAACAATTTAACTAAACAATCTAAAAAATATTTTCGATTGTCGATCAGTTTATTAGTCTTTGGTAGACCTCTGCTGTTTTTTCACAGTAGAGAAGTGTATTGGTGATCGAAAACGCCAGTCATCTTTTACTTTTTGTATTTATTACTAACCTTACATTCAGGACGATTATAACATCACAAATCTCAGTCCATCGCAAAAACGTTTGAAGATATTGAAGCAATTATTATCTTATAACTTAGTTTTTCCTTAAACCCTAAATAATTATTACTTTGCTTTTCTTAAATCCAATTTCTTAATTCTTTCGCCACAAGGACGATGTACACGACAAAACTCTTCGACCAGTGTGTCCTACCTATACTCTCCGCGTCTCGGCAAACGTAGTGTGAAACGCCCCCCGGCTAGATGGTGCGCCGATCTGCCCAAGGCGGCTGCCAGAAACTGGATGCGTGAAGCTGAAGTCTGGGCTAGGTGGCGCTTCTTGGGGAAGGCCTATGTCCAGCAGTAGACTGCTGCAGGCTGTTGATGATGATGATGATGAAGGACGATATTTCATCTATCAAATTTCAGGCTGTTCATAATCAAACTTCTACAAATTTTCCGTAATGAGGTTCCCTAAACGCAGAAGATATGGCGAAATAACCTCCATGAGTATTCTTGTTATCTATTTTTTTCTTAAAAATTTCATTGAAAATAAGTGATACATAAATATTACTTAATACCAATAGTCACTTCGATAACAAGGAAAATGATTGATTAATTAAATATTATATAATTAATGGTTTATATTATGTCTGCAGCTGTAAAGCAAGTTTACTTAATTAACTTCTTAAGTATTAGATATTTCACGCTTTCAAATTTTCTATTTCAATCCCTTTAAATACCTAAGTGCCTGCAACGATAGCATGAAATTGTAAATTGCTTAAGTCCTTTATTACTGGCGTAATATATGCTCAGTGTTTTTTTTAAATGAAAGGAAATAAATCAAAATATTCGAAAAGTTTGTTGCGATTTTTTTTTCAAGGGAGTAACATGATATATAAATTCGATAAGAAGATTTTACGTAAAATAATAATAAAAATTCATGGTGTATAAAGTGAAAAACAAAATGGGACGTGAGTATAGACTGCATATTTTTTTAAATTACCAGTATTTACCGTAGGTATATTTAAGCACTATGATATAAAAAAAATGATTTTGTATAAATGATACCTATAGTTTGACTGAGTGGAACAAAGCTAGACATAATTGTTCACCATAACGAATTCATGGAATTCAAATTTTACAAATGTAAATAATTGAATAATAATATTTTTTATTTATAAAATAATTATAATAACTACATAATGTAATCAATACACGAATTTAAAATTCACTATATCGTGTATCTTTATTGTAAATGTGATGCCATTATTAATTTAATGTGACGATATTACAAATATTATATGATGATTATATTAAGTTATTTTACTATTTTTAGTTTATTTATTAGAAACAATCGAACAAGTTTTAAAGTATGAAGTTTACTTCTTGCATCTTACCAGAAACGAATTCAGTGGAAAGGAATAATTAGTGTATTGTTTATTTCTAAAAATGCATAGATTTTCACAAAAAGAATGTCAATAACTGTCATAAAATACTACCAAATTTTAAAATAGAATAGAATAGAAAAACTTTATTTATGACACATTTTTTTACAATAGCTAACATTAAAACTTTAATAATTTTATAATATATAAATAAATAAACAAAAATGAAATAATTTTAATCTAACAAGTGTCATAAAATGATTCTTGCTCAGCATTTTCCAGGGTTCTATTGGAGCACCTGGCGCTGGTTTTTAGCGAGAACCAACGTGGTTAGATCGCAGACCACAGTGACGACATTTATACTGACACACACACACACATATACATACATCCATATGTATACTACTATTCATAATATATCGTTTTATGTTCGTGTTCAAAATGATCGAATATAATATGCATATACGTAATATAACGTTTATTAATTTTTTTTCAAATTAGTATACTATACTATATACCTTTATATAATATTAAAAAATAATTTCAAGAATATATTAATTTTACACCCTGAGTCCGGGAATTTTTGTTGAAATTATATGGCAACATATGTGTTATTTAAATAAACATAGATTAACTATCTCTTTTTAACTCACGAAATTCGGGTAAATTAGAAGCATGAAGTTAGTATAATCTGTTGTTTTATTGGTTAATGCTCCCAATTCATAATTCATAAGAAAAAGTCAATATATAAAATATGCTTAAGTAGATTTTGAATGGTGTTTAACTAGAAATAACAGTGGACGCTAGATGTGAATAGAATAGATAAATAAATTGTGAAGGAAACAAGTAATAAATGTATATACATATGAAGTCGATGCAAATGGAATTTAATTTTAATAAACTAAGCGAATGCTTATTGAAATAATTTCTAAATATTGATGTTATATTAGATATACGTCTAGAATAGAGTTCCTGAGGACATAAAGTCCGTCCAGGCCAGAAAGGATCAACACCAAAACAGTAGTTAGCCATGGATCTGAAACGGATGTGATACTGGCAATCATTAATATGACAAGTATTTTTTTTTTTTATAAAAATCATTTGTGTATGTTATCTGTGTTACAAAAAACATGATCGTCTTTTTTAATTCGTGATCATTATCATTTATTTATCTCGTGTTATTATGTAACATCAAAATCAATCATAAGAAGTTAAATAATATTTATTATTTAAATTATAAAGACAGTAAATGAGATATCGTTGTAGTTTTGCTTCTATCTATTGATTTGAATCATTTGACTTAACGCAAAGGCTAACTTTAGTTATTTAATTATCAAGAATTCTGATAATTTGAAGAATAATTTTACTCGTTTTTATTTGACGTGAAAAAACTACTTGAAGCATAATAAAGATTGTTTGAATTCAAATACCGGCTTATCCATGAAAAAGAAATTATTGTCTATAATACCACAGATTACAAATAAAACTCATATTATAAAAAGTGCATTTACGTATTAATAACTGCTCATAGAAAATATGGTTGTATATAAAATGTCTCACAGATATATAAATAATGTAAAAGTAAAATAACAATTCATGTAATTTATAATGATATTATTTAGATTGCTACGTAGGCGAAATATAAAATATAATTTAAGAATAATTTTTTTGAAAATACGGCATAAAGTAATAAGTTTTTTTTGCAAAATAATAATTATTTTGGCATTAAAAATTATTTTTTAATACTTTTTATATATTTAGACATTTAAAATTTTTTCATTATAAAAGTTTACAATGAGTTTCACAACCCACTAAACCACTCTAGAATTGAAAAAATAAATAATTGTTGTTTGTGATTTTCATCACAAAGAATAATTATTTAACAATTGCACATGAAATCTACATATGTTTACTTTACAAATTACATTATAAACTTAACATAAATAGATAAAAAAGTATTATATCTAAAACTAATCTAACAATTAATAAAATAATTTATTTCATAAATAAATTAATCTAGCAATTAATAAAATTTTCTGCATCGTTGCATCGCGGAAGTGTACCTAAAAAGAATGCTGACGGCAGTACCAAGCTGTACTTGTATATTCGTTGACGGAGAGCAGTGGCCAGTTCTTAGGTCACCTGAAGTGTCAGCAAATTGAGCACCGATAACCTTGTAAAACTTATTCGACTCTGGTCTCCACGAGTCTAATGTTTATCGTTATTATTTATTTGTTCTATAAAAATGCAGTCCACACCGGAATCAAACAAAGCGAAGCTAAGTTTGTTTAGCCCATGTCCCCTAACTATGAGAACTGAGCGAAATTAACCGACTTAAAGGAAGTGTGTTCAAACGAAAACAGGTTAAACGATCAAGATGTAACAAGAACACTAGATAGAATGTCACGCGTGAGACCTCTTTACACCCCCGCGTGAGAGGCGGCACTTTACATCAGTGAGATCGTTGGTTTCCCCAACTCACAGAATTCGCATTTCTGGTGTACACTGCTCTAGTGTAAATACATACATACTGTCTCCCGTAGGGGTAGGTAAAGACGACAGATCTCCATCTGCTACGATTTCGGCTTACTTTCTTTGCTTCCTCCACACTTATTACTCTCCTCATGCAAGCTCGCCTGATCTGGCCTTTCTTAAAAACTTCAGCAATTCGGTCAAGGTATGTTTTCCGTGGTCTTCCCCTACCGACCCTTCAATTCACATTCGCAACGTAAATTTCTTTTTGCAGTCGTTTTTCATTTATCCTCTCTATGTGCTTAAACCATCTAAGCATCTCCTTCTCTTTTATCACGACACCTTCTTGTACTCCACATCGCTCTCTTATATCTTCATTTCTTATTCTATCTTTCAAATTTAGCAAATTGAAATATGAATAAATGCAAGTGCTACACGAGCGACGCTACACTAAATTAGCTTCTTTACGGTTCATTCCCGGTGTGACCTGCGCTTAATGTTCGTAAGTTGCATGTATTAGCTATTGAATGTTTGTATTCGAAAGACGATATGGATTAAACAGGGTGTTTAACTCTTAGGCATTGTAATGCATCTTGTAGTGTCTTTATAAGAACATGTTAATTTGCAGTTAATTTGGTGTTAGCTTTTAAGTTTTCAATTTTATCTAGTAAAATCGTTCGAACTTCTTCTATTTATAAGTAATACTACTCTAATCCTTGTAAAAATGCTCACGTACGTTTTTCAACTAACTGTTCCATATGTTAAGAAATAACTTTGTGCAATAGATAGGTCGCTAGACTGCTTGAAACTGAATTTTGATATATTTTTAAATGACGTCCTTTTGTTATGTTATTGTATATTAATTGATTTACGAAATATTTCATAATCTGTAAGTAAATCAGTAAAATAAGTGATTTAATTGAAAAATCAATTGTATTGAAGAAGGCTGATTTTATTTAGTATTCATCGATAAACAACTAGAAATAGAAGCTTTTTTCGTCATGGCTATTTTACAAGGTGTATGTGTGTTATTTTTTGTTTGTATTTACCGACAAATATTTTAAAATAATATACATACAGTTTATCCAAAAATGTACAATTTACTCTTTCTTCGATAAAAAAGACGAGGTCTCGACCTCACCTGAGGGGCCACGAGTATCCTCTCGTTGGTCCGATGCGTCTTTTATCGTTTCAGCGGGGTTTGAAGACTGAGGAATACCTTCATCACCGAATTATCGTGGTCGTTCTCTCAGTCTGCAACTCAAAAACCTCCTGTTTGGAAATCCTTCCAACTAAGTTGTAAAGGCCCTATTGTCAACAACGCCGTTCAACACAAAATGTACAAATTTATTTGATTTAAATATTAAAGTGGCCTAATTTATTTTCGAAAACACAAAATACATACTGGGGTTTCTCAAATTACCGTACATACACACATATTAGATGGGAGAAAAACTGCGTCGTGTGTGTGACTTGGAGTGCCAGATGAATGTGATTGTATGTTATATATGTTATTGATGTCTTTAAAATATTAATGATTATGTAATTGTTTAAATAGTCGTAAGTGAATGTATGTAATATGTACCCGATATGGCTTCAGTGACAATTATAATGAACAAAATAAAATGTTATTTTACAATAAAAAAAGGAGTTTTTTTATTCTTATGCCTTATTCATTTGCAAATCTTATATACTTCATTCTCATCATCTTATTATATATTTCATGTCATTTTCTTCAAATAAAAGAAATTGTTAAAAAATTTTGGCACTATACTAGACACACCCTGCCCGTATTACGTGCCACTATTACCTTTCTGTAAAAATGGCTACCCATAAATTAACGCGGCGACAATCGGGCAAATCTTCGTAAAACACCTAAAAATAAATAAAATAAAAAAACAGTTCTAAATGCTTTCTGTTGTTGTATTTCCAACAACAATGAAATATCCCCTTTTATAGCTTTATGGAATAGGAAGACAAAAGAGCAGGCGTGTTGCTTGATGGAAGGGCAATACACGCCGCCGCAATACAGACGTGTCGTCGGCCTTTGAGAAACATGTAACTTGTTTTCTAAAGGTTTCAACTTCGAATCCGTTCCGAGATAATTCCACATAATAGTGGTGCAGTGTGATGTAGTATAAGTTAGTGTAATATTAGCTAACCCATTAGCAAAGCTAAGTGCTTTGAGCCGTTCAACATCCGCTCTGCGGCGTATTTCCGGTAAACGTAGCCAGTTTTAGTTTTGGCTGGCAGAAATCCAATACATTAAGTTGTTTGTCTTATAATAATTTTAACGCTTACACCTGACGCTAGAATACCCAAACGCCTATTCGTCGGCAAACCAGATGGTCATAAAAGCCGCGGAAGTCTTAAGCTGCGATGGCTAGATGGAGTCGAGGACGACTTAAAGGCAATCGGTGTGAGGCGCTGAAGAGAAAAAGGCAAACTAAGAACCGACTGGAGACATTTACTCAACCCCCCCCGCGCCTTTTAATGTCTAAGCCCCTTTTAATGTCTAGTAGACGATACTAATATGAATTTGTTCTACAATCATCTTCGCACGTTATAAACTAGGTTTACTGTGATTCTGTCTATTTAGAGGAGAAATGGCACATTAACAAAAATATCGTGAACAAGCGAATCAACTGATGGTAATTAATTACCGTTCGTGGACATCGGCGATGCTAATGTTTCTGCAGACGTGTTGCCTAACTCAGGGTGAGTGCGTAATGGGACAGGACGAATGAAATAACTGAAGAGCAATAAGGAGTAAAGAAAGAAGTTGGACATGACAGTAAAACTTATTTGTCTTTTCTATCACGGCTAATCCAATGATGCAATCTCCAATGGGATCGTAGCGGATGGAGATTTGTTGTATCTGCCTACTACTACGGGAAACAAGCTTGAGAATATGTATGTAAGTAATAATACCTTAAATTTGGTCCTCGAAGTAATCTGGAAACTGGAATAAATAATTTAAAGTTACTTAAACTAATTTAACTTAGTGTTAGACGACATTGGATGTGGATTCAATATCTGTACTTCTGCTTTTATTTGACCTTATTAGTGAGGCAAATGATCAAAGAAGGAAGAAGCTTACCTTTGAGCAAAAAGTGTAAAAGGTATTTTTTACTATGCAAACGAGCAGGCGTGTCCTTGGATGGAAAGCAATCAACTCCGCCCATAGACATCCGCATTGCCATAGACAATGCAGAATGCGTTGCCGACCTTTAAGAACTATAGGATGAAATTGTCATTATGGGAGGAGGAGAGCGTTGGGACTCAACTGCTTGACTTTAACACTACTACGCTGGTAAAAGGCGTATTAATGGAACACCCCAGAATACAAATCGAACCCGCGACCCTTGACGATGAAAGCGGTAACTTCGCCACTGACCCAATTGAGTTACAACAAACGATAGAGCAACAAGAACGAAGTATACTGTTATTTATTGCTTCTTTACAGTAACAAATAAAAATAAGTAATGTACACACTTTTAACTGAAAATTTCCCAGAGTTGGATCACGGTCCATAAATCAGTTCCATTCACGATCCGGTGGCTCCTTGCGGTCATTTATATATCATTAGATTAAGTGCATTGTGGTTGTCTGACTTCATGCTCTACAAAAGTTTTAAGAATTAATTTTTAATGTTGTGGGTGTGTTTGTATTTTTAGGTTATGAGTGAGAGAAAAAAGACGGAGCAAATGCTCGGAGAACACGAGGGAGGCAGTATTGGATTCCAGCTATTCCAGCTATTCCAGCTGTTTTGATTTTAATTTTAAATGAAATAGCATCACGCATAGAATTAATGCCTCCGCAGCATTCTCAGCATTTACTGGACCAAGAAAATAACTAGTGAAGACCTGTTGAGATGCTGCAACGAAATCCTCACCAGCTTGAAGGTCAAGCGTTGCAAATGGAGCTGAATCGGTCACACTCTCCGCCGGGAGCCGAGTCATATCCCTAAGCAAGTCCTAGATTACCTCTAAGACAAAAGGTAGCGTGGCGGCCCCAAGCACCTCTACCCCACATGGGTGACATAGGAACTTTAGTAAGTTAAGTATAGATTTACGTCATTCTTTTATTTCCTTTTAATTGTGAAAACTATAAACTGCTGGTAATTAAGTTGTCGTGTCTGATGTTGTTTATTGTAATACGCGGGTCACACCGGGAATCATACTTGCCTGCGGGCCCTGAATTCGATATAGCTGTTAAAGCTACCAGCATTAACATCTTCGAATCAAACAACCGGGAATCAAGTAAAACGAAGCTAATTTCGATTCGTAAATTTTCTTACTTCGGTTCATCTTTAACGACCGCGTCGTGTAAATTGAAGTATGAAAAAATTCAGAGCGATCTTAGTTTAGTTTGACTTTGTTCCCGGTATGACCCATACCTTAGCAGTTTTTAACTTATCGACAACGACGATAACTGCTTCTCAGTTTCAGTCTGATGTCCACAATGCGATCCAAGTGCAGCATTACCACCGCTGATTCCTCGAAACCTCGACTTATGTGGCTATCGGTAAGTGAGTAGGGACCAATCATTAATAACTATAAGAAGGGCTATATGGATGGGTAATAGATGGCAATATTTATAATACTAAGGACTTTCTTGCTTTAAAAGTTGGATCAAATCTATGTAAAAAATGAATCAATTATAATTTTAATGACAATGTAACAGTTTATTAATAATTTAATGCATTGTAACCATAAGCGACTATATAGTTTATATATAGTTTATGTAAAGTTGACGTTATAAATCAATAAATAACTAATAAAATTTGTACGCCATAAGTGGCAATGTGATGGAGATTTTAAACGTCTTTTGTCATCTTGTTACAACTCACATTATGCAAATAAAGAATTATTATTATTATTAATGCTAGTGTTGTTTCAGTGGTAGATATAAGCGAAGCTAAGACTTTAATTAACGGTCCATCTAATGCATATTAAAATGATTCAAAACCCTCACATTTTTATTAGGACTGTGCACCAGTATATGTTCTCTCGATTGCTTCTCAACTTTCATATGTAGACGCTAGTTACCGCATTGCGTAGTATAGAGCTGCGATAAATATATTTATTAAGCTCTGAACAAACGAACTTCGTTAACCCGCGGCGATGCGCTAAGCTGGAAAGCCATTTTCTTCGCTTTGTGGAACTTTAAAAATTTCCAATAGGTATTTCCGACGCTAGAAAAATTGCAATTTCTCTCTGTATATAAATAGCCCGCGGGAGGCGGCGCGACAAAGTGGCAATATTCTATCTCGACGGGGCTCCTCAAACAAGGGGACGCAAGTGAGACATCAATACGGCTAACGCTTCAAGTTGAAAGAGGATAGTAACAAGTTATTAATTGGAGAGAATTGACGGAAGTTCACGCGGAGTCGTGTTTTTGACAAATTTCGCTTTGATACAGCGATTACTTTCACCTCAACGCTTTGAGGGTACCGACTCTTAAGTGAGTCGACATAAATAATGCTTGAGATGCTTAACTCGAGAGTAATATAGATATTAAAGCGGAAGAATGAAAAATGTACCAAAATGTAACAATACTTTTTAAACTGAAAAATGTAGGCAAACAATCGGACGTATCACTTGATGATAAGTAAGCAAAGCTGCACATGGATATCACCAAAGGCCTGCTGCATTAGTATTAGTTGTGAATAATGGGTAGAGCAGATGGTTCTGGGAGGGGAAGGAAACGATGGATTTCCTTCGTTTAATGCTCATTGAAGGAAATATACTAGCGAAACTACTTTTTTATGAGCATTCAAGTAAGGATTAGGTAATAGGTTGATATTATTATTGTTTTTATGTTGTTTTTTTTTTGTATGTAATACTATCTAAAAATAAATAAAGGATTTTTTCTTTTCTTTTCTTTCATGGTAATTAGTTATAACTATTGTTTCAGTGTCAAATAAAATACAATAATACCAAATCTTTTGGAATGCAACTAGTCAGTTTGTCACGTTACGTCTTGATAAAATGGTGGCCATTCTACCAAAACCCTCTATGGACTTTTTCAGTCAACTTAAAAAGTCACGATATACGCATTTATTTCATATCACTTCACTTATAGACCTTAATCAAACTATATTGTATAATATGCCACCATAATTAAACAATATAACTGATAACAATATAAGATTATAAAAATGAAATAAAAACACTATGTCACTAATGTAAGTTGGCGGAAAAAGTCCGTTTTCTTACTTACTTTCTAAAATCATTTTATAATTTTTTTAATTATTTTGTAATTAATTTTATTAAGTAATAAGCAATAATTTTTAAGCAGTAAGAGTTAATTTAGTAAGAATCAGGATTCCGATTTGACGTCGTAAGTTCGTATTCTCTACTGGTCCATTGACGTGAACCATTTAGCCTAGCACAAGTATTATTAGCTCAGTTGTTAACAAGAGTTCTTATAATATTAAAAACATTTACAGTCTTCTTTAAAAAAATCCTAATAGCATTCATATATATTTCTTTTGCTTAATAATGAGGGTACATTGGATTTGTATCTTAAAATATTAAAATTAAATATTTTTATTTGAAAATATATTTTTATAATTGTCAATATCTGTAAATATTTTTATTTGAGAATATCTGTTAACGCGGAGATTGTGAACTTTTTGGGTAAAAATTCACGCTCAAACGGCCCGTATATAATGTAAAATGGTCCGTCGAAAAATAAAATTTACAATCCCCGAACCGTTCAACTCTTTATTAATTAAAACCTCGTCACCCGTTAAAACGGATTAAACCCGTGGAACTCGATCAACTGATGTGAAATTTTTGAAACAACTAAATAAAATCCATTCGTCACCCTTCCTCGATCAATTCGGATTGAAATTAAATTGATACACACAAAGGTATTTCGCGCTGTGGTGTGCAGTGGCTCACGTAATTTAATTATTTTGATTGTGTCTACGTATTGAAAGGACAAATATTTTATCAGCGATATTCTAGAAATCTTTATAGCGCGAGTTATAATTAATTATTTTTATTATTGAAGCGAAATACGTGTGGTGTATATTGTGGAGGAGTGGTGGTGTGTGTTTGGTGTTAGTATTGTTAATAGTGGTTGGAAATGGAGAGTTGCTGACGGCCGTTTTTTCGATAAGATTTAATTTAAGTTCCCCGTAAATCCAATTCTTTCATTAAAAAACACACACATTATTATTTTTCTCTTTCTGTTTGCTTGTCGCGGATCTTAACTAAAAATTCTGACTGTCCACATACTAATGGATTTCCGCAAAGTAACGCCTGACTCCATTAATGTACATACAAACATATATACATACATATCGCCACGCCTGTCTCCCGTAGGGGTAGGCAGAGACCACAGATCTCTATCTGCTACGATCTCGGCATACTTTCCTTGCTTCCTCCTTACTCATTACTCTCCTCATGCAAGCTCGCCGGTTAAGGGTACTCTTGATTTGGCCTTTCTTATTAGTATATTTTTGTGTAAAATAAAAACAATGAAGCTATATTATATTTAACAACAAGGGTTTGATTTAAGAGTTGATTTTCTTCTGCTATCATTTGATGTGTTCTGAGTGGACATATGTATATCTTAATGACTATAATCCCATATAAACCGAACTGCACAGTATGTGGTTTCACCTATAAACTTTGTAGACCGTAAAGAGTACAAATGCAGTAACTCCTGATATACTTTGCGACACAATCGCCCTTATTTTGGCCATAAAGCGGTTTATGAGTGTAACACCAGCGGGCTTTATGTACGGAAGTGGACGGCTGAAGTTATTCGATAAGATTCTTAAGGCACTACATTGTTGGAAGTCTAGAGGGTTTTGTTACACCAAAAAAAGGTGTTAAAAAAAAGAAAAAAACTACTAAACACTAAAAAATTGGGCGTGGGGATTCCCCATTTTTGGAGGAATGCACATTAACAAATCGGAATTTATTCTGACTTGGTTAATGATCTCGGAACGAATGACTTATATTTTTTTTAATAACACTTTCAAATGCATACATGATTTAATAATGTTCTTCGTTAATAAAAAATTGCCTTATATAAAAGATACTTAGTTATTATCGACTCAATGGTTTTTCTATATCTTCCTTTTTATATCTAGAAAATATATATAAAAAAACGATTGCAAACTATTTATATAGCTATACAGATAAAAGCATATTATTAAATTAAAAACTATACAGAAACAAATAGATACATAAACGAAGTTTTCCCGCCAAATTACATCAGTGACGTTGTTTCTATTTCATTTTTTTAATCTTATACTATTATCAGTTATATTGTTTAATTCTGGTGGAATATTATGCAATATAGTTCGATTTAGGTATAAGTGAAGTGAAGTATAGGTATATATGAAATAAATGCGCGTATAGTAACTTTTTAAGTTGACTGACAAAGTTCATAGAAGGTTTTGGTTAAATAGCCACCATTTTATCAAGACGTAACGTGATAAGCTGACTAGTTACATTTCAAAAAAATGTTACTGGCCAATCCTGTTTGCACACTCCAGAAGCTTCCACCTATATTATAGACTTATAAAAAAGATATTCAATTATTGAATAAGCTACGAATTGTAGGAAGGGATTACGAATTAAAATAGCTAGCAGTTACACGTTGACAATATTACAATGGCCTTTGTGATATAGCCAGGAATGGGCAACTAAGATAACAGCTTCGAAATTGAGTCGGGACAAAGCGTCAGCCTTGTTACAGTTTCCAAACAATATTTCATTATAGCGCTCGAGTGTAATTGTAACAGTACAAACACAGCTCGCGCCGAAGTTGACAATTAAAATGTTTGAGTTCGGAATTTGTTCGCGAGTTTGTTTCCTTCTCTTTGTTGTTTTGTTAACTTTTGTGAAAATTTCCAATTTCCTTCGGTGGGTTCGTGTAATTAAACTGTTGTCTAATAAATTGATTTATTAATTGATACGCTTACGAAATGTATTTTCTTCGAGTCCACAACTATGAAGTGTGAATTTAACTGGGATATCAGACGTTACTATTAAATCCAAATGAATGGAATGTGTTGAATATAGAACGGAATTTGCAGAGTGATAGCCAATATAGTCCTCAAATTATTAGCAATGAAGTTAGGGATTGCAATCCCGCAAAACGGAATCACGCATTCCCACTGGATTGTTATTCTGCTGGATCCCGCACCTTCATAGCGCGGAACCGGGGATCCCGCAAATTAAACATTTTGCGCTACATCGCGAGTAACTCTATCTAAGATAAAATTGTGAGGATCCCGCAAATTAAAAATTCGGCGCTAAAACTTTCGCGTACATCGCGAGTAGATTGAGTCTAAGAGAGTTGTGATTTGATTATTAGTCATTATATGAATGACTGAATTAAAAATATAATGTTGTTAGAAGTAAGGATAAAATTATACAATACTATTAAACTATGCCAAACATTTAAAGACGAATCTATGAAAACAGATTACTTATTACTTTAGACTGGCGAATCAGTTCCATAGTCATCGCTACATGAGTCCAGTCTCTGATACTGCATAACGTATGCTTCTTTTTTAGACTAACCGATCTTTTGCCAGTGATTTTTTTTTATCTTAATTAGTTGCATTTGCAACAATTTATGTATACAAATTACATACATATACATATCGTAACAATGGTTTCGCGTAGGCAGAGACCACAGATCTCCATGCACTATGATCTCGTCACACCTTCCTTGTTTCCTCCATACTCATCCATCCTTCCTCTCACATTTATCGTAGCGAAACGGTTCTCCGTTAGTCGCTTCTAGCCCTCGTGGGAAACAGTATGTGACGGATGGCGAACCACGTCGACATCGTTTAGAAAAAAACTAAAATAACTAAATAAATAAAATAAGTCAGCATCTACGGGCGGTAAGGACAATACCTGATGTTTGTGATTTAACTACAAATATATCTACCTTAATCAATCGCAATAAGTTTTGATGTCCAATAATACATTAATACCTACCTCTACCACTTAATAGTGGAAGAGCCACGATGCAGACGAATACTTTGTCAACAATGGCATAATATTTGTCTGTAGCATGAATGGGCCGGCTCGCCCGGGGAACCGGCATCTGAGTGGTAGCTTGCCTACCGCGCTTCATACAGTGAACGGCCGGGTTCCGGAGGCCCAATTCCCTCCCTCCATCCTCTACCCCTTCTCCTACCATTCCCACTCCCATAATGATGCCTTCCTTAAAGGTCGGCAACGCTTCCGCGTTCTACGGGCGGCGTTAATTGCTTTCCATCAGGTGACACGTCAGGTCATTTGCCTTCCAATCCCATAAAAAAAATATTATTTTATTAGTGTGAATATTGATGTGTGTATATATATATATATATATATATATATATATATATATATATATATATATATATATATATATATATATATATATATATATATATATATATATATTTATATATACATATATATATATATATATATATATATATATATATATATATATATATATATATATATATATATATATATATATATATATTTTCACGCCTATCCCCCGCAGGGGTTGGCAGAGACCACAGAGCTCCATCCGCTGCCATTCATCGCAGCGCAACTGCTCGTCATTGGTCGCTTTTCGCCCTCGTGAGAATCAGGACGTGACGGGTGGCGAACCACGTCGCCGTCATTTTTTTCGACAAATTAGGTATATTAAATTCGTCTTAGTGAATCCCACGAGCCGCAAGGGAGGATGGAGGTCAGCCCCAGCAGAGCCCTGCATGCTGAGGTAAAGCACCATAGTCCCCGAGGGAGCCCGACCCCGGGACGATCGGCACGCTTTCGACTAGGCTCGCCCCTAGCCACGCATCCATTGGCACGGCAGACCAATTGGATTGGCGGAGAGGAAGGGAAAGGATAGAGAAGAAAGGAAGGGGCAGGAAAGGAAATGCGGATTGGGGGGGTTACCAGACGCGGAATAAACATTTATAAATCCATATAAATATTTATTCCGATGCGGAAATCGAACCCGCGACCATTGACTCCGCGGCCGGAGGGCTCCGCCACTGAGCCAATCGGTCGTCGTCGTTAATATTGATGTATATAAAAAAATAGCGAAAGCATGTAATGATTAATTTTACAAACTGCAATTACTGTAGCTTTCGATTACTCTGTGTCACGTTTGCACGCAGTATCTAAAATTTATGAGTGTAGCTCGGGTCACTGTCCCATCAATTCCGTTTAGCATCTAATAGAGGACCCATTGTGCATTTGTCACTGACGCCGTTATTAGCTAAGGCTGTGAAAAAGATGCCTTGAATATACGTAAGGCGTGATTTGTTGCTTCATTATTATCAACCATAGATATGATTCCGTGTGGTAACATAATATAAACTGTAACGGCATAGTAGCATCACTTGCTGGCACTTATATTATGTTATTTTATTACGTGTATATATGTATAGATATGTATATTTTATATGTATATTTTATATGTATGTGTGTATAAATATATGTTATGTATGATGTACTTATATATGTGTATTCCAAATTTGAATAATAACCGAATAGGAAGGTCTCAAGCACGGGCTCGCCTACTGAGACCTACTATGCTCCATCCAACTTCACCTGTAAATTGACAGAAATAGAATAAAATAAATACAAAATAGTAACATAGTCTTTATAATGCTTAAAACTGCCGTAAAACAGTTTCAACTACGGTAATTGTTGGAACCTGCTGTGGGCCATGGTAGCATGAATGGGCGAGTAAGCGAGTAAGTCTACACCACACTTTCATAGAATATCTTTTTATTAGCCTCTTCGTCAAGTTTCACTACGTCGGTATTCTGATAAGGGGATGTGGTAGGGATTCGGAGTCTTCTATGAATATTCTACTAAAATTTATCAATGAAGTTTTTTTTTTATTTAATTAATAGAAATCATTTAGAATATAAAAACGTGTAGCCATATTAAACCTATAGACTGTAGATCCATAGGTCGCCATCCTATATATTTTTATAATATCTATGGCAAGCATTTGCTTAACGTTTTTCTCTTACTTTCCTTTTTTAGTACTGCATATTTGTGGACAGTTAGACTAGGAACTAAGATCCGCGACAAACAAATAAAAATGTGTGTTTTTATACTGGAAGAAGTGGATTTACGGAGACTTAAAGTAAATCTTATCCTGGCAGAGTCATGTTAAGTACAGCTATTCTCTCGTATATACCTTTAAATTCGTCTATACTAAATCTTACCGAACCTACTATCGACAACACCAAACACACACTACCACTTTTCCATCTTGCACACGACACGTGTTTCGCCTCAACATAAGGCACCATCAGGTATAGTAGACTCTATAGCAGACAACCGTTAAGTCACTTAAGTCCCTCCGTTAAGTAACGCCTGACTCCATTAATCATACTACATATGTATTTCTCTAAGCTAAGAAAATCGAACAATTCCACACTCCACCCATTGTATCAACTGCTAGGTAGACAATTTATGTTTGTAGGAGCAGTGCAATGTGCATTTTACGACACTGGGCATACCGGCTCATGGAGCCGATGGTGAAATTTATGTTACGATTCGTGTTTGGGGAAAAAATTGCTACCGTGCTGCGTTCGTATTAAGGGTTGGCAATGGTCCAATATTGATGCCTATAGCTTTAGAAATCGACATACACGACGATCCAGCCGGTGTTAATTTAAATAAAATATGCTTATTAAGTTATTAACTTCCAATTGGCTCAGTGGCGTGGCCCTCCAACTGCGGTGTCAATGGTCGTGGGTTCGATCCCCGCATCGGAATAAAATACAAATATTTATTCCCAATTAAGTAACCCCGCCAATCCCCCGACGATATGTAAGTATGTATGAGTATGTAACATCACATACGCGTATTTCTCGACTATAGAAGATATTTAAACTCCTTGATATTTTCGATTTTTTGGGAAAACAGTTTAATTTTACAACAATTTTCGCTGACATTAAAAACAATCGATACGTTACCAAGGCGCTATTACCAACGACTTAAACAAAGGACTATATTGAACTTAATAGAGGGGTCACGAAAATAGCGTTGGTTACTAGAAGTCGTTATAAGATTGAGAAGTATCGCAACCCAAGAAGACGCTATTATCTATACACTAATATTGGCTTCCGTTACATCCCACATAATGTTCCAAATAAGTTATTCTTCTATTCCGGAAATCAAATTAGATAATTGTAAAAAATATATTGTAAAACAAAAATATTATATGCATAATGGGCATTTATATCTTAAAATTAAATAATTGTAAAAAGATATAAGGTATTTCATTTACTTATTGATTGTCTTGTAGTTTTAATAAAAATGTAACTTACAGTTTTAGGAGTTATTAAAAACTAATCAACCGCTGTTTTCATGGCTCGACACGTTTCGACTCCCTACAGCGTAAGATCAAACGTTGCTAGGTCACCATTCATTTAAGAACAGACACTCAACCTTCTCAAATTACATTTATGTCTCCAGTAATAATAACACATGTTTGTAGGTTGACAAATAAACGGGAATTCTATTTTCAAATTGAATATATCAAGGCTTCTGTATTTTGATGAAAATGTCAGCGACAACTATTAAGTTACATTTAATATTATATGTATTTTTAAATAAATACATACATATCGTGACCACAGATCTCCATCCGCTACGATCGTGGCACACCTTCTTTGCTTCTTCCACATTCATCCATTCTTCCTCTCACATTCATTGTAGCGAGACGGCTCTCCGTTAGTCACTAGGTCGCCGTGATTTTTTAACAAATTAAGTTTATTAAAATTCGTCATAGTGAATCCCACGAGCCGCAAGGGATGGAGGTCAGCCCCAGTATTAAAATAGCCCCAATATTAAAAATGTAGGTTAATAGTTTATGTAATTTAATGACGACCTAACTGATTCAGTGGTGAAACTAACGTTTTCGGAGTGAAACCTGCGACAGGTTCAATTCGTAAGTTATATATCTGTACAGGTATTCCCAATCTAGGTGTTCGCTGCTCAGAAATACGAGGCTTGGTAACTGGTAATAAGGTATTTAAGGGCTGCGAAGTAAGATAAGAAAGAAATCACTCACATTCAAAAGATGTAAACCGCGTAATGGTAAATGCAAAAAAAACAAAGTAATTTTTTTCCCGAAAGATTCTCGGCCAAAAGCAGAGATTGAATTGAAATCTAGAAAATTTTAGAGAATGCAGAATTTGAAAGTAGCACGCAATCTAAGCCACATAAGACAAAAGCACATAGAATCCGCTGTCTCAGACACCTAGAGAGGATGGAAGAAGATCGCGCTATCAAAAGAGCACACGAGAGTCTACCATGCAGTTAATGTTCAATTATTCGTCTCAGGAATTGATCTGAATAGGCTTATGATATCTGTAAAGAATCCACTTAAGACTGTGCCCAGTAAAGCAGAATACACAGTTTTGCTTAAGCCAGTGGAGTAAATACATACATACATACATATCGTCACGCCTGTCTCCCGTAGGGGTAGGCAGAGATCACAGATCTCCATCTGAGACGATCTCAGCATACTTCCCTTGCTTCCTCCACACTCATTATTCTCCTCATGCAAGCCCGCCGGGTGAGGGTACTCTTGACCTGGCCTTTCTTTAAAAGTTCAGCAATTTAGCCAAGGTATGTTTTTCGTGGTCTTTCTCTTCCATCCACTTTCGCAAGGTAAATTTCTTATGCGGAGTAAATAAGATAGGTAAATTAAAAAGTCAAATTGTCTCTCTTTTTATCCAACGAGAAATTCTGTGGCTTGACGGTAATTTGCTTATTTGTTTTTTCTTTCGTTTCATTATACAAAAAAAATTAAATCATTCCAGTTAAATCCCAAACTAAATTGCAAACTGTTAATGTCCTCGTTCCCCAAAATTCGACAACACAAAAGATTATTCGATAATTGACGCGTCTCCTTTCCACAGTCTACGATATCTCTTCTCTCCATTACGGTACGACCCAGATTTGTTTGACGACGCGATAATAGTGTTGTTTACAAGGACTTGGTTAAAGTTTAATTGAATCTGGGGTACGATCCGAGAAGCGAACCAAGGCTTGATGAAGATTTAACGACTGTGTTGCAAGCCTACTGGTTGTTTACAAGTTTGGGCACATTTCATTATCACTTTCACATATAAAGCACAATATTATTATATTATATTATAGCAACGTCTTATTTTGATCAAGAGCAAAGATAATGCTTTTTGGAATCCGTGATCACGGATTCACTTTCCGTATCGGGATAAATATATACATATGTATGGATATAATAAATAAGTATTAATATCGAGTTTGAAAGTGCCGTTCGCCACAAGCGTGGCCTCTTATTTTCACTGAAAATAAATTAACATAAGATAGGAATAGATCGTGGCATCGCGAAGTGTACCTTGAAAGATGGCGGTATTTCTTCGCTGTTTTCAATGCATTGAAGGAAATAATGGTCAGTTATTTAATCAGCTGAGGTGTCAATAAGTATTTCTTCCTGCCGCGTTATAACCCATTATGGGTCTTCTCATCTATATGTCTTGATCTTCTTAGAGACCTATATCTTGGCCTTCTCAACAATCTTCTTCCACTTCGTTCTATCTCGGGCCATCTTCTCCTTTTATTGTATCCTTAGGTCGTCCAGTGTTAAGCAATCCGGTATTCTTCGTTGTGGACTTCTCAACCAATTTCTTTTCTGCCATGACGGGTGGTTAGCCCATGGCTGATGAAAGAAGAGGGCTCTATTACTCGAGCTTGGGACCGGCAGAGTCATTGGAATGTACACTAGCAGGTTTATGAGAGGTATCAACAAGACAAGCAGTGATTTCCTTGTAAAAATTCCAAGTCTCTAGCCCCCTCGAGCATAATACATTTTGTTGAATCATACATTAACTTAACTGTAGGCTTGGTTCTAAAAGGTTAAATAACCGATTAAAGCGCTACGATAAGTTTAAATGCTAAAAGATTGGGGAAACGCTTAGATATGTTTAAGTTCCTATTTTAGGGCCATGTCTATGTACTAGGTATGTGAGACTCTATGGCTTGTAAAGTAAAATTGGATACAAATTGCTCTATTCCCGACAATTAACATCTTAATACAAAATTATATGCAAATTGTGTTTCGATCGAGAATCAAGTCGCTCTCAATGAGGTATAAAACCGGTTTAAGCCGGCTCAAAGCGGATTACACCGCGCCGAGGCGGAGGCGTTCATTTATTATGTAAATACGCGACAAATTAAATCCAATGGGAATTTCATTTGACAAACGGTTTGGCCGTTAAATGTATTGCCCTATTTGTTAGTTGCCATTACAGTTTTGCCCCCGTTTCATCTAATTTCGTGTTTTGTCACAGATAAAACAATAACTTCGTACTTTAATTATCATTGTAAAGTTTCAACCTAACAAAAACAGTCAATAAAATATAAATTTTGGCTACATATGTAGTAGATAAATGGATATAAAATAACTTTTGGTGTTTGAAATGTGACGGTGAATAAATAAATGCTTTTGGTGTTTGAAATGTGACGGTGAATAAATAAATGCTTTGATTTTGAGCTCGATTAAAATTTTATCTGCAAAGTTTCACCATCGCCCTTCCACTACCCGTCATAAAAAGTACCACGTTCGCTATTGTTGTGTGCCTGTGTTTTTTTATAGGATAGGAAGGCAAACGAGCAAGCGTATCACCTGATGGTAAGCAATCACCGCCGCCAATCTGCAACACCGGGCGCATCGTAGTTGCTTTGACGGCCTTTTTACCCAACTGATAGGATCTCTATCACTTGCGAAATAACCTCGAAAACAGCTGGTTCCATAGCTTAGTGGTCCGTGGAATGAAGTTTCGGGAAAAACGCACTGTACTGGATCGCCACTTATCCAGACGGTAGGGTTGAAACTTCTCCTTTCGGCGAGTTGTACTGTAGTGGAATTCAGCGGTAGGAATTATTCCGCACAATTCGTCGGAGCACTCCCCGTGGTAAAAAAAATAAAAAATGCTAAGAGATAAGGGATGTCTTATTTGTTCTCTTATTGTTCGTAATTCCAAAGAATCAAGCTATTGGGTGAGATCCCTGTCATCGACGATTCGAACGGCACGTGTTATGCAAGCACGATCGACATCTCGATCTAGGAATTACCACACTTTAGAAAAATATCGGTGTTAAATGGTAGTATTCTGCTGTGTAACTTAACGCGTTTAGTACCATGATTGTCAGGATTCGTGGTTCCATTTCCTTTATCCTTAGTGTCCTCGTATTATGGATTTCATGTACAATGCTGGTTGCTCACCATTGAGCAATCTACTTGCTAACTTTATAGTATAGTAAAGGCTGAGTTCAGCCGTGGTCTGCTACTAGCTGTGGATGATGACATAAAACAAATTTATAATTGTTTCGATAGAGATTTGAACTCGGAACCTTCAGCTCAAGAGTAAACTACGCCAACTACTAAATGAAACGCGATAAACGTTTATATAGACATTATAAGTAAATTATAATATTATAAATCGATTTTCTAGCGCAACTCAATAGTAAATTTAGATAACCTAGATCAGTATAAAGTATATTTAGTTTAATGGACTTATAGAGATGTACCATTGAACAATTAGGCGGCCTCGTCGCTAACGGAGTTATGAACCACTCAAACTAAACTAAAACAATGAAATTCGTTACATATAAAGACGGGAAGCTTGTATGTTTTGTCTTCTGAATAGGAAGACGTATGATTTATACAGGTATATTTTAATTTAGAACACACTCTGTAATAGGGTTAAATCAAGTAGACGATAATTTATTCCGACATGCGTTACCTTGTGATCCATCTTTAAAATCTATTTAAAGATGGATAGTTACTTTCCTAAGATCCGAGAACACAAATCGCAAAAAATCGTCAGGTGACTATGGTTGTCTTTTGTAGGATTTTCTACACCTTACGATGCTCGTATCGAAGCGAAGCGCGTTGTGTTAATAGTGAAAAGTGATATTGTATGTTTGTCAATGCTAGTGATCATGACGAGTGGTGAAGGATTTGCTTCTTCTTCTCGGTAAGTAGGTAGTTCTCTATACGCTTCTTAGCTAAACACTATTACTTTTCTGATTTGTGTTCGCGGATCTTAGCAAAGTTAGTTTGACTATCCATATAAGTAAATGATGTTACCCACCTATTGAAGACTATTTGCTCTCAAATGCGTCCTTTATGACCCCCACGGGAAGGAATTTGATTGTTTTATATTTATTTGCCAGTAACTAAACAGCAGTGGTCAGCAGTCTATACAGGGATCTGAGTAATATGAAAACCAGTCTAAAATTACAAATCTACGTGCTAAGTGTGAGTATTATGATACATTTATGATGGAGACCAATGTTCAGCAGATAACGGTACTATTGTGATGATAATTGTTTAACATATTAAAGTATTTTATATTTCAAATAGGGCAGAAGTAACATATTTTTTTCTTAGCTTTAGTTGTCATTTCTCTAACTTCTTATTAAATGTTACACACGTCACACATATCATAATACACGTCGGGTTAATTATCGAAAATTGTAACCTCAGAAAAAACATTTTTTCTCCGTTCTCACTTTTGATGTCAGCTAACTTATAATCTTGAGGCGTGTCCGTAGGAAACTTATCTTAAGAAATGACTCTTTTTATATCTAAAGTAAGATTAGTTCCATAAAAAATTCTCAAACTATTTCATAGTTTGCGAATTTTTTGTGAAACTTTTATGAAATTTTTTAGGGAATTAGTTTTATGTTATTTCTGTAAAATTTACGAATTCTGATTCTGATTTAGGCCGATGAAATATTTAACTTACTTCTGCTTACTTAATTGACTGGATTTCAATAGCTCAATAGCTCAGGATAGACAAAATGTAAGATATTGGAGTAGGCCTATAGTCAAAGACAGGACCTTGACAAAAAAAATGCTATATAAATATTGTAAATACTTTTAAAATGTTAAGGAAATAAAATGCATTATTATTATTATTATAATGTATATTTAAGAGAATTTTAAGGATTAAGGACAAAGTCGATATCATAATCAATAGCCCAAAGCAGTCCCCTGCTAGACATGGGCAATACCCTGCGTCGATCGTACCCATCTAGCCGGGAGGCGTCCACAATACGTGTGCCAAGACGCAGTCACCACTCCAGCACTCGTCTATTCCAGCGGTTGTGAGATCTCCGTCAAACGTGACCAGCCCACTGCCACTTCAGTTTGCTAATTTGGAAGACTATGTCAGTAACTTTGGTTTTCTGGCGGATTTCATGAATAAGTTAATGTTTTCGATTAAATTTTTTTAATCGAATAATATACATACCTAATAGGCCGGCAACGCTTCCGCGACTCCTGCGGTGTCGTGGTTGTCCATGGGCGGCGTTGATTGCTTTCCATCAGGCGACACGCTTGATCGTTTGCCCTCCTATCCCATAAAAAAAAATATTTACTTGCATCCACGTTTACGACGTAGTAAGGAATTATATTTATTTTTCACGTATTTAATAAAATGTCATGTTATTTGCAACTGATTGGATGTGAATCAGAGATTTGTGCTGCCAATACTGATATACCTCCGTCCGTGTATGCGGTGTACCCTAACAAAAACATACTACCCAATGTCTGTGTTTCAATTACGTGTACCGCCGTACGCCTCCCGGGTCCATTCTATCCAATTAGGATTAAAGGTGGGGTTACACTGTAAGCGGGTAATGAAATATTTTGTACTATTATGTTTCAGAATTTTAAGGCAATATTAAATTTATACAAATAAGTGTCACAAATGTTTTTTTACACACAATATATATCCCACAGCAGGGTAGAGACCTCTCCATTTATGGATGAAGGAACACTGGAGCACCACTTTTAGCTATGCTTGAAGTTTCTCCGGTACATATGATTCGGAATGAACAAATCCGCCAGAGAACTAAAGTGGCAGTGGACTGGTTACGTTTGTTAGAGATCCAAAAATCGTTGGAGCAGATGAGCGCTAGAGTGGAGACCACGTCTCGGTAAACAGTCTGTATTGTAAGGGAAATATGAAAATATGGGTCATAATCAAAATCAAAATAAAGAAGTATTTGTAAATACTTATTTGTTATTTCTTATTATTTACTTAATTTCTTATTATTTGTATAAGTTTATTTTAATAGTCCGCTTACACTCGGACTCCACCTTTAATGGGATCTGATCAAGGGAATAATGCTACGTATTAGTGAGCGGCTTTTTGAAAGGTGTCCGTGATGGGTTTTTAATTATTTATTTACTGAAGTTCCGTGAGTTGGGTTCGGGAAAATCTACTGTTTTGTTATTTTCCCTTATATATAAAATGTTTAAAACAGTTTAGAATTCGTTAGAAGATAAATGGCAACATTATATGGATCGATTACATAGTTTTATATTATATTTTTATTAAAATTCCTCATTTACCACTTTGTTTGATTTTGATTATTCATTAACACAATCGCTTCTACAAAGCCTATGACACAGCAATCATGCTTTTTATCAAGTGACATACCTGCTCGTTTGTCTTCCTATCCCATAAAAAAACCACATCTGAAGACTGATAAACCAGAGACAGACAATGGAAAGACTACCAGGCAAAGGGAGTGGAGGAAGGCATTTGTCACGCTGTAAAGGCGTAATTAGAAGAACAGCTGGCCCTCTTTAGATGACGATAGACAAATGGAGATCTCTGATAGAGGCATTGGGTTGGGTTCTGGTAGGTTAAAATAAATATTTGAGTATTATATAAACCTGCATTACTACTTACTCTCTGACTGACATGTTATTGATGATACAGTTTCATGGGGACATGGACATCAGACATGGGGGGGGGGGATGGGGACTCAAAGCAGACTAATTACATTCAAATCTTGAGAATCGTGAGGGGGAAGAAAAGCTGAACGAAAGAAGAAACGCTGACATAGCTTTGAGCTCCGAAAAGTCCAAAAAGCTAGTTACTGACTAGCTTATATATGTAAATAGAACTAGTTTTGAAACACTCATCGTCTGAATCGATTCATTTGAGAATTCAGATAAATATTAAACTATTCAAGTGCGCTCTTCTCGGGTAGTTTTATTCATTTCAGTAGATTTTACGGGCGATCGGATCGCAAATTGCGCCGCTCGCTCCCAACGCGGCGGCGTAATCGATTGTGCTGCCATCTGTTGGCAAAATAATGACTCCGTCTGGTATGCTTCTCCTTTATTTGCCCAAAGTACAGTGATTTTTCGCAGATCAATCTGACCATTCGAAAAATTTCAAAAATATACGGCAATTGAAGGCAAATGAATGGGGATCTTTCATAAATTACGTCACAAGTTAAAACTGAGGGAGGAGGTGAACAACCTGTAACATAACACATGCCTAATTTATGGATGGCCCCTAAGTAGGGCTGCTGATGATAAGCAAACAACGTCGGAGGGAAGAAGGAGTAGGAGGAAGGAAATTGAAGTAAATAAAGGCTATCGGATCACGAAACCGTATGAAACGTTATATATATAGTATGTGAGTTTTTGTGTGTTTGTGTGTGTGTGTATTATAACTGAACAGGTAGCGGTAAGGTAATTTTTCGTTTAAAACATGAATTCTCGGAGCTTGCTTGCTTTATCAGAGAAAGAAATATCAGAAAAAAATAATGAAAAAATTAAAAAAGCATGTGCGTTTATTGCATATACTGCGATAAAAACCTCGCGGAAGACCAAAAGCCGGCCATAATGAAACTATTTATCTCCGAAAGCACCGATCGGGGGGCTCGAGGTAGCGGTGCGAAGCCCGATACAATGTGTACAAACAGCCTGCCATTATATTGACACCTTGCGGAAATTTCACCCTATCGCTCAAGAATTCTCGAATTAATGGAAATACTTATCTTATTGTTGAAATATTTCAATTGTTGGATGTCCTTTGATCACATTTTACAAGCGTTTGTTTGTTTGATGTTATCTGTATCAATTTCTAAGGGTTCTTATTGAAATGTAAAATAATCTTGCGTCTCTAATTAAAGCTCCTTTGCATTCTTCAAAATCTTACACTAATTCTTATACCATACGATTACCATATAAGGTTAGCAGCCAATTCAGCACAACTCTCCTCCTTCTTCGTGAGGTACAGCAGTTCTGGAGCACTCGCTATCCCGGTCCACTCCCCGGTATTACGTAGCCAGAACTTTCTTCTCCAGCCAACTTGCCTTTTGCCCGCGACTTTTCCCGTCATGATCAGTTGCAGCAACTTGCAACCTGTCATGTATCATGATATGACCCAGGTAAGCAACTTTTCTACCTTTGAAGATCTGCAAAGTTCACGTTTTGGCTTGACTTGTTGGAGAACCTCGTCATTGGCCACCCTTTGAGTCCTTCCTACTTAGAGACTAATTAAAGACAGTATTTACCCCTACCAGCTCTCTACCAACTGGTGATGAAGATTATTTTGATTGAAGTAAAAGAGAAAAGAAATTAAAAAAAATAGTCTCAGTGATGAAATGTGGATGAAGCAAAGAAAGTATACTGAGACCGTAACTGATCGAGATCTGTGGTATCTGCCTACCCTTACGGGAAATAGGCGTGATGATATGTAAGTATGTTTGTAATAATAAATATATTAAAGTTGTATTGATTGTTTGATAAAATTATGTTAAGATATAAACTATTAAAATATTAAAATGCCAGACTTCACTCACTAATGAGGCATACACGTTATTAATTTGTTTTTGAAACAAATTCAAACTGTCCTCGCTCCAATAACACGGAAACTGGTGAAGCAAGTCACAACAGCATATTAAGTAATCATTACCGTTTGCCATTTCCGCCAAATCGTTAACCGGGAGACGTTCCCCCGACGCTGCGACGTGAAAAGCCCTGACCCCGAAAACATCAAAGCACTTTGATCTCACAGCGACACGAATCAAGCAATGAGTTAATTAAACATCAATTTGACAACCTTTCCCGGTTATGAACGTATTTGATTTGGACGTAAATTTGTAATTTGTCTAGGGAGCGTTGAAGTTATTTATACGTTTTGATTCTATAATACATTTGTAGATAATAGTCTTATACTATGGAAATAGATAGAAAATATAATATTATTTGTTACACAATAAATAAACCATCATACCTCATAATAAAATCTATCAAATTCCAATTCTAAAAAACTTATAACAAAAAAGTCAAATTCAATCTATTATATAATATTATATATCGATGCAAAAAAGCGAAAACGACGTAAATGACTAAGATGTCAAAATATTTTAGTGCATATTCAGATAAAAAAAGTACTGCGTCGAATGATCTCAGCCTCACAGCTATACGACCAATAGAAGACTTTGCGTTGAAACTGGTTGTTTTTGAGTGGACAGATTTTTTGTGTAATTATATAAAAATATAATATTATAACTATAAATATAAACTACAAAAACGAAAAACTTGCCGAAGTTTTTTAAGAAAGACCAGGCCAAGAGTATCCTTAACCGGCGGGCTTACATCAGGAGAGTGATGAGTGTGGAGGGAGCAAGGATAGTATGCCGAGATCGTAGCAGATGGAGATCTGTGATCTCTACCTACCCCTATGGAAAAGAGACGTGACTATATGTATGTATGTATGTAAAAACGAAAAATATTTATTTTACTATAACTTTGTACCTATATATACATACATATGTTACTTGGAAGATGATAGAATCATAAAATTATAATATTTTTTTTTGTGAAAATAACATCTTATGCGGAATTATTGTAAATAAAATTATGATTTGCTACTGGTTAATTATTATTATAATATTGTTTGCTATTTTTAGTTGATGTTAGTTGATGGGTTACGTAAGAATATTTAAAACAAATTAATAAAAGATATCATATTCAGTTTTTCGTTAACCGATGTTTTCGACAAATTCTCTGAATCTTCTGGCCCGAGAAAAAACAACGAATGCTTACTAGATCTTTGTCACGAACCGTCGCTTGGACTTCAAATCTTCCGTCGCAAGTGGACTTGGATAGGCCATACTCTTCGAAGGAACCCTGATCACATTTCCAGACAGGCGCTGGATTGGACTCCTCAGGGGAAAAGGAAGCGAGGCCGACCTAAAACACACCTGGAAACGATCCGTAGCGGTCAAGATGAAATCCATCGGGTTGACGTGGCCTGAAGTGAAGCGTGTCGCTCAAGACCGATCCTAATGGAGAAGCACTGTAGAGGCCCTCTGCCCCACCTCGGGGACATAGGACCATAAAAAGAAAAATAAAAGATATTATGATATTTCTTAACTGGCATACTATTCTTTATTTTTATTCTTCTTAAATCTACATATATATATATATATATATATATATATATATATATATATATATATATATATATATATATATATATATATATATATATATATATATATATATATATTTACTTTTATAGAGACCTTAAAAAGGATGTTTGGAGTAAACACGATATATCTTAATCCCGATGGTCACCTCAAGCTACAATGAGAGTTAATTAAATGATTTCCCTCCATTGTACCAACCGAGCTTTTAGTTAATGACAATTTAATGCGGCGGTTGGATTTCTTAAACGCTTGATTGTGAAACCCAACACAGCTTTAGCTTATCTGATTTAATCCTGTTTTAGTAGTGTTCTCTTAAACTTGTTTTAATTTATTTATTCTTTTGTCTTTTAGTACCTCTTCGACTGGCGAAGATACGCTGCCGATATTTAAGCTATCCTTGTCTCCTCATTCATATTGCTTAGCTATATATACTTTTTTTTTTCTCTTTACTGGCAATTACTAATATCTATTATGCCAGTGTCGACAATAATATCGAGAATTACAGAAGCGTTTCAGGCCAGGGTAAAGGTTACAATGTGGTATCACTTCAGAAATAGCACTAAAGGTACTTGATTCCACAGAGTAAAGTTTCTTAAAAGGGCAATTTCATAATTATACACTATTCGTATAATTTATACTAAGAAAACTGGATAAGTGAAGCCAGAAATCGGGCTAAATTATAACGAAAAACTCACCTAAACGTGGAATTGTATACATAAAACCGTATATAACAACCTTTTATTAAAATAACATAAAAAGCGAAACATCTGTCCCACCTTTCATAACGTGCCATAAATATAATTTTATTGCATACAAATTTGAATAAAAGCTGTCTGCGCTTGTTATCATGGACGCGGTTGCGAATTTCAAAACATTGAAAAAAAAAAAGAACTCGTTGAAATTGTAAAAGAGGCTGCAAATTTCTTCTCCTGATTATCACTAATTACAACGGGGCGCCAGTCGTTTGTTATAATTTGAGGGGGTCGCGACACGGTTCAATACACCTAAATGGGCCGGCGTGACGAGGGAAATAACTGCGATACTTTTTATGAAAATGACGAGGGTTGTAAAATATTTTTACCTCACAAACTCGTTTTGATTTTCCATAAGCTATTGAAACTGACTTCGAATGAAAGCATCAAAAATTTATTTTAGTAAAATACGAATAATTTGGGATCGACCGCTTATTTCAGTACATCGCTTATAGCAGTGGTTCTCAAACATCGTGTGATGCGACACATGTGACGCAAGCTCCTGTCAAGTGTGTCGCGGGATTTAGAAATGCGAAATTTGGATCTATTTTTTTACTTTATATGTGTGTATGTTTTGTTTTTATACAATAACATGTAACATTAAAAAAATAATTTAATTAATAAATTAATATTTGAAAAACATGTACTAACTTTAATAGTGTCATTAACTACTATGTTGAAAAAATGTATTTGAACTTGAGTGGATTAATAAAAAGTATTTAATATATATAAAGAGAGTGTAAATTAATAGTAGGAATTGAAAACATACGTGTAATAGGTTTATTATGTATAATTTAATAAATGTACCTACTTATATCTACATTCACTTCAACTATCACAATATTTGCATGTAAGTATGTAAGGGTGTAGCGAATTTGTAAAGAGTATGTTAGTGCGTCGCTGAGTAAAAAATGTTGAGAACCGCTGGGTTAGAGTACTATGTCTCGTGGATGAGGATTTAGGTTCAGAGGATATCCCGTTTTGACACCTGAAACACTACTAACATATACTGCGCATTATATACTTTCAAACAAAATAAATTTGCTGTACATATATTATATTTCATTGTTCGGTTCATAACTTTATGATTTTGAAATGACATGTTGTCTGCCAGCTATATTCTCAAAGCGTAAACCGTTGATCAACAAGACACAACGAGTATATCCCGTAACGAAAATTGTCAACAATTTGAGATTTCTCTCAAATAAAACTGATAATAATCAAAAAGACGGCTTGGAACGTGATCGTTTTAGATAACAAAGCCTTCTTGGTTCCCTTTACGGGCAACGCGTGAGAACACTCAAGGGGAATGAGTTTGAATTTTAAAATTAAGCGTTTCGCAGTCATAAGACTGACGGGAAGAGATTTGAATTGCATAATTCTTATTATATTAGCTATTTTACCATGAAATAATCTAATAATATGAACTAAGTTAATAATATGAGTTGCGACATCTGAATTTCAGTTTGTTTTTGAAAAAGTTATTATTATTATTATATATTCACGCCTATCCCCCGCAGGGGTTGGCAGAGACCACAGAGCTCCATCCGCTGCCATTCATCGCAGCGCAACGGCTCGTCATTGGTCGCTTTTCGCCCTCGTGAGAATCAGGACGTGACGGGTGGCGAACCACGTCGCCGTCATTTTCGACAAATTAGGTATATTAAATTCGTCTTTAGTGAATCCCACGAGCCGCAAGGGAGGATGGAGGTCAGCCCCAGCAGAGCCCTGCATGCTGAGGTAAGGCACCATAGTCCCCGGGGGAGCCCGACCCCGGGACGATCGACACGCTTAAGACTAGGCTCGCCCCTAGCCACGTATCCATTGGCACGGCAGACCGTGGATTGGCGGAGAGGAAGGGAAAGGATAGAGAAGAAAGGAAGGGGCAGGAAAGGAAATGTGGATTGGGGGGGTTACCAGACTCGGAATAAACATTTAAAAACCCATATAAATATTTATTCCGATGCGGGAATCGAACCCGCGACCATTGACTCCGCGGGCGGAGGGCTCCGCCACTGAGCCAATCGGTCGTCCCGAGAATAACATTATAAGAATATATAATACATTTTTATTTTTATACGACAAATACTATGTGACTAAAGGCCATTAAAGTTTATATACATTCATTGTCATTTTAAGTATGTACAGACCTTAAAAAGATGAGGGCTTCAATCGAAGTCTTGATTGCTTATTCAGTGCCTAGCCTACTAGAGTTTCAATAATGAAACGGCGGTAATAAGACAAATAACATTTCTTGTTTTGTGAACAAACAAAATGGTCTATCATACAAAGCCGGTTCGTTCGCCGTTCACGTGACTCGTCTGATACAACAGTAATTGGCGTAATGAGGCCCTTAACTAGAATCGTGCATGCTGCTTCCAGAGCTCATTGCAGAACGAATTACAAATGCTAGTAGGTAACCTTATAGGTGAGTAATACAGGTGAGTTTTCGAGATGGCAGTGCATTTCAAAGCCGACACAAATAAAAAAGTCGTAACTTGCAAATTTTTGTGATATTCGTAATTATAAGATTAGAAATAAAAAAAAACAAAAATACCATTTATTCTAAACTTCATAAAATACGTAATAGTTTTAAGGGAAAGGCTATACTTTTATAATAATGCTAATTTTCGAACTTTAAATAAATTTAAAGATTTTATAAAACCTTTGAATTTATTTATAAAAATAATTTACATATTTATTATTAAATTTATTTATTTATTCAATATACAAAGGCTCTTATATTTTTTTAATTAAAGGCTACGCGATAATTTGTGCCGCATAGCCTTTTTTAATATAATAATATTAAAAAGATAACAAGTAAAGTTTATTATTCAATTTTAAATTACCAAAATGATCAATCGCCATATAATATATAATTATACAACATATTTTATATAATTATAATATAAAAATTTCAAAATAAAAATTATTTATTCAATAATTTGTATTTCAAAGCCTTTTTAATATAATAATATTAAAAAGACTATGCAGTAAAGTTTATTTCAATTTTAAACCACCAACATGATCAGTCGGCCTGGTACTACGTATAATATTTAATTATATTATGTATTAAAAAAGTATTGTTTAAACAAGTAAAAGATTGTACATGAAAGTTTCCTGTGCCGTTTCTTCTCAAGATCACCAATTTGCGTCCGAAACGACGGTGGTTCATTAGTTTTAATATTGACGTTAAAAAAATCCACTGTAAATCTATTCTGAAAGAATAAAGACTTTTATATTAATTTTCATAATACCACGCCAATGCCAAGCGGAATGCATTGGAGAAGTGCAATACTTTTACACAAAATATTGCATAGAATATCGAGGTTAAGTTTATTCTTCATATATTTCGTCTGGAGAGTACAGGAATCCAGACAAGTTGAGAACTCATTCAATTGAGACTAATTTCCAAATATACTTTTTCTCTTTTTTGGCTCAGTGACGGGGCCCTCCGCCCGCGGAGTCAATGGTCGCGGGTTCGATTCCCGCATCGGAATAAATATTTATATGGGTTTTTAAATGTTTATTCCGAGTCTGGTAACCCCCCCAATCCACATTTCCTTTCCTGCCCCTTCCTTTCTTCTCTATCCTTTCCCTTTCTCTCCGCCAATCCACGGTCTGCCGTGCCAATGGATGCGTGGCTAGGGGCGAGCCTAGTCGTAAGCGTGCCGATCGTCCCGGGGTCGGGCTCCCCGGGGACTATGGTGCCTTACCTCAGCATGCAGGGCTCTGCTGGGGCTGACCTCCATCCTCCCTTGCGGCTCGTGGGATTCACTAAAGACGAATTTAATATACCTAATTTGTCGAAAATGACGGCGACGTGGTTCGCCACCCGTCACGTCTTGATTCTCACGAAGGGCGAAAAGCGACCAATGACGAGCCGTTTCGCTGCGATGAATGGCAGCGGATGGAGCTCTGTGGTCTCTGCCAACCCCTGCGAGGGATAGGCGTGAATATATAAAAAAAAAATATATTATTCTTATTATATATTATTCTAAAATTTTTAAATTTGTGTTCGATAAAACATATCAATCCATCTGCAAAGGGTGCTTGGAAGAAACCTATACCATTACACTAAAATCATTTTTACTTTATCTTAAAACACCAAATATTGTATTTAAAAATAAGTAAATTTTAAAAAATATATATTCTGTTACTACATTTAAAATATTGAAATAAAAAAAGTCACTAAAAAGAAATTTATTTTTAGTGACTTTTTTTATAAAAGAAAAACTTCAATAAACATAATAAGTTTACAAAGTTATTTGATTGTATTTAAATACAATCAAATAACTTTGTAAACTTATTATGTTTATTGAAGTTTTTTCTTTTCTTTGATGGCAATTAGTTATAACTATTATGCTAGTGTCAAGTAAAATACAATAATATCCAATCAATAAAAACATACTAATATAAGTTTATGGAAATGAAATAAAACATATGTATGTAAGTTCGCGGGAAAAGTCTATATTGAATATAAAAACATTTCATTTCAGGCGAGTCAGAAAAATGAAACTAAGAACATGTGTGAGACTTATTTGTTGAATATTAACAACAAAGAAACGTTCAACAAGTTGCAATAGAATCGGTAATACTGTGTGATTTACATTTCGCTTTGTTGTTAGCTTTAAAGCGAACGAGCACGCAACACTAATTACGTCAGATATTATTATGGTGGCGCTGTAAACTGAAGAGGCATTTTTGCCGACCTGTCAGTTATTTACTGTCAAAACTAAAATCTCAATAGGTTTCAAAAAGTTTGCTTTGAATTTCTTCTTCTTTTTTATCATCGCAATTAGTTGTAACTATTATGCCAGTGTTAATTTAATAAATAAAGCAAACGTGGAATATAATTTGTTTTTGATATATTCACACGAAGTAGAGGCATGTTTTTTTTGAACGTGTTAAAAGGATACCCCCTTCAAAAATATCGCTGAAGGTTGATGGTTGCACACAGTCTGTTTATTTTTTAAAAAAACTAAATTTACGTTATTGAAACAGCGTTCTTAACTATTTTACAACTTACCCATAAGTTATATTACTTTCTATATGGACAGTCAAAAGTTTTACTTAGCTAAGATCCGCGACAAGCAAAACAATAACAGAAAATTAATAATGTGTGTTTTTCCGTTGGGTTAAGTGGATTTATTTGGAAACTAAACCAAAAACTTACCGAACATCGGCCATCAACTCTCCACCCACCAACCACTTTACACAGCACCAAACACAAATTATCACTTTTCCATCTTGTAAACGACACGTGTTTCGCCCCAACACGAGGCATCTTCAGGTATAGTAGACTCTACGGAAGATAACCAAAAAGTGTCTTAACCCAACGGAAAAACACATTATTAATTTTCTGTTATTGTTTTGCTCGTCGCGGATCTTAGCTAAGTAAAACTTTTGACTGTCCATATAGTGATGGATTTCCGCAAAGTAACGCCTAACTCCATTAATATATTATTTTCCACACTATGTGCGCCTTTCTAAACTTTGTAAGGAAACAATAAATATTGCAAAAGCAGCGCACTAGTCCAATTAAATTATGACTTTAAAAGTTAAAAAAAAGAACAAAGCAAACATAAACAATATCTAATAATCTAATTAATAAAAAAAAGCCGCCTGTTCGGTAGTTAAGATATTGGTACACGGGTACGTGACTTCGACCACCCGAGCTACTACCATATCACTCCTTGTCTTCTTTTGCGGCAGGATATATCTCTATTATCCTGTCTAAATCCATCTTTCCTGTTCCCTACCCTTTCCTTTCTTCTCCATCCTTTTCCCTTCTCTTCCTGATTGAAACGAAGGCGAGAAGCAATTAACGGCTAGCCGTTTCGCTATAATGAACGTGAGAGGAACGATGGATGAAAATATGGATGAGTGTGGAGGAAGCAGGAAGGTGTGCCGGGATCGTAGTGGATTGAGATCCGTGGTCTCTGCCTACCCCTACGGAAAACAGACGTGAAGATATGTATGTAAGTATAATCTAATATTTGAATGGTGGTGTATGTCTATATTAGCATAAAAAAATTGTTTGTAATAAAAATGAATACAATTTACTATGTTTTTTATTTATAAACTTTTTCCAAGGAAATCTGTTAAAATTTTCAACGCTTCTATCATAACAAATTTTCGTAGTTAATAAAGTTACAAATATAATTACTTTGAAAATGGTATAAGTCCACTTTTCTCAACGACATACTACAATTTTAATATAATAAATTTTAAAATATTTTATAAAAACTATAAATTTATTTACTATTTATAAAATAAAAGTGGTATCTATCCACTTCTTTCTGATAGAATGGTCAACAAGAATTCTAACAATATCAAAACATTGGTAGTCTTTAAAAAAAACACACGTTACTAAACACGCGTATGTAGCAACATGTCATAAATAATTCGCTTTACATTAAGCGTCAGTGATGGCAGACATGTTATTAGGTAAACGTTGTCATCATGCTAATTATGCGAGAGACCGCTCCCTGGAAACGGTAATTTACTGACGGCTACCCCGTTCTATATTTATTCGTTACTAGTTAATGTTTACAACTATGTAAGTGGAAAATCGTTACTGCATGTTTAATGGTATTTGTCTAGTCTATATTTTGTACATTTTTTTTTCAGTCTGTATATACTTACTGCAGCGCGGCTTCGCGATTTCTGTAGGAATATATTTAGGCTACCACGCTCGTACGAAATTAGAGGGGCACTCATACTCAGAATAAAAAACCTATAAGCAATTCATACATAAATTTATCCTGATGCGAGAGTGGAACTTCAGTTTCAGTTCTGGAGTCCGTTGACTCCGAAAATGGTAGCTTCGCCTCTGAGTCAATTAGGTTGTTGTTGTATTTTATTTTTACATCCCATATTTCTTTTTGTGAGATAGAAAAGCAAAGGAGCAGACGTGTCACCTGATGGACACCAGACACCATCGCCGCCCATTGACATCCGCAGTGCAATGGGCATTGCGGAAGCGTGCCTATAGCACTGCGGATGTCTATTTGCCGGCAATGCTTTCGAGCATCACATCCGCTTTTGTTACCAAAAAATATAAATTAAGAATGTATACATAAATAAAAGCTTTAATAAAAACTATTAATGTTTCACATTAAAAAAAGGACATTTATTTCTTTGTTCTGATATTGATAGTAATTTTAACAATTTATAATTTTATATCTTATTAATTTTTATTTACAAACGCTTAGGTTAAAATGTGATTTTAAATTACTTTCTTATATGTATCATTTTCAGTATTCTAACTACCGAGCCAAACATCTTTATTATTTACTAGCCTTTGCCCGCGGATTTGCTCGCGTGAAATTTGGTCTGCCACATTCAGTTTCGTGACAGATCATTTTAAATAAATATATATTATATTTACTTAATTTATGGTTCACAATTTTTGTCATAGTGGGTTCCACGTTGAAGGTAGACATATGCTGTTGCGGACTTTTATTTAGAACTATTCAACACGAACAATCCTACGGTACATCATCTTTGTGTAACTCCAATGGTATAGGCAGCGTATGCCAAGATAGCTGTCAGAACCCAGATTTTTTCCGACTTAATTGACATATATCGTTATATTACGACCAAATTTTAAAATTACATAAAATCATTACAAATTGTAGCCTATATGTTATTCTAATGTATAACTTATATTACTGTAAAGTTTCATCCAAATCCGTCCAGCAGTTTTTTCGTGAAAGAGTAACAAACACTCACAAACTTTCGCATTTATAATATTAGTAGGATGTATGAAACATGCCCATTGATAAGCAATTATACCTACGGGTAGTTTAAAAAAACAACTCAATTTTAGCAAATTAAGGTCTCATGTACATATGTTCATCCTTTCTAAATCCCTCTATATATAATATACCCTTTCATACGTACGTCACTTAACGGTCTTTACAACGATATACACCGGAGCCTGTATTGAAAACGTTGAATTATACTTTTCTGTATAGAAAGACATGTTGGTAAGGGAAGATTGATGGGGGTAAATTTCAGGCGTTAACTAATCTTCCCTAAGAATGTTCTGATGTTTAGATGTAAGACGTGTTATATGTTTGAAATATATCAATTTCACAGAGACATCTTTAAAGCATTAAAGCCATACAAAAATTCACCTCCAATGAACCCGAATGAATATATATATATATATATATATATAAGGAGAGCTATTATATAGAGGTTATTATATTACGAATAAAATAATAAAGGAAAAACAAAAGAATACCTTGAAAACTGAATGATTCTTTTTTTTTCCATTTACGTCCAATTAATTTCAATAGATGGCGTTCGTGACGTGACTTTATCGCCTAACAGTCGAGTTGTTATACAAAACTGTCGTTTCTTTTGAGCAATTTTGAAAAGTATAACACACCCAAGTACTAACATACCAGAAGAAGATAAATACGGGGGAACATAAATTGTAGGTGAAACGAAATTCACCAGCCATCTAGTTAATTAAATTATTAAAAAAAATTGTGTAAAAAGAAAATTTTTCGCAAAACTATAATATAATGGTCATTATACTGATGACATTCTCTCGATGTTACGATCGATATATTAACTTAAAAAAAAATATTTGTGTGCAATAAAACATTTTCATAATAAAAAATCCTATACAATCCCCTTTTGTTAAATATTTCGTGCTATTGACCGACTTTCTAATTTTCATCTTAAACATGCTCCTTTCACAGCACAATCTTAAATAAATATAAAACAAGTAATATAACAAAAAAATGTAATGTCAATTCCTACTTAGGTAAAAAATAACTAATCTCTGAGATCTTACGCCACCGTGTCCTATCGTGCGCCACCTACTGCTGCCAGTTGCAGATTTTAAGGTTGCGCAAGTCATCCTCCACCATGTCTCTCCAGCAGTACCTTGAACGCCCCACAGGACGTCGTCCAGTTAGGCGACCCACATACGCTCTCCTGACTGCGCAATCTCCCCATCCTCTCAACGTGACCCAGAGAACGAAGTCGGTGAGCCTTAGCTTCTCTGATTACATTATCTATTTAAACAAAGAATATTTTTTTTTATAACATAAGGTGCCATCTACAACAAGTTTTAAAAATGTATTTAAAATTGTGTGGATGGAAAGAAAACATTTTATAAATGATTGAAAATTTGAACTCGATATATAAGTACATAAGAGCGTAAACTAATAATAATATTAATCGAAATATATGCTAATGTGGTCTATGTGTGTGTGTTACCTTCTCACAAATCTCTTTCCCATCGTGTCCTAACTTCGATAATGTTGTGCTTCGTAAACGCACACATGGCGGTTCTTTTACAACTTTATACTTCCTTGAAACTTTATATGAAAACAACCCTTTCGATGAAATTTTCATGATGAAAAAATAATAAGAGTTTAATTTACCTTTTTTTTATATAAGAGAGCACTGTGGAATAAAAGAAGGTGTCGTGACAGAAGTTGAAAAAAGGATGCTTAGATGTTTTGAGCACATAGATGGAAGACGTCTGGCAAAAGAAATTTACGTTGTGGATGTAGATGGAAGGTTCGGTAGGGGAAGACTAAGGAAAACATATCTTGACCAAATTGCCGAAGTTTTTAAGAAAGGGTTTCCAAAAGTACCCTTAACCGACGAGCTTGCATGAAGAGAGTGATGAGGATTGTGGAAGCAAGGAAAGTAAGGCGAGATCGAGATTTGTAGTCTTTGCCTACTCCTACGAGAAATAGGCGTGTATGTTTTTATAATATATACACACCATCATCGTCGTGAGTATATATACCATACCAAATAACTATAGTATATATATAAGTATATATATAACACTAAACTAACTATAATCTCTTTCCCATCTAAACTAACTATACAAAAGTAATATAACTAAAACTTACATAATATAATAAGTTTTTAAAAAAGAAAGCTTTTAGAAAGCAAAGCGAATGAACGTCAATTTTCATTAAAAAAGAAATTCAACCGCTGGTAAGAAAAACCAGTTAATTCATTAAGCGGACGATAGTGCGGGATCTAAACTCGTAAAGATTTACTTAATGCTATTCCAGAAGTAAAAGATGGATTTGCATTTTTATTTTACTCGCTACTCACTTCGTTTTTTTTCTTATATCTGAAACTTAATAGCACTTTTATATTACGTTTAAAATCTTTTTTGACGTGAATTTATAAAGCTGACGACGTACTTTTAATATTGTGAATCCTTTTACTGTAGAGTGAAATTTTAGTGGCGTTTTGTTCATATAGTTTAATGAAGGCGCAGAATTGAAGTGAAATGAAATGATTTCATGTCTTGCCTTTTTGATCTTAAAAAGACGACCACATTATTGGTTAGAATTGCTGACTTCTAAGTCAAAGGTTTTCGTTCAAAATGACCGCCGCCCATGAACTTCTTGTCACCACAGACACTGCTGAAGCGCTTCTAGGCTTTAGGAAGCTTATTGGATTAAAACAGAGGAGTCAATAAAGGGTAAGGAAGGGGAGAAGTGCACTAAACTTGGCGTACTGTAAATGGCGATCTAGTACAGCGTGTTATACACCAAACTTCATTCCACGCTCCACAACTCTATGGAACCAGCTACCTTCAGTGGCATCCGAACCGCTACGATATTGGAATTTAAAAAAAATAAACCTTCTCATATTTCAAAGGCTGGCAACGCATTTATAATGCCTACGATGTTGTGGGTGTCTATGGGCGGCGTTCATTACTTTCCATTAGGCGAGACGCTTGCTCGTCTGCCTATTTTATTATAAAAAATTGTAGCAAATCTCTCTGAAATCGGTTTGTGTTGGAGATATGAGAGCAATAAAGAAATGCGACGTATCAAAATCACTTGTTAATATACGGAACCGTTCAAATTTGGCACGGACTCTGTTTGCGTAATGAACGCTTGTTCTGGCAACTGGAGCTAACTCCGCACTAATCTTCGGCGATTTGGCAGCCGTCGGTGTTACACACACGTTTGTATGGACGCAAAATTAATGAAATATCTGCAAAAACCATTCCTTATATATCAAACGTATTATTCCGTCAACTTACATCAGGGACGTTATTTTATTTTATTTTAATAATCTTATTATCCGTTATATTGTTTAATTATGGTGGCGTATTATACAATATATTTCTATGAAGCGTATAAGTGGAGTGATATGAAATAAATGCGTGTATTGTGACTTTTTAAGTTGAGTTGACATTGGCATAATAGTTAAAGGCTATTTATAAAATACATAAAAATAAAAAGGCCTTTTATTCTTTGCAAGAGCTTTAAAAAATAACTAATTTACTTTAGTCTAATTTAATATAAACCGAACGAATACATAAAAAGATACAAAGGTATTTATAAAGATATATAGTGATATTGACAAGCTTTTTAAAAATTGAGAAAGACTTCGCTTGCCTCATCTCTAGCGGCAAATAATTCTACAACCGAATAGCGTGTACTGTGAAAGATTGGTCAAAGAATTTGGTATGATGAGCAGGCATTTTTGATATTAAGTTTTCAGTTGTTTTTAAACACATGTTAATGTGAGAAATATAAAGCGAGTCTTGAGATAAGAGGCGTGATAAGAGTTAAATAAAATAAAATTCTATTTATCACTATTTTATCTTAAAATAGCATTTAAAATTAAGTAAAAGGAAAGTTAGATGAGGGTAGATAAGCAAACTAACCAGAATCCATTACCATTTTTACAAGGCTGAGACTACGTCGTATGCAGATTACTTCCCGTCGGGCTAATAACGAAGCGTCAGCGGATGCGAGTAAAACATCCTGCATTTATAACAAAGGATATGTACAATTTATGCCCGGCGGTTTCGCCTGAGCTTATAGTTTTTAAGCTGCTTAAACAGCATTTAATAAAATATAGATCAATGGGCTACTTTGGACGAGGCTTTTACTTACGGAGGGGTTCTTGCAGCCTTATTATAATAGAAATAGAAAAACTTTAGAAACTTATAAGTGGTAGTGCCACGCTGCAGACAAATACTTTGTCAAGAATGTCATATTATTTGTCTTTAGCATGACTGGGCTGGCTCGCCCAGGGAAGCACCACACTCCCGCAGAAAACCGGCGTCCGAGTGATAGCTTGGCTACCGCGCTTCGTCCGGTAAGCGGTTGAGTTCCGGAAGCCCAACTCCCTCCCCCTTCCCTTCCTCCTCTCATAACAACTTTTCTTAAAGGCCATCAACGCTTCTGCACTGCTTATAGTACTGCGGATATTTATGAGCGGCGTTTATTGCTTTCCATTCGGTTACACGTCTGCTCGTTTGCCTTTCTATACCATAAAAACGCTGCCCATATAGACATCTGCAATACCATAGGCGTTACAAGGCGTTTGATGGTTTTTTGAAGGTTGCAATGTCATATCGGTTCGGAAATATGTCGAAGGTAGCAAATATAGGTAAGTAGGTAGTAAATTAAAAACGTGTTCTTCATTAAGAATCGATAAATATTGACAAAACATATTGAACAGTTTTAATCTAAAAATTATTTTAAATTCACTTGAATAAAACTGCTTGAGATGCAAAGCGTGTAATTTCAGATAGAACGCGTAATGTTGCTTGAATAACTCAACAAAGACCAAACAAAAATATTTTTTTCTGTCATATTTACAAGCTCACATACTTCGGAAATGGAAAAAAAATCAAATGGCGGTTCACAGAACTCTATTTTCGTATATTAAACGGAGCATTTCAACCCCCAAACGTTTCACAAGCGTAATGCAAAGTAAAAACCGAAGAAAAACAAACCTTTTAACCTTTAAAAACCTCAATAAGCAGCTCCCCCATCTTGTTACAAAATAACGTCAAATACGTGATGTTATTTGCCATAAACAATTTTCTTTTCGTGAATATTTTTGAAAAAAATTGGAACGAGATCAAAGACTCGACACCCGCAGGCTTTGAATGAGCTTTTGATAAACGGAAGTTGCTCCACAAAAGTCTGTTTCCAAAAGCAATATTTTATTTTTTATTTGTATCTCAGGTGGTAATTATGTGTTATAGATTTTTATCAATTATTGTATCATGACAAAAAGTAAAAACGCTGTAAATGGGCACAGGTTTTAATTTTTTTATCGCATTTCAGGATCAAAAAAAAATACTGCATACTATCGTCTAAGTCTTGTAGCTCTACGACCAATAGAAAATTTTGTTCATTGTTGAAACTATTTTTGAGTAGGGGAGACTGGGTACGGTTGTAACAATTTTTCTTTAAGTGCATACAGCACAACTACTACAGCTGTAAGCACTGAGATGAAAGCATTTGAGATGAAAGCTTAGTCATCTATGTTTAAATTCAGGTGAAAACTAGAAGGTCAGGGGTACAACCCATGGGGACAGTTGTAACACTAAAAATAACACAAATTAGACTTTTAGATTGAGTTTTATTCTTCAAATATTACCAAAATATGTCTACTTAAACAAATCAAAAATATTTAAGCCACAATTAGCAGTCTTATTAGAACTAAACGGAAGTAAATCAATAAATTTAATATTTCTCCTTCTGAATATTTAACACCTGTACTTTTATAATCAGACTTACTTTTTTTAATATTACTTTTTTTAATTTTACTTTTTTTATAAACACTAAATCACTTCTAACACACAAAATAATCTCTATAATCTGTCTTCCAAAACTAAGTTAGGTAATAATTCAACTGAACTTGATAATCTCAGTTTAAATAAAATATTATTTTCCTATACTTAATCGGATTATATATAATATCTATTATATATGCGATAATAATTGTAATAAGTGAGAGCATTTTTTACAGCCTCCTTGACACTGAATTCAACGAGCTGAATTCTAGACCCACTTCTTAAATATGTTTCTATGCAAACAAGGCAATGATATTCTTATTCTTTGGATGTTTCTGGTGGTATATCATCATCCTTCTTAATGTTTACAACACTTTAAAACACTCTCTAAGAAACATTTTGAGAGATCCGAATCCCATCCGAATCCACTGGTGGTACAATCGGTAAATTATTCACCCGATTTAAACGCGCGCCCGAAAAGACGACGCCCGCGTAACGTGTTACACGATCCGGACGACGAAACAGCGTCGTTCGGATCCACTCATGACACCAACACTCACACGCACCCCGGCTCTAGCCGAGCACGTAGAGTAGGGAACACTTCTACACCGGCCGCTTACACGACACATTCTCTCACGTACCCGGTCGGTTCTCACCCCCTAGATCTTAGGGTCTATGGGACTAATAGGGACTATAGTTACTAAAGTTCAATCCTCCCCTACATGTTTAATGTAGAATCATGACGAGTTTAAAATCAGCACACACACATATGTGTACCTCCGACACGGCGTCAGGCCGATGGAGTCTGCGATTTGCGCAGATTCCCAATTATATTTTACTTGCCCGCGGGCTTTCAGCCCGCGGGCCCTGATTACGATAAAGCTGTTAAAGCCAATAGGCTACCAGCATTAACATCTTCGAATCCAGCTTAATGTTTGTTTTACTTTTTTATTTACCTCAGCATCTGCGATACATAAATGTTATAAAATTGTTGTTACAATCGTCCCCATGAAAAATGTTACAACCTTCCCCACCCCCATTTTAAATTGAAATTGTCAAAAACTCTAGGTAGCAAAACTAGTAAAAAATACCCACTAAGCTTATTATAATCTTTAATTTGTAACGAATACTTAAGCACGTTTTGAAATACGAGAATACTATTAAGATTTAAACTGTATCATAAAGAAATTCATTAAAAATACTTACTTTTGGTTGGCAAAACACAATAGGCCTCCTTGTAAGCGTAAGCACCGCGCGAAAGGTGACATTATACTGGTAATCTTGTTGAGACTGTTAGTCCGTATGCCCCTTACCTTGTACTCTTCACCTACCGTACATAGTTTCAATAATATTTGAGCTGTTACAACCGTATCTTGTTACAACCGTACCCAGTCTCCCCTAATCAGACACAAGTTTTTCAGAAAAACATATAGAGAGAAATATGAGATTCCGTTAGAAAGAGCAAGGCCGGCTTAACTGTCTCTAGGTGGTGGTGGACGGCATTAAGGTTGGTATGTATCCCCCTAATATTACAGAAATTCATGCAAAGCATGATAGGGGGTGCTTTGGATCTGCTGCTCTTGCCTTGGGTAGGATGGAGAACAAGCGGAATTTGGCCCTCCCCAGAGTACGCAGGGCAACCTGAGCAGGGGCGCTCAGGGAGGGATTCTCCAGAACGGGTAGTGCTGGTACCCTCCTGGGGTACTCCTATATTAAATGCCGCTGTCATTGTGGGAGGGGGAGGGGTTGGGCCTCCGGAACTCACCGCTCACCGAACGAAGCGCGGTAGCAAAGCTACCACTTAGACGTCGGTTTTCTGCGGGAGTGTGGTACTTGCCCGGGCGAGCCGGCCCATTCATGCTACAGACAAATATTGTGCAATACTTGAAAAATTATTCGTCTGCAGCGTGGCTCTACCACTTCAAAATATAATATCGTTATCATACATTTGTTTTTCAATCCCAAGTAGAAAACATTTTCCCATAGACAGACTTTTACCTTTAAATATTTGATATTAACGTTGAGTCACGTGTAAATTACGTGAGATAATTTGTGAGTATATTACTTTAGCTGCCTTCAAAGGGTGCCTGTGTTATCAACAGTAATTTAAAGCGTGAAGTGGTACTTCGTATTATGTTATCAGTAATTAAGTCAATTAATGTAGGTATCACATGTTGTATATGGCCGGATAAATACCAATAAGTATGTAGTCATATAATATTTGAAGTGCAAATCTCAAGTAATAATAAGAAATCATTTTTGTTTCTTTTAATTTAGTAGTTATAATTAAGTTTCCATTAATTACGTTACACGAGTTACAGGCTCATCCCTAACTCAGGCACTATCTGATCTAGGGATGAACCTGAGGTTGATGATGAAAACATTGACGGAATAACTGTATTTTGTCTGTCTTTCCGTTTTATGTATTAATCTAAAAATGTTAAACGAATTTGATTGGGACACGACTGAAAAAATGAATTATAAAGTCGTAACAATTGAAACTATATTTCAAACGTTTCAAATTATTCTTTAAAAAAAATGTTTTTCAAAACACCTTATAAGTTTATTTTATGGGATAGGAAAGCGAACGAGCAGGCGTGTCAACTAATGGAAAGCAATCAACGCCGCCCATAGACATCCGCAGCGCCATAGACAGCGCAAAAGCATTACCGGCCGTTGAAGAGGGTCATTTTGGAAGAGAAGAGAGGGGTGGGAGGAGAGGGAGAGGGGTTGGGTCTTCAGAACTTAACCGCTCACCGGATGAAGCACGGTAGTGAAACTACCACTCAGACGCTGGTTTTATGTGGGAGTGTGGTACTTCCTTGGGCGAGCCGACCCATTCACGCTACAGACAAATGATATGCCATTTTTGACAAAGTATTCGTCTGCAGCGTGGCTCTACCACTTCGTAAAAGCCTCTACAGATCCTCTATAAACCCTGACAAAACAAAACTATTATATATCTTGTATACAATACAGCTCTTGATTTATAATATTGATCCTGTCACCACTGGCTGATGATAATGCATCATCAGCTAGCGGCAATTCACTGTTGCACAAAAGCCTCCTTAAAGCCATGCCACCACGGCCGATCTTCGGCGACACCCATCCAGTTAAACATCATGGTTACGGACACCTAACCGGGGGCGTCCCACTTTAAATTTACCACGAGACGGTCTCCACTCCAACTGTTGTTGATTCTCCCAAACTCACTATCACTGTTCATTAGGCATAAGACTAAGTTGTTAATAAATGTAAATGAGATCGTGTGCAGTTTCCATAATTTGTAGTTCGTGTGTAGGATTAAGTCGCCATCTGCAGTCCACAACTGCGGCAATGGTTATTTCGAAGCCATTTACTACTGACTCTCGACGCATTGAAGCTTCAAATTAAGTGTCGACGCCAAGTCGAACGAATCATTGTTAAACTATGTTTGTTAACATAGAAAATTTATGAAACTGTCTTTTATTTTATATGTAACAAAAAAACAAAGTTAAATACATATAGTTAATCACATAATTAAAAATTTCCTTTGCTTTTCCAAGAATCTAGGATTAATAGCAGGATGCACTGCGTGCAGATGAGGGTGACGGTTGAAGTCAGTAGGGATTTAGTCCACTTCTTACCATCATGTCGTTATCTATTGCTGGACTATTATTTAAAAATGTTTGTATCAATTAAAATAACCTAACTAGCGATCAAAAATTTACCAAAACTTCACAATCGGAAGAATTAATTAAGGGCGTATACGTAACAAACAAAATCATTAATTTCTATATATACCTAGCTACGTTGTGGCGTTACCAGCGTTGCTCGTTGGTCGTTTTTTCAATTGAGGAAAAGGTTTAATTTAAAATAATTTATTGTTTACTATTATTAAACCAATGTGTAATTCTTTGTATGTATAATCGAGCGAATTTATATCAAACCTATTACCAAATTTTCCTACAATCTTCATATCAAAAATGTGCTAATACGTCGGCAGATGTTGTCTTCAGTGGTTTTGTGCCAGAAACCTTCACGCGAGTGCCAATAATAACTATACGAACTTTCATCGGAATCTGATGAACGACGAATGAAAACGACAACGTGAATTTTCATCAACAAAATAACAATTCGAACTTTCATCAATAAAATAATAATTCAAACTTTCATCGGGATATAATGAACTATGAATGAAAACAACAATTCAAACTTTCATCGGAATCGTATGAACGATGACTGAAAACAACAATTCGAACTGTCATCGGAATCGAATAAGCGATACATGAAAAAATGGGGAACGACAGCACAAATATATTTATATATAACATATTATGTCAATTGACTTAAAATTGTAATTTAAATTTAATTTTCCCTCCAACAAAACGTCGATACCTAGAAATCAACGGTAGCTCGTTAAACTGCGGAATCCAATAAGCGGGTCTCACCTGCGCTGTCTTTGAGTGTAGGAATGCTCGGAACGCCGTACATTGTACCTTGCAAATCGCAATTTATTACTCTTCAGAACATGCCGTTCGATTTGTGCGTCTCTTTTGGAACATTGCAACTCGATACCGGGGTCATTTATTTGACCAAAATATTTTTGCACCATGTGGTAGTAACTATCATAACAATAAAAAATCGATTTCCCTATGAGGAGTGCTCCAAGGAAGTGTTTGGGATAATTCCGGCCGCTGAATTGCACTACTGCACAACTCGCCACAAGGAAAAGTTTAATCCCCACCATCTGGATAAGTGGCGAAATTTTATTCAACGAAAGCCTTCGTTTAATTCGAAGACCCTTATCGAAGACGTTAATGCGGTGTCATTTTCTATTTATTTGGTTTCAATTTTAAGTCCATATTACAGTTTTTACCAAAGCCTTTAACTCCCTCAGTTCATGTTATATCAGTGGCTTGAAGATGAAACGTTTCAAGGCATTTTTACACTTCCAAGTTTTAGAACAAAAGTAATAAAAGTTATACGTGACCCGGCCAAGGCGAGCTCTTCCCATTTAATAATTTGCATACCATTGCCTAAGCGTTTGAGATGGAAAAAAGTTTTGTAAAACCAAATAGCTACTAACCCGTTTTAATAAATGATGATGGTTGCTGAGGAGTTCTCAAGAGTGTCGATGAGGCGATTAAAAGAACAATTTTACTAATAGATGCAGCGTATACCTGGGTAAAAAGAACCTACCTGCAACCGTCAATCCAATTGTCCTATTGCTGCAACAGTCAATTTTGACACAGCTTAGTAGAAATAGAAGAATGTCTGAAATAAACAAAGACTTTGAAACTACACATCGTTTGTTTGGTTAGTGAGAAAGAAACATGAGTTACGTGAGTTCCGCTTTCGCAAATTAAACCCGATTTCACACCTTCGGCGACAGACCGCGAACCGCAGCGCTTTCGAGCGCAGGAGAAAACTCGTTTGAATTATTTATCTTTTACTCCATTTTTCAACGATTCAAAAAGTTTCTTGGCCACCTTTACGAGAAGACGCCACTGTTCACTGTCTTGTATGACTTCTGGCCAGCCGGTTGTTTGAAGTTCGAACGAGTAGGCCTCCATTGATACCTGAATGGAAAATCTGGAAGTTATTCCCAAGTACCACAATCCTCAACTTCAAACCACAGTATATCCTTATTATAGGTGTTTAAAGATATAATTTCATTCAATTCCTCTCCTTTTTTAATATATTCATACTGCTATTAAGAGACTATTACTCTCAACATCAGCATTGAAATAAGGCAATATTATAATAATTATAGTAAACATATGAGAGTAATCGCAAATTTTGCCAATTCCTTAAATCTGGATTCGCCTTAAGCATCTTTGAAATAAAACAGTTCATTCCATAAATGTTTTTTATTTTTGGTTTCATTTAGATTAGATTTAATATCCCTTTAATGGAGTATCCTAAGAGAATACCAGCACTGCCCGTACTGGAGAATCCCTTCCTGAGCGCTCCTGCTCAGGCTGCCCTACATTCTTTTGGGAGGGCAAAATTCCGCTTATTTCTTAACAGCAGCAAGTCGAAGGCGCTCACTGTCATGCTCTGCGTGGACTTCTGCAACGTGAGAAAGATACATACCAACCTCAACGCCATTCACCACCACCTAGAGACAGCTATGCCGGCTTTGCTCTTTTTGACGGAGTCTCAGATTTCTTTCTCTACGAATACGTCATACCTACTGTATTATAACGATATGATAGAGCACACGTCGAACACGACTCTCAATGACGGAGGGAAGACACCGCCAACTATCCTTCGGTGTGGGAGTTTTATGCTCGAAATCAGGTTTAAGCAAAGCTCAGTGCATAAAGCACTTCTTTCCTTGGGAATCGAAGTCGAGTGGGCCTGACGGCACCCCTCCAATTATGCTAGAAATATGTGCTCCAAAGTTGGCTCCGGTTCTCACGTGGCTTTTTCGCTATTCCTATACCACAGGCGTAATCTCGACTTCATGGAATACAGCCTTAGTACATCCAATCCCCAAAAAAGGCGATCGCTCTGATACGGGCAACTATAGCCATCACCTCTTTGCTTTCCAAAATAATCGAATCCATTATTCACTGCCAGCTCTTACGTTGCCTCGAGGAGCATTAGCTGATTAGTGACCGCCAGTATGGGTTTCATTAGGGTCACTCAATTGGTGACCTTCCTGCATACTTGACGCACCCATGGGCGAAGGCGGTAGAGAGCAAAGGAGAAGGCGTAGCAGTTAGCTTACACATAGCCAAGGCCTTCGATTGGGTGTGGCATAAGGCTCTTCTAGCAAAATTTTCATCTTTTGGACTGCCCGAGAAACAATGCAAATGATACACTAGTTTTTTCACGAAAAGGAGGATTAAAGTCGTGCTAAACGGGTTTTGTGAAACCAGTAAATGCTGATATCCCACAAGGCTGTGTACTATCTCCTACACTGTTTCTTCTGCACGTCAACGATATGTTGCAAATCAGTAGCATGCGTTGATTTGCAAACGATAGCACGGTGGATACCTTATACTTCCGCTGTGCCAATATTTTTCAGGCACACGTTGAAGAGTGTCGGAACAAACTTGTGTCCGAAATCCAGACTTCATTAGTTTACTAAGTTTCGGATTAGGGTCAGCACAACTTAGTCAAATTTACACCAAAAAGACACAAGTTTGCGCGTTTACCACTAAAAAGATCGCCCCTCCCTTTGTCGCCTTCTTCCCTTCCCTTTATTGTATCTTCTCGTCATGAAGACACTCCCGTTGATAGGAAGCCATGTATCGGAATTCTTGGCGTCGACACTTCGAATGACGTTCAGTTTCGAGGTCACCTGGAAGATAAGGCCAAACTGGCCTCCAAGAAGTTAGGTACTTGGTAGAGCGAGACAGTATTTCACGCCGACTTATCATCTTCAACTTTACAAGGCACAAGTCAGACCGTCAACCTTAAAGATGCCGCTGATCGTACCAGAGGCATAAGATTGTTGTACCTTATGAAAAATTATTGTACATGTTAAATAACATTAATTTATGCAGTTATATGCAGTTATATGCAGTTATATGACCGTAATTTTTCAATTTTTATAATTTTCACACGAGTGCACTGCGTAGTTGATGGCGCGAAATGTTGTGCAATTCAAAAATTTTACGAAAATTAAATGACTCCATATTTAATCAGTTAATTATTAAATTTAATATTGACATTGTGTCGCTCTGTATTGTTGTTGGAAAGCTCTCAAACTATTTAAACTTGATTTTGTTCCAAAAATTTTTTTTTGAACATAATCTTATTATTGTACATTTGCGTATGATAATAAATCACTATCGAACATCTTACTTTGGCATAAGGTTTATATATATATATATATATATATATATATATATATATATATATATATATATATATATATATATATATATATATATATATATATATATATATATAGTAGGAAGTAAATAATGTAGAGAAGGAGCTAAGAGTAAAGTGAAATGGTAACACCGTACCCACAGAAAACAAAAAAGTAATATGGCCGTTGGAATGGCGTCATAAATACTTTCTGACGTTGTTTATATTTGCGGAAAAATTTTAACTTCATATGTCCACATTACTAAGAAGCTGCAATTAAAATGTAATTTATTTAATTGTGTTAACAAATGGGTGAATAAAAAATAATGTGTTAGAACTCATTGGTGACACAATGTCAAACAACACAGTCGGCTCATCGGGGCATGCTCCCGGCAAAATACGTGGACCAGGAAGGCCTCCGAAACGAACATGCACTTGGTGTGCTGAAAGTAAAACTCCATTAAAATATGTACTGCCCACTGAGAATGGAAAAAAAGAATTTTGCTCGGAAACATGTCTTTCTGAATTCAGGCAAGCGTATAGCAAAGGAGCCTGTCTTCACTGTGATAATGTAATTCGAGGTAATGCTCCTCCAAGCAGCAAAAACTTTTGCTCTACTTATTGTTTAAACAAATACCAGAAAAAAAATGAAAAACGTACGACATCTCCACAGTCAGGCAATGGTGCTAATGGTTCAGAGAATCATTCTAACAATAATTCTGCGGGATCATTTTACGATATATATCAATCTTTTGATTGGAGCGAATATATGAAGGAGACTAACAGTGCAGCAGCACCGCAAGAATGTTTTAAACAAGCTCCAGTACCACCTGTAAATGATTTTAAAGTTAACATGAAATTAGAAGCATTGGATCCACGTAATTTAACATCTACATGCATTGCCACTGTAGTTGGTGTTTTGGGACCCCGATTAAGGTTAAGGCTTGACGGTAGTGATAACAAAAATGACTTTTGGAGACTAGTAGATGCTGGTGATATACATCCAATAGGACATTGTGAGAAGAATGATGGAATGTTACAGCCACCCCTAGGATTTCGTATGAATGCTAGTAGCTGGCCAATGTTTTTGCTCAAGACATTAAATGGAGCAGAGATGGCACCTGCTAAAGTTTTTCAGGCAGAGCCACCTACTCCAAAGTCAAATTTGTTTGTTGTTGGTCAAAAATTAGAAGCTGTTGATAAGAAAAACCCGCAGCTAATATGCTGTGCTACAGTTGGAGCAGTTAAAAATGATCAAATTCATGTGACCTTTGATGGTTGGAGGGGTGCATTTGATTATTGGTGTAGGTATGATTCAAGGGATATATTTCCTGTTGGATGGTGTGCTAGAGCTGGTCACCCTTTACAACCTCCAGGTCAAAAAAGTGCTGTGGCTCCTTCAAGGTGAGATTTTATATTAGCTGTATTATATACAAACTGTAATTAGTTATGAACGGTACTCTTATGCATCTGCTATATTTTTAAAAATAACTCACACACCACTTTTTGTAACAAGTAAACGTCTTTGACCTTAAATAAACAAGATACCAGTTTCATCTTAATTGATTAGAAATTTTTTATTTTTATCTCTAATTATACACTTATGAACAATCACATAAGTGAGTTATACTAGTTATTTATACAAGTTACGATAACTACATAAAAAATTGTTATGGATTTTTAAGATAAGGGAATATTTTAATCAATATTGAAAATAAAGAAAGTTCTAAGACATACAAATTGCATAAACATCTTGACACATTGATTGTTGCAACTTTATTTTGCAATGCTGATTATCATCATGTAAATATTTAGCTAAAATCTGACCTTATGGCCAATTAAAGATTGTAATGGGTATAATCTATATGTAATTATGTATGTAGCTGGTGTATGGATCGCAGAGGGAAGGACATTCCAGTAAACCTTTATGAAAAATAACACCCAAATTCAAGTTCTTATGTTTGTACATCAATTGTTTTTTGTATTTCAGTCCACTATTTGACTCTATTTTCATTAAAGAAATTTGAATTTTCATTTCAGGTTTAAGCTACGCCCTAGTGGCATGCCGAATCCAGCTTTGCCCGAAGGTGGATCCACTGGTGGTCCTAATTCAACTAATTCTGGTGCTCCATCTCCAATGGTTAATGTTCATTTGCGAATTCGTGAAAGTTGTACAGGGGGTAGCACTTCTTTGCCCAGTATTGTATCAGGAACAGGACCTTCAGGTGCTGCAGAAGCTCTTGTAAAAGAATTATTGAGTGTTCACCCAGACCCACAGAGACTGACTCGAGCTATTCTTACTGCTTCTAGTAGCTATTCAAATATAACAAATGTACAGGTAACTTTTTTTGGTTTTATGTAGAAAGTAATATTATAACTTTAATATTGAAAGCAGTAACAGCTTATTATATATAACCAAGCATTATTAGCTCGCTGCTTGTTCATAAAATGTCACAGTAAATTTTTCCTTTTTGGACTCTTCTCCTTTCATCACACTACATTACATTTTCATTTATAAATATCAGAAGACATTAAATAGAACACCCCCTTTTACGTCCACATAATTTATTGATGTTGTGACCAATATACTATAATATTAAAACATTACCATTTTTTTAAATATATACTTGTGATATCTTATCTTACTATGATGTTAATATCTAGGCTCAAGCATAGAGATAAACTGTCCAACCCTTCAATAAAGGTGGGACAGTTTTTATCATTTTAATTTTTTTATAGAAAATTTGTTTTATTACTATGTTGCCTATTTCTTTATTAGTCTAAAGTGGTATGATTTATGAAAAAAAAATTAGTGTCATGAGTTTATGATTACAATATTATGTATTTGGTCAATCAAAATCAAGTTATCTAGTTTTAATATTGGTCATACTTAGGTGGGAGGAGGCCATTGGACCAATTCCCTAACCCCTGGATGTGTCTTGTTAAGCTTAAAATATCAAATTATTAGATTATATAGGTTAATTAGGTATAAGTTTTACTCTGCTAACAATTTTGGAGTACATGTTTTTTATAATATTTATCTACTTTTCACTTATGTTTGTACATCTTAAGGCCCTGCAAATAGATGAGGGTGTTATTTTTTGAATAATTTATTTATTTATTTGATACAAAAACAAGTTACAGTCTTGAAAGTGTAATATATAATATAAACTTAATAGTGCCCAGACTATATCTCTGCAAATTTGCAAACAGCATGGCTACATAATTACAATAGGGTTACTTATTTATACTTATATTACAATAAAATATAATCAAATGAAACAGATAAAAAAGGATAACAGTAATCTCATGTGTGATCTATCGGCCGCCAAAGATTTGCCAGAGTGATCGCTTTGGTTGGTGTAATTTACTATTTAAAATATTTTTTTTGATTCATTGTTTTTGTACTGTGCTCAATTAATATATTATCGTATAAGCGACAAATGTGTACCATGGGATTATAATGTGATATTTTGGATAAGATTTTTATGGGGATTGTGTGATCATCATTAAAATTTAGAAAAAAAAAGAGAGTAGTTTTGGGGAGTCTATATGTGAGTGGATTATTTTATATAAGTAAGTCAAATCATGGCAATCACGGCTTTAGTATAGTCTGCAAATATTACAATGATTAATAAATAATATTACTTTAAGGTATCTACAGGAACAAAAAATTATGCAGTTAAAGTGCCATCTGACCTTACAATTGAAGAACTGAATAATTGGCTCAAGTTAGTGTGTATGGGAGTGGGTTGTTGTGTTGGAATGATTGAAGTAGATAATGGAGAAGCTGCTGGTAGACCTTGTTCTCTTTGTGGAGAATCAACATCTAATGGATCAACATCTTCCCTTGTTAAAAGGCCAAACAATGTAAGTATCAATGTGTCATATCTTTAATACTAACATTAGTGTTAAGTACTATAAAAAACTTAGTACTATAGTGATACAGTGGTTAATGTATTACTAATATATAAAATATATGAGAAGGATAAATGGAGCTAGGTTAGTCACTTTTGTTTTAGAAAATAATCACAGGATCCCCAATAGCTTTTACAAGAAAAAGAAAACAAAAAAATGGACATAGATTTCCCCAGACTTTACAAAAATGAAATTGATTTTAATTATATCTAATAATTCCAAGACCTTTAAAGATGTATCAATCATACACATCATATCATCATAAAAGAGTTCATAAAAGAGATCATAAAAGAGTTTGTACCACATTAACAAGTATGCCTATAAAGAAAAAAAGAATAAGAATCATAGTTTAGCCCATAGAAAGGATAAGAAAGTAAAAAGGCATCATACACTGAAAAAACATTGAAAAAATGGTGGATTAAAAAAGGCTGTTAAGGAATTAAACATTAAAAAAGCTTGGATGCTTAATGTTTGTACTGAAAGTATTTCCGCAGACTGGACCAAGTCGAGTAATATATATATATATATATATATATATATATATATATATATACATATATATATATATATATATATATATATACATATATATATATATATATATATATACATATATATATATATATATATATATATATACATATATATATATATATATATATATATATATATATATATATATATATATGTGTGTGTGTGTGTGTATGTATAAAAAGGAGACAAAGGTGAAATTGGAAACTCAACCAATTAGCCAAACATGGGCAAGAAGTACACTTGGTGTAATGATATAAGTCAAAATAAGATTAAAAGATATAAAATTTATAAAGATATAAAAGATATAAAATTAAAACATTAAGAGTCTAACCAAATTTAAAGACACAATAAAAGTATATAAGTCATTGAAATGGCAATGGACCGGACATATGATAAGGGAAAGAGAGGAGAAATGGACGAAAATAGTCTCAGATGGATACCACATCCAAGAGATAGGAAAAGTAGCAAAAGGCGACAGACAAAACGCTGGGAAGATGCTTTCAAAAGAGTTGCAGGCCAAAAATGGTTAGGATTAACAAGCAATAGAGTGGCATGAAAATCTTCGGAGGGAGGCCTTTGTCGAAGGAAAGCTGTCGATTCTACAAATTAAATTTAACTAATTAATGAATGATAATTAGTAATAGACAGTAATAAAGGCATTATTTATTTTTTTAACTTACAAAGTTGCTTGTTTGGAAATGTGTAAATTGGAGTTAAAAATAGTTACATTAGTTTATTATTTTCTATACGGGATAGGAAGGCAAAAGAGAAACATATATAAATAATTTTACTTTCACATTGCTTTTGTTTATAATAAAGTGAAAAATAATTAACAAAGAAGATATTAGACAATACAGAAAAATAGTCATTTCTAAGTTTTGAATATTTTTACTAGTCATGCTTAAACTATTTTAACTTTTTTAATTTTATCCAAAATAACATTTTCACAAGAGTTTATATTGCAACCTTAATATTTATCATACCTTGTTATTTGTCAAACCTATGTTCAGCCGAAATCTATCGCAGGTTGATAATGAGGATGATCGTGATTTAAGATTTTTTTTTATTTAAAAAGTCCAATCTTGAACTTTTTAAACTAAAAAAATACTTATGATACACGGTAAAAGTCGACATTTATAGGTAACAATAAAAATTTACTTTTATATTATAGATACATACTTAAGACACTGTAATAATTTTTTAATTGTTGTTTAAAAAAGATTTTAAATGGTTTGGAGACAAAATCAAAATACCAGCACTTTCATTGTTGGATTAAGTTACCCCGAGAGTATCCATTGCGTCATCTACGACACATAATCAAATGTTCCAGGAATCATCAACGGCAAGCAGTGTGAATTGCGAAGCTTCCGGTGCCAAATTGGCGCGTGTGTCCCCCGAGAGGCCGGAGCCTGCCTCGTCCACGACTGGCGCGCCTCCCCCTCCCGCTCCCGCCACTCCCCCCGCCGACTGGTCCGTTGAAGACGTTATCGGATTTATAGCCGCCGCCGATCAGGCCTTAGCCGCTCACGCCGACTTATTTCGCAAACATGTAAGTATACTTTTAGCAGTGTTACTGATCGCGTGACTAGAGGATTTTATAGAGAGGAAACGGTGATTTTTGTTCAGTGCCAAAATAAAAATAAATCTTTATTGTAGTTTATTTTATACTTTGTTTAGAACAACTTACACTTTAGGGACTTAAAAAATTGTTGGGCTTTGAGTTTAAAAAGAAATTTGTTCAAGGCTTTTTAATGTTAAGAGAAATGTCATTTTATTTATGAACTTTTGACGCGTTTAAGGAAAGCATTGTGTATTTTGTTACAGGAAATCGACGGCAAAGCACTTCTGCTCCTTAACTCCGACATGATGATGAAGTACATGGGTCTTAAGCTTGGACCGGCATTAAAAATTTGTAATTTGGTGACAAAAATAAAAAATCGTCGACATTACAGCACCTAACCGTAGATATTGTAAGTCACTCTTAGAGTCTTGAAGCTTCAAGTTTCTGTTCTATATTTTATTGGAGTTCAAAAATATTATTACACACAGTTAGAATCTCAGGAACTTGTAATTTTGTATTTTAACATGTCCATACAAAATGCAGCAAGAACCACGCTTCCTAGATTGCGAGTATAATCATTTTTAAAATTTTATATATTTTAATGTTTATTAGTATAATAATTAGAAACGAATTGTGAAGAGCGCCAACTTTTTAACCTAAAATTTTCGGCATTTTTCTCAAATTGAATACTTAAATAAACATCAAAGCAGATACTGGTAAATACGAACATTATTTCATTGTTGATTAATCAGTACTCTTGTGTACTTCGTTTTAATGGGAAAACATTACTGCCTATTTTTATTTACATTACTTACTAATGTTGATTTATTTTTGTAGTACATATAAAGGTATTCATCTAGTACAAGGATTAGATTCCTAATTAGATTTAGTTTCAAACATATTAATGTAATACTGAAATTATCTAATGGGACAAAATTAAGTTTTACCATCTAAAATGTATTTACCAGTAATGTAGTGTCGATATCACACTGGTTTTAAACCATAGTAGAAATTAGTGATGGGATGAGAAAATCATGTTACAAATTAGACCTGAAATACATATATTAAATTATATAAATCGACTCCAAATTATAATACAATAACATTAAACTTGAATGCAAAGTATTTACTATATAGTTATATGTAAATAGTATTATCGATGAGTGAAAATGCATTTAATGTACTAATTACTCATTTTACATCATAAGGCTATAAAATTGTAATGTGTTGATTGCTCCGGCTTTAGTGAATAGGTATTGTTTTATTGTACATAACTATTATTAATATTGCTGGCTAGTCGTACGTCGAAATATTACCTAATAAACTTCTTTTAATATTTTTTATACCATGTGGACAGTCAGAATTTTACTTGGCCAAAATCCGCGACAAGCAAACAAAAGTAGGAAAATAATAATCTTTCGGTTTTACTGGAGGAAGTAGATTTCCAGGAAACTTAAACTAAATTTTACCGACGGCCTTAACGGCTTAACGGCCGTCAACCGAACGACGAATGACAACACCAAACACACACCACCACTCTCTCATAATGAACACGACACGTGTTTCGGCATCATCAGGTATAGTACACTCTACGGAAGACAAGCGTTAAATGCTTAATGGTTGTTAGTAAGATTTAGTTAAAGAACCCTGGAAATCCACTTCTTCTAGTAAAAACACATACATTATTATTACTTTTTATTTTTGTTTGCTTGTCGCGAATCTTAGCCAAGTAAAAATTCTGATTGTCCACATAGTGATGGATTTCCGCGAAGTAACGCCGGACTTTTCTTAATCGTCGTTAATCAATTTTAATAGCGTTATTGATACAGTTATACGTTTTCGACTTTAATATTTACAAGATATCGTCGTGTCGTGGTTATACTAGAGAACCGAGTTCGCGTCTCGGAAACTATAGTTCAGAAATATTCTAACAGGTTTGCCCCTCGCTCTACGATAAAGTAAAACACGAAAGATGCTTTTACACGGGTTAAAAGTTATCTGGAATAGAGTCCCGTACCAGACAACACCCTTAACTTGTTTTATTGGTAGTAATCGAGTCGGGACGTATAATTTGTTACATTACATACACGTAATCACAGACATTAATCATCGTAAATTACACAGTGCAATATCATTAATTAGACTATAAAGATATAATTTAAACTATATATATAAAAAATGTCAAAACCGCGGTAGCTCAGACAAAATTTCAGTCCCCGTGCTTCCACAGTTTTAATTTTATATGTCGCCACCGCATCACTTCAACCTTCCGTGTCCACATGCCTTGAACCGTGACATATGCTACAGATAGATGGAAGTATAACTTTAAACAAGGCTATCTATACGTGACGTGTATTTCGGCGTCGACGGTGGTTCGAATTAAAATGACCCCCCCCCCCCCCCGACTGAATTTTGGATTTTATGCACAAAATTGAAAAGGCAAATACAATATACAGTGAACAAAAAATTTAAAAATAGATTTGCTGATTTGCAACAAATTAAATTACAGCAAAACTATTCTTAAAATACAGCTCAGTATTCAAATTACATATTTGTATAAATTTTAGATTATTCTAAATTATTTATTTTACACAAATTACAATTATTATAATCATTTTATATAGAACAAAAAGGTGATCGCTCTGATCCAGCTAATTACAGGCCAATTTCCATCAGCTCTTTGTTCTCCAAAATAATGAAATCTATTATTAACTGCCAGCTCTTACGGTATCTTAAGGAGCATCAGTTGATGAGTGACCGTCAATATGGATTTCGTCAGGGTCGCTCAGCTGGTGATCATCTCACTTATTTGACACACCGATGGGCAGACGCGATGGAGAGGAAAGGGGAAGCCTTAGCAGTAACCCTGGATATAGCCAAGGCCTGCGATCGGGTGTGGCACAAGGCTCTCCTACCTAAACTTCTGTTCTTCGGCTGTTTGAGAAATTATGCAAATGGATCACCAGCTTTTTGACGGAGCGAAGCATAGAAGTCGTTTTAGACGGTTTTGCTCGGATTTAAAGCCCGTGATTGCTGGTGTTCCGTAAGGGTGTGTGCTTTCCCCTTCTTTGTTTCTTCTGCATATCAACAATATGTTCCAATTTAGCATGCGTGTTTTGCAGATGATACCACGGGTTTTGCCTTATGCCCCGGCCGTGCTAACATTTCTCGGGCATACGCCGAAGAGAGTCGGAACAAACTTGTGTCTAAAGTACAGACCTCATTAGACCAGGTCTTGGATTGAGGTCAGCGGAACCTAATCCAATTCAACCCCAAAAAGACACAAGTTTTCGCGTTTACCACGAAAAAGATTCTCTTTGTCATATCTCTTCGCTTTGGAGACACTCCCCCTAAACTTAAGCCGTATATCGCAATCCTTGGCGTTAAGATATCGTATGACGTCCAGTTTCGCGGCCATCTGGAAGAAAAGGCCAAGCTGACCTCGAAAAAGCTGGGTGTGCTCAGTAGAACGAGACAGTATTTCACATCTACCCATTGCCTTCAACTTTACAAGGCACAATTCAGGCCACACATGGAATACTGTTCTAACCTCTCGGCCGGGGATCCCCAGTATCAACTTCTTCCACATACACAACCGCATACAAAATCGTGCGATCCGAATTGTCGATGACCAAGATCTCGCCGATCGGCTTGATTATCTAGCGCTTTTATCATGGGGAGTGCTCCGAGAAATTGTTTGGAATAATTCCCGCCGCCGAATTCCACAACCGCATAACTCGCCGTAAAGTTTCATCCCCGCCATCTGGATGAGTGGCGATCTACTACGGTGCGTTTCTTTCGAAACTTCTTGCCACGCACCACCACTCTGTCGAAACAGCTTTGGCGGTCTTTCCGAACCGATACGACATTGGCACCTTTAAAAAACAAGACTACACATACCTAAAAGGCCAGCAACGCTTCCGTGACTCCTGCGGTGTCGCGGTTGTCTATGAGCGGCGTTGATTGCTTTCCATCAGGCGACACGCTTGCTCGTTTGCCCTCCTATCCCATAAAAAAACCAATATTATAGTTACTTATTCTGTGCAACAAATGGCGCCAAAATACATACGACGATAATTCGTCTACCTTTCGTGGCGATCAGCTTATTTTCCTAATCTGGGAGAGGTTATGTACTCTTGATTATGATAATAATAATCAGATGAAAAATTGATAATGATATTGGACATGCGGTGACCTTGATTTGACCTTAATGGGAATTCGGTGCGCTTAGCATTACGAAATGTAATTGACTTACACTGCTTTGTCAAGTGTATTCTTTTAAAGATTAATTTATTTCCCTCTGCAACGACACACATGAAAACACATTACATTATTACTTAATAAACAGTGCATATAGATAGGAAATGAGCGATGGCTCAGTCAAAACTTCCATTCATTGAGCAGAGAAACTGGTTTTATGCTACCGTCCTACCCTCACGGAGATGTAGTGCAACGCAATAACAAATATATATATTTAGCCCACTAATAAATCTACAATCTATAATCAAGCCTTATAATTATATACATAACAATAAAAATAATACGTGACAATACCAATACTGCTGAAATCCGACTGTTATAACTTGTTTTAACATGTTTGATTATTAAGTAACTCGTTACAAGCGAATACGTCAATCGCATACATGCGTTAATGTAAGCATGATGTATGCGACAGAATGTAATGAACGTGTTATTATTTTATTGGTAACTAAGTAGATTTTTTCCGCATCTGTGTCAACTAATGCAAATATATATAAACAGTACCTATAATGAATATCATTGTATAGAAATTCTATAGTAGATTAGGTCTTAGTGCCTTTCAATACTTAGGTGTACTTAAACAGTGGTTTGTCCGGTTTGGTCCGAAGCAGCTTTTCATAACATTTTATATCGAGTGAAATTCTGTTAGTGGTTATTGTTTTTGTAAACGTAGATTGAATGTACTATAGAACATTAAGTTTAGTTTTTGCAAGGTTTGATGTTACGCTGTTACACCATTACATACATATGGGTGTTACAGAATTTTGAACTTGTGCGCTATAATATCAATGTTCCTTTTATTATTATTTTCATCTGAAATATATTTTAGGCGATTATTATTTTTATTGAAGTATTTTAGATTTGCCGCTTCCAAGCGTTATTAATAATGTTTAAACATTTCATCATGTGATATTTCAATGTTATCTGTTATCTTGATAAATGATTAATAATATAGAGTAATTATATTGAGTTATTTAATTAAGACGTAATCTAAGTTTTTTTTTCATGACATACATAATTAATAATAATTAGTTGTCTGTAAATATTTAGGACTTTCAATATTTAGTATTTGGTATGGAGTTCCAGTGGCAGTATAATTTTCATGTTGATATGATCGAGTTTTATGATTTCATGTTTTCCTTTCGATTATGCAGTTAAGTTAATGACTTTTTATATATATCATCCTACTGTCATCAGGTTTAGGTTATATTTTTGGTAATTATTACTTGTCTATTAAATTACGATTGTATATATTATAGAAACAATAGAGGTGTGTGAATAAGTTTCACAAAACAAAATATTATTTTCTTACTGTAGAATTTGAATAATTTTATGTACATAGGCAAGATTGGAAACAGATGTGTAAAAATAAAATAAAATCAAAATATAAAGTTTGTTTTATCTTTGAACCTTATTATTTTCATTTGAAAGATGTCTTTCATTGTTTAGAAGAATTTTAAAACTGTTTCTGCAAACACCATATGTTTATGACAAATAACTTAGTTTATTTCAAATGTGACTTCCCATGAGTGCAATCCTATCATTTTTGCCCTTTTCAATATTAACGTGAGCAAGTCAGTTTTATTGTTTGTTGTTCGTTATTATAACGTTCGTTGGAGGTTCTATAATTAAAAAACGGCGTTCAGTGATCGAAATTCGATGGTATATCATCAATTAGCTTTGCACCTGTAGTGCTCCTCAGAGCTACGCGAGCGTTTCGGGCTTCTGCCAAATTACAGCGAATTCGGCCCATATAATTACTTTTCGCGGGTTTGTTGTTAGAAGGTTATCAGGCAACTAAAACTAACTTATCTTTGTCGCATAATCCTAGTTATTGTGAATTAAAACAATATATTTGTATCTATTTTAATGGCAGAAAAAGCAATAAAAGCTAGTAAAATTAAAGCGCTGCTGGAAGAGGGGTGTTGGCCCTCTTACGTCTCGCAACGGTTAAACGTGAGTCGTTCAACCGTCCAAAGAACCTGGACTCGATACCAAGAGACAGGTTCCGTTCGGAGAAGGAAAGGTTCTGGGAGAAAACGTTGCACACAACCACGAGACGACAGTTTTTTTGTGACTCAGGCTCTGGGAAACCGCAAATGCAGTTACATAGACCTCAAAAAAAAACTTTGAAACCTTACGAGGAGCACAAATAAACGGCTGATATACGCAGTCGACGACCAGCACGGGCCCCCCAGTTACTCCGTAAGCACCGGATTGCTTGATTGAGGTTCGCTAGAAATTGCCCATCTTGGACACCAGATGGAGTAGCGTACTTTTCTCCGATGAGGCTCGAATTATGGTGTTTGCGTGGTGAGGACCGATGTCGGCGAGTGTTACCAGATTGGTAGACCAGGGGAACGTTATGCTGACATGTGTTTTGTAGATATCACCCCCTAAGGTGGAGGAACTGTTATGCTTGCGGCGGGCGTAACTCCCGTTCGTATCGAGATAGTATTCATTGAAAAAGGCTCACTAAATGCGCAAAGGTATATAACATAATTTCTTTGTCAACATGCACAACCCGCACTGTCTGTAATCGGTGAAGATGCCATTTACATGGATGATAATGCTAAGGCCCATTGTTCTGGCGATGTAGATGCTTATATGCAATAGGTCGGTATTCGTCGTTTGGAGTTGCTAGCGTGGAACCCCGACCTTAACCTCATTGAGCACCTCTGTGACCTAAAAAGGCGAGTACGATCTGTCCAACCACCACAAAACATCAGGGAACTTAAACGTGTGATCTCGACTGAGTGGGACATATTTCACAGGATACCATCAATACCCGTTATTAATTTTTTTTAAATGTCTTTTATTAAAGTACCATAAAATACTCGTAGTCTTAATTTCACTATAACCATAAAAATTTCCATTTAAACACGGGTTTCTGTTTAGATTGAATAAAACATCGATCCTGTGAAGATTAAAATGTTAAAAAAAATTTAAAAAATAAAATTTTTAGTCATCTAAGCTAATGACATACTAAAAATATTAATTATTCATAGAAAAGACAATGACTGTAAGGTGCCCGTTTTTTTTTGCAAAGGATTCCAAAAATACGTATGTGAGTAATTTAAACCATTATCAGTCACTTATTGACAAGTACAAGTAGCAATCATTCGCCGCGTGAAATATCACGACAAAGAGACAAACATTACAGAGCAAAGGCAAAGCACCGCGTACGCAGATTGTAGGCAGTTGCTCCCGACACTCCGTTGCTACAAGCTAGTTTGAACGCTATCTCGCATTTCTCTCATGTCAACAAACATATGTTCGTGTTGAATGCCGAGTGTTAGAGTTTGAAAACTATCAAAATGGAGTTGCAGCAACATAAGGATGAAAACGGTAAGTCTAGTTAGTGAAAGTGCCGCGTGGTGTTATTGACCTCGCGATTGCAATTTTTTATCCAACCTTGCCTAGTTGTGTTGAATGAGGATATTAAAATTTATGGTACTTTTAGATACAAAGGAACTGTAGCTGTGAAGATGGTATGCTTGTTAAATATGCGATGCATCTACTTCAACAGTGTTTAAAAACTTAATAAGTATAAAATAAAAGGAAACGATACGTGTAACTTTCTATAAAACCAAAAATGCAGAAATAAAATATTTATTTCTGCATTTTATGAAAATTAATAAATAATTTGCCGTTTTACAAATAAAAAAATTGTAAGATTCTAATTGATGAAATTATAAGATGTTGAAATGAAAGTACTTAGATCGTAATTAAGGACCTTATGAGCTAGACAGTAATTAACGGTCTCATAGTGTTACAACATATCATAATGTTCTTCTTAGATACGTAATTTCAAAGCGTAATTTATATAAATTAACATTAGGAATAATTAAAAAACTGAAATAAATATTCATGCAGTTGTGTTTCGCATATATATTTTAAAATTATATACTCCTTTGCAAAAAAAACGGGCATCTTACAATCATTGGCTTTTCTATGGATAATATTAATATTTTTAGTATATTAAAAGCTCCTTATTCGAGCTTCCTTCATTCGCGTTTTCACTATTCGCGGATTAAAAAAATGCGACCCAATTGCTATATTCGCGGCTAAAAGTTTCTTTATTCGCGGATCTAATAAGTACATATATAATAATAAAAGGATTCTAATCGGCATCCATCTCAATATCCTTTGTAAATGCCGTCAAATGGACTAATAAAAAAAGTAAAATAGATCTTATTACAACTTATTTTTTTATATAGTTGTTTTTTTATTTTGTCACCTAGAAACGTATCCCCTATAATAATCTCATATAAATTACCATTCCGTATTCACGGTTTCTATATTCGTGGCATTTTTATGGAACATATACCCCGCGAATAAAGAGCTTTTACTGTATCTCATTAGCTTAAATGACTAGAAATTCCTTTTTTCTGTTTTAGAATTTTTTTGAACACTTAAATCCTAGAATCGGTGGTTTAGTCAATGTTTACAGAAATCTGCGTGAAAATAGACATTTTTATGGGTATAGTGAAATTAAGGCTACGAGTATTTTATGGAAATTTAATAAAAAATGACGACTTATTAATAACTAGTATGACCTCCCCTTGCAGCAATTACGGCATGTAATTGTCTTGGAATGCTTTCCAACAGGCTTTTGATGGTATCCTGTGGAATATGCTCTCACTCGGAACATATATATGTATATATAGGCGTGTCACCTGATGGAAAACAATCAAAGCCGCCCATAGACTTTCGCAGCGCCATAGTGCGGGAGCGTTGCCGACCTTTAAGGAAAGTGTCATTATGGGGGGAGGGTGTTGGGTCTCTGGAACTTGGCCGCTCACCGTACGAAGCGCGGTAGGTAAGCTACCACTCACACGCCGGTTTTCTGCGGGAGTGTGGTACTTCCCCGGGCAAGACGGCCCATTCATGCTACAGACAAATATTAAGCCATTCTTGACAAAGTATTCGTATGTAGCGTGGTTCTACCACTATTACTATTTATTTTAACATTACTTATTTATCTTTACAGACTTTATTCCTTCCAAGCTTTATGACCTTATGACGAAATGCACTTAAAAATATATTATTTACTATAACAGTTATTATAAGAATTACTTGTCGAATATTTCCTTAGCTTAGTGATGAAGTTACAACTTACGAGTGAATGGTGGCAATTTCCATTCCCATATCGGCATTAATATAAGTATGGCACGTAGATACCTGTATGTATATTTATAGTTACCTGGTATTTAATACAAGTCTGGGTGTTCCACCAATTCGCCTTGGATAAGCATGGTAAGCCCATGTCCATTCACTCAAAAATATGGACCACCTTTGGACACCGAATAAAATACACAACCATGTTTGTTTATTTTTTAATATTTATTGCATTTTTTGTTTGTGTTTGGCAAAAGATAGACATACAAAATTAATGCATTTTTACCAATCAATCGAATGCTAGTTAGTGTTACGTATCAGAATTGCAATTACCCCTTGGCCCTATATCTTGCTGTGCTGTATAATATATTTATAGCTATGCTTATCTCAGGGTATCAAAATATGTCACGGTTCACTTGTATATTGATTTTTTCCTTCTTTACAAAGGCATCTGACACCTTCGATTTTGCTTTTAAACATAGCATATAAGCAATTGTATATACTTTACAGTATACATATATTCGTAGACCCAAATGGCGCAACGAAAAAGTATTCGCTTTCTGAGCCACGGGTAGATAGTTCTATTTTCTCATCGATATAAATATTTAAAAAATCAGTGTGTTTATGTACCCATAAGTTAGAAAATTCTAGCGTAGGTGTAAAGCGGTTTTGTTTTTTATATAAGTATATATTTTGTATTTACTCATAAAATCTTCAACAATCATATTAATAGAAAGTAACCAAAGAGCGAAAAAAATTTAATGTTGAACTTAAAAATAAAATTCATCTCAAATTGAAATCATCATTATCACCTCATGGCAGTCCACTACTGGACATGGCTCGATATTCAGCCATATGCGATCCGATTCTGCCAGCCGCTGTCCGTTCCACGATCGGCTAGCTTTTTTTTATATAGCAGAGCCTTTTGCGAACACATATGCTCGAATGCCTCTATGTCGTATCGACATGAAAACACCGCGGGTGGTGTACACGTAGTACGCGTAATACCCATATAGATACGACATAGGAGCATTTCATATATTATGATAAAGCTTATGTATTATGCTTAAATATTATGCATAATGTAAATGAGATTTGGACCGATTGGCTCAGTGGCGGGACCTTTCGTCCTTGAAGTCAGTAATTGCGGGTTCGACCCCCGGAATAAATATATGTATGGATTAAAAATATTTATTCCGAGTCTGATAAGCCCACCCAACGTGGACAAGCGTGGTGGAACGTCCGTTCCTCCAGAAATGAAGAGTCCCGTGCTCAGCAGTGGGACATGTATGGGGTGTTAAAGAAAAAAATAGAGATTTATTTTAAAAAAAGCAATGCTTTTGTTTCACACAGAAGAAAATCATAAATTTTACTCGTTTAGTAGTAGTGTACAAATTTGAGTATGCTTGCTAAGCTTAGTTTAGTAAATATTGTTTTTTTATTACGAATATTAATTATATTTATACGATTCAAACGGTTCAGTAGCAAAGTTATCGCTTTCAGAGTCAATTGTCGCCGTTTCAATTTCCGCATTGGGATGAAACGGGAAGGTCCGTGCCCAGCAGTGAGTCATAATTATAAGGGCTTTAGAAAAATAATATTTGAATTCAAATGAAAATGCTCTGTATTAGATTTACCTAAAGTAAATTATTTTTTTATGCCAAATATCAATTAAAATCTCATCTTTTGAGCAATTTTTAGTAATAACATTTTTCTGCGCGCCGAACAAATGTTTATTATATATTACATATCCTATTATAATTTCTGAAAGAGTTATGTAGGTAAGTATATGAAAAGTAACTCAGCAGAAATGCAGTTAATTAATAATACTAAGAATTTATTATTTTATTTTAGTAATAATTTTAAGGATTCATTAGGTAAATAACTATTTAAAAGCAGCCTAAACAGTACCAACAATCATGACAATTTTAATAGAACTGCCCTTTAATTACACTTATGTTTTGACGTCAGTGGATCGTAAACGTAATTAAAGATATTCTATTTCAAAAATATTCTATTTTAGCATAGGTATTTGGATAATCGCATTCAGCCGAATCATTTGCTTGTTGATATAATTAAAGTGTATTATATCTATACAAGGTATGCTCTGTTGATGCTGTACTATTACTACTGATATCACTGAACCATTATTCAAAAATCCATATCATTATAATCGTGATTATGAAATCATAAATTACTACAAAATTATATTGACAATTCCGAGGATGATGAAAATTTTTAAAACCATTGATTTTGTGCACATGTGATGATGTGAAAAAATATTTGTCTGTATTGCTTATTGTCATCTTAAATATAAGATTAGATATTATTGCTATCACAAGAAATTTTATCAGTTTTCTCCTTTGATATCAAAAGAAGTAAATGCTTTAATTTTTATTTTATTTTTACCTATAACAAATTGTACTAAAAAAAACTATATAACATATTTCAATAGCTGTGGCATATAAGCACCCTAGATAGAACATCACTAAAATTATATCATACTTCTCTTTTCAAACTGAACCTGGTCGTGCTATACTTAAATATTAATTTAATTAGAAACAATACTGGTTTATAATTTAATAAAGAATAAATTATTTAGATAGAATAAAGCAGCGTAGGATTTTTTTAAAATTTATATTAAGGTCAGTAATAATGTTATATTTAAATAAATGCATATACTCGATTCCTAGAATTCATAAATATGTAAGATGGTACTTAGCAACCGATAATCATGCCAATTTGTTCATTTTTTGAGTTTTTAGTGGCCACGATGAGCTTAGTGAAAATGTGAGCTATAAGAAAAAATAAATAATGGTAGGATACGAAAGTTCGCAGAAGGCAAATAAAGCTTTCAGCTACAATCAGGCGCCACATAGCGGGAGGGGTAGACACAGTCATTCAACACTGCTTTGCGGCATCGATCTGATAGTATTGTACGCTCTGTGCTTATGTAGTTATGAGGATAGTTTATCCATCAATGTATAGCGACGTTGGAATTGTGGTTTATAAAATCGTCTCCTCACATCTGATAAATGTTTTTCCATGCAGGGTTAATTTTTTCAAATATTATCATTATTTCTATCTAAAACGAAAAGTTTATATGGCTAGGTTTTTAAACCGTATGAGCGGATTTAAGCATTTATTCCTTAAGAAATAAAAATTAGTTCAAGTAGTGGCATAAACATTAAGGAGTTGAAAAAATTTAAATATAGAGTGGGCTTATTCAAAAAATATATTTTGATTTAGCTGTTATATTTATTTATTTGTTTAAAACTTTATTTTTAACACCTTAAACCTAAGGGTTACAAAAAGGCGAAACCCTTCACGCATACAAGCTTCACGCATTTTCTGCCTGTTAACTCAGGAAGTGGCTCCGAACCTGTATAAAATTGATTAATTTGTGATCGCAATTGTATTGCTGAATGATTTTTAAATAAATAACATATTTTCAAACGTTTTTCTATTAAGGTATTTATTGCTTCTAAAAGAGTAAACAAGAAAATATTAAATGCTATTAGGTGTACAAATAAGTTTCCGCGGTTTGTCAAAAGATGGTCCCACCAGAAGGTTATGGAGAAATTGTCAGATGTAAAACGTAATATCCCAAGTTTAGTCATCTGGCAACACCATAACCTTAAAGTACTAGTGATTCCGTATCAGCATCACGTAATTTTTTTCGTGCAAAAATGTCAAGTTTTATTCCGAATAAGCATCATTTGCGGGAACTTTTGATTTACTTCTTTAATGTGAAAAAATCTGCAGCTGAGGCGCATCGATTGCTTCTAGAAGCATATGGTGAAGCTGCTTTAAGTGAGAGAAGTTGTCAGGAATGGTTTCAAAAGTTTAAGAACGGTGAGTTTGACGTTAAAGACAAAGAACGCAGTGGAAGGCCGAAAGTGTACGAAGACATGGAATTAGAAGTACTATTGGAGGAAGATTCGTCCCAAACGCAAAAAGAACTTGCACTTACTCTACAAGTGACTCAACAAGCAATTTCACATCGTTTAAAATCGTTAGGAATGATTCAAAAACAAGGAAATTGGGTTCCATATGAACTAAAGCCGAGAGACGTTGAACGCCGATTATGCATGAGTGAAATGCTGCTTGCCAGGAATAAAAAAAGAGTTTTTTGCATCGTATAGTCACTGGTGACGAAAAATGGATTCACTACGATAATCCAAAGAAGAGAAAGTCATGGGTTAAGCCCGGCGAACCATCAACATCGACAGCTAAGCCGAATATTCATGGAAAAAACTCATGCTGTGTATTTGGTGGGATCAGCTTGGTGTCGTGTATTATGAATTGCTGAAACCAAGCGAAACCATTACTGGAGCTCTCTACCGAACACAATTGATGAGATTGAGTCGGGCACTTAAGGAAAAACGCGCCCATTACTACTCCAGACACGACAAAATTATTCTTTTACACGATAATGCTCGTCCACATGTTGCGGCGCCGGTAAAAACATACTTGGAAACACTCAACTGGGAAGTTTTACCCCACCCGCCGTATTCACCAGACTTAGCCCCTTCTGATTATCACCTGTTCCGGTCGATGGCACATGGTCTGTCTGAGCAGCGCTTCACATCATATGAAGACACCAAAAATTGGGTAGATTTGTGGATAGCGTCACAAGATGAAGAGTTTTTTCGACGGGGTATCCGAATGTTGCCAGAAAGATGGGGAAAAGTAGTGGCAAATGATGGAAAATACTTTGAATAAAACGTAATGTACTTTTCCTTTACAATAAATTCCTAATTTTTTATAAAAAACCGCGGAAACTTATTTGTACACCTAATAATATTCGCTTAGCATTGATAATTATGCATAAGTATAGTATGTGTAGTATACCTACAGGTATAAGTACGTAATAAGCCTCCAGAATAATTTCTTGTTTATTTTTTACAACAGGGCTTACAAAAGCTGCCTGAATGGTTAAACCAAAACAATTTTCTAACTTTTGTCACCTTTATTAGGAAATTTGCTTCAACTGGCAATGTGCTATATTCCGATATATTATATCGTGCACTTGAGATACTATATCACTTGTACATTTTATTTCTCCTCATAAATTTCTATTCACTTTTGTTGGGTATATTGTGACGTTCTCACATAAAAATAATAAATTAAAAGTTCGGTTCTTCAATAATGTCAAATTAAAAGTTCAGTTCTTAAATAAAAAAAATTAAAATCGATTCACTAACATTTTACAACACTTAATGTTGTAAAATGTTAGTGAATCGATTTTAATTCTATTATTCTATATATATATATATATATATATATATATATATATATATATATATATATATATATATATATATATATATATATATATATATATATATATATATATATATATATATATATATATATATATATATATATATATATATATATATATGTATGCCTACTAGCTGTTTCCTGCGATTTAGTTAGCGACCATATTTTTATGGTTTTAACTTTTGACCATAAGAACTCCGACCATTTTAAGAGATACAATGTAATAATAAGGGAAAATAAAATTTTATAAAGTTCCTTGTAGTCCTCATCATGAGTTTAATAGTTTTCATATTTATTTCGAAGAACCGTTAGGCATAAACATGTAAAAAGGTTTTTTGATTTTCTACGTACAAAAATGCATGAGAATTTAGCTAAATAACGAAAAACATCATTACAGACAGATATGTGAATAATGAGTTGTTTTTTTTTTAATTTGGGTTTGTATATATTTTTGGATAAGAAATCAAAAAATGTATTTGAAAGAATTTCCTTTGTAGGAATAATAGATCTGGGCAACAACAAAAAACCAATCAGGTCCAAAAGTATCTTATCTTTTAAATTGAAAACAAATAGGTATCGAGATTAGAACAGGGACACGTGATTTTTATATATTAAAACTGGATGACCCGGCAAACTTCGCACCGTCTCAGAATCAATAAATAAAAGAGCTGAACGATAATTGCAGAATGTTTCAATTTTAGTAAAAAATGTGGAACAAAAAGAAATCGTAATCAATAAAAAATGAAAAAAAAACTTTATTTTTGAATTTAATTTGATTTCTGAACGACTTTTAAATTTAATTGATTTCTGAACGACGGGACGAACGTCAAATATTTGACAGGTAGGGATACTTTCTAAGGGACAACGAAATTATTGCTTTTACTATGTTCCTTATATTTTTATCATATTTACTCACCCTTTAAACCTTCCCTGGACTTCCAAAAATAATTCAAAACAAAAATTAGCCAAATCGGTCCAGCCGTTCTCGAGTTTTAACGAGACTAACGAACAGCAATTGATTTTTATATATACATATATAGATAAAAAACTTTTGTTTGTGTTTGTGTGTCCTATTTGTCATATGTAGATATTTTTTTATATAATACAATAATTTGAAAGTTTTATTCTAAATAGTATTAAAAATATCTATGTTTAAATAATTTTGGAAACGATATTGTTGACATACATTATATCGTTACATTGAAGACAAATCGTGACAGAATGTATGTACATATATCAAAATGTCAATATTATATTATGTAGCATTATTCAGCTCAAGGTTTTCGCCGAAGTTTGTTAATAATGTAACATTTATGGAATGGTAATAACTATTTTATATATGATAGAAAGTGCCTAAATATTGTAATGCGATGAAATTAAATATTATCCACAGAACTGAAAACATTGCTATCGTTTGTAACCTCTTATGTGACATCTCTAGCTCATGTAGGTGGCATTCAAATTTAATATTATTGCCGAAATATAAACATTTCAATGTTTTGTTTATTTAAAAATTAGCATTGTATCAATATGTGAATGATATAAAAGCTATTGAAATATATTATATAATTTTTTAGTACAAATTATTATAGGTAAAAATAAAAAAAATTAAAGCATTTACTTCTTTTAATATCAAAGGAGAAAACTGATAAAACCTTGTGATAGCAATAATATCTCATCTTATATTTAAGATGACAATAAGCATTACAAACATATATTATTTCACATCATCACATGTGCGCAAAATCAATTGTTTTTTAAAATTTCATCATCTTCGTAATTATCAATATAATTTTGTGGTAATTTAAGATTTCATATTACGATTATAATGATATGATCTTTTGAATAATGATTGAGTGATATCAGTAGTAATGGTACAGCATCAACAGAGCATACCTTGTATAGATAACAAGCAAATGATTCGGCTGAATGCGATTATCCAAATACCTATGCTAAAGTTTAAAAATAGAATATTTTTAATTATGTTTACGATCTACTGACATCAACATATAAGCGTGATTAAACGGCAGTTCTTTTAAAATTGTCATGATTGTTGGTACTGCTTAGGCTGCTTTTAAATAGTTATTTACCTAATGAATCCTTATGATATTTTAAATCATATGAACATAAAAATACAATCATTTGTGATAAACTCAGAAGTTTTTCAATACACAGATCAACTGACGCATTGCAGGGACATCAGTGACGGGTTATCGAACCTAAATGCATACTTGATAATGTATAATTTTTTTTTGTCACAAATAGAACGCGATATATATGTATGTAAAAATAAATCACAGACGTGATTTTAAAGACCGATTATGTTTGGTAGTCAGTACAAATTTACCTTACTTACCTATGTGAGACTTATGTTCAGTTGTAGAATATTACAAACGCCATAAGTTTTATGAAATTGTATTTTACTGGCACAACGCCTGTATATTATATATACAGCACGTGTTATTTACTGCTGGGCATAGACAGATCTCAAATTGGTAAAAAATGTCACTGTCCTGGGACTACTTGTAAAGTCTCGCTTTTATGATGTTTCTAGTGGTAAAGATAATAAGTAGTCACAGCGTCGTCGTGGTTAAAATTTAAGACGATAAGGTGCAATTTCGTCCCTAATATCCAAATCGTATATTATGTGACATTTACGTGTAATTATTTTGTGTTATATATATATATATATATATATATATATATATATATATATATATATATATATATATATATATATATATATATATATATATATATTCGAAATATACGTTTAAGTTCTTTGGTCCGCAAGTGAATCTATTTCGATTCTTACCACTTCGTACCTAATTTATGTATGTATTTCAAATTTTATGTATGGACTAACTACGTGTTAGCATAAAGCTAATGTTAGTACAGCACCGTAGGAAGTTCTATATATATATCGAAGTATATTTTTAGGGCATATAGTTTATGATGAATCAAATCTTGGAAGTAGATTTTCCGAATTTAGTTAAGAGTGTTTAATTTTATGAATACGTCACATTTGATAATAACTAATAATTTAATACTATTTTAGGTGTCGTGGAAGCCGATTCAAAGAAACAAGATGCCTTTCAGAAGATGATAGGATCATTTGGAAAATATCAATTTTGGCTATGTTTTTTAATCTTTTTGACGAAATTTCCCGTTGCGTTTCATCAAATGGCCATCTTATTTTTGGCTCCCAGAGTTCAATATATATGCCCAAACACAAATCTTGAGACATGTCCATGTCCAGACCCTATGTATGATACGTCAATATTTTCAAGGACTATTATAATGGAATGGAATTTAATCTGCGACAGAAGATGGTTGGCTAGCTTAACACAAACAATATTTCAATTAGGCACTTTATTGGGCAGTGTAATCTTTGGAATGGCTTCAGATAGGTAAGTAATGTTGAAATGAATTATTTCTATTTAAATTTCTAATACTTATAACCATTTAATTTTTATTTCAAGGTATGGCAGGAGAAATCCATTATTGTTGGCAGTGGTTATACAAGTGTCAATGGGTATTGCCGCTGCATTCATACAAAATTTCTGGGCATTTACATTTATCAGGTTTTTAATTGGAGCTTCCGTTGGTGGTACTATGGTAACAGGGTTCGTTATCGTCATGGAATTTGTAGGAACCAAATACCGAGAAGTCACGTCGGCCCTATACCAAACACCTTTTAATTTAGGACATATGCTACTACCTGTGTTCGGCTATTTCTTTAGAGATTACTCCCACTTTCAGCTAGCAATTTCTTTACCCACTATTATTTTACTGGCTTATTTCTTTCTCGTACCGGAGTCTCCTCGGTGGCTTATTGCTGTTAAGGAAACAGATAAAGCAATATCCATTTTGGAACGTGTCGCCAAAGTGTAAGTATTAACTGTAATATTCAATTATCTAAACAGTTTTATTTTAAAATATTTTTTAACATCCGTATTGATAGAGTGATGACAATGTGAACAACAATTATTAAAATGTAAATATTTTGGCGATCTAATTGACTTCCCTTGAAGTCCCCGAATCCTGATCGTCCGGGGAAGTACCACAGTATCGCAAGAAACCGACTTATTTATATATATATATATATATATATATATATATATATATATATATATATATATATATATATATATATATATATATATATATATATATATATATATATATATATATATATATATATATATATATATATATATATATATACATACGTAACAGTTACACACACAGTTGTCATTGATGATTGACGGGCGGATTGGGTATCGCTTGCTTTTTATTCTTAGGTAAACGCACCTGCACATCTATTGGTATTTGTTCCCATAGTTGTCTCATAAGATATGGAAAAATTGGACTCGCTTTATTCTATCCCGGGAGGATAGAATAAAGCGAGTCCAATTCAACCACACAAAAATAAATATACGAACGGTTGAGACACATATGAACTGACTTTATCGCTTATACTTTTATGTTACAATTTAATTTTTTTTTCCAGAAATAACCGCACTGTTGACATAAGAAGGGAAGTCGAGACGTACCAACAATCGTTACAAAAAGATCAAGTAAAAAAAGGAAATATACTGGACCTATTTCGAACTCCGAATCTAAGAAAGAATATTTTATGCATGGCGTTTAATTGGATGAGTTGTAGTTACTGCTTTTACGGTGTTTCGCAGTATGTTGGTCAACTAAGCGGAAATGTGTTTGTTAATGTAGCGGCAAGCGCAAGTGTAACACTTCTCGGAACATTGCTATCCATTCCAATATTGAAGTTTATTGGTAGAAAGACTATAGTGATAGTATTTAATTTCATTTGTGCGCTGTGCCTATTCATATTGTGTTTTGTACCAGAAGGTGTGATTTCCGTTGTATTTGCTTGTATTGGTGTAGTGTCTAGTTTTATTGTATTTGTTGTAGTATACTTGTATTGTACAGAATTATTTCCTACCGTGGTTCGAAACGCCGCTCTTGGGTATTCGTCGATGATGGCACGCGTCGGATCCATGATTGCGCCATTTGTAATAGATATGAGTAGTATAGCAGTGTGGTTACCTCCATTTGCCTTCGGAATTTTACCTCTTTTAGCTGGTTTGGTAACGTTTTTATTACCAGAAACAAAGGGATATGAATTAATGACCACAATTGAAGAAGCCGAAGAATTTGGCAAAAAGCAAAAAATAGCGTCCGTAAAGTAGTTGAAAGACGTATCTCTAGCAGAATTTCGTAAATAGAACAATTAAAATGTAAGTTCCTTCACATATCGCTTACTTCGGTTTAGATATATGCATATTGACGTTTAACAATTTGCATTTATCGATGTTATATTTTGTCGGGCTGTGAATGAGGTGACTATTATGTTTGTTATTACTTTTTGCCATTATTTCTTGTATAAAGAGATAGGGAAAATATAACAATTTAATTTATATTATAACAATTGTTATATATATATATATATATATATACAAAATATATATATATATATATATATATATATATATATATATATATATTTTGTATATATATCGTTATCCATTATATGGTGCATATGATTTATGCACGTGCCATTTAGCGATTATTTACATTCTTTTTTTTTTTTTTTTTTTTATCCCAGGGGAAATCCTTTATGGATACACTTCAGCCTGGGGGAGGCTGGAGAGTTATGTCGGACTCGTTTTACCGACTAAAACCCCTTGGGTGTTTCTACGCGTCACTTCTATCGAGGTCACGGGGACGCTTGGCTCAGATCCGCAATCCCGACAGTGCAGCCTTTATGACCCCGTCTTCATTTGGGAGGCTTTAGGTTCTCCTCCCCCTTCGCTAAAAACGCCCCGAAACACTAAGGGCGTTCTTCAGCTCAGGACCTTAGTGAGTAACAGACCCCCCGATCCGTTACTGCAAGTCCTGGTCAGGGTGGCATTAGGGCCGCATAAGCCAAACGCCGCCGACCGTGTCTTCTGCGACGGATCGGAAGCGAGTTCGGGGCTTGTTCTCGCCTTCGCTCCGCCGCTTCTTTCTGTGACATCACTGTGCCGCAGAAAGTCTCAACCGCCCGCCAGGCCTCCTCGCTGCCAATCATGGCTTTGATGAGGGCTGGCAGTGTCAGGTCCCGCCCAATTATCGCGGACAAGGCAGCGCGTGGTTCCGCCCATGCTGGGCAATCCACGCGTGTGTGCTGTGCCGTATCCGCGATATCTACGTCACAGTGATGACACGTTGGCGTTAGCTCTCGACCCACCACTCGGCACAGGTACTCACCGAAGCATCCATGCCCAGTCAGTATCTGCGCAAGATGGAAGGTGATTGTGCCGTGCCTTCGGTCTACCCATTGCCTTAAGATAGGCCGAATAGCCTCTACTAATGCCTGACTTGGCCCAGGTGCCTCCAGTCGAATCGTCCATTTCCAGAAGAGATCATCACGTGCCTCGACCCTCCATTGCATGATCTCCCGTGGATGTGGAGATTATTTACATTCTAGTTTATGTAAATTAAATTTAAAACTTTTCCAATAATTGCGATGCGAATTGTCTACATAATTTCCATTTGAATTATTGATATAAATAGAAAATTTGTGATTTAATTTTATTACTTAAAATTATTTCTGGCATAATGTCTTAAAGATTTATTTAACGTAATATTCTGTAAGTTTAATACAATTTGTATTTTTGATTTGAATATTGTGATGGCAGAAGACATTATAAACAAATATTTCTTGATGACGTTTTTGATTTATAATACCTATTACCACAATATATGAAAAACACTCATCATATGATGCAACCGGTAATCAGTAGACGAGACTTTGACGACATATGGCTGACGACTCTAAATGACGATGGAGTGAAATCTTTACAAGCAGGTTAACAGCAGCCTTACTAATGTGATATACATGGCCTTGCGATCTTCGATCTACTGCTTACCCTGACAATTAGTACATATATCCCCAACAAGAGAGAGGTTTTAGTGCAGCAGTGTATCGGTAAAGACTGATCTTCATCTACATTTTTTAGAAATAATCTACTAAACAAAACAGACAACAAGAAAATAATCTACTAAAGAAAGCTACTACCAATTCAGTTATAATTCGATGTACTCATTTTCATTCTAATTGTCATCATCAATAACAGCAATTGGGTAAAACTAACGGTTATAGCAATAGATATAAATGTATTTTCATACAATATGGTTTACAATCTAAGCCGATATTTATTATATAATTTAAATACCAAGCTCGTATTAAAACAAACATAGTGAAAAATAAATAACGAGGGCTGGAGTGAAAACCACTCTTTGACAAATTTAGTGTGGGATGGCCCCTGGCTAGATGGAGCGACGTTCTTTTGGTTTTAAAGAGTCATATCTAGTAGTGGATTGTAGGATGATCATGAAATGAGGAAGCGCGACGGGTTAGCGTCCATTTGCCCAGAAATGGGGAAGCGCCTTAATAAAGATTAAAAAAAATAAAAAGTTAGTACCTCAATGCTATATGCCTAATAATTATATATACATGTAAAATGTATGGTTCTGGGATCTTTAAATCAAATTAAGAAAAATGTGAATCAGATTCCATCAAGAATTGTCTGTGGACAGAATGTTAAGCCTCTAATTAAAGCAATATGACAAACATAGGTAAATCTTGTTTTCACTGCCTCAAAATTTCATATAAATTCGGAATCTAATGTATGAGAATACACGGCTTACCGTTTGTAAATCTATAATTTTCATCAACAGCCTGCGGCAGTCCACTGCTGGACATAGGCCTCCCCCATGGAGCGCCACCTAGCCCGATTTTCGGCTACACGCATCCAGTTTCTGCCAGCCGCCCTGCGCAGATCGTCGCACCATCTAGCCGGGGGGCGTCCCACACTACGTTTACCGAGACGTGGTCTCCACTCTAGCACTCGTTTGCTCCAACGATTGTCGGATTTCCGACAAACGTGACTAGCCCATTGCCACTTTAGTTTGCTAATTCGAAAGGCTATCTCGGTGACTTGAGTTCTCTGGCGGATTTGTTCATTCCGAATCATATCTACCAGAGAAACTCCGAGCTCTCATCTCGAAACTCTCTCCATGGCTCTCTGAGCGACTCTGAGCTTATGAAGCAGACGGACTGTTAGTGTCCACGTTTCGGCGCCGTAGGAGAGTACAGGTAGGACACACTGGTCGAAGATTTTCGCCTTCAGGCTCTGAGGTATGGGCGACTTCTCGTCGGAGACCAGACGGAGTTTCCTAAATGCAGCCCAGCCTAGCTGAATCCTTCTATCGGCTTCTTTCTCGAAGTTGTCTCCACCCAATTGCAAGATTTGCCCGAGGTAGATATACTCCTGGACAACTTTGAGAGTTTTACCATTGACGATGGTCGGTTGTGGATCCAAATGATCGCTGACCATGACTTTAGTTTTATCAAAGTTCATGGTCAAACCGACTCGTCGAGAGAATTCATTTAGGTTGTTCAGCATACCTTGCAGTTCCTCTAGCGATTCTGCCAAGTTTACGATATCATCGGCAAAACGCAGGTTTGAGATGTACTTACCGTTTACGTTTATGCCTCGTCCTTTCCAGTCTAGCGTCTTGAAAACGTCTTCCAGTGCATTAGTGAACAGTTTCGGGGATATGACATCCCCCTTTCTCACACCGCGATACAACTGGATTTGTTTTGTTTGACTGCCTTGTACTCAAACGGACATCGTGGCGGCATTGTATAGACATCCCAATACCTCGCTGTATCGATGATCTACCTGGCACCGCTGCAAGACTTCCATGACAGCCCAGGTCTCAATGGAGTCAAAGGCCTTCTCATAATCCACAAACGCTAAGCACAGGGGCTGATTATACTCGTTTGTTTTCTGTATAATTTGCCGCACTGTGTGTGGTCTGTGGTGCCGAATCCTCCTCGAAACCCAGCCTGCTCTGGGGTTTGAAACTTGTCAAGTCTTCGTGCGAGTCGATTGGTGATGACTCTCGAAAACAACTTATAGGCATGGTTCAGGAGCGAGATGGGCCTATAGTTGCTTAGTATCGTCTTATCCCCTTTTTTGTGGAATAAGACGACTATGCTCCTGTTCCATGCCCGAGGAGTTCTCCCATTCTGCACGACAGAATTGAATATTCTGCAGAGCTCTTTAGGCACGGGTCGACCTCCTGCTTTTAAGAGCTCCAGAGTAATCCCGTCTTCGCCCAGGGCTTTTCCATTTTTAAGTTGTCCGAGGGCCAACTCCATCTCCTCGAGGGCAATATCTGGCAGCTCGTCGGTGTAGTGGCGGGAAAGCGTGTCTCTGGGATCATTGTATACGGGTTTAGGTTGTGGTGCATGAGAAGCGTATAGTTAACAAAAAAGAAAAAAGTAGTGCTATCCTAAGTCATTCGTGAATGATTAATTCCGACTGACAAGTAGGAAAAATATAAAGATATGCCATATGTGTTTATTTTTATAATATAATATTTTATTAGGACTAATAGGTCTAAGAGGCTCATAGCTTTAACAAAATTATTAATTGTTTAACATGTTAGTTTTATCAATCCTGTTTTATTTAAGATACAGTCAAGAGTAGGTGTGTCAGTGCTATTTTAAATTAATACGTTTGGGATAGAAACTATTTAACTTTCTCTTTTTCAAGTTGTTTTATCAGCATATGTATATTATATACATATACAAATATATTTCATAACAGAATTGCATAACAACTGACGACGTTTACATGAAAATTAAATATAAAGTAGATAATACCTACCTATATTACTATTTCAACAATTTAGTTATGATAACTTACGAATATTATATAAATATTACGAAGAACCTATTAAATTATTAAATAATTATTAAACTGGTAAAAAGAGATAAAGAGAAAAAAAAGTAATATTGCAATGACTTTGGTTGATTGATGTAATTTAATAAATTACATGTGGCATGCGTTACATTACCATTACTTAGTTATCATTGTCATGGTCTAAAATTGGTTTAGGTTACGGATGCGTTATTGACTTGTTTATAAACGCGTATTTGACTTGTTTATAAGTACTAACAATGATTTATTTTAAAATATGTATTTATTTGTATGGATTCTGCAATACCCGGATAGGTATATATTCATATAAAGGTATAAAGCTGTAATATTATTTTATAATCCACCATTTCGTACGCGTCATAGTTATACAGATTAGGAACATTTAATATGAGTACATATAAGTAAAATATTAGATAAAAAATTGTTTCATAAATTTAACGGCGTTTTTACTTTAAAATCTACAATCTGATAACACTACCATTGGTCGGCTAAATTTATCAGATTTCATCTGAGTGTAGTACATATATATGATGCCGCTGTTGGTAAATGTAATACAATGTTTTTGCCCTAAAAGCATAGTTTAGTAAACATGTATCTATTTTGGAGTCAGATGTACATAGTCGCCTCATTTACTAGAATTTATTATATTAATTATTAGAACTTATCATATTCTTTCGTTGCATCATACTATACAACAAGTGGGGCTCTGATGAGTGACTGATATTTGATGGCCAAAGATCAAGGCTACGAATACCTAAATAGCCACAGGTCGGTAACGGGATCCAATATCCCTGGTTTTGCGGTCTCTTTGCGAGATGCCTAGGTTCTATAGTCGACTCCTATATGCTCTTAATAATTGATGAAAACCATTTTAAAGTTAAAAGTTACTTCTAGACACGTCACGGCAAGGAGAAAAAAATGCATTACGTATTCACAGCGAGGCTAATGCTCCCAGTTATACCCGGCATTGCACTGTTATAGTTGTTTTTGGTAATGAATATCTGTTAAACGTATCCTTATTTTTTTACTAGATATTCTTATTTTTTAATACTAGTAATTTTTTTAATATAATTCTTGTTAACCATTACAACTATGCTAATAATGCTTCGGCGAGGATATTATTTTTCAGAGCCCATACTTATATACCATCCGTAATTTTATAGCGGTAATTGTACAATTTTGAATAGGCAATCTTAATGTAAATAAGTAACAAATACATATGTATTATTATGTGGCTTAGTTGGAGTGGTTAACAAGAATTCGGGTTATGTTAATATCACTCCTATAAAGATAAAAATAACAGAATTATGTTCTTTTCTTATCAATTTCTACCATGAATTATTTCTGTATTTTTACTTTTTATTTGCCTGTATTTATGTCTTAGATTATTCTAATTCTCATTCGAACATCTTGGGTTTTTATTTTATTGGCAGAGAGAGAGTGAGAATGTTTTGTCTTTGAGAAAACAAATAAAATACAACAAATCATATTTTATCATAAGATTGTAAGGTGGCAGACACTTATATATCGACGCATAAAAGTGAAAACGTAGTAAACTGCAAAATAAAGACTTACCACCAAAGCCAAAAAACTTTTAAGATTTCTGACACTTGTAACTGATCACTCAAAAACTGTCAGTTTCAAGGCTGTACAAGTTTTTCTATTGGCCGTAGAGCTGTAAGACTCGAACCATTCGACGTACTATTTTATTTTGATCCAAATATGCAATATTTTTTTTAACATCTGTGTCATTTACAGCATTTTCGTGGTTGCGTGGTGCGATATTCAACAATTTTCCTTAAATATAATATAATTTAAGGTCTTTTCCTTTTAGTTTTGACTGATACGTCTTTTCATGCGCACTTTACAGCAAACTATCTTGGTTACATAAAATAAATGATACATATATTTATGTAATTGATCAATGCGACGGAAAAGATTAAAATACAAACTGCAATATGAAAAGTGAGGAAGTCGTTAAATGTAAATTTATTCTCATCTTGCAGCATAACCTATCGGTGTGTGGATTGTGGAGTGCTTAACAGGTAAATAGTTTATGAGATAAATCGATACATAAAATTAAAATTGAAGTATTTCTATAGAGTTCGAAGAACGAAACTTTTCCTGAGTTAGTACTTAAGCATATTTTCACAATATAAAAACTCTAATTCAAAGTAGGCGAACAGGGGCTCCAGTACTCTGCGAACAGAGTGCAGATATCAAGGCTCGGGACTGTATAAATATGGCCCTCTAGATTACGTGTCACATTAGAGTCTTTATTTAAATTATATAATCTGAAATATACTTCCACCTTTAATTTGTTATAAAAACAAAATGTGTTCATTTTCATAAGCATCATGGTATTAATAAATACGTTAATGGGCAACTTTGGAAAATATCAACTATGGTTGTGTTTTTTAATATTTACGAGTAAATTTGGCGTTGCGTTCCATCAAATGGCAATTATATTCCTGGCTCCCCCAGCACATTATCGCTGCCCGAATACGAACGAATCGTGCTGCGAGAAACCGATTTATGACAGGACAGTGTTCAGTAGAACTATCGTTACGGAATGGAATTTGATTTGTGAAAAATCTTGGCTCAAGGACTTCACTCAAACAATTTTTCAATTCGGAGTTCTCGCTGGCAGTTTGTTATTTGGTATAGCTTCAGATAGGTAATATGGCTTGAATTACGTTTTGAGTAATCTATTGTAAATAAGATACGCGACTCATAAGACTATGTATATATATAAACAGTAAACGGACAATTAAGACCAAAAAATAAGTATCGAAAATTATTGTATGATGTGTAACAATGTCTACCCTTTGTTCAGAATAAGTGATAATATGGCCTCGTTTCACTCAAAACTATTTAGAATATTATACGTATTAGTCTTTCTATACTTTATGTGTTGTACATACACTTAAACAAATATTAAGCAGGCGATTGCGATCAGTAGATTATGCGTTCGATTTTTATTCTTTGAATCTGTAGTAAACGGTTGGAACCCCAGTTCCTGTAAAACCTGAATTTTAAGTATAAATTTCCTTTATGCTTTGTCATTTTTTCATGATTTATCTATTTCAAAAGTTTTGTGTGACAAAGGGCACGAGGTTAATTGAAGGACTAGAAACGAAATAAATACATACTATAGGCTATAAATATATTTATTCCGATGCCGGAATTGAACCCACGACCATTTACTATGCAAGGTGTAGATTCGCCATTGAGCCATTTAAATCAATTCTAAACTGTAAACCACGTCTAATCCATTGCGTTGCATGTGCATGCATGTGCACACCTGCACAAAGTGGGATCTTGTGGAAGATTACTGGTATGCTTATTTATAATAACTCCTCCGAGTGCCTTTGTCCATGATGGGACCGTTCATCATTGAGCACGTGGCGAACAAAAGTATAGAAATAACAAATTTTAGTAAATCTTAAAAAGAATGCACATTTTTATACAACAAAATTTGGTTTAACATCGGTTAATGTGTCTTTGTCTTTACTTTTAACACTGCCTTATTTATCACAAAATACAGTCAGTATAGAAGATGGTTACTTACAGATAATTTATTGCAACAATTTACATTTTTAATTAATTCGAACAAATTCTGTGTTCAAACTCTTTCGTAAATTTAAACTTATTTTAAAAACACGAATTCGGATCTCGGAATGTTATTTGTGCATACCTAACATGATCTAAAAGATTGAATACGAATTTTCCACCAAGGTATTAAAATAAAATCGTTCCATTGGATAAAAGATGTGGTCAAGAAGTGTTTTGTGTTTTTGCGTTATAATAATTCTTCGCAGATGACACGTTCGAGATTTTCCACAAAAAGTCATCGTAGCCGAATCGGTTATAACAACAACTATTAAAACAACTAAAACTTTCGTTTTATTTACATGTTTTATACTTTTTTAGTTATGGCCGAAGACTTGCCTTGATTTCTGCGGTGGTTATTGAAACATTTACAGGAGTACTGACGTCATTTCTACCCGACTTTTGGAGTTTTACAATAGTAAGAATGATATTGGGATTCGCCGTCGGAGGTGTGATGGTGATTGGTTACGTCATAGTAATGGAATACGTTGGAAACAAATACAGGGATGTTGTATCAGCATTATACCACATACCATTTACGCTTGGTCATATTATATTGGCTCTGTTTGGGTATTTCATTAGAGATTATATGTATTTTCAGTTGGGTATATCTTTGTTCAATGTTATACTTTTATTTTATATTTGTTTATTGCCGGAATCGCCAAGATGGTTGTTGGCATGTAATAAAACAATCAAAGCTATATCATTGATGGAACATGTTGCTAAAATGTAAGTATTATTATTGAGTATTTTCTCGATGTAATGATGATTAATAGTCAAACGTTACTTGTGGACATTCATTATTAAGATGGACAGTTAGAATTTTCATCTAATCTCTTAGCTAATTAAATTCTGACTGTCCATATACAGATAGAATGTTTGTTTTAAGAATTTAATTTTTACATTATAATATATATATATATATATATATATATATATATATATATATATATATATATATATATATATATATATATATATATATATATATATATATATATATATATATATATATATATATATCGGCCGATCGATATAAGCCGATCTCGCTCCTGAGCCATGTCCATAAGTTGTTTACGAGGGTCATCACAAATCGACTCGCGCGAAGGCTTGACGACTTTCAACCTCCTGAACAGGCTGGGTTTCGGGGAGGATATGGCACCATAGACCACATCCACACAGTGCGGCAGATTATACAGAAGACTAACGAGTATAATCAGCCCCTGTGCATAGCATTTGTGGACTATGAGAAGGCCTTTGACTCCATCGAGACCTGGGCTGTCATAGATGCCCTGCAGCGGTGCCAGATAGATCATCGATACATCGAGGTGTTGAGATGTCTGCAAAACGCCGCTACGATGTCCGTTCGAGTACAGAACAATCAGACAAAGCAAATCCAGTTGCATCGTGGAGTGAGACAGGGGGATGTCATATCCCCGAAACTGTTCACTAATGCGCTGGAAGATGTCTTCAAAACATTGGACTGGAAAGGACGTGGCATAAACGTAAACGGTGAGCACATCTCACACTTGCGCTTTGCCGATGATATCGTGATCTTGGCAGAATTGCTGCAAGAACTACAAGTAATGCTGAACGGCAAAAATGAGTCCTCCAGACTGGTCGGTCTGGCTATGAATTTGGATAAAACAAAAATAATGGTAAACCAACATATTGAGCCAGAACCGACCACGATCGATGGTGAAGTTCTCGAAGTTGTCCAGGAATATGTCTACCTAGGCCAAATAGTGCGATTAGACGGAGACAACTTCGAGAAAGAAGCCGACAGAAGGATACAGCTAGGCTGGGCAGCGTTCAGGAAATTCCGTCAAGTCTTCTCGTCGCCCATACCACAATGTCTGAAGACAAAAGTATTCAACCAGTGCGTCCTGCCCGTACTCTCTTACGGTGCCGAGACGTGGACACTGACAGTTCGTCTCCTCGCAAAGCTCAAAGTCGCTCAGAGGGCTATGGAGAGAGCTATGCTCGGGGTTTCTCTGGTGGACAGAATTCGAAATGAAGAAATTCGCCGGAGAACCAGAGTCACCGACATTGCTCTTCAAGTTAGCAGACTGAAGTGGCAATGGGCTGGACACGTTTGTCGGAGAACCGACAATCGTTGGAGTAGACGAGTGCTGGAGTGGAGACCGCGACTCGGCAAACGTAGTGTGGGACGCCCTTCTGCTAGATGGAGCGACGATCTGCGCAAGGCGGCTGGCAGAGACTGGATGCGTGTAGCCGAAGATCGGGCTAGGTGGCGCGCCTTGGGTGAGGCCTATGTCCAGCAGTGGACTGCCGCGGGCTGATATTGATTGATTGATATATATATATATATATATATATATATATATATATATGTATATATATATATATATATATATATATATATATATATATATATATATATATATATATATATATATATATATATATATATATATATATATATATATATATATATATATTAACATCTTATAATGTAAAAATTAAATTCTTTAACTACTTTTTTAAACTCTATAAAATGTCCCACCGTTGGCCATGTGGCCTACTTTTTTCTGGACATTAGTCCAATACTCGTATATCCTTGACGGATTGGCGAAGCATCCGAACTCGGAATAAATACCTATAAGCATTATATCTTTATTTATATATTTATCTCGATGCGTTTTTTGTTAGGCCAGTTATTCCGTCCAAAATGAATCCTTTTATTAGAGTATCCTTGTTTCTTGGGTTTTATTTATTGTCAGCTACTTTGATCACGCTTCCAAATTTCTCAATTAATTAGTTATGGACACTTTTAGCTAAAAAAATTATACTTTAAAGATAATTTATAGGCCAAAAGTGAAAATAAAATAACATATGTATATGTATATAATTGGAACGGATAAGCGAGTTAAGAGTTTGTCTTAAATATAAAATTACACTTTTTGATTAACATTTTAAAGTTTATCCATGTCATTGAATTTTCTTTATTTTCAGCAACAATTTGCCTACTGAAGATATTGCCCGTCAAGTAGAACTAAACCAACTGGAACATAATGTATCGAGAGAGAAAAAGAGTTCAATATTAGATTTATTTCGCACACCAAATTTGCGCAGGAACATTTTGATTATATCTTTTATATGGTTCGTTTGTAGCTACTGTTTCTATGGTGTTGCCCATTACGTCAGCCATCTTACGGGGGATATATATGTGAACGTGATAGCATGCGGTAGCGTCTGTTTAAGCTGTTGTTTAATCGCTATTCCGCTGATGATCTATTTTAAACGAAGAACGCTGGTTATCATCTCAAATATTTCTTGCAGTATTTGCGTGATAATTATACCTCTTGTTCCAGAAGGCACAGCCTCCATTATTTTTGGTTGCGTTGGCGTATTTTTTACGTTTTTAGTGTTTATTGTTGCATATTTATACTGTTCAGAGATGTTTCCTACTGTAGTGCGCAATGCTGCTGTTGGTTTTGCATCAATGATGGCTAGAATAGGAGCAATGATTGCTCCATTTATCGCTGGTTTGAGACCGTTAGGCAAATGGTGTGCTCCAATTGCGTTTGGGATTTTTCCATTATTAGCAGCTTTTCTCTGCTTATTTTTACCGGAAACAAAAGACTGTGAACTGTTAATGACTATAGAAGAAGGTGAGGCTCTTGGAAGAACTCGAGGCAGACAAACACAAAACATGGTTACACAAGAAGACATAACGTAAATGTTTCTTATAATGAACTTTTAATTTGTTTTAAATTGTTAATGATTTTAGTATTAATAGTGCATTAATAAAATTAAATGTCAATATATGTACATACACATCTCTTTAATTCTTATCTTATATACTTAATAAAAAAATATTACACTGTAATCACTAAATTGAACATTTTAAAGATCATGAATATTATTAACTTAATAGAGATTAGCGACTTTAATATGGTTTCTAATCCATTAGTGCTGCATTGGAAGGGTTTCTTCCTTGTATGATTCACTATGTGTATCGTCATGGCGGCAGGCGCTTTAATCTGTGCCGCCTGGTATTCTACTATCCTCGCTGGTAAGTTATCTATTTTTTAATTATATTAAAGTAATTTGAGTCATTAACTATACTATTTTTATAGTTAAGTACTTTCCTCTTTTTACACTTTTGTACACAGTGATGTGTTTGTCATTGGAGTAGTATTTTTTTTCACAGTATATATGTGCCCGTGCCTCAGTGGGATATCCTTATATATCCCACTGAGGCACGGGCCTCCGTGTTTCTGGAGGCATGGATATTATTTCGAATATGCAGGGTATCCAGGCTCAGAACAAATACCCGTAGCACATACATATATATTTTTATTCCGGTGCATTATATTGATATAGCTTTAATGACAATAAAAACAAAGTTTCGAACTTAAACATGTTTTATATTGGAAAATACTGCTTTACTTAAAACCTAAAGAGTTAAATAAACTAACTAGATTTTAAACTTAAATTTTTAATTTAAACTAACTAGATTTTAACTAACTTACAGAAATAAATTTAACGTGAGATTCTAGTACATATGTATAGCATGAAGGTGGATGGTACGATCAGGTTATGCGCGTTACTATTTTTATTCCATTTTTTCGCGGATCTCAAAAATTCAATTTCTTCACACCAATTCGATATCATATAAAGTTGTTATTCAGCATATACATTTAGAGGTGAATGAAAATAATATTCATCTATATTTCGATAGATAGTAAGTTGATTGTTTTTATTTCAGGTTTTTATGTATTATATTGTCCCGTCTTGTATTTAATGTTTCTTAATCATAGACTCTATAGAAAGGTAGTGGACGTTCTATTCGCCCTGTGGGAGCTATATCCTGTCGTAAGTATTAAATTGTAGATTTATTAATGCTTATATCACTATATCATGTTCATCATAAGCAGCTTAAGTCAAGTAGGCGTCTCCAAAGCTGAAAGAATTTGCCTAGTATCACAACGCTGGGCAGTTAGGGAGGCGAGGATAAGTAACAATTATATGGACAGTCGAAAGTTTTACTTAGCTAAGATCCGAAGACTAGAAATACTATAATATAAATTCAGAAATATATTAGAGACAGATTATCTTCCAATTATCAGCAGTTACTGTTGATTTATAATTCGGAAAAACGTATGCACCTGTATGACCTTAAAAATAAAAATAACAGAAATGTTACTATTTACTTTAAAATACTCCACTAAAGAAAATAAGATAGTCTGAATTGAAGTTAGCTATATCCGTATAATATAACATTTTTTTATGGCATAGGAAGGCAAACGAGCAGGCGTGTCATCTGATGGAAAGCAACCAACGCCGCCCATAGACATCCGCAATGCCATAGGCAGTGCGGAAGCGTTGCCGACCTTCAAGGAAAGTGAAATTATGGGAGTGGGAGAGGGAGGGGGAGTGGGGAACGGAGAGGGAGTGGGAGTGGAAATCGGAGGGGAAATCGGAGTGGGAGTGGGAAGGGGAGAATGTTGGGCCTCCGGAACTCATACCGCTCACCGTACGCAGCGGAGTTACCGTACGAGTAGAGTTTTCTGCGGGAGTGTGGGACTTCCTCGGGCGAGCCGGCCCATTCATGTTACAGTATTCGTCTGCAGCGTGGCTCTGCCATTAAAAATATAACAAACTAAAAATAAAATATAACATGATTGTTATATTATACGAATAGGAAGTATAATAATTATTCTTTCATCAGAATCTAATTTTTTCGTATTTTTTACACCATTTCTTATTTCAATTAATTTCTTTTTAAATTTATTGTTTTTGTCGTTACTTTACTTATTTCTTTATTTCTCTATACTACAAAAATGTAGTATATATAACATATAACAAAATGCGTTTAGATAAGTACATACCTTTTTTAATTTTAGGCACTTTTTCAATGTTTTTACCATACTCACTTACATCACTACGGAGACTATGTCGATCCAAATGAAAGCACAATCATTATTATAAACCATCGTACTCGAGTTGATTGGAATTACCTATGGATAGCCTTATATCACGCCACTCAATTCCATAACGGAAACAAAGAAGACGATCATATAAAGAGGGTGCATGAAAATAACAATGTCATTAAAAATAATATTTTCGATTATATTTCTGGAGGAAAATCGCAAATCAAATTTGTTTTAAAGGATGCAATTAAGACTGTTCCTGGTATAGGTAAGTTAAACAAATAGAATAAGCAGTAATAGTCGCCATTTTAAGTTGGAGACAGACGAAACTTAGCTAAGATCCGCGACAAGCAAACAACAACAGAAAATTAATAATGTGTGTTTTCCCTCTGGATGAAGTGGATTTACCTGGAACGTAAAATAAAACTTACCGAAAAACGATCATCAGTAATTCTCCACCCACCAACCACTATACACAATACCAAACACACACTACCACTTTTCCACCTTGCAAACGACACGTGTTTCACCTCAACACGAGGCATCTTCAGGTATAGTAGACTCTATGGAAGACAACCATTAAGGTTGTAACCCCTTAAAATGTAACAAGTTAGCTTATCACGTTACGTCTTGATAAAATGGTGGCTATTTTACCAAAACCTTCTATGGACTTTTTCAGTCAACTTAAAAAGTTACAATACACGCATTTATTTCATATCACTTCACTTATACACCTTAATCGAACTATATTGCTATACTAAAGATTATGAAAATGAAATAAAACACAACATCACTGATGTAAGTTGGCGGGAAAAGTCTGAGACCTATTTGAAAGAAGAGGAGCACGGGGAATCGTGAATAGGCAACAGATTAAAAAAAGTTAGTCATTCCATAAACTAAAATGATTCGTTATCATTGAAAATAATGCATATAAGTAAGTACTTACAAACTAGCAGACTTGTAGCACACTGAAGTGCCTTGAGGAGTAAAGGATTCTGTATACTTTTCCTAGCCGGAATTCTTGATAAATAAAATTAAATTAAGATTTAGGTTTTTTTTTGGAATTTGGCAGAATTGTTTGGAATGGGATTTTTAATGTATGGCGGAGATATTGAAAGGTGGGGGGATATGTATATATTATAATTTATATAAATTAAATTCCTATAAAAGTTTATCATAATTTCAGGTTGGATAATGCAGTTGAATTTCTTTCTTTATGTTAAGAGGAACTGGCAAGAAGATCAATTGAACCTGGCTCAATTTGTGGACTACTATAGGAAGTTACAATATAGAAATCGGGTTATATTATTTCCGGAGGGGACGGACTTAAGCGATGAAAATCGACTTCGTAGTGATAGATTTGCTGATGCTAACAAATTATCGGTCAGTTTCGTCGTTTTTTATCATCCACTTATGTTTATGCACTGAACAGAAACCATAAAGACGTTTAAATGGATAAGAATACATATGATTATTATTGTGTCGAAGTTTATCATGTTGCATTTTTTTTTCTGAAAAACAATATTGTAACTAAGTTCTCTTGCAAAATGAAAAGTCTGAAATGAAAGGGCTAATTATTTTGCTATAGTAGTGTAGGTGTATAACTTAATTTTTTATGGGACAAGTAAAGAAAAGAGAAGGTGAGATGGGATAGGAGGGCAAACGAGCAAGCGTGCCGCCTGATGGAAAGCAATCAACGCCGCCCATAGACAACCGCGACACCGCAGGAGTCACGGAAGCGTTGCCGGCCTATTAGGTATGTGTAGGCTTGTTTTTTGAAGGTGCCAATGTTTGTATCGGTTCGGAAAGACCGTCGAAAGTAGCTAGTTTACATACATACACCTACACATTACATAGACCTCAAAAGAAACGTTGAAGAAGTACGAGAAGCACAAGTTAGCCAATGGAGTATGAGGAGGAGGCTTTTAGTGGCTGATATACGCAGTCGACCACGCTGCACAACCAGCAAGAGTCCCCAGTTACTCCGTGAGCACCGGATTGCTCGATTGAGTTTCACTAGAAATTGCGTATCTTGGATACTAACTGGGGTAACTGGAGTAGCGTCACATGAGGCTCGAATTTATCTGCATGGTGAGGACTGACGTCGAATTCGAAAATATTCCAAAAATGTGAAGTCCTTTCTAGACATCGTCCTGTCTCTTTCCCGCAAGCAGCTATTTTCAATTAACACTTTTTATCACTGATACGTCATTGACGGACGTCTTGTCAATTTATTTTTAAAATGTATATTTACAATATGTTTAAATTTGTTCAAAAATTGCAATTTATATTTATATTATATTTTTAGCATCATTTTATTCGCAGTGTTTATTTTATTAATAATTATAATTTTTAATACATAATGGTAGCGCTACGAGTATGTCCTGCATCCACGCACTAAGGGTTGGGTGGCACTTTGTTCCCGACTACGCGACAGCGGTTTGAGATCAGTGTATGACGTTACAGTTGCTTACGACAAGCCTGCTAACACGGAACTAGATCTCTTGCGTGGAAAAATTCCACAGAATGTCTACTTATATTTTAAAAGGTGAGTGTTATATTAACAAAAAGAGTCTAGTAATATTAACAAACGTAATGCAATATATACAAAAGTTGATGGATGGAATAATGCAATAAATGAGATGGATAGATAAAATAAATGAAAATCGGAATAGTTAGTGTTGTTGTCATGAACAACACGATTTAAAACTAAATTTTTTAGTTAGTACTCGCCTATGTTACGTGAAATAAAGATGAATACCTTGTGCGGTGTTAGGATTTCTTGAAACACGTCTCGAACTCGAATACCTTGACATCTAATACATGCTTGTTACCATCTTAGGTCTGCCAAAATCTGTTAATGGTAATAAATACTTAGAATTTTAACAACAGGAAAGGACAATGCTATGATGCAATTTATAAATAGCCTCGACTTACTTTGTGGCCTGTTAAGAGTTCAATAACATAAATTTACTTACCAGCTACATAATGATTATAATCAAATGCTGAGAAGCGGGATTCCTCTATAGAACTTATAATCTAGTGTCAACTCATGTAAGCTCGTGTTAGAATAACGACAATTCTTGGGAGAAAGTTGTAGAACGCCGTTTTGGCTAGATGTCTATCAGGAAGCTAAATGTGGACAGTTAAAAGTTTCACATAGCTAAGATCCGCGACAAGCCAAACAATAACAGAAAATAATAATGTGTGTTTTCCTGCTGGATGAAATGGATTTATTTGGAACACACTACCATTTTTCCACCTTGAAAACGACACGTGTTTCGCCCCAACACGAGGCATCTTCAGGTATAGTAGACTCTACGGAAGACAACCGAAAAGTTGTCTTCCGTAGAGTCTTAAGTTCTAAATAAATCCACTTCATCCAGCAGGAAAACACACATTATTAATTTTCTGTTATTGTTTTGCTTGTCGCGGATCTTAGCTAAGTGAAACTTTTGACTGTCCACATAGTGATGGATTTCCGCAAAGTAACGCCTGACTCCATTAATAAGGAAGCTAAATGTATGAAGTCAACAATCGGGTTAAGTAAAGCTAATGGGAGATGCGTTTGTTGACTGTCGCAGGAAAACTATGATGAACAGTAAATAAACTAGAACGTTTCAAAAACACACATCTGTAAACATAAGTAATATTATAATGAATTAACTTTCTGTGGTATCGTCATTTTTATCAGTCTATATTGGTAGAGGTATGTTGCGGCTGCTAATACTCAATTCTTGCAGATTACTGACTTTTAAGAGGTTTCAGTTGAAGACTGGTAGCCTAACCTCCCTTTTTTCATCATTGCCTCCCTTTTCTATCACGCTACATTTTATTCAAACATATGTAACTTGCGTCAGTAGGTAGTGTGGCCTGTGTGCCTGCCGTACTGCTTACGGCGACACCCGGGATCTTTAGGGGGTTTTTATCTTCAAATAAAATTCTTCAAAATTATATTAATTTATTCTTCCATTTCATTGTACATTTATATCTTATTCATATTAATACTTTATTATATTTTATTAACACTTTTCAATTTACATTTATATATGTGCCGAACGGGTGACATGTCTATTTTCGAGAGACGTCAGTGGAATTAATATTTTGTTTTAATAGAAAACAATTTATTTCTTTTTTATTTCAAACTTAAATAACGAATTTAAAAAGAAGTACTATAAAACGTTTTATTGCATTAGTGATACATTTATTAATGTATCACTAAAGTAGCATAGCAGTTAGCGTGTATCGAATTAGCCCCCTATACAAATAGAACATAATGTTATTAATTATATGCTTGCAGATACTCCGTTGACGAGCTTCCTTTCGAAGATGAGGCACTCAAGCTTTGGCTTACTGATCGTTGGCACGAGAAGGAATCTAACCTTCGTAAATTCCATACTGATGGTGAGACGTCATTATTTTCCTTTGGGAAGTATGTAACGATATTTATGTACTTCTTTATACGTACTCTCTTAAAATTTTGTTCACTATATTTAGCCGGAGAACCGGTTGGACCTGATTCAACAAGCGAACGGTTTACTCAAAACTGGCAGCTTATGGACGGGTCAAGAGGTTGCCAGATATTATAATCTCCCCTAATCGAGCACATCTTTTAAAAATCGCAATTAGGACCTGCTTAAACATCAAAAACCAAAGGTACCACCTGTAATTAGAAAAAATTAGCAGCCAGCCCAAAGTCACCCAACATTAAAGACCTTCTGTCGAATATAACAGAATTTCCTTCAAGACAAAGAGGTTTATTTTTTTTACTAATGCTCAACATTTTTTATGCACCAACAAGCCATCGTATGACAAAACATTACAACTAATTAATATATAAACAATATTCATAACATTATATAAAATAGCTGGACTCTTCACTTGACACCATGTTACATTAATACCTTTATTTTGTAATCAAGTCAATTAATGTTAATTTCTTAAATTGAGTTTAATAGGGAAGTTCGTTGTTCGTCGCTTTACTCAATACTTTAACTGTTATTAATGGAGTCAGGCGTTACTTTGCGGAAATCCATCACTATATGGACAGTCAAAAGTTTTACTTAGCTAAGATCCGCGACAAGCAAAACAATAACAGAAAATTAATAATGTGTGTTTTTCCGTTGGGTTAAGTGGATTTGGACAAATCAGGATGTAGACAAAACCACTTAACCCAACGGAAAAACACACATTATTAATTTTCTGTTATTGTTTTGCTTGTCGCGGATCTTAGCTAAGTAAAACTTTTGACTGTCCATATACTTTAACTGTTTATTTATGTATCTCTCTGTGTGTGATGTGGTTGATTGAAGCGTTTTAAATATAATATTAACAATTACATTAATTATAATTAATTAATTAAATAGGTGAAATAAGTAAGTTTAAAGCATGGGGATACTTTAAATTAAGCTTACCTATACCTAAAAGGCCGGCAACGCTTCCGTGACTCCTACGGTGTCGCTGATGACTATGAGCGGCGTTAATTGCTTTCCATCAGGTGACACGCTTGCTCGTTTGCCCTCCTATCTCATAAAAAAATACTTAAGAAAATCAGTGTTGCCTAAACAGAGAAAGAAAATAGTCCAGGAAATTAAATAAAGTAGAAAGAATATATTATATATCACGAGTATACGACTATATGAGAAAGTAGCTGAGGCTGAGTGAGAGCATTTTCAATAAGTGAAACTGGATTTCACTAAACCACTAGAAAATTCACCAGCCACTAATCGCAATAATTCGCCACTAATGAAGAGTTGAAACTATCAGTTTTAGCGGTAAATGGACTAAGTTAAAAACATTGAACTTAATTGGAAGAAGATGTGTAACAAAGACATTTTTTTTAAAAGGCTTATCGACATTTAGCCTGTTAAATCTATAACTATAAAGCGATAATAAAAAAATCTTGTATATTCAATTTGGCTCGAGAAGTTCCTATTATATTAAAATTGGGATAACAACATTATCATCAGATTGCGGGAGCCTACTGCTGGTTAGCCTTAATCAAAGCACGTCACAGAAGCCGATCTTCAGCCATATGTATCTCACTTTTGCTAACCACCCTTCGTCAGTTCGCTCGTTTATTATCTGGTCAGATGATGTCTCAATTTACATTTGGAAAGACACGGTCTGCACTTCAGCACTCGTCCACTCAACAATTGTCAGTGTGTTTGGTGAATATGACAGCCCATTGCCACTATAGTTTGCTAACTCGAAGAACTGCAGTGATTTGTTTCTCTGGTAAATGTCTTCGTAATAGTGCACTTAAAGTAATAAACGAAGAACATTTGAGCTACGATTCGATTAAAAATACAATATCAGTTTTGTGTTATTTTGTTTTCTTTATTTATAATTTCAAACTAAGATTATAAAATAAAAAATAGCGAAATGTTTTTTTCTGTTTCAGGCATATTTATTGATTCCTCATCAAGAGAACCGCCACTTGAGCGCAAGCCAAGATCGCTCAGTAGAGCTAAAGCAGGATTTGCCTTCTGGACCGTTATAGATATTTTTTTTATGTACGCAATTTTCAATAGTGTTATTTTTCAATTCTGGGTTGTATACCATAGTATCCTCTTTGTCTTTGTTACATGGTATTTTGGGGGATTTCAAAATATTCAGTATAAAATATTAAAGCAGGTATAAGTAGAATATTAAGTCAAAAGTGAGTTTTATAAGACCGTTTCTTATATTGCTACTTAATTTCTGTGAATTCTCGTTAATGCCAAATGCTTTAAGATTGTAATAAATATTAATATATGAAGATAGCATAAAAAGATAGCTTATCTGAAGAGTTTTATTGTCCGTATAATTTAAGTGACAACCCAATTGGTTTAATAAAGAAGGTTTTTCTAACAGTCAATCGCGGTTTCAGTTCTTGCATCTTACATAAATATACATATGTTCAACCAAAAGATATTTATTTCAAGTCTGGGTGGTTCTGTTAATTCACCTTGGAAAAGTGTTCTCGGCAGAGTCCATTCCTCCAGAAATAGGAAGACCCCGTGGGTATTTTTATAACCCATATTCTATATATGGGCTATAAAGATATACTTATTTTATTTTAACAATTATAAAGAAAGGTACAAAGCAATAAATAGATATCTCTTTTAAATATTAGATCTCATTGAATGTTATTCAGCTCTTATAACATTTAATCCTCTCGTCGTCGACCAATAGGTGTAGAAATTAGGTTAATATTTAAGTTTTAAACGTTCATTTTATTAATATAAATTATTATTCATAGATATAATTTATGACCTTATAGTTGCAGTAGAAACATAGATCTTTTACGTACGTTTCCTTTATAATAAACTAGATGGCCCGGTGAATTGCGTTTCACCTACAGTTTATGCGATTATAACTATTGATCAGCGATGGTCAGTCATAATTAGTCTACCAATTTCAATTAATCGAGATCAATCTGCTATCTAAATTTACTTAATCAAGACCTTTATTAAAATAAACTTTTCTTATTAAAAAAAAACCAATTTGAAATGCAAAAAACAATTTAAACGTTTCAAAATCTGATCTAATTCGTTTTGACGAGTACCTTACAATATTATTAGTGAAAAAAAAGAAAACAATAAGACTAAAAACTTCAAAATTAAAATAGCTATTATTTTACCTATCTTTCTGAAATAATTTTTAAAGTAAACAGTTTCATTAGCACACTAAAATAAAAAAGTGGTAAGCATAAAAATCTGTATAACCACTGTATAGTTTATTCAGTTACGTAATCACCACACGTTCTTATTTTTTACGTCTTTTTATTTTAAAGTTTTAAAATTGTGCAATTCTATTTTGTGCTAAAATCATATTTCAGTGTTTTAAGTATGTCAATCTGAATCTTAAAAAAATTAACAGGTTCGGTATTCTCAGTTTCTATCTGTTATGATAAAGTGTGTATTTTGCTATAAACAATGATTTGCCATTAAATTAGATATAGTAGATGATACTCAGAAAAAGCATGAAACAAGTTGACATCGTGATCGGCAAAATATTATATATAAACATAAGAAGATTTATCTGAGTGCTGTTGGTCAGATGAGGCACATTTATATGTACGTCGCTATCAGTATTAAATCTTTTGACACACAAGCAAATATATATGTTATGGGGAGATAAAAGATAAGTTTCGTACTTGACATAGTTTGTGTGATATTTTCCAAAAATAAATATTTTAGTACAAATTGGTGTCTTTTACAAAAATTAAAGCACTTCACACAGTTCCATATTAGAATTTCAAGTATCACGGTTGCAATTACAACAAAGGAGTCATACGATATGTCTAATTTGATTCAGGTGAAAAAAATTTTGCCTGATATCGGAATCCAACCGGTAATACCAAAAATGCATCAACTCACTGCACTCGTCAGGCCTTAAGCTTAACATTATTGATAAAAAAAGTAAATAAGTACATATTGTAAGATTAAAAATCTTATCTATCTAGTTGGAATTATTTATTTATCGTTTATTATTATTTATAACAATGACGTTTTTATATGATTCGAAAATGTTAATGCTGGTAGCACATTGACTTTAACAGGTAGCTGGGCAAGTAAGATGTTTGCGCAGATTCCATCGACTCGACGCCATGTCGGAGGTACACATGTGTGTGTGTGTGTGTGTGTGTCGATTCTAATTTCGTCATGACGCTACGTTAAACGTGTAGGGAAGGTTTGGACCTAAGTATATGGTCCCTATTAGTCCCCTAGGCCCTAAGGTCTTGGGGGTGAGAACCGACCGGGCATGTGAGAGAATCTCGTATAAGCGGCCGGTGTACAAATGTTTCCTACTCAACGTGTTCGACTAGGGCCGGACAATGACGTTGTTCCAGCAGATTTACCTACGGTAATTTTTACGAAATCTAGAATGTTTATTGCGTAAGATATACATTTATATTTATTTTGTAAACATTAATTGTAATGCAGTGAATAACACATAAATTACGGCGTAAATTCCAAAAAAAAAATTGGACGCACCTAAACTTTAATATTTATTTATAAGTATTTTTTTTAAAAATGCGAATTTAAGATTTTTATGGAGAAGCATCTTATGTATAAATCTAATGAGTAGGTATTTTCAATTGTTGTTTGGTAGCTTATTTACGACACAACTAACCTTTCTAGTCTTTCCTCTATTATTTGGAAAATATATGGAATTATAATTAATTTAACCTCTTTAGGTTTCATACTTCTATAGCCGAATAATCGCCGACACGACACATTAAATATATGTTATAGTATACTTTAGCAGTATGCTGTATAAGATTACAATAATCACATAAAGTTAAGTGCGGGTTCAGGATGAGAAAGGGAAAGCGTGTTTTAGATACAGATGCTCCCTCTATGACTCGACTATTTTTCAAATATCAAAAATTTTTTAATTTTTTAAATTTCATGATCATTTATATTGTTACATTGAAAATCCTATGTAGCAAATATATTTGGGTTAACATTTGTGTTATTTGTTATAAAATATACATTAAGATAATTTGTTTAAAAATATTTATAAGTTTTAAATCTTAAAAGCAATAATAATGAGCATTAATAAAATGTGTAGTGCGTTCATGCTTACAATATAAGTATCAAAACCATTTTATTATTATAAACTGTTTATTTTTCTCAGTAACATAAAACAAAGAGATCGTAGAGTTATGTGACCATTTTTAAATGTTATTTCATGTCAAAATTGAAATAATTTACGGTTGCAGTAAGTAACTTTTTAAACGGTAAATTGAGTATACAAAATAATAAAAATGGAATAGTTTGTAAATAGTTTTCGTTATATTAGTGCAATTTTTATCTTTATGACTTGCACAATTCAATACCAACAAGTTAAATAACAGACTTGATGTCGATAGCGTTGTAACTTGCGATATGTTTAAACGCACATAAAAACATAATAAATCAATTTTTCACCTTAATATATAGTCACAGCCTATCAATAGACTTAATTATATAAATACAAACAACTACATAGAGAGATAGCAAAATGATTCACAAAATTATTTATAGTTTAACAAATTTATAAACGATAGCCTTAATAAAGCGTAATAGTCTAAGAGCTGGTAGAATTTTTTCAAGAAGTGTTTGAGGCAACATAAAAACTTGTGAATTTGTTTTTGCAAAAAAATGTTTGAGACGTTTTGAAATCGTAATATATAATTTAATATTTAAGAAATTAAAAAATATTTAAGACTTCGAAGATTTCGAAAAATCAAAAAGAAATGCTTGAGGTATGTTAAATTTTTTACAGAATTATATTTGTATAACAATACTTTATGAAATAAATTAAATTAACATTAAACCCATGAAGACAACGTTCTCTTTAAATTCGGTCCTTATGCCTCACCTTCTTCTAATGTGTCCGGAAGTTTCCTTCCACGTGTATCCGGTAGGATAATACAAAGAACAGCACCGATTAAGGGAACTATACCAAAAGTTAAAGGCGGCAACCAGAAGGATGTAGTCTTTAGAGTGGCTACAAATGGAGCCACCATGGACCCAATGCGAGCCACAGTTGATGCTAAACCTACTCCAGAGTTTCTAACAACTGTAGGGAACAGCTCCCCAGCATACAAGTAGACAGTAGCGAAAGATATACTCATGCCCCAAAGGCCGATGCAGCCGAGCGTCAAATTGCTGACACCTGACTTGGGAACGACAATAATAAGCAGACAGCTTATTCCAGCGATGACATTTGCACATATTAGAGTAACTTTACGCCCTAAAAATCTATTAGCATAAATGGAGATTAGGGTTCCAGGGACCTGAAAGAAAAGAAAATATATTCAATATCAATTACGAATTAAAATAAACCGGATAATTATAAAGATATTACAATAAAGATATATATTCGGGTAAGTTATGAATATCTAAAACAAAGCATATATACCATTTGTTTTAAATTTTCAACTTGATATAACGTTATATTTATACAAAAATACGCCAGATATATTTATGAAAACTTGGTGAATATTTCCTTACAAAGTAAATTTCACACTGTATTTATTTTAATTCTGAAAAAATGCAATTTTACACAAACGAAATATTTTTTAGTTTTGTTGCCTTCTACTTGTTATTCAGTTAGCGTTGTTGAAAATTCCTTCGAAAGTGCATCCTACATTGGCAATACTTAATAGTATGAAAGTTAACTTTAGAAATTCAAGACGAGTGTAGATTGTTTTCTTGTTATCTAAATATTACTTATGCCGTTTATTTAATTATAAAAATCTTCATGCACCAAGCAAAATGGAAAACAATTGTAAGACAACCATCAATCAAGTTCCAAATCAAGTCATTATATTAGCATTTTACAGTGGATAGAATTTTCATCCAACTATCTATTAATCTTTTCTAGTTATACAGGTTAGTATGTTATGTTACCTACTAGATTTTTACTTTTCTATTGGTTTACATTGGGGAATGCATGAAACCCAGTTACTGTAGCAATATCCTATTACTAAACTAAAAAAAAGTCTTATTAAGTCCCTGACTATTGGAATATGGCATAATATTTTTCAAATTTACTCTAACTGTATAATAATCGACGTTAGAGGGGTTAGAGGGGCTACTGCTTATGATTCGCAAAGAAAATTGTAAAGGAGGGTTATATTTATATGTAATTTCTACACTAATTCCATGTCTCATATTTAGTTAAGATTATAAGTTTATATAGTGAAAACTTTGTATAAAGCTGTCAACGGATGGCGTTATTCCAATTTCAATTCGTTTATTGCGATTTCAAGCATGCCTATAATTTTCAAGGTTTCATAAATATGTCACTCAATCACCTCAGATTTATTTTGGGTTAAAAGTAACCATAACCTTCATTATAAAGTAATTTCCTTAGGCTTTTTTTAAAATTTAGCTTGGGTTAGCAAACAGACTGTAACAAAGAATGAAACTGAATACGTGAAGCCGAAGAGCGGGCTAGATATCGCTTCTTGGGAGAAGCCCATGTTCATCAGTGGACTGCCGCAGGTTGTAGAATTTTATTTTTAGTTGCGAGTTATTTAGAATACCTATGTGCATCTTATGAAGACTACCTTGGTTTAGTAAATATTTACAATCGCGGCTTTACAAAATATTTACAAAATTGCTCCAAATTTTCATGAAATGTTTTTTATCATGCAATATTGAGGAATGGGAAGTCTCCGAATGTGAAAACAATAAAAATTAGACATAAAATATGTGGTGGACTCAAGGAAGGTGTGAGTTGTCTAGGATATTCCTGATATGTAAAGTGAATAATCACTAGCGATGACTACTGACTATCAGTGCCAACGATAGGGGCGGGGTATGGGGCGACGGCTCAGGGTGCTAAATATGGAGGGCGCGATTGGTTGGGGTGGGATGCTTCCACCGCCAAACAAACACGCATGGTGGATGGTGGGGATAGCTAAACCTCTTACGTTCAAGCGAGATCGCCAATTTGTGTACTTAATCTCTCGTCTCGAGCGTCACTCGATCATACACCGACAAAACCATCTACAATGTTTTAACTGCTACAGAGGGCCGAATTCTTTGTGTTATTGGCTCTGTAATATCGTTCTCTTTAGCTCTGGATAACTTTAAAGGAAAGATGGGCGCCAAAATATTTTGGCCCTGGGTGTAAGTGACTTTAACACTGGCACTGCTCACTAGTGACAATTATTGATGATAACACGTGCTTTTTATATTTGTAGTTTATGAGATTTTAGTGGGATTTTATGGGATTGGTAGTCTTCAGTTGCAAAATCCGCGATTGTAAATATTCACCATTGGTTTTTATACATTATAAACGGATTTAAAATTTATAATTATTTTTAATACTAATAGAATCTTACCTGTATAGCTGCCGAGAGGGCAACATTAGTGAATATGTCTCCAGATACTTGACCAATGTACTGCGACACTCCGAAGAAGCACAGTCCACACACGAACCAGTTAAAACAAATGGCAAATGTACGCGCTCGGAGGCGCGGTGTTCGGAACAACGCTAAGAATGAAGCATGTTCTTGATGCGTCGAATTCAGTTCCACTACCATTTTTTGAGTTGATGATGCTATATTTTCTGTGGGCAGGCCATTGCTAGAAAGTAACACAATTTTATGTCATATGCATTTTTAATGCAAAAATACTTGTAATTGTGGAAAATAGGCTCAGTGGCGAACTTTCCTCTTTTCGTTTACCAAAATCCTAAATGGTTAATTTTTGATAACCTATTATGCTGCACGTTATTATTAATAATAATATATTCATAGAGAAAAAACGCTAGAATTTACTGAATCATTTTTGTTTCACAGCAAAGTTTAAGTTTTGAAACAATTACTATTATTTATTCACAGGCACTTTGAGATATATTATTTATATTTTTTTTATTTATAAATCGTTTGTTTGTTTTATAATTTCAATAATATATTTTACCTTTTAGCCGCTTTTTCCATTATTTTAATAGCTTCATCAGCTTTGCCTACTGTTAGCAACCACCTTGGCGATTCTGGTAATAAGTAATAGTAACTCAGGAATAGCAACGATGGTAACGAAATTGCTAGTTGGAATGTATTCCAATCTCTCAGAAAATAACTGAAGAGTGGTAAAGTCAAATGTCCAAGGTTGAATGGTATCTGGTAAATTATACCAACAGATTCTCTATATTTAGCTCCAATTAATTCCATCGTCAGAACGAAACTGCTAACCATTGTCCCGCCAGTGGCCACAGCGAGTAGAAACCGTAGAGTAGTAAACATGTACCAATTGACTGAATAGGCAGTGGTTACGCCAGAGATCAATTGAAGAAATACCGCTGCCAAAAAGGGGATTCGTCTTCCAAACCTGAAAGTAATCCGATAAAGATTAATTTTCTGCATTCGTTTATTATAGGATCGCTAAATATTTAGCTAGAACATTTATAAGATTGGATTCGAAGATGTTAATGCTGGTAGCCTATTGGCTTTAACAGCTTTATCGTATTCAGCGCAAATTGCAGACTCCATCGGCCTGACGCCATGTCGGAGTTACACATATGTGTGTGTGTGCTGATTTTAAACTCGTCATGATTCTACGTTAAACATGTAGGGGAGGATTGAACTTTAGTAACTATTGTCCCTATTAGTCCCATAGACCCTAAGATCTAGGGGGTGAGAACCGACCGGGTACGTGAGAGAATCTCGTGTAAGCGGCCGGTGTAGAAGTGTTCCCTACTCTACGTGCTCGGCTAGAGCCGGGGTGCGTGTGAGTGTTGGAGTAGTGAGTGGGTCCGAATGACGCTGTTTCGTCGTCCGGATCGTGTAACACGTTACGCGGGCGTAGTCTTTTCGGGCGCGCGTTTAAATCGGGTGAATAATTTACCGATTGTACCACCAGTGGATTCGGATGGGATTCGGATCTCTCAAAATGTTTCTTAGAGAGTGTTTTAAAGTGTTGTTTGACGCTCGGCAAGTTAAGGTCGCTGTGGAGGTCGATATTGCGCTGGAACCACTGAGCACCGGTGGCTCGACGAATGAAGCGATTTTGTATTACTTGAAGTTTATTTATTTTTCTTTTATGCACGTGCGCGAAGGCGACACTTGTGTAGGAAATAATTGGCCGGACGCATGTTTTGTAAAGAAGCAACGTGTGTCTGAGGGACAGTTTGCTGCGGGCGTTAATTAAAGGGTAAGGACGACCTAAGACGAAGGCCGCTTTGGATCGAGCGTTTTGAATGTGTTTATTAAAATTCAGGTCATTGTCGAGGTTGACGCCTAAATATTTGACAGACTTTTTCCACGGGATAGGTCTGCCAAAGAGAGTGATATCTAAGAGTCGGCCGCCTCGTTTGTGGGAGTCTCTACTGGTGCCCCTTGAGAAGTAAATTGCTTCACTTTTCTCGGGATTTACCTTGATTCTCCATTTTCGGAACCATTCACCAAGAGTAGTGGCCGCGGTTTGGAGCCGTTTCGACACGCAGTATTTGACCCTATCAGAAGTGTAGAGGGCGGTGTCATCCGCAAATAGGGCGAGCACATTTATAAGAGTGCAACCATATATTTGTAGGTATCATCTGTATGTTGCGCATTCTACGGACTGCCTGACTGAAACTTTACGTTCGCCAATCCTCATGCGCAGCTTGCTGATGACGATAACTTTGTCTAATATGGCTTGTTGTTCTCAAAGGGCTGATGTTATTTACTCCATTCGTGTTATGCAAGAGATTCATTTTTATTTATTTATTCATTTTACAAAGTAATAAGTTTGGTACTTACTTCTTGTATTACAACAAAATATTGCCGTTCCCTATACATATATTAAACAAGAGATAAAAATATAATAATCATAGAAATCGTAAAAACAAATCGGAAATTATCGTGCTCACGGAAATTATAATAAAATTTTGAAATTTTTTCTTTTTATATTGAAATATTTAGTTAAAAATATGTCCCATTGTTGGGACAGGGCTTGATTTCTGTAACACATATTTGGAAATAATATTTAACTTTATTGGCGAGAAACAGATGAAAAAAAAAACACGTGTTAACAATTGACAGCATTACGTGTCAAACCAGTTTAGCGACCGACATTAATACTCAAAACATTCACCGTAGCGTACAAATTAGCAATATAATTTTATAGCAAAAATTTAGCAGTGCTTCTACTGAGTACATAATTTGAATGTAATGCCTATACCTGAATCATTGGAGACAAACGCAATGTGTGAATTAGGACCAAGACCAAGCAACATTTGCTAAAGTAATCACATCCGGAATCCCAATGCGATTCAGTCTTACAATGGCACACAGGATGGTTCAATTTATTTTGATGAGCTTAACTGAGACGCATCAATGTTGTTCTGAGCGGAGCACCGATGGATTTTTGTTAAGAACATATTAACAAAATATGTTTTCACGTTTCACCTTCATTCATATTATTTATTTTGAGAAAGTTGATTAAATATTTAGTTGTAAACGCAATTTGTAAGGTGTTCGATAGTAGAGTTAATGAAAATAAACTTCACAATTTTCTTACACTGCACTTTCAAGCCTGCTGCAATTTCATTTTTAAAAGGAAATATTATATATTATTAAAATTATATATTAAATATTATGAGAAATCTTGATTCTAAGTCAGTGCTTGTGTTCAAACAAACTGGTCCACATCTATATACATATAATAGTAGTTCAACGTCTTACCAAATAAGAATGAAAGGACCTAATAAATATTTCTCTTACACTATGTTGCATATGAAAGGTTTTTTTTCGTCAATTAGCAATAAATAACATAAAATAATAAAATAATGTGTTGAAAATGACGGCGACGTGGTTCGCCACCCGTCACGTCCTGATTCTTACGAGGGCGAGAAGAGATCATCGCAGCGAAACGGCTGCGATGAATGGTAGCGGATAAAGCTGTGGTCTATACCAACCCCTGCGGGGATAGGCGTGAAATAAAAAAACAAACATACCTGTCAGAGAGATAACCAAAGAACATGCTGCCCACAAGAATACCAAGCATAAATATTGTTTGTGTTAAACTTTTCAGCCATTCCCTGTCGCATACCAAATTCCATTCCGAAATAATAGTTTCGTGGAAAACAGTCCGATCGTAGTCAAATTCAGTGCAGTTACGCATGTCAGCAGCGCACACGCTTCCGTAGTCATTTTCCGATGTAACGCATGTGAAGTTCACGGGAGGTGCCAGAAATATAATGCTCATCTGATGCCAGGCTACAGGAAACTTGACAAGGAAGACAACAAAACATATCCATATCTGCCATTTTCCGATTTCCCCAATCACCTTGGTTAAAGGATCTTCGTTGACTTTCTGATTTTCCAAATCTTTCGTTTCATGCTCCAACACTGAAATGAATAATGCATATTAAACCTTTAAAAAAGTTTAACAGTAATAGAAAATATCTATCTGTTATAATATTATTTATGTGTGCTAGATTTTTGATTTATAATTATAAAAATCTTTAATAGAATTGTATCTACAACTCTCAGAAGACGATATTTTTTCTCACCTAATACGACATTGAAATCTTTAAAAAGTAAGCCTACTTAAATTTAAGTTTTTTTAAAGATAAGAAAGTTTAATTAAAGACCGGCAACACTTTTACAATGCTTATGGTGTTATAGACGTATATGGGCGGCCTTGATTGCTTTCCATCGGGCAATAAACTCGTTTGCCTTCCTATCCCATAAAAAAGGACACCGAAATGTAAATATTTAATGAAAAAAATTTAATTTCCCCCTAAAATGGTCTATTTAACTATAGTTAATAATAAAACAAAGAATGTCGTCAAGAAATCATAAAAAAAGTTATAACGAATATACACAGACTACATTAATATTTTTACAGACATAATATTAGTGTTCGCATTATATCAATCATAATATTTTTTTTTATGAGATAGGAAGGGTGATGAGCAAGTGTCTCGCCTGACGGAAAGCAATCAACGTAGGCATCTGCAATAATGATTAATACTTACATATATGTACATAACATAAAATTATTATTACGTACCCATTCGATTTTCGTTATTTAATCGAAAGTTATTATCGGAAGCCATTCAAACAACGTTTAAAGAGAGATTTTTAAGGTAATAAAAAAGTAATAAAAAAACTGTGCAGCAACGTCCGTCACGGCGTGTCTGAAATACCGAATGGATTGTCTAAAAATGTTTTAAGATCGCCTATGCGGTTTGCGCTTTTGTATGAGCGTCTACGTACGGTGTTTTCACGTCATTGAATAACGTCGTGAAATTGGATAACCAACAGCGGTTGCCGCTTTCTCATGATAGATTGTGTTTTAGAAGAATTTCCAATTTTATGAAATTGTTATGATCCTTTAGTAACAGATACATTGTATATACAAGTAGTACATAAATAATACGTTTTGTCTATTTATCTGTGTTAAAGTGAACCAATATCAAATGATTATTTAACAATTATATCTTTATATGTCGTGGAATTAAATTCTATACTACACCAAATTTACAAACATCAAACATCCTTTCTTCGTCATCAATACATACATTAAATTTTAACAGAAAATAAAATAATATAATTTATAGATCTGTTTCGATTTAATATGAAGTATGTATCTATGAATTGGCAACTGAAATGGTGTATTGGTGAAAACATATCGCGGGTTTGATTCCCGCATCAGGACACCATTGATTTTTTGTGATGTATTGGCGCTATTGGTTCTAAGGCCTTTTCAATTTCATCGGCGGGGCTCTGAGCAGAAAGCCCGTAAGTTGCGGACTGGTGGAGAACGGAGACGACGGCAATAAATACGTCCTTGTCATTTATGTGTTTATATTGGCACTCATAACGGACGAAATTTTAATTTGATGCGTAACTATGACTGTAAATCGTTTTCTTTATTTATTATTTTATAAATTTTAATTACATAATATTTTTAGGGAACAGCCTTCTAATGATATTGAAATGAAGGTGACCATAATTTCGCGTAATTAGCAAACAAGACCAAGGTCTTTAAAGATAATCGTTACATTTCACTACAGCATCTGAAATCTTATTACATGTTATTATATATTTTGCTTCATTTTGCATTGGATAAAACCAAATCAGAATCAAACTATGTTGAACCAGTATGTGACAATTTTGCAAAAGAAGTCGATATAAGCATTCGGTTTGGTCTGGCCCGCATTTAGGAAACTTCGCTTAATGTCTTCACGTCCCATGCCTCAGACCCTGATGACATGTACTGTTTTACGGTGTGGAAACATGAAAACATACATTCTGTTTGCTTCACAAGCTCAAAGTCTAAGGCAATTACCGTATCACTTCGTCTTAGGCCGATCCAATATATGAGCCTCTTATAGGCCCTATTGGATCTTTTATCCTCTTTAAGTGAACGAGCCAAGTCGAATAGATAAATATATAATTCATCCATACAACTGCTTAACACAAAATATTATTATCTATATAATTTTTAAATTATATTTGTAATCCTGCTTGCGAGTATTCAGTTGTTTTTAAATCTTATATCTTCTGATCATATAAAATTTTTATTCCATTAAATAAAACATATATAATTTGAAACATTGTAAGTTTTTTATTTTCGCATACACGCACAATTTTAGATATAATAATGTTATATATACGAGCAGACGTGTCCCATCAGGTAACAGGCCGTTTGCCTTCCCATCCTATAAAAAAAATAACAGACACCATGTGCTTCTAATGAATGTTACATTAAAACCATACTAAAGTCCATTATCATAATCAAATATACTCTTAAAATTGTATTATTTTTGGGTATTTACAATCTGCGACCATCCTACACTATGATTACATAACACGCCTTGCGTCATGTTTACTTTAGACCTCATTGTCCATATTATTCTTATGATGGGAACAAACATGAGTGGAACATTTTGTACAAAATGAGTAACGTTCATAATAATCAAGATTGTTTCTAGATGATTTTATTGATACTCGCAAATGTGAATCCAATAAGTATTTGTAATAATTACTATAAAATAGCAGTTAATTTAATTTCCAGTGCGAAGCTTTTATATCCTTTTAAGAAAGATATAGAGCTCAATATTAGACGGTGATTTGTTCCTGATTGGCAAATGCCATAGGCCTTTGAAAACATTCTTCTGCATACAGATCTCCGTCCATTAAAACCTTATGATTAAATGTAGATTCGTATCTAAATGAAACGTTTAAAAATATGTGCTTACTTAATTATCGCGATACAAAGACATCTTTTAAATTTATCAATTTCTTAATTATGGCACAAAATTTATTAAATTTACAGCATAGACACTTGCGCTTGACCTAAAAACCGCTATCTATAGTTTTAACGTGAATGTGGAGCACTTTATTATCCACTATTATTATTAAAATTATAATTTGTGTAAATATATAATAATATGCAGGGACTTGAGATATTATTATAAAACTACTCAATCGATCAATTTTATTATGCATGATATTAAAACTTAAACACGGTTGTCATAATGAATAGTCGATCACAATCCCAGAGTAAAATTCAATCAAAATAGTATATGAATTTTACCTGTATTAAAATGAGATAATTAAATTTATAGTAGTAGAGACATGCTGCGGCATGAAGGGGCTGGTTCGATCGAGAGAGTACCACTCCTTCACATAATATTGACGTTGAGTCGTATCCATAATTACCATATTTCGTACAGTGAGTTATCGTAATTAATACAGTCATGCAATATTACAAAATAAAGGTATAAAAATGAGGTATCATCATCATCATCAACAGCCTGCGGCAGTCCACTGCTGGACATAGGCCTCCCCCATGAAGCGCCATCTAGCCCGATCTTCGGCTTCACGCATCCAGTTTCTGCCAGCCGCCCTGCGCAGTTCGTCGCACCATCTAGCCGGGGGGCATCCTACACTACGTTTACCGAGACGTAGTCTCCACTCCAGCATTCGTTTGTTCCAATGATTGTCGGATCTCCGACTAACGTGACCAGCCCATTGCCACTCCAGCTTGCTAATTCGAAAGGCTATGTCGGTGATTTTAGTTCTCTGGCGGATTTGTTCATTCCAAATCATATCAAAGTGACGTATGCACAATGCATAAACATAAGCTTAATTAATTAACATAAACATATGTGTTTGAAAACATTTCTTAAATTTAATACAAGTATTAAATGAGAATATTTATTTACTTTCTTATAGGTTATATTTTCAAGATATTATATTTTTTGTTACTTGTTCGATTTCATTTAAGTGTAATAGTTTAAACAAAATTGTGGAAATATCAATCGCTCTATTGATTTTGAAATTATGCGTAACATTTTAATTGCTTGATAGCATATGACCCGTCACATAAGCAGAAGATATGAAATAGACGAACGGAATATGCGAGACGTAGATCTTTGTTTTTTATCAGAGACGAGCCAAGCCTCCGGTAAGATAAGTTATTTTTACAGTGAATGCAATGAATCATAAATTACTCGTGTTATGCAAAACGTTCCGTATCTCTTAAACATCAGAAAGCTGTAAAAATACTGTTTTGGGTACTTAAGTTAGAGTAAATTAACTGAAATATTTCACTTCTCTCTGTTCTGCTTTAAACTACGTATGTACCAAAAATATTTCTTTCATTTACAACGATAACAACATTTTCAGACAATGTTTACTTAAGCAATTTTGTAACACAGAAAGGTGTTGACAATAATTTAATAACTCGAGAAGAACTGGGGCCTGGGACTTTGTCTTACTGCGTAATCCTTATTGCATATTCATTTCTGGTTGCTAGCGTTAAGACACATCACTTCTGGCTGTCGTGATGCGTCTTCCATTATTTCAGCAGAGCTTGCATTTGGGATCGATTATCGTTTTCGTCCTTATTCTTTCCAGTCCTGATTACAAATCCTTTCGATGAAGTTCGCCCTATGACCAAAATTGTCATTTCGAACACAAAAAAAGTCATATCACCTTATAAAATAACCTTCGGTAGGATTTAACTCTGTACATAGATTCAGTTATGCAGGATAAAAAATAGAACTTTCTTCATAGTGAATATATGGGTATAGTAGTAATAAATTTTTATTGATGGAACTTGTAAACGTGTCTATTAGTTAACTAATAAAGTTCACAATCAATGTTAGTAGTCAGTATTACCAGAAAAATCTTAAAACTTCTTCTTTGTTATTTTGCATGCTATATAATAAATAGGGATGCGATATAATAAATAAAAAATAGGGACATTTTCTCATATATTAGTATACGGAAGACAGCTTGGTGTATTTATATTTGTGTAATCACCCCAGTATTTTGATATGAGGTTACTACTAATTATATAAACAAATACAATGGCAAATTTTGTTTTATTTTAAAACATAATAACTTAGTTTTATTTTTAACATTATCAGACATCGAGTAATCGTTATGTTTTTTAGCACAAGTAGGTAAACATCCATGTGAATTAACTAAATGTAATTTATCGAACAATGACTTCAATGGACGTATGAAATAATCAGGTGACTGCGGATATTTTGCCACAGGATGATGGGAGCTTAATAGCAACAGGATTATCACTAATCAGACGTAGGGTTTCTGTGAGACTAGTTTTGTAATATTGTCCACACCTTTACACGAACACAAAAAACCTTTTATTATTAACTATAGTAACTTCTAAAACTGAACTTGTTTTTGTCAAAAAATACAGTTATTAATGGAGTCAGGCGTTACTTTGCGGAAATCCATCACTATATGGACAGTCAAAAGTTTTACTTAGCTAAGATCCGCGACACCCTTTTTTTAATCGAATGAAATATATTATTCCTATATTTTGCATAAAAATCTTAACATGTATCTACTATTGTTTAGTGAGTAAATATTGATTACGAAAAAACACACAAATTAAACTCAAAATATGATGAGTGAAATCAAACAGAACGCTAGTTAATTATGAAAGGATGATAATTTATATTAATAACGCTATGGATAAGGTTAGGAAGTGGTTAGTGAGATGATGAAATTTTATGATCTGTTGCAAAATTAAAGTCGGTAGGTAGTACAATATGTAATACTTTCATACACGTCTCAGATATTAAATTTATTGATATCAGTTATCAAAAGTCATAAGAAAAGGCATTTCATTAATAACCTTTGAAAATCGCTACGTAAATAAAGTGATCAACAGCCACTGGGTTTTGTTTGCTAATTGACGGAAACGTAACTGCAAAAACTACCTCGGGTCGCCAACAACAAATATTGGCCATTTCCTGTGACATGAATTCAAGGTGATAGCCCTGACTATTGGACTCTATGACATCGATTACTTTGACATTTAAATATGATAAGCACTAGTACGCGTATGAAAATCTTTATATTTATTGTGTCACCCATAACGATTTTATTATAATATTAGGTTGGCAACTAAGTAATTGCCGATTTGTTTAATGAAATAAAAGAGTTTTTTTTTATTTGGTATGAACGTTAATCTATGATGTTTTTTCCAACGAATGATCGTTTCGTAGAAAGTCTGATGCGTTTCGGCCAAAAACTGAGTTAAGTGAGATTTTAAAGCTTCTTCATCATTGAAAGTTTTACCCCGAAGGATGTTGTCGAGGGATCAAAATAAGTGGTAATCCGATGTCGCGAGATCAGGGCTATATGGTGGGTGTAACATCAATTCCCAATCAACATCCAAGAGTTTGCATTGTCCTGGTGGAAAATGAAACCTTTATATATTCATATAGTATACATTAAAAAACGAGCAGGCGTGTCACCTGATGGAAAGCAATCAACGCCGCCCATAGACATTCGCATTGCGGTAGGCAGTGTATGGAAGCGTTGCCGGCCTTTAATCTGTTAACCGAGCGGGACCAATAAATACGTCAAACGTGAACAATATCGGGTACGGTACGGGTAGGAGATGTGAATACGTCCTTGAAATATATGTTGCACCTTGGTACAGGTAGAGATGTCTTGAGAAGTTTTTAGATGAGGAATTTATCAAATTAAAAGAAAAAGTTTTGTGGCTTATTAAAAAAATTATCCCTAAAATACTTAATATTTTTAATGGCCTTATATAGAAGTTTGACTGTATATTTTTGCATAAACCTGTGTTTTATGGATAAATAAAAAAATAAAAATATAAAATTACATCCTCCGGGCAGACGTACTGACACGTCGCAGTGAAAGAGCGCCCATTATATGCTGAGTAATTAAAAAGGGAATTCCCCTGTTAACAGGTTAATGAAGTGTAGGCTTGCCGAACCGATTTTTTGATGACCGACGTCTATTTTATTTGTTTTTATAGTATACTAATACAATAAGAACAAATAAAATTTGTTATAAGTATTAAGTCCGTTTGGTAAAGAAGAAATTTAATGAGGAAAATTGCGTATTTGCGCTCACGCACGGGATTAATATTTCTGCAAAATGACCTTGGTGCCTTAACTTAAACAATAAGGAAGACATCTATACTATCATTGATTCACCTCAGATCTGGTTTTTAATTATTGTAGTAATAAAAACAATCATTACCATTATGCTATGCTCCCATGTGCGCTGAAGTTGTGTATTGTATGTACATAATACAAAAATACAACTATTCAATATCAACGGCGTTACACAATTAAAGTCTTTTTTAAACGTAAGGAAAAAAATACAGAGGACATTAAGGATTCAATGGGGCCAATATATTTATTTGAAAATAAAAATTCAAAATTTTTAACATTTGTGGCGAAAATGAAATAAATACACATAACTTTTGTTGTTCAATAACAACTTTTTTATTTGTTAAAAATCCAAAGAAATCTTTTGTTTTTGATGTCATTTACCCTTGTCCTCCTTGTGATGCCCATTTCAAACTATTATCACTACCACTCAAAATTAACGATGCATGTAAGCGACCTCCTCTACTGTGCGCTAAACAGCAACTGATTTCGCGAGCGCTATCGCGCTCGTGTCAATTTTGGTAAATACTCTAATGGTTAAATATAATACATATTTAGTTTTGGGTGTTTATATTTGTTTTCCTTCCTACGTGAACCCAATATATCTGAGGGACGCGTGGGAGGGGGTGGCATACGCTATCCTGGCTCTTGGGAATTCAGTTTTTGTAAACCAGGCATTTGAGCGTATTTCAACATCTACTTTTTTCATAAGCTCATTTTCATCTTACTGAATGAATAAGCAGAACTGTCGCACTGTAGTGCGACGAATCCAAACCGCAAGCATCAGAAACCTCTACATTCGCTTAAAGTGATCGTATATGCTGCAATGTCAGAGCAAGGAAATATCGGCCCTTACTTTTTGAAAATAAAAGAAGACGTACATACTACATATACGGTCAATTCGGAGCGTTATGTGGAGATGTTAGTCAACTTCTTAGTGCCTGAATTGCAAAACTTTCGCGGCTATAACCAAAGAACGTGGTTCCAGCAGGACAGAGCAACGTCACACACGTCATCTGCCACGATTTCATGAAATTTACCCAGGAAAATTAATTTCCCCTATTTACGCATACTTTTTTCCGTGGGGGTTATCTCAAATCTAAAGTTTACGCCGATAGACGATAATTTAGGCGCATTGTAAAGAAAATATCTGTCACGAAATGGCAGCTATCACAAAGTCTTAGTGCCGAGCCGTCATAGGAAATTTTAGTGTTGGATTAAATAAGTGCCGTGACTATGAGCGATGGTTTATATTTAAATGATGTTATTTTTAAGAAATGAATTCCCAAATAAATAATTAACACATTTTCGATAGATGCCTTAAATTTTTTTTTAGTCCACTAGTTATAGATTTTACTTGGAGACACTTGTATAATAAATCACAGTCAATGTTCACGTGTAATTAAGTATTAAAAACACAGAAATATGAAGTAAAACTTTTTGAATTATAATACCTAAAATATCAGCAAACGTTCTATCTTAATAATTGTTTGAATAATTAACAAATAACAATTTAGGAAAATGTTTAATGTAATAAATATATATAACTAATGTAATAATAATATATAACTTCAATTAAGAATATTATCATACTATGAAAACATTTAAATCCAAAATTAACAAAGCAAAGTCGTGTAAAAGAATAACAAAAACTTACTTTTGTATTATCCTTTTGAAGCAATTATAACAAAATGTCACTTAAAACACGAAACTTCGAAAAATATATATATATAAAAACGATATAACGTGCGCCACGGCGATATCCGCCGCGCTCTACCACGCATTGAGTGACCACTGGCTTTCGAACTGTATTTATTGAAAACATCTACACTACACTTTTTGCTTGTAAACATCTGACGGAATCGACGAAAAACCTACTAAAGCTTAAACAGGACGATTGACGCAGTCTGCTGTGAATTTCTGTATCCTGTTAATATAATAGATAAAATCAATTTAGTTATACATACATATATACATATCCTGACGACTAATTGGCTCAGTGGCGGAGGCCTGCCCACAGAGTTAATGGTCGCGGGTTCGGTCCGCGTATCGCAATAAATATACATATATATGGCCTACAGATATTTATTCCGAGTCTAGTGACCTTGTCAATCCGCATTGAACAAGCGTGGTGGGTTATCGTCCGTGAGTGATGAGTAATAAAAAGACGAAAATTGTTACTTCAGAGCTCCTCTACACTGAAATGTTAAGGCGCTATTCACGTCTTGTCACTCGTCTTCTTCAATAGCTTGCAATGGACATTGCAATATAACAAGTATATTATTCCTAATGCGAAGTAGTTAGCCTTGTAGTCTCCAATTTATCTGTCCAACGTAGTGCATAAGGCCAAATGCTCCATACTTGGCACATGCCTATGTTCAGCAAAGAAAGAAATGAATAACGTTGAATTGAATCCCTCTTCTTATACTCCAGTATATTTTATTAATGGTCTGTCAATGGTTTTTTCTTTAAGTAGAAGTAATAGATAATATATAAATTTAAAAATTAAGTAGTTTTGTAAATGTGTGTCCTTAAAACATTGAGTATTTGCCATTATTTTCATATATTTTAATGATTAACTATATGTTTTCTTTTGATGACCGATTGGCTTAGTGGCGGGACCCTCCGCCCGCGGAGTCAATGGTTGCGGGTTCGATTCCCGCATCGGAATAAATATATGTATGGATTTATAAATATTTATTCCGAGTCTGGTAACTTCCCCAATCCGCATTTCCGTTCCTGCCCTTTCCTTTTTCTCTATCCTTTCCCTTCCTCTCCACCAATCCACGGTCTGCCGTGCCAAAGGATGCGTAGCTAGGGGCGAGCTTAGTCGCAAGCGTGCCGACCGTCCCGGGATCGGGCTCCTCCGGGTACTATTGTGCCTTACTTCAGCATGCTGCGATGAATGGTAGCGGATGGATTTCTGTGGTCTCTGCCAACCCCTGCGGGGGACAGGCGTGAGTATATATATATATATATATATATATATATATATATATATATATATATATATATATATATATATATATATATATATATATATATATATATATATATATATATATATATATATATATATATATATATATATATATATATATGTAAAAAAGGGAGGTGATTTTAATGTATACTCTATATTATATATCGACGCAAAAAAAGCAAAACGCTGTAAGTGACACAGATGTCAAAAAACAATTTATTGCATATTCGGATCAAAAAAATACTGCGTCGAATGGTCTGAGTTTCACAGCTTCGTGACCAATAAAAAATTATGTACAGCATTGAAACTAAAATTTTTTAGGAAAGGTCAGGCCCAGAGTACCCTAAACAGACGAACTTGAGACTTGACATGAGAAGAGTGATAAGTGTGGAGTAAGCAAGGAAAGTATCTGAAGATCTGTGGTCTCTGCCTACCTCTACGGGGAACAGGCGTGATATATGTATGTTAAAACTGACTGTTTATGGGTGATCAGAGATTTTTTTCAGATATCTTAAAAGTTTTTTGGCTCCGGTGGTAAGTTTGCATTTTGCGGTTTACTGCGTTTTCGCTGTTTTAGGTCGATGTGCATTATTAATTTGGCAAAAACAACTTTATATGCGCATCATTTTGAAACTTGTTTTTGAAACAAGTTGTGGGTTAACCTGTTATAAAAATGCAAGTTAGGTAGGCAAGAATTGTAAGCAATATTGAAGCATTTTAAAAACGAATGTAAATTATTTTAACAGCACTAGCTTTAAAGCAGATTCAAATAAATTATCTCGCAGTAAACACACTTTAGTATCCTAATATCCTCTTGAAATTGAATTTTTCCTAGGTCATTACATTCAGTAGGTACAACCTCAAACCATAACATGACCACTCCCGTGCTTCACAGTCGGAAGTACATTTTTATAAACACTTCCATTTTTCATAACATTTGTTTGCCACTAGAACTAAATGTTTGAAACTTACTCTCATTTAAGAAAGTATTTTTTTTCTAAAACTCTTATGGCTATTCGACATATGCTTTCGGAAAAGATAGAAATTTTTTCCTGTTGTACCAATGTACGGCTTTTTAAATTTAGTTCGGTCTTCGTACCATATTTTTCTTAGTATTTTTCTGTTTTGGCACAAATAGATCTTCCTAATTATGTTGTGAGCTCAGTGGGTATTTTTTGAGCAGGTGTAAAAGGGTTGGTCCTAGTTTTTTTTCTCAGAATAGGATTGTCATTTCTTGCAATTAAAATATTTGGTCACCCTTTTCCAAATATATTCTACATATAGTCGATTTACTTATTTGAAGAATTTGGATATTTTCTGCGTACGGTACAATTATCTTTAGTTTTCGGTCAAAAGAAAGTTCTTGGTTTGCCATTTTGAATTATTGCGTAATTATTTTTTGTACAGGACAAGACGCACTGACATTCGACTAACAACAGACCACAACGCATATTAATTTTAATATAAAATACAGACACTCGCTAAGATATGTAGTGGGGATATGAATACTTAATGGTGCCACGCACTCATAAATATACTTACTGTCATTAATAAAATACGACTGTCAAAGAAGGGGACGTTATTTAAATTATAGTATAATAAAAAGATTTTTTTGTAATATTATTCTAAAATACATGTCGTCATAAACTATAAAATTTTTTTTCGTACGAATACTTTGTGAGGCTACTATATATGTACCTCGATGTATGAACGAAATCGTAACTCTTGACGCCGAAAGCGATAACTCCGACATTAAGCTAATTAGGTCAAAATATTGTAGATGAAAAGATATAAGATTAACCTTCAAGCGCCTTAAAATATACATGTTGTTTAGGTATATCCGATGTAAAACCAACCTTTTAATAAATACCTGCATATTTTAAATACTGGAAATAACATATACCTATATAAGAAACCACATGCTCCGTGGATGTTTTATACAAAGGTAAAATAAAATAAGAATCATAAGATAATAAAAAGTAAGAGTGAAACTGATACGTAACAAAGATCCTCCCAATTCGAGTTCGTGTATCCATGTGTGTTTTGTTGAATCAAGATACACACAAGGTGCTGTTACAACAAAAACAAGTTTTATCGCAATAGCACCAACGTAATATAGAAAAAAAAAAAAAACAAAATACATCAATAAAAAATAAATATATTTTTCTATGGATTTTTCAATTTTATTGTAAACATGTGCCACTAGTAGTCGAGATTTTATATTGCCGCAAAACTTTGATTATTTCGATGACGTATGAAAATAAAAAAAAACGATTTAAATAATAATCACATTGTTGTTTGTTTGATGTCGTAGGTATATACATCTTTGAGATGTTTTCCTCCACATTTTTTTACTCCATGATATGTTTCTGTATGTATTGTTCAATAAGGATGTATTTGAAATGATGAATGAATTATAAATGATGTATGAATTATAAATTTTATAATATTGATGTTAATCATGTCGTACATTTTTTTATATTATATCGATTATGTACAGTACATAATCGATATAATATAAGATAACAATATTTTATTCAGAAGTAATTCTCTTTTTTACTTAAATAAATTAATTTCCTTTTAAGGTGTAATATATAGTAGTTATTTTAATTAAATGGCTTATATAAATTATTAACTTATTAGGTATCCTCCTATGTACCATAAATAATCTTGGTAGACGAATTATTGCCACACATTTATCTTTTTCTTAAATTGCCGATGTAATGATGTACTTTATGCTTGAGTAAACACGGTAATTCTCATTATTTGAATAATGCAATTAAGATCCTCACCTATGTTATTTGGAAGATGAACCATAAGCATGATTTTTATTAGTACATACATCAAATGCTCTTTGTTCATATATTTGTCAGCAGCGAAAAATTTAAGGAATTCAAGTACGGAATAATGTTTAATAATATATATTAGGTAGATACACAAATTAATATTAATAAAATATTTATTAACAGAGGTTTTTATCAGTCATGCAACAATAGTAGTAAGGATACGTCGATTTAATGGTTATTCTTTTCAATTTAGTCGCCAGAGGTATGACGATAGATGGGTGTGCTATGCAAAGAAGACAACTTCTGACTCTTTTTTGCATTTTATGTTTTAAAATATAACCAAGTATGATGAAACGAATAAAGCGATAAACCAATCCAACAAGCCGCTTACAGTCGCTTATTACTCAACCTGCGTGCACCCATCGATAGCAACGGCATACAGCAGTGTTGACGCGAAAGAAAAGATCGTACTCGATCGATCGATCGAATGTCTCGCCACTGAAATTGGGCTACGTTGTAAAACTTGTGTATAAGACCGTGGTTTTATACACAACATTTGTAAAACAAATACTTGAACAAACATTTGACCATTCCATACAAATAATAGATCGAGCCAATGGAAAATCTAGCGGTATGCGGTCAAATGGCTGGCGGTCTGGGCTGGAATTTCCAAGCTGCTTTCATCCAATAAAATCAGTTCTCAATTTGTTAATTTTACACATTAAAATGTTGTTATTAATTTGAAATAAAAAGCAAACAAAAATTGTGAATATTCACTAAAAAGATAACAGGCATCAAATTAGTAAATAAAAATTTCAAATTTGACCATGATACATAACCATAAATAAAATACATTCTGTATTATATTGTTCATTATATCACTTACCAAATTTAACATTGGAAATAAAGAAAAATAAACACTTTTAAAATGAAATGTCGATGGATTTTTTATATTGCAGAGAAAACAAAATGGTTGGTGAACATGTAATAATATTATATATACATATAGCACGCGAAAACGAAAACAGACCAGTGGAAAGAGTTCTTACAAAGGTCGTTAGGGATGTCAAGGCACTTACACAGCCAAGAAAAAGAAGTCAGGGCCGATAACCTCATCTGTGGCAAAGCCCGAAATGGTCGCGTAGCTCTGAGGGACCGTCGCAGGCGCGCCCCGAAGTTTTGTATATAAGGAGCAAAGGGTGATAAACAAAGCGCTGGAAAGACGAAGAGTTGTAGGCAAAAGTTGGATAGGATTAGTAAGAAATAGATAGGCATGAAAATCTATGTAAGAGGGCTTTGTCGAAAGAAAATCTGTTGTTTGTCTCGGTTTATGTCACCAAAATTTATAATTAAAAGAAATGAAACGAATTATTCAATATTAATTAATAGTAGATAAATATAAAAGTTTTATTTATTTAATAAATGTATATTTTGTAAAGTACAAAAAATAATTCGGTTGGTGTGTGGAAGTAAAGACTCAGGACTCAAAATAAAGATAATGCACACGAATTTTCTAGGCCCAAAAATACCCTGATATCGATTTTAAGGGATATAGATTTTCACTTTATATAACGGCCATCTTGATTTCCGCCATTTTAGATTTTTTCTTCATCTTTCCCAATTGCTACTCCTAACCAAGAAATTTTCCTAGGGAAGTACCCTTCTATCTATTATCTTTCTGGTATATCGTTCAGTCTATTCGGAATAATGAAATTTCTCGACTACGGAATTTTAGGCCAAAAATTTTACTGTAAAAGGATTGAAGGCATCCTTTAATAATGTTTGTTCGAACACAAACGTTGCGTTCGCGTGCTGTCTAAAAATATGTTGTTTGAAAATCGAGAAGCAGAGCTCAGAGCTCGGAGTATTACGGTTCGTGCGGGCTGTCGATCAATTTTTTAATTCCTCTGCCTCGAGCCCTATCCGCAAAGATTTCCCTATAACAAACTTACCCTCCATCTATTAACAGTTACCCATGCAGTTTTATATAATATTGAATTGAATTGATTTAATTAATTTATTAGTGAATATATGTTGTCAATTTCCATTAAAACATTCAGTTATACACTATAATTTAATATAATATGTCGGCATGGCGTCGAAGTTTAATGATGTTGCCACATTTATGATTTGTAAGTTACAAGATGGAAATATTTTATATTAGGAATTTAAAAATTATGGTATAAGGCAATTTAAATTGTATTTTATTTCACTTTAAATAGTGCTAATATTTATATTTATCCAATGATCTATCAGCCAATGCCAAAATAAATATTACTTATAGTGTAGATTTTTTCCGCCAACTTCCATCAGTGACGTTGTGTTTTTATTTCATTTTCATAATTGTATATTATTGTCAGTTATATTGTTTAATTGGGGTGGCGTTTTATATAATATAGTTCAATTAAGGCGTATAAGTGAAGTGATATAAAATAAATGCGTTTATCGTGACTGTTTAAGTTGACTGAAAAAGTCCATAGAAGTTTTGGTAGAATAGCCAACATTTTATCAAGACGTAATTTGAAAAGTTACATTTCAAGAGATTTGATAGTGTTGTATTTTACTTGGCACTGGCATAATAGTTATAATAACTTGCCATCAAAGAAAAAAAAACTATAGTGATAATCTTAGACTTTATAACCAAAAACCATGTGCGTGTGCGTAATGGAATCATTGTTATTTTAGTAATGTTGTAGTGGTTTCTAAATCTATAAATTACATTGTTTAGAATTTCCATACGAAAATGGTCGTTATTCAAAGAATAAAGTAAGATTAACAAATATATACGTTCTAATAATTTCAGGGAGAGTTAAACTTTATATTGAAAACTGAAACCTTTATATAAAATTACAGAAAACCTACAACACGCAAAGGCAAGAAAGTATTGCTTTCCAAAGAACCAAAACCGATCGAGGGAGCAAAACAGTGTATATTTTTGCAAGGAAGGAATCCTTCCGAACGTACAAGGAAAGTCTTGAAAGATATATATGATTTAAAAAAACCAGACGCAGCATATTTGAGTAGAAAAAATGACTTTGTACCTTTTGAAGATTCAAGTCTTATCGAAAAGTAAGTAGTTTTTTATTTCATGTACACACATTGCTTCTTTTATATCCAGAACTCATTTTCTCTCTCAAATTGCTTATTTGTATATAACATGACCTAAAATTTACTTGGAGGTCCACTGAAACGTGTGAATTATACAGTGGAAAAGTGTTGTAAGCATAATAAAAATTAAACAATAAAAACTAAATAGTAAAATTACCAAATCTATTTGAAAACAACAACAAACTTTCTTGAAACATTTTGAATGTTTAAGATGTTTAAATGTTTTTTAAGCGGCGCTGCTAGACATATTTTAAAATATTTTTAATATTAGTTGAACTGTACTGTCAATTCCAATAATGGGATAAAATATTTATTAATATGGAATTATATGAAATGTATTTTATGTCAAAAATATTTTATTTTTAATAGAACTCCTAAGGAAGTCAAACCAATTACAAAGAAAAACATATCTAAAGATGCATTTGGAACTAAATTTTTATATGAAATGTATTTTATGTCAAAAATATTTTTTTATTTCACTGTCAATCATAAAATCTTGTTTGTAGTCTATCGGGAGAAGAATATTTCTAAACATTCCCTTATAGTTTCAAAATGTTTAAGTTAACTTTCTGTTAATTTTTTTCAGATTGTGTTACAAAAAAGAAGCTGCACTGTTTGGTGTTGGGTCACATAGTAAAAAACGTCCTCACAATATTATTTTAGGAAGGACATTTGACTATGGCATATTAGATATGATAGAGCTTGGGGCTGACAAATATAAGGCCATGTCAGAGTTCCACAATGTGAAAGTTTTAGCAGGGCTTAAACCTTGTTTGCTTTTTAACGGACCTGCATGGGAATTAAATCAAGATTTAAAAAGACTGAAATCTCTTTTTACTGATTTCTTTCACAGAGAAAAAGTGAGTTAAAGTTATTGTGATAATTTATAATTATATATTAAAACATATTGTGTACACTTTATAACTATTTTGTCACTCATAGACCTGCATTATTTACATTATTACACAAGGAGGCACACTATTACCTGTAAAATATTTATATAGCTCTTACTAGGATGTGTTAAGTATACCATTGATGTAATTGCACAAACTACTGGGGTTTATAATATAGAGAGGTGTTACATCTTTGTGTACAGATAAAGATCAAGATGAGCTCTCCATTGGATATGGTCAAATGAAAGGTGTTTATACTTAGCCACAGCCCAGAGATGCATGCAGTACTCCATATGTGACCACACTTATACTTTGTACAGCTTGATATGGTGGGCATCACTGTACGACATACATAGATACCAATTAGTACAATATATAGATAGTAATTATAGAACATTTAGGGCAGTAATAATCTGGAACATCTATTGTGGAAGACATTTAGCATTTTAGTTCTAAAAGAGTTTGTTTTGTGTATTTTGCTTAAAATATTTTAAAATAGACCTAAAAATTAATTTATTATACGAATATTTTTGCTGTACCACAAAAAGCTCATAGGATATTTCTTGATGAAGGTCCTAGTATAAGTTTTTTAATTTAAATATGTATTTCAACACTTAATAATATGCTTTCTGAGTTTCTTCAGATAACAATGTATATACTTATTATGAAGTTATTTAGCTATTAAAAGAATTTTGTTGTAGTCTTTAGTGTATTTCAAAAGTTATAATGCAAAGTTATAAGTATAACAAGTAATATATAAAAAAAATTAAAGTCAATTCCTACTTAGATCAACAAAGAAAATTTTTATTTTAGTTATTTTTTATAAGATAATTACAATTATTACAAATATATGTTATAAATTAAATATATATATTAATATAAATTATATAGAGTTTTTTCTTTCAATATAAAATGAATAAATATTTTAAACAGACCATTACCATCAAGTGTTGTCCACCACAAGTTTAAGAAAATTTATTTGAACTTGAGTGGATGAATAAGTAGTAATTTATTAATGATTAGTCATAAGTATATTATTATAAGTCTATAGAGGGAAGTGTGAAGTTAATAGTAGTAATTGAAAATTGTACAAAAGGAGGACTTATCCCAAAGAGGTATCTTTTCCAGTCAACCTTTTAAGTAACTTAAAGGATATTCATCAATTTGGGTAGACACATAACTTAAAATGTGAAATGTATATTTGATCATATGAAATTTTAATATATATTTTTATAATATTATCATTGTTACTGTCTTAATAGTCCACCTTTGTATAATGTGATATCTTCCAATTTTGAAACATTTTTTCAAATTGTCATTGTGGCAAGTTAAATAAGTCCGAACCATGCTGAAATTTTTTATTCTTACCATAAATTATCTTTAAATTGATAACAGAAATTATACTTTAATAAATTTATAAATAACTTAATATTTTACAGGTTGAAAGCATCAGATTACAAGGATTAGAGCATGTAATAAGCTTCACGGCTACAGATGATGGGTCTATTTACTTTAGATCTTACAAGGTACTATTGAAAAAAAGTGGGCATCGTACGCCTAGAATTGAACTAGAAGAAATAGGTAAGTAAATTATTTGTGTGGTTAATTAATTTAAAATTCTTAATTTGTTGTTAAATAATAATACATTTCGTTTAGTCGGACGCAAGCGAAAAATCGCCATATAATGTAGAAATTCTTCTTACGCCAAATTTCTTACAAGCTAACCTTTTGTTTTTATTGGGCCTCCAGAACTTAAACGCTCACCGGACGAAGCGCGGTAACTAAGCTAACACTCAGACGCCGGTTTGCTACGGGAGTATGGTATTTCCCCGGGTGAGCCGGCCCATTCATACTACAGACATATGTCATGACAAACTATGAAACTGTAGCGTGGCTCTACCACTTCTTGGTTAATAAATCCCAAAATTTTTATCATTTTTTTAAGACAGAAATCAGAATAGAAGAAAAAAAGAAAATATGTTTTGAATGAATTCAGAGAATGGAGCACATGGCCCCAAACGAACATTCACCTTATGGTTTTAAGAAATTTGGCAGAACCCTATATTTTTTGGCGATTTTTCGATTGTTAGGTTAGGTTAGGTATTGTTTTTACTTGAGGAAAAAGGGTTACATTAGATTATAAGTAATTTGCCAGATTTCTTCATTATTTGGTGATTTTTTCGCTTGCGCCTAGTAACTGAAAACTACGAAAATAATTGTTAAATATTAACAACATAAGCTTACGATTTTACATGGTCAGATTTAGTGTACTCCGGTACCTACACATTTTCACTACATGTGGTCCTGTTTTAAACCTTAGCGACCCTGTGCGTGTTTCACTGTAAGTTTTATATATAACATTTTGAATCATGGTATTTTTTTTTTTTAAATTAGGTCCATCAGTTGATTTTAAATTACGGAGGACTAAGTTGGCTTCAGATGATTTGTATAAGGAAGCTTGTAGAATTCCTAAGGAAGTCAAACCAATTACGAAGAAGAACATATCTAAAGATGCATTTGGAACTAAATTGGGTCGCATTCATATTGGTAAGCAGGAGATCAAGAGATTACAGACTCGCAAGATGAAGGGTCTCAAGAAAACCCCGGAAGAAAAGAAACAGTTTCTTATGAAGAGAAAAATGGCACGACGAGATGCAAAACAACAGCAACAAGTGAACTCATAATGATTTTATTTTATTAAATTTGAATTAATTAATTTTCGTTTCTTTTTTAAGACAATTATCATGTACTATTTAAATTCCTTAAGTATCAAAATACAAGTGGATTTATATGACACCCAGTCATCAAATTTATATCAAAGTAAAAACAGTGCGTGCTCTTTCGTATGCTTACTGTGTTAAAAGGGTCTGATAAAAGTGTAGCTACTTCGAATTTATTGAAAATCTTATATATAGATTAATAGTTAAAAACAAAAATTAATGTAAATTTATGAAACCACTTTTTATATATATTTCAACGTTAATAGTGGTACGAATTAGAATGAACATTTCCCGATTGAATTTCGGCCTTTATACAAAAAGTCGAAAAAGCAAACAAAATAGATTTGCTTCAGCATAGCAACAATATCTCTTTTTAACAAATAAATTAAATTAATGCAAAACAATTCTTCAAACACAGTTCAATATTCAAATTTCATATTTACAAGAATTTTAGATAATTATTTTATATAAACAAACATCATTTTCATAATCTGCCAACAGATGGCGCCAAAATACATATAAAATTAGTTTTAATTCTAATACGCCGAGATATATGTGCAAGGTTTTTTGCGGCACCAGAACAGATTTGCATACTATCAAATTAGGTATATCGTTCATGACAGTCCCAGCATCAGCTCTTCATCGAAGGTAATAAATTGCAACTACTTTTTAACTTACTAAATGCCATGAAGATTAAAAAGACACTTTTTGATGTGTCTTCTTTCCTTCATAAAAGGGGCTCCGCTACCGCATCTTGACGTTTTTCCAATAGTCAACGTTTGTTTTCAGATAGTCCTCAGAAAGGTCGCAACGTATCGTTTTTTTTTTTCTTTATTTAAAGCATTTGACTTTCTGAGTAGGGAAATATGTCCTATATTGCACTGGAGAAAATCAATTAGGTAGCTCACCTAAAGTTTTAAAATTGTAATACAATTCATTCATAAAGGTATTGGATCATGATTATACATTTTGATGTTGACGGTGAGAATTAGAATAATAAAAGTGGGGGGACCACTTTTATACACAAAATCGAGAAGGCAAACAAAGACAATATACACTAAGCAAAGAATCTAAAAATAGATTTGTTTCAGTATAGCAACAATATGTTTTTTAAGAAAAAAGTTAAATAACACCAAAACAATTCTTAAAATATAGCTCAATATTATAAATTTATATGGATTTTAGATTATTTTAAATAATTTATTTCACACAAATTATAATTACTTTATATAAACCAACATTATCCTTACATAATCTGCCAACAGATGGGGCCAAAATACATATAAAATTAGTTTTGTTTATTGCATAAATAATAATATTAATTCTAATACGCCAACATACACGATGCCGTAACACTCGATACATTCGAAATACGCAAAGGTGTATGCATGCTTACACCTTTTTATTTTTCGAGGAAGATTACTTTAGGTGACAGTAGGACATTTACATTAATCACAGTCATGAATACCAGTCCATTAATGGTTCATCATACGTCTTTCCCCCCGTTCCCTCGGTTCAGAAAAACATGACTAAATACTAAAAAAAATTGTGATCCTCATATTGAAAGGTGTCGTTTCCGAAGCGGTCGACGAGTTTTGCTATTTGGAGTCGACTGTTTGATACACGTTCACTGGATATGGAGATTATAATCCGATGTTATAAGGTTACAACTATATTCAGGAAGTTTCGTTTAGATGTACTTATAATACAAAAAATTATAAATATAAGCCCAATTTCGAAAAGAATAATTGTTAATCTTGAATTAATGACACAATTGGCTCAGTGGCGCAGCCCCCGTCCACGGAGTCAACCGTCACGGTTGCGGGTTCGATCCCCGCATCGGAATAAATAATATGTATGGCCTACAGATATTTATTCCGAGTCTGGTAACCACGCCAACATATATGGGCTGTGGAATATTACATATTACATGGTATATAGTTAATAATAATTATTATTACAGCTCATTACACTCGAATCATTTACAGGGATGATATTGTTTTATTACTTAAATAAAATTTTGTTTTCTTGAACTTGACACTCCTATATAAGAAAAACATTTTTCGTTTTTTCCGAATATAGCGAAAAATCTTTAAATCATTCCAAATATGGTTGATGATCATTCTCATAACAAACGTGCTTATCTTACCTATTCTTTAAAATCTTTTTTCATGATGTAATGATTTTTAAATTTTTGGTTAGTTTGATTTGTTGTTTCGTTTATAATCAGTGTATATATATATATATATATATATATATATATATATATATATATATATATATATATATATATATATATATATATATATATATATATATATATATATATATATATATATATATATATATATATATATATATATATATATATATATATATATATATATATATATATATATATATTTATATATATATATATACCATATTACATATATATATAGACCTAAGAGAGACCTAAATTTTATGCACACGTAAATAACAATAGCTTAGCTTCAGCAATAACTTAGTAGCATAATGCGCTTTATTCGGCGTTATTATTAGCCAGAGGCCTGACTCCTTTCCTCGTTCTGTAATTTATAATTTAGCCAAAGGTGAGATTCATATCTACAATGCCTTGGTGTTCCGATATCCACGAGAGGCAGTGATTACTTATCATCAGATACCACGGTCAATTGTGGCTCATCTTAACTCGGCGCGTGGCCGACCTGCGAAGCAAAGACGTAGGTATTTGTGTTCACAAATGGCCGGCAACGCATCTGAGACGTCTTCGGAATTGCGGATGTCTATGAGCGGCAGTGATAACTTACCACAAGGTGATTTATATGCTTTGCCTGCTCTTCTGTGAAAAAAGCAGGGGGTTCAAATATCAACTCAACATTTTATAGAAAGTATAATATTTTCGAGTCCTTCGAAATAGTATACTTATTAATTTGAATTAACATTTTAATTCAATTTGTATTTATGTATTATATATATTATATTAATATACGTACGCTTATTTTCAAATTCAATTACTTATTGTGTCTGGATTAGAGTTCGACACCCCCCGCCCCACAAAGTGATTTCTTAACTACGGTTTTGCTGTATATAATAACTTTTTATAAGAAATACGGTCATAGTCAGTTCATTTTTAATACATATTTTGATATGTTTAATATTATTTATCGTTATTATATAGTCTGAACATGAATTCGTCGTCATAAATAAATGAGTTGCAGGGTAAGGGTAACCGTAGAGTAAATAAAAAATCGATGGAAAATTTTAAATCAAAAAGTTTTATCGCTTGGAATATTTTATTCAAATCGATGAATTTGGAAGTAAATACAAATAAGGTTTAGTTAAAATAAAATATTTAGACAAATATACTTTATATATACTTTGTATTTTTTAATATTTTAGTTTTTCTCTTATCTAATCATTTTGAATGGGATAAAAGGAGAAATATGTACAAACTTTTACATACATATATGTATATGCTTATAATGGAATTACCGTATCAAAGAATTATTGGTATAAATCTATTCCTTTTTGAGATGTTTAGAGGAAAACGATTTACACCAGGGGAATCCTTATCTATTATAAAAGAAAAACCACAATTCTTAACGGTATGAATACTGCAGTAATTTATGATACTGGATATCCATGATTGCAATTATCCTTATAATTAAACATTTCCAACACCTAATGATAATAAATAAATGATCAATAAAGCAACCCATGAGATCGGAACTATGAGTTAAAAGACTTTATACTATAATTAGGTATAATTTTTTAAATCACGGTTCCGATCTATTGTTTTTATTAAAATTAGTTAAATATTATATAATATGTATTTACATACATATAATATTCAACCAATTATTAAGTTTTGTCTTGCCAGCGCTCAAATTTTATTTTCTTTAAAATATTAAATGAAAAAAACATTACCCAAAGCTCACTCAAAAGAAAACTTACGTATCAGTCTGAATTGAAGATGCTTTTAAAAACTGCCAAGCAAGAGAAAATTACAAAATTCTTCACACCATTGCCTAAGCCTTAAGATAATTAATCAAAATGTTTAAAAATTTTAATTAAATTGATTTTTTTGTATATTTGTTTTTTTTATTTTGTCACCTAGGAACGTATAATCCCATATAAATTACCATTCCGTGTTCACGGTTTCTGTATTCGCGACATATTTATGGAACATATACCCCGCGAATAAAGAGCTTTTACTGTATATTATAATAGTTCCAATAGGAAAATTAATTAATTAATCATAAATAGTTAGTAGTTCAAGATTTTATTAAGAGTATTAGATGTAGCCGGGCCGAACATAAGCGTTTTTGTTGTATTACCTTACAAGATGTTGGCGAACAAACTGCATGGGCTTTCTCGCACGTTCGGCAATGCCCCATCATAATAGAAAAAATTGTTTTTTTTTTATAGGATAGGAAGGCAAACGAGCAGCTCACCATACGAAGCGCGGTAGGTAAGCTACTACTCAGACGCCGGTTTTCTGCGGGAATGTGGTGGTACTTCCCCGGGCGAGCCGGCCCACTCATGCTACAAACATATATTATGCCATTCTTGACAAAGTATTCGTCTGCAGCGTGGCTCTACCAATAATAAAAAGTGAAGTATTATATTTGTTTGTGAAGTATTATATAATAGAAAAGCTATTTAAGTTGTTATAAGCAGAAAGTTAAATTAAGAGAAAGCTTCTATATTTAGTTGTTTATATTTGTTTATGAAAATTTGATAACACTACAAAAATACCTATAATTACCCTTAAGATTACTAAGCACAGTATCAAAGAGAAACATTCTATTATTTTATTAGCACATCTGTCAAAGGTGAACTTGAAACAACTTGAACAGTTCTCATAATGACCCAAACGGAAAGTAAAAAAGAGACAGAATAAAAATATAGATTATTTTGCATTTTTTGTATTGAAAAATACAAGGAGTGTCCGCCTCCGATCCGATGATGTTGGATCAAGTGCTATTTTTATAAAAACCATGAAAAATATACAGGCAGGTAGTAGTCTTCCTTTGGCTAATGTTATGCTCTTTGCTGCACAAATATAATATATGTTAAACTGTGACTAATCTTTCGTATATTATCACGGCTAGTCTGGTATCCGTGTATCTTTTGATTTATTTCAAAACTCCCTAAGTATTTGTATTATCCGGCTTTCCCCTACATGTATTTGCGTTTAATGGAAATGTACTATAGTAAATAATAAAAATAATATTTTACGAACACACAGCTGCGTTGACAACTTTGACTACTGATTGTTGAAATACAATTTTATTTTGTCTAGTGCTCTGTGTATGTGGTAATCTAAAATATAAGTTCATATAATAATCACCTTTGTAACCGGAAATTGTTGGCTCAGATTTATTATACTAAGGTCAATAAACGAATGACTTATATTATTTAGTTTAATTTGTATAAGTTAACGACAAACAACGCATTTGTTATCTTTAGTAGTAAATAAATGTCCTAGAAATCATTCGTTCCATTTATGGTCCTATGTCCACGAGGTGGGGCAGAGATCGGTCTTGAGCGACGCGCTTCATTTCAGGCCACGTCAACCCGATGGATTTCACCTCGGCCGCTACGGAGTGCTTCCAGGTGTATTAGGATCCAGCGCTTGAACTATTAAAACAAGATAAAAATTGTGGCAAGTACCCGAACAAAATAACTCAATCACATTTTTCAAACTGGAACATCTTTGTAAGTCGTAAATTTTAGCCATTTAGCCATTTAATTCGGCCTTTGTACGTGATATGTAGTACATAATTCCAACTATACAATATTGTCACATGAGATTTATATTCAAAAATCAATGTCTTATCAATTAAGGTATATATGTAGGAGAATTTTAAAATTCAAGATGCATGGTCAGTAGCTGAGATATGGTTAGGTACCCTTACATTTTCAAACTTACGTAAATAATTCTGAAGTGATTGTCTGTGACTCCACAATAGATTTTTATTTATTGTGGAGTCAATAAATTTTTCTAATTTAATATACTTTTAAAGATATCTAAATCCAATAATAAACTTATCTTTTAATGTTCATTCGAAGAAACATACCAAAACAATTTGTTATTCGTTTTTTTGCCTCAGTTTGGAATTTTATAGGCTTATATGGCAAAGACTGTCAAAGGTAATTTTAATTTTTTTACCATGGAAAAATTTTGCTATTTTTTTAATCTCCATGCGTAACAACTTGTGCCTAAAGGCTCGTGCCAAATAGTAGGTATTTAAGGATTATTATATATAGTAAGGAGTGAATAATTATTTTATTAAAAAGAAATGAGTATTCTTTAGAATGCTACAATGCAATATGTCTGAATTAAAAGGCGTGAAGCCAAGTGATCGAGGGATAGAGCATTTGGTCGTCAAACCTTTGTCCTTCCCTTCATTTATCCTTGATTTGATATACGCAACGGTACATATAAATGAGAAAATTATACAGGTGATTCAATTTATCGTTAATATCCTGCTAATTTAAGTATACACAATATGTGTAAACAACTAAGTTCTAAACAACTTGTTTGACCAATCGATTAGTCACCACACAACATGTAATTAAAATATCATATTTATCTTCCACGCTAATTGTTTGCCCAGGTATCTGCTTTTAATAGACAATATATATTTCTCAATATTTGACGTCAACGTTCTGTTTATTTTTTAAACACAACTAACGTCGCACTGATTCTAGTAAAACTTGTTTTGGAAAAAGACGCCAATAAAACTGTATACGAGTGAGTGCCTATTTGATTTGTACTGATGCGCCCACGCTCGTTAATATAAAACTATATTCATTATTTTTATATTTTAATACATTCACTATACCTTGTACAAGTTAGCTTTATCTTTTTGACAGATGTAAATTTTTCTGATCAACATAACTTTGCAATGACGAACATATTATTTTCTTAATTTAATGATTTTAAAAATTGTAAAAATATTAAAAAAATACATATAACTCAAAAGTCCCTAAAGATTCAAGCGTTATCCGAAAATTTTAGAATTTTTTATTGCTTCAAAGTAAAATTTAAATAGGAACACTGAAAATAATAGATGCTTGTACAATATAGACCGATGTAACATTGTACAAGCGTTTATTATTTTCAGTGCTCCTATTTAAATTTTACTTTGAAGCAATGAAAAGTTTTAAAATTTTCGAATAACGCTTGAATCTTTAGGGACCTTTGTGTTATATGTATTTTTTTAATATTTTTACAATTTTTAAAATCATTAAATTAAGAAAATAATATGTTCGTCATTGCAAAGTTATATGGATCAGAAAAATTTACATTTGTCAAAAAGGTCAAGCTAACTTGTACAGGGTATAGTTGCCCCAAAGTTCATTACTTGCCGCATGAGTTATGTAAGTTATGACCAATCCATGTATCGGCTGAATGGACGGACTCATCTAGGGAAGCACCTCGAAGAATGTCGAACAGATATTGTAACATTTTTTATGTTACCACGTTTTGTATAATGATCCTGCGCCGTCCTTTCTTCTCTTTCTCTTCTCCTCTCTATCCCTTCCTCTCCGCCAATCCACGGTCTGCCGTGCCAATGGATGCGTGGCTAGGGGCGAGCCTAGTCGCAAGCGTGCCGATTGTCCCGAGATCGGGCTCCCCCGAATGGTGCCTTACCTCAGCATGCAGGGCTCTGCTGGGGCTGATCTCCATCCTCCCTTGCGGCTCGTGGGATTTACTAAGACCAATTTAATATACCTAATTTGTCCAAAAATGACGGCGACGTGGTTCGCCACCCGCCACGTCCTGATTCTCACGAGGGCGAGCAACCAATGACGAGCCGTTTCGCTGTGATGAATGGCAGCGGCTGGAGCTCTGTGGTCTCAGCCAACCCCTGCGGGGGATAAGCGTAAATATATATATAAAAAATAACGTTTTGTATAATGCATGAGAAACCCGGAGGTTTAACTTCTTTTATCTTTCTTGACTTCCTCTTCCCCTTCAATTATTCACATCTCTTCTTAGGGTAGGCAAGTAGTGCTCTTCGTATGTCAGCTGTCCATGGGTTGTTTTGATTACTTATCATCATGTGACCTGCTTGCTCGTTTGCCTATTTTTTTAACTTAATCATCATTTACCATGTATGATGTAATAGTGTAGCTTATAGATGTTTCTGGAATGGAGATCAACTCTTAGCAAATATCGTATAAGACGCTCCTCCGACCGGATGGAACGATGATTTGTGCCAGGCGGCTGGCAGAAAGTGTAGGCAGGCTGTTGTTATTGACGATAATAATAGTTTATCGAACAGAAATAAAATAGATTTTAAGAGTTTTAATAAGGTATAGTTACATTAAAATATTTGAGTTGAGGACATAAAATATTTGCATTAAGTTTTACAGTTATGATTGAAATGAGGCGGGTTATACGGAGAGCAAAAGAGTTTAACGTGCACGGAAAAAACCGGGCGAATGCATGCTTACACATTCATTTATACACCAACAATATTTATAGGACATGTTTCGGGTTCTTCCCCGAGTGTGAGCGAGTGTGTCATTTTGTGCGAATTATACTATATTTAACCTAGAAAATAATAATTTTAAAGGCTTCTCATTTCTTCTTCTGAAATATTTAGTCGATGCGTGCACACTTGAAACTTCTTCTTTTGTATAATAACTGTCATCCTATAAGATATTTGTGAAAATTTTTTCTTAAAATATGTATATTTTATATTTAGCAACGTAAAATTATGATAAGGACGAATAAAGTAAATAAATTTATTTATAATTGTTAGTAATTTTTTGTCTTAAGAACACTTTAAGCATACACATTACTCATATTCTGCGGCCAAATGCGGAAATCATTGTAAAGAAAACCTATATGCTAAAATATATTGTGTGAAGTCAGCCTATGCGTCATGAAAAGTTATTCCCTATAACCTAAATCTAGCATCTCAGTAGACGAGGCAGCAGCGACTATTCGAGTAATAAATACCAATTTACTACTATCTCCAATACGCCCGCAAAGCATCGGGATTTCAGTAACACCCCTCTATTTTCAGGGAGGTCGATGTCGGGCATTGGACTGTTACGTCTGTATTGATGATGATACAGAAGGTTCAGTTAATACTCTGATAGATAACATACATATGAACATACATATATCCTTTGTCCCTTAAAATAAGTTCAAAGCTCTTATCAGATGTAACGGAAATTATAACCATGCCACGCCAACGGTTCTTTATGGATCTTACAACATTTCAAGTGTTCATATATATGGAATAACGTTGCCTCTCGGATGTTTTTCTGTGAATCGTTTGCAATACACGTAAAAGCCATGGCGATGTGATGATATTTTATATTAATTTTTTTATGTGGACAGTTAGTACTTTTACTTAGCTAAGATCCGCGACAAGCAAACATAAAAATAATAATGTGTGTTTTCTACTGGAGTAAGTGGATATAAACTAAATCTTACCAAAAAAACGGACGTCAGCAACTCTCCACCTCCCAATCATTATCAACGACACCAAACACACACCATCACTTTTCCACATCGCACACGAAACGAGTTTCACCTCATCATAGTAGACTCTATGGAAGACCTCTCTATTTTGCTTGTCGCGGATCTTAGCTAATTAAAAATTATGACTGTCCACATAGTAATGGATTTCCGCAAAGTAGCACCTGACTTCATTATTCAATAATTTTATATGAAAAAAATATGTACCGTTTTAGGTGAATTGACTGAAATCTGAAAAAGTTTCGTATAAATTTGCCTACTATAGATTTGATAAAAAGTGTTAATAATTTGACAGTGGAATGCTAAATGTGATTAACAATAAGTTTGGCATCCTCGCCGATAATTAATTAGTACTACATGCAAGTAGCTTCACAAACAATACAAAGTAATTACTAATTATGTTAAGAGTGGTTGCGTTCTATGCGAAGGCAACATTTGCCGTCGTGCTTGGACTCACTTGTCCAATCTGTAGTTTGCGTCTGTATGTACCCTTGACTGTACCGCTCAGTTGCCGCGCGACTTTCTGAACACATCCTCGTGCCAACAATGCAAGCCTTCCGTTGGCCGAATCGACAACGATAGAATTTGTTTGTTCGTACCCTTATCACGTTGCGTTCCATGCGCAAATCACTGCATAATAAGAAATTAAATCTGTTTTGTAAAAAAATATGCTTAATTTATTTGTTTTAAATTAAAAGCGAATAAGTGCTAGTGTTGTAATAAAAGATAAGATGAAGCCGAGGAATATCGAAGAAGATTCGCATCCGGAGCTAGAGGAGTTGCTGCAGAAGCAGAAAAACTGCACTTTACGAGGCACTCAAAGGAACGGAAAAAGTACGTTGTATTTTACAATATTTAGTCATACCTGCGTCTGCCGTAGTAGTTCTGTAAATGACATATGAATGGCAAGTCAAAAGGCGAATCTGTTCCGGAGTTGTAATGTCGCCGAACAACAATAACAAACAGTCCGGCGTGTCTATAATATTTTAATAAATATGTAGGAAAATGTTTAAAATATCTGAACAAAACGCAGTCGTATTAAACAGTTCTACAGAAGTAGTATTTTAAATTAATTCAGACGACACTTCTTACTTAGCGTCATTAAATATAGTGGGTTTGAGATGAACATACATAAAGAATTATAGGAATCAAAATATTCTAAAACCAATATTATTTAAGTATTCAGTTAAATTAATTTAATTTGATACCACATAATTATTCAGAAATATTATATATAAAATACAATATTAATATTTTAATATATTTAATTATTATTTTGGTAAATGGACCATTTAAAAAAAAGCAATTTTATTTTTTTAAACATGTGACTTCATAGATTGTTTGTTAATTTATAAAAAAAATATCGTTAAAATACTTTTAAATATATTAAATAGCCTCTACGATAGTATGACTATGCTAGGGCAATGAATATGTATAGTATTTTCAGTAAAATGAATTGGTTTCAACCAGAAAAATAATCGTCAGATAAAGAAAAAATATAAGATATATATAGAAAAAGAGTAACTAAATATGGACAGAAATTTTGCATTCCTTTGCGGAATTCCACTGTAGGAATATAGTTAAAATGTGAATAATTAGTTCGTTAAAACTTAGCAAATTTTAGTAGAATCTAGTTTCTCAAAATATTGATATTTCAATTAAAGAAGACGACTACAAATTAAATATAGAATTGAACTGAAATATTTGAGATTTTAAGTCTTTTAGTTCGTACGAAATATTATATAAAAAAATTGTTATAATTTTTTTTTGTAAAAATTGTTATAATATTAATGTTGGTACTATGTGAGATTTAAATTTTAATTTATCTTCGCTAAAAAGGTATCAAAGATTTGAAAATTTTTAAATTTTGTTTAAACAGGATACATATGTATTTGATCGCACATCAGACAGGTTAGACAAATACCTCAAAACGTGTTGAGCTTTTACGTAAATCGAGACCAGTTTAAAACAAATATATCATAAAGCTGCGAACTTCCCTAACTCGTTTTATATTGATATGAATCATGTAAATACTAATTTGAAAACTCAGTTCAAGGTGGATGTATTTTGCTAGGTGTTAAAATACTACCACTACTACTACTACTAGTTCTAATATCTAATTGGAAAACGATATTCAATTTTGATATTTGAATTTCCTTTAATTTATACTTCAAATTAAATAAAAAGAATTGATTTCTGAGTAGCTTTCCATTGGTGGAGGATGAGAAACGGAGGTCTTACTTCCTTTTATTGTGTGTCCATCTTGCCCTCCCATCGATCACATATTACTTTAAGGTAAGAAATGCATCTGCAGTGTCGTTGATTTTACAGATGTCCGTGGGCGGCGGTTGTTATTTACCGTCAGGTGATCCGCTTTCGCGTTTGTCTTCTTAGCAGTCAGTATATTTACGACCGCTCGGAAACGGGCTTCCCCGTTTTTTGAAGAATGGACATTAACCCACTACGCTTTTTCCGGGGTATCCAGACCCGGAATAAGTTCCTGTGGGTCAAAATTAATATGTATTTATTTATTTCAATACAGGAATCTAACGGTTGAAAGAAATTTATAAGTTTGTAATAATTGCCAAAGTTCATTGATCCGTGTCATAATAACGTTGTTACTTACTGTATCGAGAAGTCGATACGTATGTATGTATGCATATATTTGTTTCCATTATGTTAACATAAGAGTTTATTTTGGGACGTAGATATGCAATATCTATGTAACCGCACCTGCACAATATCAGGATCACCACGTTGACTTATAGCCGATGAAGCATGAGTAACCGACTGATAATGTGTAACTTTCCCACCCGGTCCCTACCGCCCTTGTACTACTTGCTTGTGGGTGCTCTAATTATCATGATAGGTAAATAAATCTTTATAGTTGTACTATAAAGTTTTATTCTAACACAAATAAATTAAAGGATATACGACATAAAGTTGGAAAGTAAATAATTATTATTATATGCTTCACCTTGCTGTATTTCTGCTTTATAAATTTTATAAAATGACTATTTTATAAGTCATTATTAATGTGGAATAAGTGCAGGAATTAAATGCTTCCTTTTGCTATAAAGCAGACAATAAATAGATTTCTTTGACCTTTCTAATGCATTGTTGTTTATTAATTTATATATCTAACACACAAATAACAATTACCCTGTATTGAACTAAATATCAATGCTACATCCAGAAAAATGAGCTCAATATGTTATCAGCGTTGAGTAAAATATATCAACATCTAATACCCACTTATTGAATAATCTTATAATTCGTAAATTCTAATTCAAATCGTTTGTCCTTAATTTAATTGTGTTATCTTCGCATAAAATAGTGGCTGTGCTACTCCACTACTACTTTAACAGTATCTATATATATTTATACTTTAATTTTGCGCTTAGCAAGGACCATAATGTATTAAAAAACTCAACCAATGTTACAAAAATAGATTATAAGTTTTTAAAATACAATTAAATAGCAATTAATTTTTATTAATTTTATCTTTTATTTCTTTAACAATCACACACTAATAAAATTTTCGCGCTACGGATAATAAGTATTATTTTTTTATTTTCCGTTCAAGTATTATTATTATTGTGTCATATCAGTATTTAAATTGAATATGTTGATGTAATAACAATAATTTTCTACACGTAAACTACATTTACATAAACTCCTTAAATTTACATTCCTTAATTTTTTTTATATATATTCACGCCTATCCCCCGCAGGGGTTGGCAGAGACCACAGAGCTCCATCCGCTGCCATTCATCGCAGCGAAACGGCTCGTCATTGGTCGCTTTTCGCCTTCGTGAGTATCAGGACGTGACGGGTGGCGAACCACGTCACCGTTATTTTCGATAAATTAGGGATATTAAATTCGTCTTAGTGAATCCCACGAGCCGCAAGGGAGGATGGAGGTCAGCCCCAACAGTGCCCTGCATGCTGAGGTAAGGCACCATAGTCCCCGGGGGAGCCCGACCCCGGGACGATCGGCACGATTACGACTAGGCTCGCCCCTAGCCACGCATCCATTGGCACGGCAGACCGTGGATTGGCGGAGAGGAAGGGAAAGGTTAGAGAGGAAAGGAAAGAGCAGGAAAGGAAATGCGGATTGGGGGGGTTACCAGACTCGGAATGAACATTTATAAATCCATATAAATATTTATTCCGATGCGGGAATCGAACCCGCGACCGGAGCGGCGACGCGGGCGGAGGGCCCCGCCACTGAGCCAATCGGTCGTCCTTAATTTTCACTGATAATTTTATTAAGTTTTAGTGATAAGTTTTAATCGAATAAATACACGACTAATTAGTAAAATATTTTAATAAATTATAATATATAAAAATAATTGTAAAAGATTTGTTTAGCCTTAAGCAACGTTTTGTCACAACATTATTAATATGCGTGAATGTCAATCGCTCTGGTTGTTTTTTGAACGAACTTATATTTTAAGGAAAATTATATTTTAACTTATTTTAAATTATATTTAATTTAAAAGTGGTAGAACCACGCTGCAGACGAATACTTTATCAAGAATGGCATATTATTTGTCTGTACCATGAATGGGCCGGCTCGTCCGGGAAAGTACTACACTCCCGCAGAAAATCGGCGTCTGAGTGGTAGCTTAGCTACCGCGCTTCGTCCGGTGAGCGGTCTGAGTTCCGGAGGCCCTAAACCCTCTCCCTCTCACTCCCGTTCCCCCTCCCACTCCCATTCCCTCCCCCCACACCCGTTCCCCCTCCCACACCCATAATGTCACTTTCCTTAAAGGTCGACAACGCTTCCGCACTGCCTATGGCGCTGCAGATGTCTATCTGCGGCGCTGATTGCTTTCCATCAGGTGACACGCCTGCTCGTTTGCCCTCCATCCCATAAAAAAAACTTATATTTTAAGATAACAAAGCGATGCTTATGTTATCTTTTATAGAACAGGTTGGTAAAGAAGAAAAGAAAGAAATAAAGCAAGCGTGTCAACTGACGGTAAGTAATCACTGAGGGGATTCTTAGTACGTCCCCAACGTATACGTATTCTTGGAATAAAAAGGGGACATGTCACAAAAGTCTGTCATCTAGCTCCTACGATCAGTGAAATTTACTAATCAGATGTCATTCATTTGCAAAACTGCTAATTCGCCAGATGAATTTAACCATTCATGTCTCCGAAAACAATTTCGGCACTTGAAAAGAGTTAATGCTATAACTATCATATTTTATAATAAGTTGAGATGGTTTTTAATGGATATTGATGTTGATAATAAATTGAATAAACTATATTGTTAAATAGTATTGGTACCGCTTTCATCTCAAAGTTAATAAAAATTATAAGTTAATTATAGTTGGTTTTATTTCTAGACACATATGCCAGGCAGGAAAAAACTTCATCGCTTAAGACATTAAGTCAAATATCTTTCTCATTTTATTGATTACTCATTAAACGATAGTATGGGTTCCTTAACAGGATATTTTTACCATTTTTATGTAAAAATAAGAACTAACTCTTAATAGCAACTATTTGACTGATTTAGGCTAAGTTTTAAGAACGTTGTTGGACTAAATTACTTGAATAGTTGTTTAACCTAGTGCCTAGTTTTTACTTCACTATTCGTTTAGTAAATTAACTAAATAATTGTAATAAGGTATAATAGTAAAAAGTAGTAGTAGCAGTAAACATAGTCAAATTGATTAATTTCAAGCGCAATGCTCACATTTTTAAATCAAGTCTGAGCCTACATTTTTTATTAAATAATATAATGACAAACAAAACTTAATAAAATAATGTATGCGTCATATTTTTACAATAAGTCATTCTCATTAAAATTAGCGATTTACAAGCAAATTCTTATAAAAACAAATTTAACATGTCATGTGTTGCATATGTCCATTGACAGCCATGATAACTTTTTAAAAAAGGACATCAACTTTTTAAAATTACTACTTATTATTTATCATCAGGTGACAGGTGATCGTTTTCGTTTTTATACCACTATCAAACAGTTCAAAAAAGAATATATACATTTTGAACTATTGGTTATGGTAGAATAGAGCCTTAAATTAAATTATCTAATATGTTGTCAATGAATGTTTTGCGTGCTAGCATTAACAAAACTGGGGCATGTTTTTATTGCTTCGGTGGCTATTAACTTTAAAACGCAAATTTGAGTGTATTTTTTAAATTTAGATTAGAAGCAACAATGAAGTTTATACTATAATGCAATTATTTTCTAAAATTTCCAAAAATATGCTTTCAAATATTTTAAAAGGTAGTTTTATCGTAATTATTAAAGTTAGCCCGTGTATCATAATCCCTAATTAACACTTACGGTTTTGTATTGTATACATGAATTAAAATTAAATTTACTTACACTTCAATAAATTATGTATTAAAAAAAAATATTATTAAAAGGTTTGTGTAATGTTTGTATACAACAGGCGGACCTAATACTATTAAGCATTCTCTCCCAGTCGACATGCGGACGAAACTGAACAATCTGTCTGTAGTTAGTTAAATAAGAAAACCAAAAATATATATGCATAATATAATATATAAGTAAATATTTCCGATAAATTTACAATTTCATATAATATATATATATATATATATATATATATATATATATATATATGTATATATATATATATATATATATACATATATATATATATATATATATATATATATATATATATATATATATATATATATATATATATATTTGGAAAACATATAATAAAATATCTTCATTGAGTTAAATTTATTGATAGTGACAAAATAACATGTTAGGGATAAAAATGCGCAAATCACATGAATTATATTTTTACGAAATACACTTTGTGTGTTTGAAAGGAAAAATAAAGATGTAAAAAAATAATTTACATAAACTCATACAAATTTTTATGTCATATTAAATCGCTCTAAAAACTACCGTATATTCCTTCTCAATTTTCTCACCCGAAATACAAAAAACTATATAGTAGGTACATAATTTCATCCGTTTGAGACTGATCGGTTAATGCCGTATGTAATCTGTCATAATGTCAGTGTTCGAGTTTTATTAAGTATATCATTAATTTTTTGATACATATTTGTGTGAATTAAGTTATTAAATATTGTATCTGAACTTTATTCCATTCGTGTTTGTTTTGTTTAATTCCAATCAGTTAAGATAGAATAAGAATTAGATGTGCTTTCTTTAATCTATTAATTATAAAATGAAATTTGAACCTCTCAGATAAATTTGGCATTTTCCACAAACAAATTAAATATTATTAGTTGTGTGTGTATCTAATTCTTTTCGTTAAAACACTAACCAACTTCCATGTGGTAATAGTCGAATACTGAAATACACATCATATATGAATGAATACTTATGTCGATGTATAAGACACTTATTTTCCCTCAATACGAGAAATCTTATATTATACCTGTAGATATGTATATAATAGACCCTACGTAAGACGATCGTGGATCTGTAAGTTGGTATATCAAGTAAAGTAATACCGTATTTCAAGGCTATAACACTAGTTATTGTGAACGATAACTATGGAGATGGATTTGAAAGATGATGTGAGTGTGAATACCTGTCATCTTTCATGAAATATACACATGATTCCATAGACGTTATAAGTATGACGACAAAAATTATTCATGTTTTCATTGTTTGTTGTTTTCCATATACACATAGCAAGCAAGTATGAAACAAATAACGTAATGAAATATAGTAAAATATTGCTTCTACTATTTTGTAGTAAAATATAATTATGATTAATTATTCATGTAACTACTAGTTTCATTATCAATACGTTCGTTGCAGTTTATTATTGCTGGAAATTGGCCTGTGCTTTGCGAAGGAATTAACGAAGAAAAATGTATTTTTTTGTTGAGGCAAAAGCTCATCAATTCGTATTTCCTTCCATAGTCGCCTCGTAAAATACCCAGGGGAAGAAATGGGATAGCCTTATACTATGTTTGTAACAAAGCTACGAGTGTATTGATACCTAAAACTGTTTTTTTTTTCTATAAATACTAAATTAAATTTAATAAATACTAATATTTCACTATTTCATAAGTTCTTATTATAATTTTGCAAAACAACCTTTATTTTTCAACCTCCTATACGTCTTAGAAACCTTGATTTATATTACAAGTTTTAAATGCCTGCTTTGCAAAGCAAAATTTATGACTTATAATTTTTTAACAAGATACGACCTTATTAGATGAAATTTAAAACAAATGAAGGCTTTTGTTCATTTATATATGTTTTGAAATAAAATATTATTAGGAAATTATTAAAAGCTTTTAATATACACGAATGATGTTCTCCTAATTGAAACATACATGGTAATATTTACTGAGAAATATCAGAAGTGTTTTTTACTTAGCTTATATTTTATATTATTTACATAAGTGTCTTAAATGTGTGAGCAAATGCAACCTAGATTTTCTGTTAGTTTTTTTTCGTATTTCTCGTCTGATTCCACCAAATTGATGGAACTCATTTATCAATTTGTTTTGTGGAGAAAATTTGAACGCAACATGCATATTGAAACATATGTACAGAATGACATACAAGAAAGCAAATTCAATGCAATGGTTTCGAGTTTATGTATCATGAAAGTATTATAGGATGAGGAAAAGATATGAAAATGGATGGTTAAATTTGGTATGTAGTTTACCCACAGTGTGTTTTATGTCTTACCGTTCATTCGGTCTTTAAAGGCTTTTCCGTCAGCAGAATAGTCATACGATTGCAAGTGATTGATTAACGACAACCTGTTTCATCAATTAATTAAAGGTTTACCGTCTAACTTCGACCATGAACAACATACCAGTTTTATGGTATGCAAAGGCACAAAAAATATTTTGGCAGCAATGAATGTCATTACTTTAAAGAAAAACGTTATATAAACAAGCGTCAAGATCTAAATGGAGACGAACTGTTGATTCTAAATGATATGTGAGGAGGCACAGTCCAGCAGTGAACTTCTATTGGCTGTTGATGTTGTTATTGATAGATACTCCTTCAAGTGATAGTTGACACATATAAAAGAGACAAATGTACATTGAATAAGTTATTTATATTATAGCACAATATACAATAGTTTTCGTTTTAATTACTCATAAAAATTTAATCAAATTTATTGTTTCTTGTAAAAATTTGAAGCAGCAATAACCCATTTGGTTATGAGTTATGCTTACGATCTGCGGTCATGAGTTCCATTCCACCTTTAATTGAATTATTGATTGTGAACCATGTTTTTCAGACACGAGATAAATGGCTAAGTTGGAATTTTTATTTTGTTTTGGTTAAAGAGAATCCTAGAAAAGTTAAATATCTATTATTAGGCCTCTTTTAATTTAAAAAAAAATACTTTTCTATAACCGCCCATTTTCAGGACATTTGTCATTTACAGTTCGACTGCATTTTGATCTATGTAGTTTTTTTAATTCACGTGCATGTGTAATCTTTACGTGTGTATAATATAATTAAGTTGGCTGAAGCTAAATTAAATTAGCTTCGTTCTGAAATCTAATTGAATAACGGCAATATTTGTGCCTCAACTGTCTTTTTTATAGGATAGGGCGACAAACGACCAGGCTTGTCACCTAATGGAAACCAATCAACGCCGCTAATAGACATCCATGTCTATTTAGTATTTAGCCATATATACTGCTCGGATGCTGTTTCTTTTGGAAAGTAACGTTCTTCTGTTTGGGAATAGACCTTTTAATATTCGAATACTTATAATAATTGAGTATGGCTTTTAATCTGTTTTTGATATTGAAATAATTTATCTTTTTTGTTTTTTTATTTTTTTATTGCTTATATACGGTTGACACGAATCGATGTTCCACTCGGTACCATTTATCATAATTACGGGAAACGCTTTTACAAGCTTACCTTCCCAGCGTTATCTATCATAAACCTTTTTCTCCATTCGTTAAAAAACTAAATTTGTGTTGCTAGAAAATTGTAATCATATGTGTTAATTCTGTTTTTAAATACTATCTGCATTTTGATCTCTTAACAACTCAAATCCACTTCTTATGATCCACTTTTGGAATTCGATATCCGCATCGAAACAAATATGTAATTGTTTTGAATTTGTAAGTTTACTCATGTGATTTTATTGTATGAAAGACACCCATTTGTTGTGTTTCATACTACGTAAAAAAATCAATTCTGTAATTTTCTAAAATATAATATTTGAAAAACAATCATCGATAAAAGTTCTGGCTTCCGGGTGTCACAGTACGTCCTTACCTCTTCAACGGATTACATGAATATGAATTATTTAATCAAGAATAACGTTGAAGCCTATGCTATAATATTTAGGACTGGAAATTTTCTACTGAATGATCGACTAAACATTTCGCAAAATTTAAGTGTGTTTGCGAATTTTCGTTGTTTATATTTAAATGAAAAGATGCATTATGTATGATTTGACAACGCACATCTCTCAATTGTCTAAAAATATTTATTTCTAAACTCTCATTGCTTGCAATAAATTTTATTCGTTCTACAAATGATTACTCCGATTTAAATCGCCTTTAACAAGCGTGGTCGGTCAATGTCAAGGTCATTCCTCGGACTTAAAAAAATCTAAAGGAGATACATGATCAATATTCAGTCTTAAATAAACCATAATATTTAAACGGTTGTAGTTGTGAAACATATAAAAACAATCATTTATAAAATGTTTCGATTATTAAAGATTACTAAAATGGTTTTGAAAAAAGGCATGGGAAAAAAAGACTAGAAAAATTAAAGTTCAAGCTATTTGTTAATACTTGTTTTCCATTGAATGCTTCGTGTTCAACCGACTGACAGACAATATAGACTCATTGCTTATAGTTATTATTAAATGTAATAAAGGACGTCAGTATCTAAATCTATTAAAATTTAGTTTTTTATTATTATTATTTTATAATAAAGAACGTCAAGTATATATATATATATATATATATATATATATATATATATATATATATATATATATATATATATATATATATATATATATATTAAAGTAATTTCATGCCTGGACTACATACACGTTATGTGGTTGAACGAAAACTCAATGTCGCACGTGCGCAGTCACACTAAAATGTTTGTTGTGCAATCGATATGTCAGATTAGAGCGTAAGTTGTTTTAAACCACGTGTTGTTATTCTGTCCATTTACCGCAATAAATGGAGTATCCTTGTACGGACACCTTGGCTATAAGACACATTCTTTATTTCTAATTTACACATGTTGACTTTATCTATAGTCATATATAAATACTATTCCTAAGCACGCTATTAGAAAAATATTAGCTTTAAACCCAAAACTTCACCAGTATTGAACTAATAACCTAAATGACACCTTTATTAAATCTGGGATAAAACTATTTATTTCAGCATTGGTTGGTATAATGTTTTTTCCTACATTATTAAATGCTTTTTTGAAACCTTACCTAGATAAATGTATAAAAATTGACATATCATTTCTTCGTGGTGAACAAAGGTCTAAGTCGAGTCAAAATTTAAAGGGTAAGATTCGTCACAACACCATAACTTTGTCCACTTTCCAGTCCGCAAATAGTAGGCCTCTTCTTCTCTTATGGTCCTATGTCCCCGAGGTGGGACAGAGGGCGTCGACAGTGATTCTCCATTGCGATCGGTCTTGAGCGAAGCGCTTCAAATAGTAGGCTCGAAAGTATTTTCGTTGCTTTAGGGGGTTACTTTAACAACTTCACTTTTCTGATAAAGTCCACAAATGTGCTTTCATTACAATGAAGATCATAATCTTAATAGTTTTTTTTATTATATATATTTATATTAAAAATATTATATATATTTTTATTATAATAAGTAAATTAATATTTAGCGTCACTAAATTAAATTAATATGTTCAAGGAGTTCTGTAAGCTTAAAACAAAACGCAGAAGGGCATTTGGGTTTGAAATCAATTGCAAGGCTTTTTAATATTGGCCTAAATAACAGAGTCTTGCGACAAAGCTATACCTTTAGAATTGCAAACTGAATGCATGCATGATTACGGTCTTATAGATCTTATAGAATTGCACAAAAGAAGTTTATTTATTACGAGAGGTGACTGAAAAATAAATATAACCTGATATAAAAACGATTAGTCTGGCTATCTTACACCTTCAATCTTGTCCTATTATCTAACTCCGTTTAATGTCCCTTCTTTTTGGATTTAAATTAGGAATAATGTTATAACTTCATGTCAAATATCTTTCAAGCAAAGGATAGCCTTTCCTAGTCCATAGTCAGATAAAGGCCTACGCCTAAGGGTTTGATTTGCTCGGGTCGTGATGCTGGGTAGGTGGGACGTTAGCAGCGGAGAAACGAATGTCTTGCCGCTAACGCTGTTGCTTATTTCCTGTCTGCGACAATTTTAACCTGGCCTTAAAAGTTATAAAGTGGATCAACCAAAAAGAAAGATCGAGGCATTAAACACATCAATCAGTTTTCAATACTTTGACCTAATATATTTTGGTTAAAAACTAATGAGACTAGACCTAGCTCTACCTCAATACCGACTTCCCAGACCCCTAGATGTCTAAATCTCTCTATGGTAGACATACAAGATTGTACTGATTTATTATTATTTTCTAGAAATAACTAATTTGATAAGATGTCAATGAAAAATTTATTAAAATTTCAAATAAAGAACACTTTTGGAAGCTGAAGATGTCATTTGTTTTTTTACATATTTCATTTGTCATTTATTTTTACAAATAAGCTGCAATTCAAAAAACGTGTGTTTCGTTCGTCGAAGTTAATTCGACGACAGAAAACTTTCGTTGTATTCTTACGCAACAAGTATATTTTATGATATACTTCGACTGCCATTTTGTGTTGAAGTTCCATCGCGTGCCACTGTTTTTTGTTTAAACAATTATTTTTCAAACGCTCGTACATATAACCGTTTGTTATTAAAAAATAAAATAACAATTGGTTATCAAAGAAGAAGAAAAAAACGTTGTTCTCTGTATTCAATTTTCTTAAATAAATTATACCGAAAACAATAGAAAATTTTTATTAATGATATTAAAATACATAATTCACTATTAGTTAAGAACTATGTTTGGAATAATAAGTTGTTTAGTTACCATTCATAATTAGCTTCGTTTGTTAAAACTACAATTCGTAACTAATTGCCTTCGTTAGTCACGAAATAGGATTTTTTAAATACTATTTAATATTAAAATTATCTTAGTTATTAAAGACCTTTATTATTTGTCATTTTGTTCTGAATTATTAACATTACAAGATAGGTACTTTGAAATCTCCTTTATCAGGGCATTGATCTGCAGAACAAGAAAATGCAGAACACGTAACACGTAACGATATATACATACGAGGATAAGGTTACTGTATTAAAATAAGATTATTTTAAATAAACTTATAAAAGTACTTTACGAGACGCCATCTTCAAATTGACACCTCAAATGTCAACATTACCAGCCTTGACAGTTAAAAAAATGGTAGAATCAACATAAGGAGTTCCCAATGCGTGGTCATAACTCCTGCAAGTGCCAATGTACAAGCCGAATGTGTAGCTGAAGCAAATCCAGTCTGGGAAAGTTGTTAATGGGAGATATTAAAATTTTATTACTTTATTTCGATTTTTTTTTCTCCAAATCTTTTATTCTGATATAACCAAAGAAATTGCTAAAATGATTTTTCATATTATTTATAAAAAAACAATACACTACTTCACAAAAAAGCTAAAATGATAAGAAAACATTCAAGTTAGAACCTTGTGTTAAACCTATTAAAATTAAAAGTATCTAATAAGTTGATGTACTTTTAAAGAGTGCGCAGATTTGATTACACTAGTTATTCAATTTTCATGTCATCATCAACAGTCTGCGAAAATCCACTACGGAACGCAGGCCTCCATTTAAACGCGTCATCTAATTTCTTTTCTAACTTTTCTTCCAATTTTGAACAAACTTCATTTTTTTATCTTTATGTATCGTATATTAATTTACTAAATTAATTTATTAAATTTTAGTTTTGGCAGATAAAATAACATGTAGATAAATTATATTCAATCTCTTCTAACGATAAGAAAATTTCAAGGTACAATTTAATAAACTGAACTAACTTTAATTATGGTTTTAATCAACCTTTGTTCTCATGTGAGTACTTGAGGAGTCGGAAGTTGTCATGATCCGAACCGGAAATTGTATTTACACGTGATAATAGCCTTCAATAATACATTCGATTAGATCATAACTCTGGAGTGATACCGGATATTTTGATTATTATCATCGCGATAAAGTTATAGTTAATATTTACTTGATAGGACCGCCTTGCAGGCAATTCTTGTTTTTGGCTCGTTCGAGGAAGTACTACAATTTCTTAATAGGTCGGTCTAAGATAATGGAAGAAAATCGCAAATGTTCTAATGCTCGAGACAGGCTTCATGAATTTAAAGAAAAAAGCATGGAGTATAGTTTGCAAGTGTGATTTTTTCCGGATTAGGAGATTCCATAAGTTTTATTTATAATTTGGAATATTTAAAACTTTTAAAGAGTTCTATTTCCTCACATAACACATTCTTAATCGAGGAACGTTAATAATAATACATAAGATAATATAATAACAAAGAAAACATCAAATGATAATACACGCATTATTCATTATTTGTTATATTATAAATCTTCATCATCATCATTGGCATGTGGACCTCCCTTAAGGCGTTCCAAATCCGGTTGGATTAGTAATCTTCGGCAACGCTACGCTACGACGGTCTTCTGGACACGGTTTAGAAAGGGGATAGGAACATGTCTCTGAGTCTCTTCCATTGCACGGGCTTGTTATTGACATTCAGTTTCATCAACAAGCATTCAGTTTCTATCAGCAACACGGCATAGGTTGTTTTTGCATCTACCGGGAAGGTGATCCATACAACGTTTGCCAAAACGCGGTCACCACTCCAGCACTCATCGTCACTCCAGTATGTAATGATTTTATCCTTACAATTAAAAAGATAAAAAATACTACTATAATTACATCTCAAGCTTGAAGGCGAATTTGATCAACTGGCATTGACCAAATTCGTCAAGGAAAACTTTTTTCAACAATGATTCATAATAAAGTCACCATAATTATGAATTTCTTGTAAGCAGTTTTGACTTTATTAAAAAATCGATTTTATATTTTAGAATTTTATGCCTATTATCCCATATAAGCGGAATTTTCTATATTATCATACTTTTTTAATGTTTGTTTAAAAAAGTTTTTCTGATTGTAATAATGGCATAACGTCACGTAAAAAATACTGAATCGAAAGAACATGAATGTCGTCACAAAAATCATCACAAAAGTCTGAATAAATAAATATATATATACACTTGTGGCCATATAATTAAGAACGATTTGAAGTTCTAGAAGTTTTTATTTAAATAATGTCATATAAAAAAATGTGTACCTTCTGAGAAGCAACCAGTCATGTTATAAAATAGCCACATTAATAGAGCAACGTGGCTTAGGAATAATGAATAAAATTGTCAACTATTTTTTCTAAGATTTAATTTATTTTACCAAAATACAACATTCAAATAGTCCTGAAGCTGGACAAATAATTAAGAACGATTTATTAAACTGAAAGGAAA